>OZ017738.1:194056976-194749476 GCA_963969285.1 Odontomyia ornata | reverse complement strand
AAAAAATCTGTGCAATTCTGTGGACATGTCATCGACGACAAAGGCATCCAACCACAGCCTGAAAAAATTTGAGAAGTCACATCAGCACCTCCGCCAGCTAATGCCAGTCAGCTCCGTTCCTTCTTAGGTTCAGTCAATTACTATTGCAAGTATATCAAGTCAATGAAGACGCTGAGGGGTCCCCTGGACGAACTTCTCAAGAAAGATGTGAAGTACGAATGGCAAGATGTTCACCAGGAAACTTTTGACAATCTCAAAAAGATCCTGGGATCAGATCTGGTACTTACGCGCTTTGATCCCAACAAGGCCATCGTTCTAGCGACAGACGCGTCAAAAGACGGCATGGGAGCTACCCTCATGCACCGTTTCAACGACAATTCACTGCATCCTATCATGCATTTCGCCGCAACATTCAATTCAGTGGAAAGAAATTATTCCCAAATTGAAAAAGAAGCGAGAGCACTCATCTTTGGCTTAAAGCGATCACATTTCTACATCGCTGGGTGACAAATTACCACGAAAGTCAACCTCAAGCCTCTGTTGTCCATCTTTGGTTCGAAAAACGGAATTCCCGTATATACAGCGAACAGACTACAGAGATGGGCACTAATCATCATGGCTTATGATGTTAAGTTCAAATTTATTGGAACCAACAGGTTCGGATATGCTGACGTCGTATCTCGCCTTTTGTCAAAACAGATGAAAGCTGATGAAGAGAGAATTATTGCTGCGGTACAAGTCAAGGGAATTGACGACAATGACGAACAGTTGTTAAATTTCGCAATACAGTCAGCAAAGGAGCTTCCTGTCAGCTTCCAACAAGTACAAGAAGAAACGAAAGCCTGCCCAGCAAGTGATCAAATTCATTGTGACTGACAGCTGGCCCCAGCGCAAAAGTCAGATCGAAGGAATCGAAGTCGCTTCCTTTTTCGGACACCGCAATGAAGTAATCGTTAAGACTTGCGAACGTTGCGCAAGGGAATCAAAGGCACCACGCAAATGTACCTTGCAACCCTGGCCCATGCCATTGGAACCATGGATGCGCCTTCACCTTGATTACGCCGGCCCCATCAGCGGCTCTTACTTCTTAGTGGTTGTTGACGCCTATAGCAAGTGGCCAGAAGTTATAAAAACGGCGACAATAACCGGAACGAAGACGGTCGAACTTTTTGCTGATGTGCTGGCCCGACAGGGTCTGTGCAAAATTTGCGTCACGGACAATGGACCTCAATTCGTGTCGAGCTCGTTTGAAAACTTTTGCGAGACACACAGTATCAAGCATCTTACGACCGCTTACTACAGCCCTCAGTCAAACGGTCAGGCGGAACGATTCGTTGACCTTCTCAAAAAGGGCTTACAGAAGGCCGAAGGAACCATCGAACAAAACTTGCGAGAATTTCTGATGACGTATCGCTACACACCATCATACAATTGATGACCGTCCGTAAGATGCGCATAAAACTCGATTTGCTCAAGCCTCAAATCGGTCAAACTCCTTCAGACAAAGCAAAAATGGAAAATCAATTTAACTTGCATCACGGCGCAAAGTGGAGAGAGTTTTCACCAGGAGATGAAATCCTTTACAAACTCCACACAACCAGTGATAACTGGAATTGGACGCCTGGCTTCGTGAAAAGCCGAGATGGAGCTGTCAATTACTCGATTGACATTGCAACGCCGTCAGGAAGTCGAACCGCATGAGCTCACATGAATCAGCTCAAACGCCGATATATGAAAAACGAAATGTTTGACTTGCCCGAGTTTAGTAACGAAAATAATCTGCCAGTAGGTGAAGTTGAACCGATTATTACACCTGGCAACAACCCTCGACATATCGACCACTCTGACGCTCACAATGATGAACAAGCCGGAAGTGAGGATGAAACTCAAGAAGAACCTGAAGCTGATGTCGAGCCTCGTTACCAAATTCGAACAAGTCGGGGAGTCACATCAAAATTCAATGACCGTCAGATTTTAAGAGGGGAGGAATGTGGTAAACCCAAACTGCTTCAATCAAATTCTCTTAAAGCTCGTATTATGTGCAATCTTTCTTTACTCTGACTGCTCGATCTAACCGCTCTTAAGGCTCGGAGGACTCCTATCTTTCTTCTACACGGACTGTCGAGCAAAGCTTGGGCGCACGGGATTTGGTCTGTCGAACTGGATCGGAGTTCATCAGGTTGGTTGCAGCAATCACGAATATTATATTTAGTTAAGTGTTATCAACAATTAATATTAAAAAACTGTAGTGAAAGCTTTTTGAAATAAAATAGAATTGTAAAACTCTTCTTTGAATACATCAACCTACGCTTTACAACAGTAATTTCTCATAATTTAAGCGACTTACGGAAGTACAAACTATTACTTTCATTGGAGCAGTTATTCGAGCTACGCTCACCGAAATTTAACTATTCAAACCGCACGGGTTTGCCTTAAGCGTTCAAGATGCAAAGAAGTGTCACTTCACTGACAAAACTGCACAGCTGATGTACCGCCGCCATCTTAACCCTTATGAAATACGTCATCAATTTCACGAATCCGACCATTATCTTAAGATGGCGTTGCAACAACTGTAGTGAATAGGTAATTCTGAATGTCCGTAAAGGACTGCAGCAATGGTCTGCTGCCTCGGCAGAAGAAGGTGTCAGTATCTGCCAAGAATGCCTTTGTCTGGGGACGCGTGAATGCGCTGACACGTTAGCATTGCGGTGTCGTGGGGCGGGTTCATTCCCCCAGCACAAGGACCTACTACAAAGAATTTCGCATTCACGAATTTCTGGGGTCGAGAAAAGCAAGGCGACCGAAGTCGCAAAAATCGTAGGCAACTGCACCAGGGGCAACTGACTTGTTCATGGAACAAGAGAAACATTGAAAAAGAAGTGGAAGCAGGGTAACCTCGTCCTTACCTGGAGAGGCTCATGGCCCACAAATGAGAGAGGGGCAACCGGGTGGAGATGGAGCCCCCGCGCACCCACCCAACCGGATTAAAATCCATAATTGTTGCAGTGGCCAGATATTCCTCTTCTGAGTGGAAAACTCATACAACTTAACTTGCATAAGCCTTCCTATCAGAAAAGAAGTACCCCGGTGACCAATTTATGCCACAGAATCATGCAATTCGATTACATAATCATATGTCATAAAGAGGCACCTTGCTCGGGCCACTCAACCCGCACCGTCACCTGAAACAAAGAAGTTAATATTTACTCAGCGGCTGGCTCATGTTTGATGGTGTGATCCTGCCACCGTACCAGATCCTATACCCGGTCAAAAGAAAAGAAATGAAAAGACCGAAGTTGTACTTTTAATGCAACATAGTTTTTTTTTATTTACTAACTTGAAACGAATATGGAATTACAAGAAAAAAGTACAATTTTTCGAAATTCGACCCGACCTAATCTGACATTAAATTTATTGAAATATAATGTAACCTTTTTTATACGTCAAGTCAAATTATTGCCTGCAAACATTTTCGTCCGTGCACTCATAAGATCTCTAGTTTTCCACCATGAAAAGTTTACTTTATATTATGTGCTCTAAAACTAACAGAGATCATATCTGAAAACAAAACACGGAGCATTCTAATCAACTGGTATGAAATTCACAGAATGTTTTGAACTTAATTTTACCTTATAATATATAATTTTAAACTGATTTCATTGGATACCCAAAAAAGTACACACCGATCTGTTTCGAACAATAAAGGAATTTTGGACATGAGAATAACGCAAATAACCGACTTAGTGATTGGGATTGTTTTTCATTAGAAGGCTAGGGGCTATTCATGTTTTCATTGAATAGTGAATAGTATTGTTTGAGCTACATATTTAAATCAATTTACATCAACAGATTCCCCTACAGCTTTTTGGGGAGCACGCACTTAGAATTTAATTATTTTCCATGGATAAAATACAAATATATCTGGAAGAGCTAAACTGAATGGTTATAAATAATGGTTAATAATAATTTTTTCTTAACTGAGAAATCAATGAAATTAGTTATTTGAATAAGAAAAATATACTGGTCGTTCAATACATGCTCAACAGATGGCAACTCAGAACAAGAATAAGGTGCTACATTATTGGGGTAATTATAACATTTACAACTTATGCATTGTACTATAAAAGAAGGAAAAGTGTAACCTTTATACATCTTTTATAAGATTCAAATAGTTCAAATATTACAACCAAAGACCATAATTGATTCGCAAAATACAGTCAGTAAGGATTCATCGTAGACATGAAATCTGCCAGAGTTCGGAATTTGTGAAATGAACAATCATCCATGCTTTGTAATGCAAAGAAAGTTGGAAAGCAGCGGTTTCGATATGAGTGGGTTTTTCAAATTCTTAATACAATCAAAGAAATTCAAAACGCCCATAAAATTTAAAAGTCTCAATAACGAAGGCTGGGATAAAATAATTTGCAGCTTATTATTCGTATAAATGAACGCACTGCATTTCATAAATCAGTTCTACAGAGGACTATAAACAGTCTTTTGGGTGTCGATTTTTCTAACGTATATTAAGTTAAAATAAAACAGTTATTTCCGATAAAACTTGATATAAAACGATTCTTACTTATTTTACGGTTAGCAAAAATACATCCCGATACCTAAAGGAAAAACATTTTTATTTTTATTGACGGAAACAGTACTATGTCGTGCAACTCAAGTTTCACGAAGAGATAATGTCAAAAGCGTATCAGTTCAGTATTCATGAAGTATTTTGTTTCTGACCACTGCAAAATATATGTAGTCTACTCGAATCAACAATATTAAATAATACGTGATCGAGATATTACTGAGACCTGCCACTGTTGAAATATAAGGCATTAAGTCTAAGCACAGAAAAAAATGTTTACCTGAAATAACAATATCTTCATTTGATAGTTATAAACTTATTTTGAAAATTATTAAGTTGAAAATATTTTCCTTCTGCTCCTGCTTGGGAAAATCAGAGGTTCTATTACTGATGCTTCGAACTGAAATCTGCGAGAAGGCAATAAACTAATTTTATATCATTTGCAAAAAGAATCCTCTAAATTCTGATTGCCTGTAAATGCTTACATGACGGCCTGGATACCCTTTATGAGTTAATTAACAAATCTCTCTCAATATTTATCAACATTACACTGTGTTTATGAATTGTTTGTGCTAATCAATGAACTATTTGTGGTAATCAATGAATTATTTTCTTTTCATTTCCATCGAACCGCAGCCAAGGTAAGAAAACTACGATATAAATATGATTTATGCATTGATTGACCCGTCCTGACTCCACTCGCATATTTGTCATCGGCTGCACCATTTTCTATAATTTGAACGATTCAACTCCTTGAAATAGTGTGTGAATCTTTAGTATTATTACTTCTAAGTTTCAATTGGCACCAAAACGTTTCCATACATGTCCTGTAGCTAGGTAGAATCATGACACAAGCCTTTTTAAAGCACACGTGAAGCTATGTTCCATCATCGTATGTGTAAAACAATGTTTCCGATTTTTACACATATACATATATATATATATATATATATATATATATATATATATATATATATATATATATATATATATATATATATATAGTCCTGCGCTAGCGCTACTCCGCAAGACGCGCTCAACTCCTCTGGCCGCACTCAAACTAAAGGCACTATTCCGCCAGCTGATTGAAGTTGTTTGTTGTTTGAAGTTGTTTGTTTTCGCGGGGAAAGATGTGACGACGTTGATAAACCACTACAAATATTAGCCCGAAACGCAGCAGAGGTGTTTTCTTTTCATGTGTGCAAGATAACAGCTAATTTTCTCGCGATCCCAAGGCGATGTGGATTGCGAAAAAGGAGCTGAAGGATCTCTCATTATAGCATGGTTTGTCTTCGGCGTCGGAACATGGAGTGACGAACAATAAAAGAAAACACAATTGAGAGACGGACGGACTGATACGTATGTTTATGTTATGCCGGAAATATACAAACCTTGCGCGTTTTTTAAAACTGTATGCGGACGGACAGAACAAACGTGGCTAATTATCTATCGGCGCAGGTCTTTTGCGTGGTATATCCCCACTTCTTTTCCCGATGGGTCCGTTATCATATAGCGATTGGGTCCCACTACCTTCTGTATAAGGCTTTTCAAGAAACGCCGGTCCAGCTTGGCGTTGTAATGCCCAGCGGCGTCACTTTGGCGGAAATTGCGCCGCAAAACCTCATATCCTTCTTTAAAATTGGTGGATCGTGACCTGAGACTGTACTGCGCCTCATTTGCACGTCCCGCGGCCTTAGTCTTCCGTCCGATTTGTTGGCGAAGGTCTCCTAAACGATCGTAGGGCTCCAGCGTAATGACGGGGTCTCCCAAACACTTTAATTGCCGTAACAGCCGGTATGATTTACCGTGGCAAATCATGTGCTGTCCGGAGGCGGCAAAGTAAGGTGCGGCACCGGTGACGGAATGATACGATGACCGCAGGGCGCATGTGATGGCGGACAATCTGCGGTCTCAATCTTTTTGAGATGGGTGGACGTAAGAACGGATCGGGGCCTGCAGGGTGCGATTCAACCCTTTGGAGGCGTTCAACTGAGGAGAGTATATGGGCGTCAGTTGGTGTTCAACGCCATACTGCTCAAGTAGGCCCTTAAACTGCCGAGACCGGAACTGTACTCCGTTGTCCGAGTACACACTCTCTGGAACCCCGAACACGTGGAATACCTGACTCTCTAGAAATTTCACGATGGATGGAGTCGTGAATTTACAAATAGGTTCCACCAGTGGGAATTTCGAGAGCTGGTCTAGAACGACTGTAGCTCTGATGTGTCCCATAGAGGATCGAGGATATGGACCGAGCAGATCTATGTATAGACGTTGGAACACGCGTTCTGGAACGTTGAGTTGACCCATAGGAGGTCAAAGGGGCTGGTTGGGCGCTTTAGTGCCTTTACAGGTCTAACAGGCGCTCACGTAGTCTTTGACCTGCGATGCCATTTTAGGCCAAAAGAAGTATTTCTTGAGTCGCCGCAACGTCCGACCGTAACCTCCGTGGGCACTTAAAGGATGGTCATGTGCGTGGAGGATCAGATGTTGTGTCATTTCTTCCAGTACCTAGAGTTTTCAGGACTCTTCTTCCTGCCATGGATCACAAGTGGCGTATTCATTTCGTCTATACACGTAGCCGTCTATCACTTTCAAATCAGGCAGCTGCGATTGTTGGGTCGCGATGGTTTGCCTCAACTCTTTGTAGCTGTCTGATTCGAAATGTGGGCTGTCCAAATCTATCTCGATGGGGTCCTCGTCACTTGTTGTCAGTTCGGCTCCCTCTGGTGAAAACACTCGGGAGAGAGTGTCAGGTACGATGTTCTGGGTCCCTTTCCGATGTTTGATGGAAAACTTGAACCCTTGCAGTTTAAGAGCCCATCCGACTAGGCATCCATATAAGTCTGCTTGGTTCATCAACCATTGTAGTGAAGCGTGGTCCGTGATGATCTCGAATTGGTGACCCTCGATATAGGCTCGGAATTTCTTCACAGCCATCACCGCTGCCAAACATTCCTGCTCGGACACAGTATAGTTTCTTTGGGCCGAATTCAGCTTATTGGACATGAAGGCGATGGGAGTTTCTTCTCCCTCATCGGTCAATTGCACCAGCACGGCTTCGACTCCATGTTGACTTGCGTCACAATGAATGGAAAAGGGCTTCGTAAAGTCGGGGCTGTGCAAGACCGAAACTGAAGTTAGGGCTTGTTTTAGCTCTTCAAATGCCTTACGGCTGGGTTCGGTCCAAATGAACTTCCCTTTCCGCAGCATGTCTGACAGGGGCGCTGAAACTGTTGCATAATTTCAAAAAAACCTTCGGTACCAACCACACACACCAAGGAAACGTCATAGCTGCTTAACTGTTTCTGGTAAGGGGAACTCATCAATCGCACAAGTTTTGTTTGGATCCGTTTTGATAGTGCCTTGTCCTATGACATGTCCTAGGTATCGGACTTCTTTCATGACAATGTTACTTTTCTGTACGTTGATGGTGAGTCCTGCCTTACTGATGTGCAGGGCTACTTCTTGCAGGAGTAGGAGGTGTTGGTCGAACGTTTCCGTGATGAGTAAAAGCTCATCCAGGTACACGAACACTTAGTGTTTCAGATGAGGTGGGATGACTTTGTCCATCAGGCGAGTCATCGTTTGCGGCGCATTACACAGGCCGAAGGGCATTGTGACGAACTGATATAATGGTCACCCAGGCACTATGAAGGCAGTCTTATCCCTCGACCCCTCATCGAGTGGAATTTGCCAGAAGGCGTCTTTCAGGTCGAGACTGGTAATATAATTGGCTTTCGGCAGTCTCCCTAGTATTCCATCGATGAGTGGAAGAGGGTAAGCGTCCTTGATGGTGACCGCGTTTACCTTATGGGCATCTAGACAAAGGCGGACTTTACCTGGCTTCACCACCAAGGTTACCGGTGAGGACCAGGCACTTTGGGGCTCCTCTATAACCCCCAACTCGAACATCCTATCCAGCTCCGCATACACCAACTTCTCCATGGCCGGTGAGATGGCATAGTGTCTCTGCTTAATTGGCTTACTATTGCCAACGTCAATTACGTGTGAGACTAGGGTGGTGCGGCCAAGGCCTTGGGAAGCGTAAGATGGAAAAGCAGCGATGGATGCTTCCAGGCGTTGCCGTTGGTTAGGCGGCAGTTCATGCCTATCGGGAATAGAAAAGAGTTCGTTGATATATCTGGTATTTAAAGACAAATCTGTGAATAAATCGGAGGCCAATCCAAAATGAAGGATGAAATCGACGCCAAAGTACACATTCTGAGTCAAAGACGGGATGATGTAGAAAGTAATATCCTTCGTCTGACCCCTGAACATCACGGGTGTGGTTAGTTTACCTCGTATAGGGTGTTTGGTGCCATCAGCTGTGCTGATTTCAGTGCGCCAGGGCTTAATCAAGGTAGGATATTCATGGAGCACCTTCGAGCCAAAGCTCGAGGCAAGACAACTGATACTGGCACCCGTGTCGATCAATGCAAACACGGTTTCGCCCAACACTTTAATTGGGTGGTAAGGTCTGATCTCATTCTCAGCAACCTCCGAGATGTTACAAGAGTTTAGGGTTCGACGGCAGGTGCGCACTCTCTTGCGGAAATTCCGCCAACGACGGGTTGACCATTTTGTCGTGCGCGGGCGGGAAGTGACTTCTTCGGAAGCAAATATTCGCTCTCGAGCCACCCGATATTCCTGCAGTCAAGCATGATAAGGTTTTAGAATGTATATTTGAGGCTGCCGGGGTTCTTCTGGCAGTGACTGTGGTGGTCGCTTCAATATTGTCGTCGGCGAGGCCTCCGGAAGAGAGTGAACATCCGCAGTCATAGTGATCTGGGCTGGTGGGTTATCGTCGGGTTTGTTGGGGTGAGCAGCTGGCTGGGGAGCTACTGCGGGGGCTTCGAGTACCGCTGAGGTGGGAGGGTACTCACTCGTCCGTTTTTTGGAGTGACACCATCTGGGTAGTCCAGAACATAGGTGCTCGACTCCGAGTTTTCTTCCAGATCTGTGTTGTTGCGTTTTGGTGCCAGTTCCGCAATTCCACGTCACGGACCCGTCCTCGCTTGCAGGTAAGGCCGTTCTTGGAGGTCTTCCTCAACCCCCTCCAGTCGACCCACGACCCTCAGCAGTGATTCCATGTTCTGCGGGTCTGAGTTTGCGACATGGGGGTGAAGTTCCGGCCTTAGATTCCGTTTCAACACCCGCAGCAATTGAGTGGATGACATCGGCTCTGACAGCTGGTCGTTCAGCCGAAGGGTGTCGGCCCGGTATCGGTGGAAGGGCTCGTCTGGACGTTGCCAGCTGGCATGGATCTTGTCCAGGACCCTCTCATCCATGTTGACTCTCGGGTATTCCATGCGGAGTACCTCCTTCAGCCGTGACCAGCGTATAGATGGTGGAGCCGAATGAACCAGCCAGTAGGTCTCGAGTGCTGCTCCCCTAAACAGCATCGGTAAGTATCCTGCCAGCACCGCGTAGTCGCCGGCCAACATCTCTCTGACCAAGGACTCCACCCGACCAATGAAAACTTCCACGTTCAGGTCGTTTGGCTCCCCGCTAAAATGCAGATTCCAACCCTGGACAATGCTGGGGATATGTTCGGTTTCAGCATATAGGGTTGCTCCTGCGGAGCCACTGGACCAAGAGTCGGTGGTGGTACTTGGTTGAGTCGCGGTGGAAGATCCCAGGAGTTCCAAGGCTGGTATCGAGATGGTGGATCCGGATCCTCAGACGGATGGTAATCAGTTCTCCGAATCTTGGGTGGCTGGTTTATGGCTAGTTCCTGAGGACGTCGTGCCGATTTGAGTCGTTGTAGTTTTGACTCGGTTTCTTTACAGCGACGTATCAAGGAGTATATACGTTCCACTTCAGTTTAACAATCACCACAGATGTGGTCTGGTGAGCCATCTTCAAATGTGATGTTAATGTTGATGCACTCCTTCAGAAGTTCTGCGCTGCTCTGCAGGCAAAGTCTACATGCAACTTGAAAATTCATTATGTAGTAGTAAAGTTTAACCCTAATTAGAAATAACTTAATGCTGAAATGCTATAAATACAAATTAAATACTGACAAGACAAAAAAAATTTTAAAGAGTGGCCGAAAGTGGCGAACTATAGACATTCCTCCCAAAAAAAACAAAAGGTATGAAAAAGTTTATCAAAAATTTACGTTATCAAAAAAAATAATCGGTCTTTCCATTTCATTTCTCTTCCCAAGTACAGACACCAATGGCACATTCCTTCTGTAGCGTCTCAGGGACTACTCTCTTGCGGCACCATGAGAATCAGGGTTCAGAAGTGCTCCCTCATCCGCAAGTTTTTAAAGTTACAACTTGTCAGCCCAGGGTTGAATTCTGACCCACAAGCAGCGCGTGTCTTGTCATGGATAGTCATGGATTAGCTAATCAGCCAAACACATGAAATCAAGATCCATTTAGTGTAAGACACTCAGGCACCACTTGATTTGGGGAGCAGATCAGAATCCTCCGCAAAATAGCTGTTGAAATAATAACTTCCGAATACAAATAGGGACTCTAATTACATTTGGCCTTACTAGTCATACAATGATGATAAACTACCAAAGTGTAAATCAGAAGCAGGACCAACCGATATTGATGTCCCGGAAGTTACTAAGTTGCTGGGGCACGATGAGTGCAAAAGCCCTCGGTAGCTACCTACCCGCCAATAGTCTTGACACCTTGCAGGGACACCTAGAGACGATGGACTGTCTCGTGCTCACGACTGATGATACAGCCGGGCATTTCGGAGCCCCACGTTGGGCGCTATTTGTAGTGAATAGGTAATTCTGAATGTCCGTAAAGGACTGCAGCGATGGTCTACTGCCTCGGCAGAAGAAGGTGTCAGTATCTGCCAAGAATGCCCTTGTCTGGGGACGCGTGAATGCGCTGGCACGCTAGCATTGTGGTGTCGTGGGGCGGGTTCATTCCCCCAGCACAAGGACCCACTACAAAGAATTTCGCATTCATGAATTTCTGGGGTCAAGAAAAGCAAGGTGACCGAAGTCGCAAAAATCGTAGGCAACTGCACCAGGGGCAACTGACTTGTTCATGGAACTTCTTCTGTTCATGGAACAAGAGAAACATTGAAAAAGAAGTGGAAGCAGGGTAACCTCGTCCTTACCCGGAGAGGCTCATGGCCCACAAATGAGAGAGGGCCAACCGGGTGGTGATGGAGCCCCCGCGCACCCACCCAACCGGATTAAAATCCATAATTGTTGCAGTGGCCAGATACTCCTCTTCTGAGTGGAAAACTCATACAACTTAACTTGCATAAGCCTTCCCATCAGAAGAGAAGTACCCCGGTGACCAATTTATGCCACAGAATCATGCAATTCGATTACATAATCATATGTGAGCCTGCCACCGTACCGGATCCTATACCCGGTCAAAAGAAAAAAAATGAAAAGACCGAAGTTGTACTTTTAATGCAACATAGTTTTTTTTTTTATTTACTAACTTGAAACGAACATGGAATTACAAGAAAAAAGTACAATTTTTCGAAATTCGACCCGACCTAATCTGACATTAAATTTATTGAAATATAATGTAACCTTTTTTATACGTTAAGAAAAATTATTGCCCGCAAACGTTTTCGTCCGTGCACTCATAAGATCTCTAGTTTTCCACCATGAAAAGTTTACTTTATATTATGTGCTCCAAAACTAACAGAGATCATATCTAAAAACAAAACACGGAGCATTCTAATCAACTGGTATGAAATTCACAGAATGTTTTGAACTTAATTTTACCTTATAATATGTAATTTTAAACTGATTTCATTGGATACCCAAAAAGTACACATCGATCTGTTTCGAACAATAAAGGAATTTTGGATATGAGAATAACGCAAATAACCGACTTAGTGATTGGGATTGTTTTTCATTAGAAGGCTAGGGGTTATTCATGTTTTCATTGAATAGTGAATAGTATTGTTTAAGCTACATATTTAAATTAAATTACATCAACAGATTCCACTACAGCTTTTTAGGGAGCACGCACTTAGAATTTAATTATTTTCTATGGATAAAATACAAACATATCAGGAAGAGCTAAACTGAATGGTTATAAATAATTTGAGGGCTTAATTTCTTAGCTGAGAAATCAATGAAATTAGTTATTTGAATAAGAAAAATATACTGGTCGTTCAATACATGCTCAACAGATGCCAATTCAGAACAAGAATAAGGTTCTACATTATTGGGGTAATTATAACATTTACAACTTATGCATTGTACTATAAAAGAAGGAAAAGTGTAACCTTTATACATCTTTTATAAGATTCAAATAGTTCAAATATTACAACCAAAGACCATAATTGATTCGCAAAATACAGACAGTAAGGATTCATCGCAGACATGAAATCTGCCAGAGTTCGGAATTTGTGAAATAAACAATCATCCATGCTTTGTAATGCAAAGAAAGTTGGAAAGCAGCGGTTTTGATATGAGTGGGTTTTTCAAATTCTGAAAACAATCAAAGAAATTCAAAACGCCCATAAAATTTAAAAGTCTCAATAACGAAGGCTGGGATAAAATAATTTGCAGCTTATTATTCGTATAAATGAACGCACTGCATTTCATAAATCAGTTCTACAGAGGACTATAAACAGTCTTTTGGGTGTCGATTTTTCTAACGTATATTAAGTTAAAATAAAACAGTTATTTCCGATAAAACTTGATATAAAACGATTCTTACTTATTTTACGATTCGCAGAAATACATCCCGATACCTAAAGGAAAAACATTTTTATTTTTATTGACGGAAACAGTACTATGTCGTGCAAATCAAGTTTCACGAAGAGATAATGTCAATAGCGTATCCGTTCAGTATTTATGAAGTATTTTGTTTCTGACCACTGCAAAATATATGTAGTCTACTCGAATCAACAATATTAAATAATACGTGATCGAGATATTACTGAGACCTGCCACTGTTGAAATATAAGGCATTAAGTCTAAGCACAGAAAAAAATGTTTACCTGAAATAACAATATCTTCATTTGATAGTTATAAACTTATTTTGAAAATTATTAAGTTGAAAATATTTTCCTTCTGCTCCTGCTTGGGAAAATCAGAGGTTCTATTACTGATACTTCGAACTGAAATCTGCGAGAAGGCAATAAACTAATTTTATATCATTTGCAAAAAGAATCCTCTAAATACTGATTGCCTGTAAATGCTTACATGACGGCTGGATACCCTTTATGAGTTAATTAACAAATCTCTCTCAATATTTATCAACATTACACTGTGTTTATGAATTGTTTGTGCTAATCAATGAACTATTTGTGGTAATCAATGAATTATTTTCTTTTCATTTCCATCGAACCGCAGCCAAGGTAAGAAAACTACGATATAAATACGATTTATGCATTGATTGACCCGTCCTGACTCCACTCGCATATTTGTCATCGGCTGCACCATTTTCTATAATTTGAACGATTCAACTCCTTGAAATATCTTAGCACGCGTGTAGTGTGAATCTTTAGTATTATTACTTCTAAGTTTCAATTGGCACCAAAACGTTTCCATACATGTCCTGTAGCTAGGTAGAATCATGACACAAGCCTTTTTAAAGCAAACGTGAAGCTATGTTCCATCATCGTATGTGCAAAACAATGTTTCCGATTTTTACACATATACATATATATATATATATATATATATATATATATATATATATATATATATAGTCCTGCGCTAGCGCTACTCCACAAGACGCACTCAACTCCTCTGGCCGCACTCAAACTAAAGGCACTATTCCGCCAGCTGATTGTCCGCGAAAAGTCCTTTGAAGTTGTTTGTTTTCGCGGGGAAAGATGTGACGACGTTGATAAACCGCTACAAATATTAGCTCGAAACGCGGCAGAGGCGTTTTGTTTTCATGTGTGCAAGATAACATGGCAGAATCGGTCAAGTGCGATGGGAAGTGGAACAGACACTTCCGAGTTCAAAGAGGGATTCACCATGGGCAACACCGGAGAGAGATAAATCGCGAAAATTGGGATTGTAAATAGCACTTTTTTCGCGTAATAGCACACACGTCAAAACTTTAAAACTTATTTTTCGTTGCGCCGAGTACATTCGGTTTGATTGAAGTTCAATCCTCTTCCACTGTCCGACACTCACGAATTTGTGCAGTTCAGGCTTCTAGCCTCGCGACGGACTCCAAAACAAGCAACATTGTCCGACATGCGAAGAGTCGAAATTTCGTTCTGCGTTCCAACCGCATCCACGCTGGTGCACAATCCCGAGCAGACTCCCGTTCACGAGCTGCACACAATTCCCATCCCGATGAGCGGAATCGAGAATCTGTAATTTCCATGCTTTCTAGTCATAACCGGATTTTCTATATGGAAATGATTTCTGGTTGTGTAGTGAATAAGTTGATCTGGGATATATTATGCATGAATTTCTTTTAACACTTTGCCTGCGCCAAATTCTAATCGAGCAGTTTTAGTTATGCTGAATATACAAAAAATATAAAATCTATGAATTGACATAAATAAAATTTAAATTCTACATGAAATTATCAAATAATTTAAAGTAATAAAATAGTAAGCTTTGGAGAAAAACAAATTCGTTTTATGCAATCTTTTAGTTTTTTATTAGGATCTGGCTGCACTCCTAAGTTCTGGCATGCGTGAAAGAACACGCGCGTTGGAAATTTTATTTGAATTTTGCTTTGTTCCTTGAGCGCGCCAGGCCTGGGCCCAGCTTACGTGCCCCGGATTAGCTGACGTGCTCCTGGGAAAATTCAAAAAGTGTGCAACACAGGGTAAATGAAAGGTGTGGGTGCTAAGGGAATGTATTATGCTAGAGAGCCACTTGAGTGTGTGGATGCTTTAGCGGCATGAACGGCGGGGGATTTCAATTCGCATGAGAGAGGCAGTCATGAATGTAGGAAAGGAGCTTCACTTACGTATGGATGAAAATAAGCTCATATCGCGTCAATTACTTTATATGTCTTTGCTCAATGCCTTTTCTTCCCTCCCTAAGGCCAAGATCAAAGTCATTATTAAATGAGCAAGCGACGAGAATATGTGTATTCATCCATGTGGGAAGCAGGTTTTACACATAAATATCTTACACTCTCAAAACAATATGATTCCCTCTGCTTCTCCTTTGCTGCCCGAGAGCGTTTTCTTTTCGCCCTTCAGAAGAATCACTTCCCTCACTGACATCCGCGCACACCTGCAAAACTTCTTTTCACGTGCACACGATCGTGCCTTCGTTATCATTCGTTGAACAGTTTGAATACAACACAACAAATGTTCTCCCACAGAAAACTCGTACGCTGATGAAATTCGTAGCGGCTAGAAAACTGATGTGTCAAAGCTAATGGAAAATTCGTGAGTTTTTAATAAAAAGAGATAACTAAAGTCCGATTTCATATACGCGATCTTACAAACCAAAAACATTATAAACGTGAACGTGTTTCGGAGAAAGGTAAAGTGCAACAACAGGAACGTATCACTTCAAACCTAAACTTCACACAACTTTACCGTAGGTTGCTAATTGCTTCGGTTCTTGCCACCGGTTGCGGATCCAGTACTCTCTATATCTATGGTCAAGATACTTTAACGTTACGGCACAAAAGAAAGTCCAAGATAGCCAGTTCGTACCAGTTTGACGGCCCGACACAAAGTATGGCTCTCATATCTTCCCATATACTTTGTATGGGACTGTCCCCTCAATTTTCTAATTGCTCTGAGATGAGAGCCATATTTCATGCCAAACCTTTGAGGAACGAAACAAATGGAGAGGCTATGCGAAAATAATCTCCATAGGAAATGATATGACCACATTCCTGAGACTGAATGTAATTTCACTTCCAATAATTTCCAATTTCTCCTCTCGCGAGTCCGATTGTCAATTTGACGACTAAACATGGACGCAAAATTTACCTGGGGCGTGAGACATGATTCGGAATTCAGTCGTTTTGTCGGTCCAAGAATATGTCCGAAGGTACATATTGACTGTAGTGAAAGAAATACTACACCTGGTTTAGGAATAACAGCATTAAAAGGAGCGACATTGTAAATTGGACCGAGGAACTCAATAAAAAGTTTAATGTGCATTTTTGCTTGAAAACCATGGGATATCGATGCGAAGGTGTTTTCTATCCCAAGTAGCCATAATGTTTTATTCGTATTCTACGCTATTTTCTGGTTTTGTGAAGTGCTCTTTGCAATAAAATCATATTTACTAGTGCATAAGCGTTTGTTTACTTTCTTGTGGCAATCCATTGGGTTCCCCTTAACTAGCTTTAGAAACACGTTTACAGGGGTAGGTGCAAAATGACACGTAGCAAGGCAGGCGGTCGCAGGGGTTGTTGCGACAACGTGCACATATGGATGTCCACTCCGGTTTTATCTTGTTCCGCAAAGTGCCAAACTGCCAAACCTTTGAGGAACAAGATAAAACTAATAAATCGTTATAAATTTTACAAAAACAAATCAAATTTCAAAATACCACAAAACTATAAAATTTTTTGGCCCATATGCTTGTCTAAATTTAACCAAAAAATTTGTCACAAAGGACACCAAATTTTACTAATTGAAAATTACAATTTATGATTCATTAATTTGAAAAAAGAAATAAAATTAATCAAGGCTACTCGAAGATTAAATTTGATACAGAGAGCACAACAAAATTTTGAATACGAGGGTCGTTTGAAAAGTTTTCGGCCGTAAGCAAAAAAGCATGTCACATTCAAGTATGCCATAAAATTGCCAATGCATTTCGATCAGTAAAAAAAACATAAGGTATCCTTCCAAAGTTGACAGGTGACATTTGTTAAGAACAATGGATAAAACTTTGAGGAACAAGATAAAACCGGAGTGGACATTCACATGTCCACGTTGTTGCAACTACCCCTGCGACCGCCTACCCAACTACGTGTCTTTTGTCACCTACCCCTGCGACCATGATTCTAAAGCTAGTTAAGGGGAAGCCAATGGGTTGTCACAAGAAAGTAAACAAACGCTTATGCACTCGTAAATATGATGTTATTGCAAATAACACTCCACAGAACAAGAAAATAGCATTGAATACAAATAAAGCATTATGACTTCTTAGGACAGAAAGCACTTTCGTATCGATAACCCATCTTTTTCTAGCAATAACGCACAGTAAACTTTTAATTGAGTTCCTCGCTCCGATTTACAATGTCACTCGTTAAAATGTTGTTATCCCTAAACCAGGTGTAATATTACTTTCACTACAGTCAATATGTACCTTCGGACACGTTCTCGAACCGAAAAAACGACTAAATTCCGAATCGTATCTCACGCGCCAGGTAAATTTCGCGTCCACGTTTAGTCGTCAAATTGACAATAGGACTAACAAGAGGAGAAATATTGGAAATTACTGGAATTGAAATGACAATCAGGCTCAGAACGTGGTCATATCATTTCCTATGGAGTTTATATGAGCATAGCCTCTCCATTTGTTCCGTTCCTCAAAGGGATAAAATCGAGTATCGCGTGGTGATAAAGTATCTCTATTCGAAAGGGAAAAAACTCGGGAAGTGAAAGAAGAGTTAGACTACGTGTATGGTTAGTCGTTGCCCACATTTATAATCGTGAAACATTGAGTTCAAACGTGGTCGCTCAAGCATTTTTACGATGAACATTCTAGACGTCCAAAACCTGTTTCAACGGAAAATATTGCCAGTTTGATGCACATAACCGTGATGGAGGATCGCCGAGTAAGGAAATTGTTGAGGCTTTTAAGGTATCAACTGAATGGGTGCATACGATTTTGCATGAAGATTTATGCATGAGAAAATTAACCGCAAGATGGGTGCCGCGTTTGTTGATGATCGACCAAAAGCTCTTAGTCCCCACATGTATGGTCGCAATGATGAAATTGAACGAATCGAAGTTCGAATTGCTTCAATACCCCAACTTGAACAAATTTCTGGGAGGGAGAAAATATGGGTCAAATACCAAGGTTGAAGAGGCAGTAAACCTGTTTTTTTTAGGTTTTCCGAAAGAATTTTTTCTGATGGCCTGAATGATTCGGAAAAGCGTTGTGCGGAGACTGTGTTGAGAAATAAACTTTAGTTTTGCTTGAATTGTGTGCTTTTCTTTAAAAGTCCGGAAACTTTTCAAATTACCCTCGTATCAAAAAGTGTATGGACCTAATTCTAATGAAATTTAATTAAAAAAATTTCTACCTTCTTCTAATATTATCCTATAGCAAAATATATCACCTAGTTTTAAAGTCAACTACCTGATCTATTTGATTATATTAAACTGCATTTCGATAGTAGAATTCAGTTAACTGGGTCAAATAGGCTACCTATTAAAACAAAGATGGAAAGAATTGGCAAATTCAGTTTAAAGTCTTTTCAGATGGAACTTTAATATATCTGAAATCAATATTCAAACATAAAATTTTATACATATGCATAACGTTTTAAAACTTGGCGCCAAATGCACCTTCAATATATATCCATTTCATTGATATTAGTGCCATTTTTTAACATAAATGATCGGATGTTTATTTCATTATAAGGAGAAAAGTATGCCGTTAAAAGTGGAAAATAACACCAGGCAAATGATCACCACGACCACGCTTACAGGACCATATCCTTTTCATGAAATTTTCCATAACCAAATCGCAAAGTGGCTGCCCTATGCCCTCGATAGCCTCACGAATTCCATCTTTGAGGTCTTCAATCGACGCTGGGCTGTTGGCATAGACCTTCTCTTTCACATGGTTCCAAAGGAAGAAGTCGCAAGGTGTTAAATCACAAGATCTCGGTGGCCAATTGTGATCACCTCTTCCAGAGATAACACGGTCCGGAAACTTTTCCCGTGAAAGATCAATGTTTTCGTTGCTTGTGCAGCCCCTGGCACCGTCTTGTTGAAAGTAAACGTTGTCCAGATCAATACCATCCAATTCCGGCCATAAAAAATCATTAATCATCTCCCGATAGTGCAATCCATTCACCGTAACTGTTGCTGCAGCCTTATTTACGAAAAAGGAAGGTCCAATGACTCCGCCGGACCACAAACCGCACCAAACAGTCACACGTTGAGGATACATCAACAATAACTCTTGGGTTTTCCAAACCCCAGATGCGACATTTTTGCTTGTTGACGAGGCCACTGAGGTGGAATGGGCCTCATCACTCCAGATGATTTGCCGATCGACTTTCGGATCATTTTCATGCACTTCAAGTGCCCAACCAGCAAAGATACGACGTTGTTGATGATCGACCGGCTTGAGTTCTTATGTTAACTGAACTTTATAAGCCATAAGACCCAAATCTTTATGCGAAATACGCTGTAATGACGTTTGTGGAATGCCTAGTTCCAAAGAACGACGGGAAATGGGCAAACCTGGGTCTCCTTCAACACTTTCGGCTACAGCAGCAATATTCTTGGCTGTTCTTGAGTGCCGGGCACGGGTTTTATTCTTCACATCACTAAGTTGTCCCAACAGCTCGAATTTTTCCACCAATTCCTGTATTGCAGTCCAACAAGCTGCTTTATGACGATCTAAAAATGTTCGAGTTTTACGAACCGTCTCTGCCAAATTTTCACCAATTATGTAGTGTATTTTAATAATTTCAATGCGTTGTTGAAGCGTGTATCGTTCCAGTCTTATTAATGGCGAAGTTTCTACTTGTCAAGTGTTATGAAATAACAGCTTCAAAGGTGACCTCTGCCGAAATAGTGGGCTATTCAAAATAACACCGCTTATTAGAAAACCCTTTATAAAATATTGTTTACTTTGACTGACAGCCATTCTACTCTTTGCTATTAACGGTGCTCCCTCTGTCGGAGGAGTGTTTTTGGGAAGTTGTTGCGCGTGTAGCCCCTCCATTTCTTATTGCTCTGAGGATCGCTCCATTTTACTTCAAAACTCAGAGCAATAAGCAATGGAGGGGCTACACGCACGAGAACGTGTCCGAAGCAACATATTGACTGTAGTGAAAATAATATTACGCTTGGTTTAGGGATATTAACATTTTAAGCAGTGATATTGTCAATCGGAGCGACGAGCTCAATAAAATGTGTAACGTGCGTTATTGCTGGAAAATGATGGGCTATCGATATGAAAGCGTTTTCTATCCCATGTGGCCATAAATTTTTATTCGTCTTCAATGCTATTTTCTGATTTTGTGATGTGTTATTTGCAATAAACTCATACTTACGAGTGCATAAGCGTTTGTTTACTTTCTTGTGACAACCCATTGGATTTCCTTTAACCAGCTATGGATTCGAGGTCACAGGGGTAATTACAAAAAGTCAGGTAGTTTTGTAGGCGGTCGCAGGTGTTGTTAAGACAACGTGGACATGTGAATGTCCACTCCGGTTTTATATTCTTCTTCAAAGATGTATCCTTCGTTCGGCCTTTGAGAATGGAACAATGGAGTGGAACAGAAACTCAAATTCTCTCATCTTTTGCTCAGTTGATTTAATTTTCAAAGGGTGTAGCTTAAAAAGGGAGCTAAAATTTTGAAAATTTTGAATATGTAAAAGTTAACTGCCATTGGATAATTGACTGATAATGTTCTTATTTCAGACTTGAATATTTTGCAAAACCTTGTTTAAAGAAAAGAAACCTCACAGCGACATTTAATAAGCAAGAACTAAATCTATTGCTCAGGTAATTACAAATTCAACTACTACTAAAATTATAATCGTTCATTCTTTTATACTTTTTCACCTCCCTTTTCCTTTCATAACCAGGCTTTGGATCGTCTTCGGTGGAATCAAGGTGAAATGTATAATCGTTGAGCTTGATCCTCACCATGTGTGGAAGAATTACATGCCTTTAAGGCGTACTAATTTGTTGAGATTGATTTTTGTTTCGCAATGAAATAGTATTTTGTGTTAATATATTTTTCTGCTATAAGCTTAAATCCAACGCTTCTCTTTGAATTAATTATACTGGGCCCCGATAATATATTTATCTCGTTGATAAAAGCTATAAAATTAATCAAAAGTCTTAATAGAAAATTTGAATTATTTGTACAAAATATCTTTTTCAAGAGCTCATATATCCTTCTGCTTGTCGATATAACGACTAATTATTTCGAAATTATCATTCTTCAGTTGAAAATTCAATAACAATCTAATAAACGGCATCTATGAAATATACTCCACCATAAACGGTCCCAACTCCGCCATAGATTGTCCCAAGCCCGTTTGAGAAAGGAAGAGGGAACCCATCCCAAACCCTCCAATTAAACGGTAGTAAAAGCTCTCGCGGTGCACATTGGGTTTACTGGTTCCCCAATAATGTAACACTAAATGTCGAGAAATGCTAATAACTGTAAATACATCTACAGCTCTGCTACTAAATCCTATATACACCTCCTTTGTGAGGACGTAAGAGGGTGAGGGTGAATCTTCCGCGCCTGATAACGGAATCGACGTAATAACCATACCGCCGGAGGTTGGGCGACGGGCTAGCTCCCCGTTCCTGGAAAACTTTTAATTGTTTCGAAACCTGCAGATAGGCCTCGGAATGGATTGGACTCACGGTAATGACCTCGCAAACGAAAAGAGGACTATGGCATTGGATCCTGGAATGTCAGATCACTCAATTACCCTGGCGCTGGTATGGACCTTTTACAACAGGCCAGTCAATATCATCAATATCAATTAAAAACACTGGCAGTCCAGGAAATGAATTGGACTGGAAACAACATTCAAGACATGAGATCGCACACAATATTTAAATGTGGGAAGCCTACTGGAAAACGAGAATTTGGAGTGGCCTTCATTGTGGATAGGGAGCTCAAATCGCACGTTATTGATTTTGAGGCAGTCAATGAACGGTTGTGTGCAATCCGTATAAAAGCGAAATCCATCAAAATCTGGCTGATTAATGTTCGCGCCCCGACCGAAGAAAAAGATGAAGTAACGAAGGAATCGTTTTACAATCACCTGAAAAGACTGGTCGACTCAGTGCTCACAAACGACACAAAAATTATTCTGGGTGATTTCAACGCCAAGGTTGGCAATGAGCTACCTCATCGGGGAATGACTCGAGGATTTAGCCTCCACGATGAAACAAATGACAACGGCCAGCGCCTGGTTGACTTTGCATGTAGCAGAAATCTGGTCATACGTTCGACTTGCTTTCCACATCGACGCATTCATAAAATGACCTGGGTATCACCGGATGGCAACACACAAAACCAGATCGATCATGTTCTGATCCAACAACCTTGGGCCTCGAGCATACTTGACGTCCGTACATACCGAGGAGCCAATTGTAATTCAGATCATTACCTGATCAAATTAATCTATCGATGTCGTATGTCAAAGGCATATTCAGCGAAGACCAGCCCGCAACAAAAATTTGACATCGGAAGGCTCCAAACGGCGTCCTTGCCGAAAATTTCACGGAGACCCTTGACAACCAGCTGGCTCCCATCTTATCAGATGCATCTTTAAAGACAAGCAATGAGCTCTGGATAGAAGTGAAAGCGGCTATCAGAACCGTGGCAAAACAGACGATCGGACATCAAGCCCGGTGCAAGAGGAATGATTGGTTCGATGATGAGTGCCAGAATGCGTAAGATAAAAAGAATCAGGCGTAGAAAGAATACGTATGTAGGAAAACCAGGACGAAGAGGCAACACTATGAAAATCTCAGATGAGTAGCGAATAAGATAGTTAGAATCAAGAAAACAAAATACTATGACGACCAATTGAGAAGTATAGACGTAAGTTTAGCGGGCAATAACACAAGACAAGCATACAAAGTAGTGAAAAGCCTGAAACGTGGTTATCAGCCCAAAACCACGCTCTGTCGTGATGACAGTGGCAATATAATCGCTGATGAAATCAAGATTAAGGAAAGATGGGCATCATATTTCAAGAATCTCCTTAATCCTCCGCACAGTTCCAGAACATTGGAGCCTACAGATATCTGCGGAGAGCTTCCATTGGCCCCACCAACTCTGGATGAAGTTTGTTCCATCATCAAAGTCCAAAAGAATAATAAAACACCAGACATTGATGGGATTCCGGTGGAGCTCATCAAATATGGTGGCACTAGTGTTCACCAAGCTATTCACAAAGTCACCCAGTTCATTTGGCAACAAGAACATATGCCAAAAGAGTGGAGCCAATCAATCATATTCCCTATCCACAAAAAGGGTGACAAGCTACAGTGCGAATATTATAGAGGCATATCACTACTTTGTACGGCGTACAAAATATTTTCTAAAATCTTAGAAAATAAAATCGGATCATGCGCCAACTGTATTATTGGGGAGTATCAAGGTGGTTTTAGGGCAGGTAGATCAACAACAGACCAACTGTTCACAGTCAAGCAGGTACTTAAAATGCTGGGAATTCAACATAGACGTACACCAAATTTTCGTTGACCTCAAGCAAGCAGACGACAGTATTGATCGTAACGTACTGTACCAAATAATGCTAGGTTTTGGCATCCCAGCCAAATTAGTCCGTCTTACCAAAATGACAATGACGTCGACAATCTCCCAAGTCCGCATCAATAACCAACTCACCGATGCCTTTGACACAAATATCGGACTAAAGCAGGGAGATGGGCTGGGCCCATTGCTATTCAATTTGGCTCTGGAGTACGTCATAAGGAAGCTACCTGTCGATACGCGAGGTACATTACTATACAAGTCGAGCCAGGTAGTGGCCTATGCGGACGACATCAACATTCTGTCACGGTTACTAACAACTGCCTAAGAACTCTTCCTGAAACTCGACAGCGAAGCAAAACTAGTAGGGCTACAAATCAATGCGAATAAAACAAAGCTCATTACGCAGTCGAGGAAAAATACCTCAAATACACAAAATATCACACTTGGCGAATACAGTATCGAGAATGTTAGCAAATTTGTGTATTTAGGCGCTAAAATAACGAAAACGGGTACTGAAAGAGACGAAATACGCCTAAGAATACAGCTCGCAAATAAAATATTTTATTCAGTATTGACGATCTTGATGACCAGCTGCATACACAGGAAAACAAAGCTCCAAGTATACAAATCTGTGATAAGACCTGTGTTATGCTATGGATGTGAAACATGGACCCTAACCCAAGCATCCGCAAATATATTGAACGCCTTTGAGTGACGAGTCCTGAGGCGAATGATCGGAGCGAAGCTAGATGGGGACCAATGGCGAATTCAATACAACCATGAGCTGTATGAAATTTTCGACGAACTGGAGGTCTCAACGATTGTAAGACTGTGGAAGCTACAATGGGCTGGACATATGAATCGTATGGACGAACAACGGATACCCAAGAAGGTATTCGTTGGGAGAACTGAAGGCCGGTGGCCAGTGGGGAAACCGAGGAAACTCTGGTCTGACTCGGTCGACGAAGACAGTTCATCGCTGCTCGGATTTCGGAATCGGAAGACGCGGTCAACGGACCGAGACAGTTGGAGGCGCTGTTTGCAGGAAGCGAAGGCCCGAAAGGGGCTGTAGTGCTAAGAAGAAGAAGAAGGAGAAGCAAGGCTCACGGCTGGCAAGATACAGTGGACAATATGAATAAGTATCCGTGGGGCCTTGGCTACAAGCTAGTTATGCGGAAGCTAGGTGCCCCACGAGGATGAAATAGCGTCTCCATCCAGAGAAGCGCTTGAAATCAATACTGTTGCTAAGCTGGTTGCATTTGCCTGCAAAAATAAAAATATGTCTGCATCCAGGTGAGATTCATAGAAGTAAAGAGTTTACAGATTGATGTCCATTAATTATTTTTTCATCTTCATATATTCGTTTGTCCAATATCATTTAACAGACTTCTGAAAAAAGAAAGCAATATCCTAGTAAAACATTGCCCCCCAAAAATACAGGCGGTACTGCGCGAAGACTAATCGAATAATATTGTCGCCCCTGAAACGTAAACATAATCGTGCATGAATTAGAAACAGTGATTTCGAGTGAAAAATTAACTTCTAAATATTACATTTTCTTTTCTACGTTTTATGTTGATACTAATCTATGAAATGATAGTCCAGTGGGCTGACGGTCCATTCTATTATTGCATATTTTCACAATGCACATGATTTTAGAAACTTCTTTGCATTTTCCTACTTTTCCGTCGAAATATAAAGTTTTCTCACTTGCAATCTAACCCATAGATTGTATCTTATTGTCGTGTTAATGAACAACGCACAAATCACAGGTTTTAACATAAATATTACACAGCGAACGAGTTTTTTTACGGGTATTCACAGCCGAATTTGACAGCGAATGACAAAAAAACCATGTGATAATATGAAGCTTTCTCCTTATCGACAGAGAGAAATGATGACAAGAAAAACCAGTGTTCCATTAGCATCGGGCCATTCCTGCTAGCTACCCGTTCCAAGATGTTCGGCCACCAAAAGCCTAACCTCTTCGCGATACCCGAAAATGCCAATCAGCTGAACGATTTCAATGTTCTTATAGTTTTTTACAGAAGAACCAACAGATATACCGGTTGGTTTGTTATCCTTATTTTTGGATTTGAATTATTCAATAAAATTATGACTAGAATTCATGTTAGTATCCATACCAGCAGTACCGTGCAGTAATTCGCGTAATCGTTATCCCTTCCGCTTAGCATTGAGTGGCATCTTGTGATGCTGGTCTTGCTCCTTCTCGAACTTTTTGACAACACTTTAAACTAATCGAATACTTGATGGTCCGCTTCGCACTCCAAATTTAAACAACACAGCAATCAAATTCTCTGCTCAAAAACGATATCGCATTTTTTTACACGTTTTCAATTAATAGGAAAAAATAGAGAAAAACAAATCAACTTTACGCCTGAAGAGAATTCTCAAGACTATTCCGTTATACAAATAACCGATTCAAAACATTATTTTTCATTAGTGTTTCTAGCAACAAGATTAATTGGGGTAATGGCACTTTCCTGGCATCAGCCCTACGCATCGTGGGCGTAGACTCTATGTGCAAATCGGTTCGTATTAATCCTTAGTAATTTATTTGCCCCGAAAACACGCAAAAGATATTCAATTTAAGCTTGAAATTCATTATCTTCTGCTAGTCTTCGCGTCAATTTTCGGGGCAAATAAACTACTAATGAAGAAAACGAACCGATTTGCACACAAATCTTACGCCCCCGACGTGAAGTACCGATGCCAGAAAAGTGCCGTCTCCCCGATTAATAACTTAACGTTAATTTCATCTAATTTTTATTCGCATGAAATATATTTCCTAAGCAAAATATCCTTACCAAAGCTATATCCGGTGTTCCTTAAAGCTCCATACTTGGGGCAACCTTGTTTTTGTTATATACTAATAATTTGAATATATGTAGACTGAAAGGTAACCACACACATATATATGCTGATGATACTATACGTTTTTATTCGAGACATGATAAAGTTACCATGGAAACATCGTCAACGGGGATCTAGAAAAATATCCTGATGGCTTATCCAAAACAAGCTAACATTGAATACTACAAAGATGAAATACACTATTTTTAAACAAAAGAATAAGGATGACATCGAAATTAGAGGTTAAGAATTGAATATAGTCCAAGAAATTAAATATCTCGGTCTAATCATAGATCATCGTTTGACCTGTTTGCCACAAATAAATAATTTGAGGAAACAACTAGCACCAACTTGTACTTAACGCATTTGTACAAACAAAGTTACATTATGCGGTGGATATTTGGAGTCAATCATCAAACAAAAACCTTAATATTATATCCAGGATATTAAGTAAAACCTATAAAAGTAGTTGATTATTTTGTGTATTGAACAGCCGTTGGGCCTTGGTTTGTTGTGTGAGCAGACGCGTTTCGACTTCTTTGAGTCATCTTCAGTGTCTAAGGGATGTATTGAAAGGAATGACTGTATATGGGATGGGTTAAGCAGGTAGTACTAAATTAGCTCAGGTACTAAATTAGGTCAGGTGCTAAATTAGGTCAGTTACTAAATGAGGTCAGACAGAGGAATATTATGTTTTTGTTTTTTCGATTGTTGGACGTCTATTTGTTCTATTTCATCTCGCTGCAGTCTTCGTCGAACAGTGTCTGGTACTGAGAGAATTGCTTCGGAAATTGTAACAAGTTGTTTGTTGATAATGTTACCGTCTGTTTTTCTATGTTTATGCATTTCAAGATTTTATGGATGTCAAGTCTCGGTCCTTTATTTTTTTATTTAGCAATGTCATAGAGCTTGTCATAGGATCAAGCTTCGCATAGTTGGAGTCTGCCTTGTAGTGTAAGAAAGACTTTAAGCTCTCTTGTATCTTGTCGTTAGTTTCTGTGTTGTCCTTCCTGTGTATACCATGTCGTAGTCCTTGCATGTCAGTTTGTATTGTATGTATTGTTCTCGTATATTGATATGTTATTCAGTTTTGGTTTCAGTTTGTTTCCGAAGATGTTGTTGGTTTTGAGTGCAGTTTGCAGAAGTTTGATAGTTGGTCTTTCTTATGTGTCTCAGTCGGTTGACATTCCTGTTTTTGAATTTATTGTGTAATAAATTTGTCAATGTCACTTTTTTGTTTCCCTTATTACTGGCTATTTTGTAAATGTTGCTCAGTTCTTTGTAGTAAGTAGGGGCAGTCATGGGAATGGAGTGGAGTCTTTGCACTATTGATCTGTACGTTGCCAACTTATGTTGTGTGGGGTGGTTAGTTGTTATGTGCATGGTATGATTAGTTGTGGTTGGTTTTCTGTATAGTTTGTAGTCTAATCGTGTTTGTTCGTGTGTCACAGTTAAGTCCATATATTTGCGTTGTCCGTTTGTTTCTTTTTCAATTCGGGTGCATCTCTAAGTAGATCGTCTTGTCTATTTTCTTGAGAGTCAATGACGATGGAACGGTCATCCACACATCGTCTGTAAAATCTACATTGAATCTTACAACAATTCTGGGTATAAAGACTTCTTCCAAAGATTGTAAGAATATTTCTGACATTATTGATGACATTGGATGTCCCAAATCTAACACCAACGTAAGTGTAATAAGCCTTCTAGTAGAAATTCGCATTTGTGTAGTCAGCCTACTTCAGCAGAATACAATTATTCGTACGGCATGATTTAGATCAACCGAACGAAATATATGTACGTTCAACTCCTTCCACTGACAGCCAGCTCGAATAAGTAAATAGATTCATATTCTTTTAGCTTTGAACATCAATAAAACTTGAACGGATGTATGGACTAACGAAATTCACTTCAGAATGAGCACTACGATGTTCTCCGTGGACCATCTAGATTTCACAATTGAAATCTGTATCGAAACCGTACAAAACCTCGAATGTTCGTCGGCGCTTTCACATTTCTCCATATACCGTCATATAAACTTGGAAGCAAAGTCAGCCTACATATGGTTATGTATATGGTAGTAGGGCTTTCTGGTACATGGCTTGTTAAGTTGTAGTAAGGGTTTGTCCATACCTAAACCAGAGCATATCCACTAAATAGCGGCTGCAATTAAACACATTTTATTTCTTACAGTACTTGTGGAGTAGAGAGAGTTGGACTGAAAGCGCATATTGTTGCATGCATATAATATGAACCGACACTCAACGAAATACCTGTTGGTACTAACTAGGAAGAGTGCAACATTTTTCCCAGTGGGGTGGGAAATCGCATCATGCACCAAAAAATAAGAGAAACAAGTAAAAGTAGCAGGAGAGTGCTCCTGCCAGAAGAGTATTGTAAAACAATAAGTAAATCAAACAATTTATTCTGCATATCAAAACTTGACTAATATACAGATTCCATAAATTGAGTTCAAAAAATTATTATGGTTACTATGATTTTAAACTCCCCACCATTTTGTTTCAAGTGTTTTGAAACCGTTGCTTGATTAGTCATGATAACACATCAATATTATAAACCATTTTGTAAAGATTTTCGAAATGCCCGTGTAGGTCTGGCACAAGTGTCAGCGAGCTATAAACGACACCGAGCTCAGCTAACTAGCTTCGCTTAACAACCGCGTACGCGTGCTTGACGACTAGCATTTGCGAAATCATATGAGGCGGGTTCTTGTCGAGCCACGAAGCTACACTACAAAATACTTATCACGCGTACTCTACTCTACAAGACGTACCGATCAATTTTTAATTATCTTTAGAAATGTTCTATTAGGTGTCAATTAAGCTACTCTACAGTAATTCAATATGTTTTTGCCTCGTTAAAGTTAGCAGACATGGAGACTTGAGACAAACGCAAACATTACACAAAAAGCAATCGTTACTTTCTCCGAAGAAGTTCGTTGCATTACAAGGAGAATGTCAAACCTAAAGATGTTAAAGTGGCTGAAGTGAACCACTCATCTCTGCCTAAAGAATGGAAATTTGACGGATGTAGTTTACTTTACACTAGTTAAACAACAAACTAAGCAGTTTCGACGGGTTAACCACCTTATCTCTTCAGGAGCAGCCACTCCTGATTACCACGGGGCTGTTCGACTGCTTATGTTTATTACAGGACAGTCTCTTCGATTCCGACTGAGACATGGAGAGACTGAAGGATTTCGCTCTTCACTAGTGAAGAAACAATTGTTTCCGCAGTGGAGGGATGGTTTTTAATATTTGAGGACCCTCTCCTTAAATACAAGTCCCTGTCTTCTACGAAAGTATGCTAATAAAAACCGTTAACCAATCATAAAAACAAACCGGGTGTCGGTCAGGACTAATTGATGATGCGGATTTTATTACTGCCGGTCATCAGATTAGCTCCCAGCAAAAAACTGACTCAATTCCAAGCAGTGTATTTGAAAACTGCTGGCACCATCAATTTGTTCAAAATTAGAACTGTCCGACTTCAAACTGTATAAAAATGTGCAAACCTTTCTTTTGGTTAAATCTACATTGAATATTAAAATCTACATTGAAATATTAAATTAAAGTTCCATCCTAGATAGTTCTAAGTGCCTATGAAAACCATCGTAATAATGCAGTATTACCAACAAAACTTGACTAATGATCCTAGAATAAAATATATTGACCAGACTTTTCACGTCAATTATGTTTGTCATGAACATCAGAGCGAGTGTCGAAGATAATCGGAAAATAGATGAATCAGTGATTAAGAGAACTCAAAGATATTTTGAAATACTTGAAAGAAAAAAAAAACATAGAAAGAATTAAGTGTGAAGTGAATTTCGATGAGCCGTGTGTCGTAAAATTAACGTAATTTTATCCGTTAAGAATTATGTAAATATTTATGTAAGTTTATAACGTGGTATGATATAAAATTGAACTACCTCGATACTTGTAAATGAAACAGATACTTATATATATAAGAGATAACAAGAGTAAATTTTTTTTTTGCTATTACCAAGCTACGACTGTCAATGCTGCATCGGATCATCGGTCGAGCGTTCGATCGTCATTGGACTCTGCAAAACCAAAGGGGTAAATATTCCATGCAAAATAAAAAAAAAATGATAAACAAAAAATCAAATAAATACCTTTCCTTGTCTCTAATAGGAATTTATATTCTTTTGTTTTTGTCAAAAGATAGAGAGTATTCACAATATTGATGATAACTATATTTTGTATCGTTAATTTTAGATCAGATTTACTTTTCTTTCTCCGTTGCCATATATACTCGTATCTGAAATTATAACCGATAATAGTATTAACACATAAATAAAACAATAAGCAAATAAAATTTTTAGTGGAGGGGATGTTGTTGGAGTAAGTAATAGTATGTTTCCAGGAATGTCGGACAACAGTACGAAACAAGAAGAAAACTGGCAAATTGAGAAGGTCCCAGTTATGTAAATAAAAAATATGTATACCCACACTTTCGGTGACCTGGCCGGGTCAAATAGAAAAAAAATTTCATTATATCGCCGACATTCGGTCGATTATTGCAGTGTGGACGCCACGGAATTGATCCTTCGAGGGCATTCTTCCTTTCTTCATATTTGTATATCCCTGCCGTAACAATATGTTACCATACATTTGAATTTGCAAGCGATTGAACCAATACATGGTAAACTATAATCCATCTTTTAGACTTTTATTTGCCTCTCTTTATATTTTGACTGTTCCTCGATTGCAGGTGCTAGTTAGTATATATGCTCTGCCCAAGCCGTCCTTGGTAGTGTATGCGTTGTTATTGAACGTAAAATAGTTCTCGTTGATTGTGGTTTTTATGAGATTGAGTAGTTGATCTGTGAATCGTCGGCTGTTATTGAATTAAAATTTTTCTTTTAGCATGGTCGGCGTTTCGTCGACGGGTATAGACGTATTGAAGTTGCTGGTATCAGTCAATGTTAGAGAGGTGGTAGAGTTTGCTAGATCACAGCTGTTCTTTAATGTGTATGTAATATGTTAAGGTGCATGATATCAGCCATTCTCGTTGCTAAGTACCGTACTAATTGGTATGCAGGAACTGGGCGGTAAATGACGATAGGCCGGATAAGGATATTGTGTTTGTGGATCTTATGTTGGGCTTTGAGGGGTGGTGAGGATGGATTTGGGTTTATGTAGGGGTGCTAAGTATTAGGAAGAACGATTAGTGGGGATTGTGTAAAAGCAGTACGTAAGGCCACCTGGAATTTTTTAGTGGGGACTTTGTTTAAGAGTTTGTATCCATTGACGTTAATGAAGTCATTTGTTCTTTGTTCATAGTCCATTGTTCTTATGATCACCGTAGTATGTTCTTTCTCACTGTTAGTAGGTTATCCATAAGTTTTTTCTGAATGTGTCTTAATATCTTATGGCTTTCGTGGAAATTCGTTTTGCTTATGCTAGTGCGTTTTTTTGGAGTATATCGACTGCAGTATGTCTTGCATCTGCCTGTTATTCCTGCGGACGTTTGGTAACAGCTAGTTCAGTGTCGATTACTTATTGCTCTAGGTCTTTGTTGCAGTTTGTTTGATAAAAGTTGTGTTTCAGTCCCTTGTCCAACACCTCTATTTCTTGTGTCGTAAAAGACGTATCTGATAGATTTACAGTTCGTGGAAAGAAGGCTCTGTTCGCTGGTGTGATCGTTGTATTTTGTTTTTTTATCAATTTGCCAAGTTTCTTTGTCATGATGTCATGTTTAGTTTCCAGCTGAGTATCAATGTTTTCTCTCACGTCATTGTAGAATCCTAGAAAGTTTTCAGTTTGTATGTAAGTTAACTGTAAGTGTGAATGTAGTATCTGTCGGTTGATTTCATCCTTTTTTATGTGCAATGTTCTTAATTCATTTTTAATGCGAAGGACTTGTGCAGCACGTTGTTTCGTGCAGCAATAATGTTATGCTTTATTATGATTTTGGCAAATGCTGGTGTAATGTTGTTTTTTAAAACATTGTTTGTAAAACCATGTGTTTTCTATGGTTTGATGAAGCCTTAGGGTAAGGTTGTGGTATGCTTGTAACAGTTTTGCCTGACTAGCAGTGTTGTAGTCAATTATTTTGCTTATTTGATATCCGCAGGCTAATTCTCTTTTTTCTTGAAAACCCGTCTGGCCTCGCTTTATTGAGTGAGCTGACGTGTTCTGACTTCTGTGAGTCAACTTCAGCGTCTAAAGGATGCACGGAAGAAAATGATTTTATATAGCCGTAGGCTGGGTTAAGCAGGCATTACTAAATTAGCTCAGGTACTAAATTAGGCCAGTTACTAAATGAGCTCAGATAGAGGGATATTAGATTATTGTTTTTTGGAATATTGGATGTCAGTTTGTTCTGTTTCATCTCACTTCGAGTATGGTTCAGTACTGAGAAAATTGCGTCAGAATTTTTAATAAATATTTCGTTGATGTTACTGTATGACATTGCTACACAAACAAAGCAGGAGACCAAAACTTGACATCCTAGAAATGCTTGAAATATATAAACATAGAAAAACAGACGGTAAGATTATCAACGAACAACTTATGACGAATTCCGACGCAATTTTCTCAGTACTAGAACAAAATCTCCGACCGATGAAAAAGAACACACGGACATCTAGCAATCGAAAAAATAACGTAATTTCTCTTTGCCTGACCTAATATATGTTATCCTACGACTGCATAAAGTCATTCCTTTCTACACATTCTTTAGAAACTGAAGATAATTCAAAGAAGTAGAAACTCGTGTGCTCACATAGCAAAGCAAGGCCCAATGGCTTTGCAAGGAAAAACTTTAAAAAGTTTCCAAATTTGCGAGTTCGCAATCCAACAAACCTGCTGTATTAACGGACAAATTTATTTACCTTCGGTCATATCATTACTATGGAGAAAGCTAAGTTTGTCTTCAAATGTTTAAAATTCAGTGAATTGGAGCAAAATCCATTTATAAAAGTATCACAAATAAATCCAGCTAATTCAAGAAATGCAAGCCATTTTGCAACAATTTTCGCCAGAACTGATCGAATAAAGAACACTGCAATAAATGATGCTCTGCTTATTGTATCCAAAAAATAAGGTGACATTTGAATTTAAACTGCGCGCGTCGAAGGATTTGGAGAATTATTTTTTTTAGGTTGGTAGTACTGTCAGTGACATCTTTGTCAAATTTACATGTCAAAATATTCATTAGTGTTTGAGATACGCGTCGTTTTGTGAGCTGCTAAAAGTGAGTTTTTCGTTTTTTGTGATGTGGAAATTTGTTGAATTTGCATTAAATTTTGTTTGCGGAATCAATTTTCTCCTTCGGATACGTCAAAGATGGTGCAGAAAGCCTTTGAAGATGAGGCTATGTCTAACTATTTTAACTTTCAATAATTTTAATTCCATAAAATTAGGATTTCTATTACAAACATTATTATCTTTGATTCAAAAGCGAGAAACTTCTATAATTTAAAAATCGTGCGCATATTTATCCCAGATACTTTTCCTTATCTGACTTGATTTTAGTTGTCTACTTTTCCTTATTTTAAGCTTTAATTTTAAAAAACAAAAAACTATCGTTCATCTATGTTATGTTTTTAAATTTTAGGTTTTTAAAATAAGAGTGATTACCTTCAGGTTTTCGCACCTTCTAAGCGTTAAACAAATTCGCTGTTTGCTTGTCTATTTTAAATTCAGTCATAAAGAGCTTATTTCTTATCGGAAAAGGCTTTTGGGGGTTAAATATGCGTGTTGAAATCAGAAAGAAAAATTAAAACATCTCAAATAAGCCAAGAAACAAAAACAAATGATGCAGTTCAATAACTTATTTCATGGTGACACTGTTATCTTGCCTCTTTTAATTGCCAGCAACACTCTCTGTAAATTATTTTAGTAGATCGTATGTAAAAATTATCAGCAAACATCGAATATACTGTTTCAAGAGATTTCCCCTCCTAGAATTGTTAAACAACACCGAGCTCAGCTAACTAGCTTCGCTTAACAACCGCGTACGCGTGCTTGACGACTAGCATTTGCGGAATCATATGAGGCGGGCTCTTGTCGAGCCACGAAGCTACACTACAAAATACTTATCACGCGTACTCTACTCTACGAGACGTACCGATCAATTTTTAATTATCTTTAGAAATGTTCTATTAGGTGTCAATTAAGCTACTCTACAGTAATTCAATATTTTTTTGCCTCGGTAAGGTTAGCGGACACGGAGACTTGAGACAAACGCAAACATTACACAAAAAGCAATCGTTACTTTCTTCGAAGAAGTTCGTTGCATTACAAGGGGAATGTCAAACCTAAAGATGTTAAAGTGGCTGAAGTGAACCACTCATCTCTGCCTAAAGGATGAAAATTTGACGGATGTAGTTCACTTTACACTAGTAAAACAACAAACTAAGCAGTTTCGACGGGGTGACCACCTTATCTCTTCAGGAGCAGCCACTCCTGATTACCACGGGGCTGTTTGACTGCTTATGTTTATTACAGGACAGTCTCTTCGATTCAGACTGAGACATGGAGAGACTGAAGGATTTCGCTCTTCACTAGTGAAGAAACAATTGTTTCCGCAGTGGAGGGATGGTTTTTAATATTTGAGGACCCTCTCCTTAAATACAAGTCCCTGTCTTCTGCATAAGTATGCTAATAAAAACCGTTAACCAATCATAAAAACAAACCGGGTGTCGGTCAGGACTAATTGATGATGCGGATTTTATTACTGCCGGTCATCAGATTAGCTCCCAGCAAAAAACTGACTCAATTCCAAGCAGTGTATTTGAAAACCGCTGGCACCATCAATTTGTTCAAAATTAGAACTGTCCGACTTCAAACTGTATAAAAATGTGCAAACCTTTCTTTTGGTTAAATCTACATTGAATATTAAAATCTACATTGAAATATTAAATTAAAGTTCCATCCTAGATAGTTCTAAGTGCCTATGAAAACCATCGTAATAATGCGGTATTAACAACAAAACTTGACTAATGATCCTAGAATAAAATATATTGACCCGACTTTTCACGTCAACTATGTTTGTCATGAAAATCAGAGTCAGTGTCGAAGATAATCGGAAAAAAAATGAATCAGTGATTAAGAGAACTCAAAGATGTTTTGAAATACTTGAAAGAAAAATAACATAGAAAGAGTTAAGTGTGAAGTGAATTTCGATGAGCCGTGTGTCGTAAAATTAACGTAACTTTATCCGTTAAGAATTATGTAAATATTTATGTAAATTTATAACGTGGTATGATATAAAATTGAACTACCTCGATACTTGTAAATGAAACAGATACTTATATATATAAGAAATAACAAGAGTAAATTTTTTTTTTGCTATTACCAAGCTACGATTGTCAATGCTGCATCGGATCATCGGTCGAGCGTTCGATCGTCGTTGGACTCTGCAAAACCAAAGCGGTAAATATTCCATGCAAAATAAAAAAAATGATAAACAAAAAATCAAATAAATACATTTCCTTGTCTCTAATAGGAATTTATATTCTTTTGTTTTTGTCAAAAGATAAGGAATATTCATAATATTGATGATAACTATATTTTGTATCGTTAATTTTAGATCAGATTTACTTTTCTTTCTCCGTTGCCATATATATGTGAAATTGTAACCGATAATAGTACTAACACATAAATAAAAAAATAAATAAATAAAAATTTTAGTGGAGGGGATGTTGTTGGAGTAAGTAATAGTATGTTTCCAGGAATGTTGGACAACAGTACGAAACAAGAAGAAAACTGGCAAATTGAGAAGGTCCTAGTTATTTAAATAAAAAAAATTTATACCCACACCTTCGGTGACCTAGCCGGGCCAAATAGAAAAAAAAATTCATTAGATCGCCGACAAGCGGTCGGTGATTGCAGTGTAGACGCCACTGAATTGATCCTTTGAGGGCATTCTTCCTTTCATCATATTTGTATATCCCTGCCGTAACAATATGTTACCATACATTTGAATTTGCAAGCGATTGAACCAATACATGGTAAACTATAATCCATCTTTTAGACGTTTATTTGCCTCTCTTTATATTTTGACAGTTCCTCGATTGCAGGTGCTAGTTAGTATATACACATACTCAAAAAAGTCTGCGTACATCTTATTAGTACAAACTGAATTATGTTGGAATCGTATGAGTCAATAATGTGATCTTGATTTAATCATTTCGATAAAAGAGCCTAAACTGCAAGAAATGTATTGAAGCAGGTTTGTTTAAAAAATTCCCAAAATTATCGAACATATAGTAATTTCAATAATTGGAAGTCTGTGAGCAGCCCCAAAAAAATCTGCGTACACATCACAAAATTTGGGGATTCCTCGAAATGTGCAATGTTGATGCCTTCATTTTTTCATTTTTCTGTGTGACCGTACTTTATCGGAAAATTGTCTGTGTGTTTTGCGTGAATAAAAGACTATTCTTTAATATGGAAGTAAAAAATAAGGAAATCAGTGTTAGTGAGCGTAAAGTCATAGTAAAATTGCGTGAAAACGGGAAAAGTTTTCGTGAAATCGCTAAATTAGTTGGGAGAACCCATTCCTTGGTCCAAAGGGTTGTTGCGAATTACAAAGAAAGCGGTTTGATTATTGCACGGCATCGGTCAGGACGTCCTCCCAAACTTACAGCACGTGAACGTAAGAGTATTATTAACGCTGTGAAACAAAATCCCCAATTAACGGCGTTCCAAATTGCGCAGGATATAAGAAAGAAATACAATAAAACAATAAGCGATGAAACAGTGCGCATAATTCTCAGAAAAGGCGGTTAACATGGTCGAGTCGCACGTAAAAAGCCGTTCATATCGGAACGAAATCGCCGAAAGAGAGTGGAATTCGCCAAAAATTATGTAAATATGCGAAAAAAATTTTGGGAAAGCATTCTTTTTTCGGACGAAAGTAAGTTTTGTTTATTTGGGTTAAAAGGACGCAAATTAGTATGGAGAAAACGGTCGACAGAATTCAATAAAGAAAATTTGCTTCCCACTGTAAAGCATGGTGGCGGCGGTGTGATGGTTTGGGGGTGTATGGCAGCCAGTGGAGTGGGGCAACTCGTTTTCATAGAATCTACAATGGATAAATACGGGTACCTTAATATTTTAAAAAATAATATTAAGCAAAGTGCCGAGAAATTGCGGCTGGGGAACGCATTTTTCTTTCAGCACGATAATGACCCCAAACATACAGCTGAAATAAATAGGCTTTGGTTGGCCTACAACGTCCCAAAACTCTTAGGTACGCCTCCTCAATCACCAGATTTAAGCCCAATTGAGCATTTGTGGGATTTATTTGAAAGAAAAATTCGAGAGCATGTCATAACTAGCAAAGAGTCATTAAAAAATGTTATTTTGAACGAGTGGAACAAAATAACGGCCGAAGAAACATCAAAACTTGTTCAATCCATGCAAAATAGGCTAAAGGAAGTCATTTATAGGAAAGGCTATGCTACTAGATATTAAGGTTCAAAATCTGAAAGCTAATATAGTGGTTTTCAAATAAAATGAATAAATTTTTCCAGGTGTACGCAGACTTTTTTGGATGCATTTTCATGACTTTTTGGAAGAAAATTTTTTATTTTGGTTATTCTAAACAGCGAACGAGTGATCAGTTACATATTTATGTACCATATAGTTTAATGTATATAATAAAGAAAAGAATTTAAGTTATAAACATATGGCAAAGGTTTTTATATTGATATATTTGCTACGACCCGCAAGTGTACGCAGACTTTTTTGAGTATGTATATGCTCTGCCCAAACCGTCCTTGGTAATGTATGCGTTGTTATTGAACGTAAAATAGTTCTGCTTGATTGTGGGTTTTATAAGATTGAGTAGTTGATCTGTGAATCGTCGGCTGTTATTGAATTAAAATTTTTCTTTTAGCATGGTCGGCGTTTCGTCGACGGGTATAGACGTATTGAAGTTGCTGGTATCAGTCAATGTTAGAGAGGTGGTAGAGTTTGCTAGATCACAGCTGTTCTTTAATGTGTATGTAATGTGTTAAGGTGCATGATATCAGCCATTCTCGTTGCTAAGTACCGTACTAATTGGTATGCAGGAACTGGGCGGTAAATGACGATAGGCCGGATAAGGATATTGGGTTTGTGGATCTTATGTTGTGCTTTGAGGGGTGGTGAGGATGGATTTGGGTTTATGTAGGGGTGCTAAGTATTAGGAAGAACGATTAGTGGGGATTGTGTAAAAGCAGTACGTAAGGCCACCTGGAATTTATTAGTGGGGACTTTGTTTAACAGTTTGAATCCGTTGACGTTAATGAATCATTTGTTCTTTTTTCATAGTCCATTGTTCTTAGGATCACCGTAGTATGTTCTTCCTCACTGTTAGTGGGTTATCCATAAGTTTTTTCTGAATGTGTCTTAATATCTTATGGCTTTCGTGGAAATTCGTTTTGCTTATGCTAGTGCGTTTTTTTGGAGTATATCAACTGCAGTATGTCTTGCATCTGCCTGTTATTCCTGCGGCAGTTTGTTAACAGCTAGTTCAGTGTCGATTACTTATTGCTCTAGGTCTTTGTTGCAGTTTGTTTGATAAAAGTTGCGTTTCAGTCTCTTGTCTAACACCTCTATTTCTTGTGTCGTAAAAGACGTATCTGATAGATTTACAGTCCGTGGAAAGAAGGCTCTGTTCACTGGTGTGGTCGTTGCATTTTGTTTTTTCATCATACTAAATGAGCTCAGATAGAGGGATATTAGATTTTTGTTTTTCGGACTATTGGGTGTCAGTTTGTTCTGTTTCATCTCGCTTCGTGTATGGTTCAGTACTGAGAAAATTGCGTCAGAATTTTTAATAAATATTTCGTTGATGTTACTGTATGACATTGCTACACAAACAAAGCAGCAGACCAAAACTTGACATCCTAGAAAGGCTTGAAATATATAAACATGGAAAAACAGACGGTAAGATTATCAACGAACAACTTATGAAGAATTCCGACGCAATTTTCTCAGTACTAGAACAAAATCTCCGACCGATGAAAAAGAACACACGGACATCTAGCAATCGAAAAAATAACGTAATTTCTCTTTGCCTGACCTAATATATGTTAGTACTACCTACTTAAACCATCCTACGACTGCATAAAGTCATTCCTTTCTACACATCCTTTAGAAACTGAAGATAACTCAAAGAAGTAGAAACTCATCTGCTCACACAGCAAAGCAAGGGCCAATGGCTTTGCAAGGAAAAAACTATAAAAAATTTCTAAATTTGCGAATTCACAATCCAACAAACCTGCTGTATGAATGGACGAATTTATTTACCTTCAGTCATATCATTACTATGGAGAAAGCTAAGTTTGTCTTCAAATGTTTAAAATTCAGTGAATTTGAGCAAAACCCATTTATAAAAGTATCACAAATAAATCCAGCTAATGCAAGAAATGCAAGCCATTTTGCAACAATTTTCGCAAGAACTGATCGAATAAAGAACACTGCAATAAATGATGCTCTGCTTATTGTATCCAAAAAATAAGGTGACATTTGAATTTAAACTGCGCGCGTCGAAGGATTTGGAGAATTATTTTTTTTAGGTTGGTAGTACTGTCAGTGACATCTTTGTCAAATTTACATGTCAAAATATTCATTAGTGTTTGAGATACGCGTCGTTTTGTGAGCTGCTAAAAGTGAGTTTTTCGTTTTTTGCGATGTGGAAATTTGTTGAATTTGCATTAAATTTTGTTTGTGGAATCAATTTTCTCCTTCGGATACGTCAAGGATGGTGCAGAAAGCCTTTGGTGATGAGGCTATGTCTAAAAAAAATGCTTACAAGTGGTATAGTGAGTTCCAAGCCGGCCGTGAACGTGTCGAAGACGAAGAGCATCCTGGGCGACCATCAACGTCTCTTCTTCTTCGATTATCGTGGTGTTGTGAATTATGAATTCCTTCCGCTGGGCCAACAGTCAACAAGGATTATTATTTGAACGTTATGCGTCATTTTCGTAACGCTAAGTAATGAATTTTCTGTCTAAATTGTGCGAACAAAGTTGGAACCGACCTCTCATCGGTTTTAAGACGTGAAGTCTGAGTCGTGCCAACGAATGGTACCAATCAGTCAACCAGTTCGTGCACCCGTAATCCATTTCGTGGTGACTGCTTGTCGGCCAGGATTTCGGTCGCAGGTTTTAAAATGAATTAGGCTCAATTACGTATTTCAGCCACCTTGAATGCCCGCTTCAAACGTGTCGAAAACACAAACATACGGAAGAGAAACCTACTTTACGTTATTCTGTATTCATTCACCCCCTTCAGTCAATGACGAAAATCTAATTTCCATTTCGCGTTCCCAAATTTCACCGACGCGGTACCGAAAAATACACTACGCTAACTCAATCCCGAAGAACTCTACACTAAGAAAAAAAGCAAGACAAACTAAGGTACCGCAACCATTACATGGTAAACTATAATCCATCTTTTAGACGTTTATTTGCCTCTCTTTATATTTTGACTGTTCCTCGATTGCAGGTGCTAGCTAGTATATATGCTCTGCCCAAGCCGTCCTTGGGAATGTATGCGTTGTTATTGAACGTTAAATAGTTCTGGTTGATTGTGGTTTTTATGAGATTGAGTAGTTGATCTATGAATCGTCGGCTGTTATTGAATTAAAATTTTTCTGTTAGCATGGTCGGCATTTCGTCGACGGGTATAGACGTATTGAGGTTGCTGATGTCTGGTGATAGAAGTCGACTGGTATCAGTTAATGTTAGAGAGGTGGTAGAATTTGCTAGATCACAGCTGTTCTTTAATGTGTATGTAATATGTTAAGGTGCATGATATCAGCCATTCTCGTTGCCAAGTACCGTACTAATCGGTATGCAGGAACTGGGCGGTAAATGACGATAGGCCGGATAAGGATATTGTGTTTGTGGATCTTATGTTGGGCTTTGAGGGGTGGTGAGGATGGATTTGGGTTTATGTAGGGGTGCTAAGTATTAGGAAGAATGATTAGTGGGGATTGTGTAAAAGCAGTACGTAAGGCCACCTGGAATTTTTTAGTGGGGACTTTGTTTAACAGTTTGTATCCGTTGACGTTAATGAAGTCATTTGTTCTTTGTTCATAGTCCATTGTTCTTATGATCACCGTAGTATGTTCTTTCTCACTGTTAGTAGGTTATCCATAAGTTTTTTTCTGAATGTGTCTTAATATCTTATGGCTTTCGTGGAAATTCGTTTTGCTTATGCTAGTGCGTTTTTTTGGAGTATATCGACTGCAGTATGTCTTGCATCTGCCTGTTATTCCTGCGGACGTTTGTTAACAGCTAGTTCAGTGTCGATTACTTATTGCTCTAGGTCTTTGTTGCAGTTTGTTTGATAAAAGTTGTGTTTCAGTCCCTCGTCTAACACCTCTATTTCTTGTGTCGTATAAGACGTATCTGATCGATTAACGTCCGTGGAAAGAAGGCTCTGATCGCTGGTGTGGTCGTTGTATTTTGTTTTTTCATCAATTTGCCAAGTTTCTTTGTCACGATGTCATGTTTAGTTTCCAGCTGAGTATCAATGTTTTCTCTCACGTCATTGTAGAATCCTAGAAAGTTTTCAGTTTGTATGTTAGTTAACTGTAAGCGTGAATGTAGTATCTGTCGGTTGATTACATCCTTTTTTATGTGCAATGTTCTTAATTCATTTTTAATGCGAAGGACTTGTGCAGTACGTTGTTTCGTGCAGCAATAATGTTATGCTTTATTATGATTTTGGCAAATGCTGGTGTAATGCTGTTTTTTAAACATTGTTTGTAAAACTATGTGTTTTCTATGGTTCGATGAAGCCTTAGGGTAAGGTTGTGGAATGCTTGTAACAGTTTTGCCTGACTAGCAGTGTTGTAGTCAATTATTTCGCTTATTTGATATCCGCAGGCTTATTCTCTTTTTTCTTGAAAACCCGTCTGGCCTCGCTTTATTGAGTGAGCTGACGCGTTCTGACTTCTGTGAGTCAACTTCAGCGTCTGAAGGATGCACGGAAGAGAATGATTTTATATAGCTGTAGGCTGGGTTAAGCAGGTAGTACTAAATTAGGTCAGGTAATAAATTAGGCTAGTTACTAAATGAGCTCAGATAGAGGGATATTAGAGTTTTGTTTTTCGGAGTATTGGGTGTCAGTTTGTTCTGTTTCATCTCGCTTCAAGTATGGTTCAGTACTGAGAAAATTGCGTCAGAATTCGTTGATGTTACTGTATGACATTGCTACACAAACAAAGCAGCAGACCGAAACTTGACATCCTAGAAAGGCTTGAAATATATAAACATAGAAAAACAGACGGTAAGATTATCAACGAACAACTTATGACGAATTCCGACGCAATTTTCTCAGTACTAATACAAAATCTCCGACCAATGAAAAAGAACACACGGACATCTAGCAATCGAAAAAATAACGTAATTTCTCTTTGCCTGACCTAATATATGTTAGTACTATCTACTTAAACCATCCTACGACTGCATAAAGTCATTCCTTTCTACACATTCTTTAGAAACTGAAGATAACTCAAAGAAGTAGAAACTCGTCTGCTCACACAGCAAAGCAAGGCCCAATGGCTTTGCAAGGAAAAAACTATAAAAAATTTCCAAATTTGCGGATTCGCAATCCAACACACCTGCTGTATTAACGGACGAATTTATTTACCTTCAGTCATATCATTACTATGGAGAAAGCTAAGTTTGTCTTCAAATGTTTAAAATTCAGTGAATTTGAGCAAAACCCATTTATAAAAGTATCACAAATAAATCCAGCTAATTCAAGAAATGCAAGTCATTTTGCAACAATTTTCGCCAGAAATGATCGAATAAAGAACAATGCAACAAATGATGCTCTGCTTACTGTGTCCAAAAAATAAGGTGACATTTGAATTTAAACTGCACGCGTCGAAGGGTTTGGAGAATTATTTTTTTAGGTTGGTAGTACTGTCAGTGACATCTATGTCAAACTAACATGTCAAAATATGCATTAATGTTTGAAATACGCGTCGTTTTGTGATCTGCTAAAAGTGAGTTTTTCGTTTTTTGCGATGTGGAAATTTGTTGAATTCGCATTAAATTTTGTTTGCGGAATCAATTTTCTCCTTGGAATACGTCAAGGATGATGCAGAAAGCCTTTGGTGATGAGGCTATGTCTAACTATTTTAACTTTCAATAATTTTAATTCCATAAAATTAGGATTTCTATTACAAACATTATTATCTTTGATTCAAAAGCGAGAAACTTCTATAATTTAAAAATCTGCCACATAAATAAAATCGTGCAAATATTTATCTCAGATACTTTTCCTTATCTGACTTGATTTTAGTTGTCTACTTTTCCTTATTTTAAGCTTTAATTTTAAAAAACAAAAAACGATCGTTCATCTTTGTTGTTTTTAAATTTTAGGTTTTTAAAATAAAAGTGATTACCTTCAGGTTTTCGTACCTTCTAAGCGTTAAACAAATTTGGTGTTTGCTTGTCTATTTTAAATTCAGTCATAAAGAGCTTATTTCTTATCGGAAAAGGCTTTCGGGGGTTAAATATGCGTGTTGAAATCAGAAAGAAAAATTAAAACATCTCAAATAAGCCAAGAAACAAAAACAAATGATGGAGTTCAATAACTTATTTCATGGTGACACTGTTATCTTGCCTCTTTTAATTGCCAGCAACACTCTTTGTAAATTATTTTAGTAGATCGTATGTAAAAATTATCAGCAAACATCGAATACACTGTTTCAAGAGATTTCCCCTCCTAGGATTGTTAAACAACACCGAGCTCAGCTAACTAGCTTCGCTTAACAACCGCGTACGCGTGCTTGACGACTAGCATTTGCGAAATCATATGAGGCGGGCTCTTGTCGAGCCACGAAGCTACACTACAAAATACTTATCACGCGTACTCAGTGTATTAAAATCTACATTGAAATATTAAATTAAAGTTCCATCCTAGATAGTTCTAAGTGCCTATGAAAACCATCGTAATAATGCGGTATTACCAACAAAACTTGACTAATGATCCTAGAATAAAATATATTGACCAGACTTTTCACGTCAACTATGTTTGTCATGACAATCAGAGTGAGTGTCGAAGATAATCGGAAAATAGATGAATCAGTGATTAAGAGAACTCAAAGATATTTTGAAATACTTGAAAGAAAAATAACATAGAAAGAGTTAAGTGTGAAGTGAATTTCGATGACCCGTGTGTCGTAAAATTAACGTAATTTTATCCGTTAAGAATTATGTAAATATTTATGTAAGTTTATAACGTGGTATGATATAAAATTGAACTACCTCGATACTTGTAAATGAAACAGATACTTATATATATAAGAAATAACAAGAGTAAATTTTTTTTTTTGCTATTACCAAGCTACGATTGTCAATGCTGCATCGGATCATCGGTCGAGCGTTCGATCGTCGTTGGACTCTGCAAAACCAAAGCGGTAAATATTCCATGCAAAATAAAAAAAATGATAAACAAAAAATCAAATAAATACATTTCCTTGTCTCTAATAGGAATTTATATTCTTTTGTTTTTGTCAAAAGATAAAGAATATTCATAATATTGATGATAACTATATTTTGTATCGTTAATTTTAGATCAGATTTACTTTTCTTTCTCCGTTGCCATATATATGTGAAATTGTAACCGATAATAGTACTAACACAAAAATAAAAAAATAAATAAATAAAAATTTTAGTGGAGGGGGTGTTGTTGGAGTAAGTAATAGTATGTTTCCAGGAATGTTGGACAACAGTACGAAACAAGAAGAAAACTGGCAAATTGAGAAGGTCCTTGTTATGTAAATAAAAAAAATTTATACCCACACCTTCGGTGACCTAGCCGGGCCAAATAGAAAAAAAATTCATTAGATCGCCGACATGCGGTCGGTGATTGCAGTGTCGATGCCACGGAATTGACCCTTCAAGGGCACTACCTAAAGGACCGAAGCCTGCTCTACGACACGACACAGGGCCAACGAAGGATGGAAATTACATCGGGTGTTGCCCAGGGATCTATCCTTGGTCCGGACCTGCGGAACGTGTCTTACGACGGGCTACTAAGACTTGAGATGCCAGATGAGTCGCGCTTGGTCGGCTATGCGGATGATGTTGCGGCTCTGGTCGCCGGACGCACCGTTGAACAAGCGCAACTTAGGCTAGGTATGCTAATGCGCCGAGTGAGGGACTGGATGACTGCTCGCGGGCTCAGTTTAGCACTGGACAAAACCGAAGTGGTCATCTTGACAAAAAAGAGAATCCCTAGAGTAAGGATGATCAGTATTGGAGATATACAGATCGAATCGAAGCCAGCGGTGAAGTACCTGGGGCTACTGATCGACTCGAAGATGAGTTTCTCTGAGCAAATCAGGGCAACGGCTGAGAAGGCTGCTTCGGGAATATCGGCCCTGAGTCGACTTATGGCCAACGTAGGGGGACCCAGCCCATCAAGAAGACGCCTCTTGATGAGTGCTGTAGGGTCAGTGCTAATGTACGGAGCAGAGATATGGGGCGACGCTCTCAGCAAGGAGGTATACCGAAAACGATTGGCACAGGTACAGAGAAGAGGAGCACTGAGAATTGCATCTTCGTATCCAACAGTCTCCGACTCGGCGGTGAGAGTGATTGCAGGCGTGATACCTGTCACCCTCCTTGCTAGAGAGCGCCGTGCTATTTACCTGCGCCGAAACGAGGATGCGAGGGAGATGGTTGTCCGCGAGGAGAGACAACGCTCGCTCAACGATTGGCAGCAGTCTTGGAGGAATTGCACGAAGGGAAGGTGGACTGCGTGCCTCATCCCGGATGTGAGACCGTGGCTAAATCAAAGGCATGGTGAGACTGACTTCTATCTGACCCAGCTTTTGAGCGGGCACGGGTGTTTTCAGTCTTACCTGCACAAGATCGGCAAGTCACGGTCCCCCGATTGTCGGTTTTGCCCAGGAGAGGAGGACAATGCCTGTCACACATTTTTTGCGTGTACCAAATGGGCCAGGCTGCGAGGGGAACTCTACAGGGAGACGGGAGAACTCACCCCGGATAATATAGTTGCGGTGATGCTCGAATCGGTTGACAAATGGAACCAGGTGGCACATTATGCTCGGGCAGTCCTTAAATATAAAAGGGACTCACAGCAGCCGGAGGCACTGGGGCTGGGGGATCGCTCTTCTGGCAATTCTCTTCCCCTCTCCCGTCCCGCTAGGAAAGGGACTCCTCAGCTTGAAGGCGCCCCACGGCATAACAAAACGAGACCTGGCCCGAAGTAATGTGTCAAACGGTTCCAGGCTGGGTTCTCAGGTTGACAGGGGAGGTGTTTAGTGGGTAGTCCAAAGGTATCCTCCATGGGAGTCCCACACTGCCAGACTCGGCGGGCATAAATGCCTTCACCTCCCTACCACAAAAAAAAAAATAGTATGTTTCCAGGAATGTTGGACAACAGTACGAAACAAGAAGAAAACTGGCAAATTGAGAAGGTCCTAGTTATTTAAATAAAAAAAATGTATACCCACACCTTCGGTGACCTAGCCGGGCCAAATAGAAAAAAAAAATCATTAGATCGCCGACATGCGGTCGGTGATTGCAGTGTAGACGCCACGGAATTGACCCTTCGAGGGCATTCTTCCTTTCTTCATATTTGTATATGCCTGCCGTAACAATATGTTACCATACATTTGAATTTGCAAGCGATTGAACCAATACATGGTAAACTATAATCCATCTTTTAGACGTTTATTTGCCTCTCTTTATATTTTGACAGTTCCTCGATTGCAGGTGCTAGTTAGTATATACACATACTCAAAAAAGTCAGCGTACATCTTATTAGTACAAACTGAATTATGTTGGAATCGTATGAGTCAATGATGTGATCTTGATTTAATCATTTCGATAAAAGAGCCTAAACTGCAAGAAATGTATTGAAGCAGGTTTGTTTAAAAAATTCCCAAAATTATCGAACATATAGTAATTTCAATAATTGGAAGTCTGTGAGCAGCCCCAAAAAAGTCTGCGTACACATCACAAAATTTGGGGATTCCCCGAAATGTGCAATGTTGATGCCTTCATTTTTTCATTGTTCTGTGTGACCGTACTTTATCGGAAAATTGTCTGTGTGTTTTGCGTGAATAAAAGACTATTCTTTAATATGGAAGTAAAAAATAAGGAAATCAGTGTTAGTGAGCGTAAAGTCATAGTAAAATTGCGTGAAAACGGGAAAAGTTTTCGTGAAATCGCTAAATTAGTTGGGAGAACCCATTCCTTGGTCCAAAGGGTTGTTGCGAATTACAAAGAAAGCGGTTTGATTATTTCACGGCATCGGTCAGGACGTCCTCCCAAACTTACAGCACGTGAACGTTAGAGTATTATTAACGCTGTGAAACAAAATCCCCAATTAACGGCGTTCCAAATTGCGCAGGATATAAGAAAGAAATACAATAAAACAATAAGCGATGAAACAGTGCGCATAATTCTCAGAAAAGGCGGTTAACATGGTCGAGTCGCACGTAAAAAGCCGTTCATATCGGAACGGAATCGCCGAAAGAGGGTGGAATTCGCCAAAAATTATGTAAATATGCAAAAAGAGTTTTGGGAAAGCGTTCTTTTTTCGGAAGAAAGTGAGTTTTGTTTATTTGGGTTAAAAGGACGCAAATTAGTATGGAGAAAACAGTCGACAGAATTCAATAAAGAAAATTTGCTTCCCACTGTAAAGCATGGTGGCGGCGGTGTGATGGTTTGGGGGTGTATGGCAGCCAGTGGAGTGGGGCAACTCGTTTTCATAGAATCTACAATGGATAAATACGGGTACCTTAATATTTTAAAAAATAATATTAAGCAAAGTGCCGAGAAATTGCGGCTGGGGAACGCATTTTTCTTTCAGCACGATAATGACCCCAAACATACAGCTGAAATAAATAGGCTTTGGTTGGCCTACAACGTCCCAAAACTCTTAGGTACGCCTCCTCAATCACCAGATTTAAGCCCAATTGAGCATTTGTGGGATTTATTTGAAAGAAAAATTCGAGAGCATGTCATAACTAGCAGAGAGTCATTAAAAAATGTTATTTTGAACGAGTGGAACAAAATAACGGCCGAAGAAACATCAAAACTTGTTCAATCCATGCAAAATAGGCTAAAGGAAGTCATTTATAGGAAAGGCTATGCTACTAGATATTAAGGTTCAAAATCTGAAAGCTAATATAGTGGTTTTCAAATAAAATGAATAAATTTTTCCAGGTGTACGCAGACTTTTTTGGATGCATTTTCATGACTTTTTGGAAGAAAATTTTTTATTTTGGTTATTCTAAACAGCGAACGAGTGATCAGTTACATATTTATGTACCATATAGTTTAATGTATATAATAAAGAAAAGAATTTAAGTTATAAACATATGGCAAAGGTTTCTATATTGATATATTTGCTACGACCCGCAAGTGTACGCAGACTTTTTTGAGTATGTATATGCTCTGCCCAAACCGTCCTTGGTAATGTATGCGTTGTTATTGAACGTAAAATAGTTCTGCTTGATTGTGGGTTTTATGAGATTGAGTAGTTGATCTGTGAATCGTCGGCTGTTATTGAATTAAAATTTTTCTTTTAGCATGGTCGGCGTTTCGTCGACGGATATAGACGTATTGAAGTTGCTGGTATCAGTCAATGTTAGAGAGGTGGTAGAGTTTGCTAGATCACAGCTGTTCTTTAATGTGTATGTAATGTGTTAAGGTGCATGATATCAGCCATTCTCGTTGCCAAGTACCGTACTAATTGGTATGCAGGAACTGGGCGGTAAATGACGATAGGCCGGATAAGGATATTGGGTTTGTGGATCTTATGTTGGGCTTTGAGGGGTGGTGAGGATGGATTTGGGTTTATGTAGGGGTGCTAAGTATTAGGAAGAACGATTAGTGGGGATTGTGTAAAAGCAGTACGTAAGGCCACCTGGAATTTATTAGTGGGGACTTTGTTTAACAGTTTGTATCCGTTGACGTTAATGAAGTCATTTGTTCTTTGTTCATAGTCCATTGTTCTTAGGATCACCGTAGTATGTTCTTTCTCACTGTTAGTGGGTTATCCATAAGTTTTTTTCTGAATGTGTCTTAATATCTTATGGCTTTCGTGGAAATTCGTTTAGCTTATGCTAGTGCGTTTTTTTGGAGTATATCGACTGCAGTATGTCTTGCATCTGCCTGTTATTCCTGCGGACGTTTGTTAACAGCTAGTTCAGTGTCGATTACTTATTGCTCTAGGTCTTTGTTGCAGTTTGTTTGATAAAAGTTGTGTTTCAGTCCCTTGTCTAACACCTCTATTTCTTGTGTCGTAAAAGACGTATCTGATAGATTTACAGTCCGTGGAAAGAAGGCTCTGTTTGCTGGTGTGGTCGTTGTATTTTGTTTTTTCATCAATTTGCCAAGTTTCTTTGTCATGATGTCATGTTTAGTTTCCAGCTGAGTATCAATATTTTCTCTCACGTCATTGTAGAATCCTAGAAAGTTTTCAGTTTGTATGTTAGTTAACTGTAAGCGTGAATGCAGTATCTGTCGGTTGATTTCATCCTTTTTTATGTGCAATGTTCTTAATTCGTTTTAATGCGAGGAACTTGTGCAGTACGTTGTTTCGTGCAGCAATAATGTTATGCTTTATTATGATTTTTGCAAGTGCCATGTGTTTTCTATGATTCGATGAAGCCTTAGGGTAAGGTTGTGGAATGATCGTAACAGTTTTGCCTGACTAGCAGTGTTGTAGTCAATTATTTTGCTTATTTGATATCCGCAGGCTAATTCTCTTTTTTCTTGAAAACCCATCTGGCCTCGCTTTATTGAGTGAGCTGACGCGTTCTGACTTCTGTGAGTCAACTTCAGCGTCTAAAGGATGATGATCAGTACTAGAACAATGACCGATGAAAAAGAACACACGGACATCTAGCAATCGAAAAAATAACGTAATTTCTCTTTGCCTGACCTAATATATGTTAGTACTACCTACTTAAACCATCCTACGACTGCATAAAAACATTCCTTTCTACACATTCTTTAGAAACTGAAGATGACTCAGAAGTAGAAACTCATCTGCTCACACAGCAAAGCAAGGGCCAATGGCTTTGCAAGGAAAAAACTATAAAAAATTTCCAAATTTGCGAATTCGCAATCCAACAAGCCTGCTGTATTAACGGACGAATTTATTTACCTTCAGTCATATCATTACTATGGAGAAAGCTAAGTTTGTCTTCACATGTTTAAAATTCAGTGAATTTGAGCAAAACCCATTTATAAAAGTATCACAAATAAATCCAGCTAATTCAAGAAATGCAAGTCATTTTGCAACAATTTTCGCCAGAACTGATCGAATAAAGAACACTGCAATAAATGATGCTCTGCTTATTGTATCCAAGAAATAAGGTGACATTTGAATTTAAACTGCGCGCATCGAAGGATTTGGAGAATTATTTTTTTTTAGGTTGGTAGTACTGTCAGTGACATCTTTGTCAAATTTACATGTCAAAATATTCATTAGTGTTTGAGATACGCGTCGTTTTGTGAGCTGCTAAAAGTGAGTTTTTCGTTTTTTGCGATGTGGAAATTTGTTGAATTTGCATTAAATTTTGTTTGCGGAATCAATTTTCTCCTTCGGATACGTCAAGGATGGTGTAGAAAGCCTTTGGTGATGAGGCTATGTCTAAAAAAAAATGCTTACAAGTGGTATAGTGAGTTCCAAGCCGGCCGTGAACGTGTCGAAGACGAAGAGCATCCTGAGCGACCATCAACGTCTCCTCTTCTTCGATTATCGTGGTGTTGTGAATTATGAATTCCTTCCGCTGGGCCAACAGTCAGCAAGGAATATTATTTGAACGTTATGCGTCATTTTCATAACGCTAAGTAATGAATTTTCTGTCTAAATTGTGCGAACAAAGTTGGAACCGACCTCTCATCGGTTTTAAGACGTGAAGTCTGAGACGTGCCAACGAATGGTACCAATCAGTCAACCAGTTCGTGCTCCCGTAATCCATTTCGTGGTGACTGCTTGTCGGCCAGCTAAAACGGAGAGGATTTCGGTCGCAGGTTTTAAAATGAATTACGCTCAATTACGTATTTCAGCCACCTTGAATGCCCGCTTCAAACGTGTCGAAAACACAAACATACGGAAGAGATACCTACTTTACTTTTTTCCGTATTCATTCACCCCCTTCAGTCAATTACAAAAATCTAATTTCCATTTCACGTTCCCGAATTTTACCGACCCAACACTAAGGAAAAAAGCAAGACAAGCTAAGGTACCGCAACCATTACATGGTAAACTATAATGTATCTTTTAAACGTTTATTTGCCTCTCTTTATATTTTGACTGTTCCTCGATTGCAGGTGCTAGCTAGTATATATGCTCTGCCCAAGCCGTCCCTGGTAGTGTATGCGTTGTTATTGAACGTAAAATAGTTCTGCTTGATTGGGGTTTTTATGAGATTGAGCAGTTGATCTGTGAATCGTCGGCTGTTATTGAATTAAAATTTTTCTTTTAGCATGGTCGGCGTTTCGTCGACGGGTATAGACGTATTGAGGTTGCTGATGTCTGGTGATAGAAGTCGACTGGTATCAGTCAATGTTAGAGAGGTGGTAGAATTTGCTAGATCACAGCTGTTCTTTAATGTGTATGTAATGTGTTAAGGTGCATGATATCAGCCATTCTCGTTGCTAAGTACCGTACTTATTGGTATGCAGGAACTGGGCGGTAAATGACGATAGGCCGGATAAGGATATTGTGTTTGTGGATCTTATGTTGGGCTTTGAGGGGTGGTGAGGATGGATTTGGGTTTATGTAGGGGTGCTAAGTATTAGGAAGAATGATTAGTGGGGATTGTGTAAAAGCAGTACGTAAGGCCACCTGGAATTTTTTAGTGGGGACTTTGTTTAACAGTTTGTATCCGTTGACGTTAATGAAGTCATTTGTTCTTTGTTCATAGTCCATTTATTCTTTGTCATGATGTCATGTTTAGTTTCCAGCTGAGTATCAATATTTTCTCTCACGTCATTGTAGAATCCTAGAAAATTTTCAGTTTGTATGTTAGTTAACTGTAAGCGTGAATGTAGTATCTGTCGGTTGATTTCATCCTTTTTTATGTGCAATATTCTTAATTCATTTTTAATGCGAAGGACTTGTGCAGTACGTTGTTTCGTGCAGCAATAATGTTATGCTTTATTATGATTTTTGCAAACGCTGGTGTAATGCTGTTTTTTAAACATTGTTTGGAAAACTATGTGTTTTCTATGGTTCGATGAAGCCTTAGGGTAAGGTTGTGGAATGATCGTAACAGTTTTGCCTGACTAGCAGTGTTGTAGTCAATTATTTTGCTTATTTGATATCCGCAGGCAAATTCTCTTTTTTCTTGAAAACCCGTCTGGCCTCGCTTTATTGAGTGAGCTGACGCGTTCTGACTTCTGTGAGTCAACTTCAGCGTCTAAAGGATGCACGGAAGAGAATGATTTTATATAGCCATAGGCTGGGTTAAGCAGGTATTACTAAATTAGCTCAGGTACTAAATTAGGCCAGTTACTAAATGAGCTCAGATAGAGGGATATTAGATTTTTGTTTTTCGGAGTATTGGGTGTCAGTTTGTTCTGTTTCATCTCGCTTCGAGTATGGTTCAGTACTGAGAAAATTGCGTCAGAATTCGTTGATGTTACTGTATGACATTGCTACACAAACAAAGCAGCAGACCAAAACTTGACATCCTAGAAAGGCTTGAAATATATAAACATAGAAAAACAGACGGTAAGATTATCAACGAACAACTTATGACGAATCCGACGCAACTTTCTCAGTACTAGAACAAAATCTCCGACCGATGAAAAAGAACACACGGACACCTAGCAATCGAAAAAATAACGTAGTTTCTCTTTGCCTGACCTAATATATGTTAGTACTACCTACTTAAACCATCCTACGAATGCATAAAGTCATTCCTTTCTACACATTCTTTAGAAACTGACGATAACTCAAAGAAGTAGAAACTCGTCTGATCACACAGCAAAGCAAGGCCCAATGGCTTTGCAAGGAAAAAACTATAAAAAATTTCCAAATTTGCGAATTCGCAATCCAACACACCTGCTGTATTAACGGACGAATTTATTTACCTTCAGTCATATCATTACTATGGAGAAAGCTAAGTTTGTCTTCAAATGTTTTAAATTCAGTGAGTTGGAGCAAAACCCATTTATAAAAGTATCACAAATAAATCCAGCTAATTCAAGAAATGCAAGTCATTTTGCAACAATTTTCGCCAGAAATGATCGAATAAAGAACAATGCAACAAATGATGCTCTGCTTACTGTGTCCAAAAAATAAGGTGACATTTGAATTTAAACTGCACGCGTCGAAGGGTTTGGAGAATTATTTTTTTTAGGTTGGTAGTACTGTCAGTGACATCTATGTCAAATTAACATGTCAAAATATTCATTAATGTTTGAGATACGCGTCGTTTTGTGATCTGCTAGAAGTGAGTTTTTCGTTTTTTGCGATGTGGAAATTGGTTGAATTTGCATTAAATTTTGTTTGCGGAATCAATTTTCTCCTTCGAATACGTCAAGGATGATGCAGAAAGCCTTTGGTGATGAAGCTATGTCTAACTTTTTTAACTTTCAATAATTTTAATTCCATAAAATTAGGATTTCTATTACAAACATTATTATCTTTGATTCAAAAGCGAGAAACTTCTATAATTTAAAAATCTGCCACATAAATAAAATCGTGCAAATATTTATCTCAGATACTTTTCCTTATCTGACTTGATTTTAGTTGTCTACTTTTCCTTATTTTAAGCTTTAATTTTAAAAAACAAAAAACTATCGTTCATCTTTGTTATGTTTTTAAATTTTAGGTTTTTAAAATAAAAGTGATTACCTTCAGGTTTTCGTACCTTCCAAGCGTTAAACAAATTTGCTGTTTGCTTGTCTATTTTAAATTCAGTCATAAAGAGCTTATTTCTTATCGGAAAAGGCTTTTGGGGGTTAAATATGCGTGTTGAAATCAGAAAGAAAAATTAAAACATCTCAAATAAGCCAAGAAACAAAAACAAATGATGGAGTTCAATAACTTATTTCATGGTGATACTGTAATCTTGCCTCCTTTAATTACCAGCAACACTCTTTGTAAATTATTTTAGTAGATCGTATGTAATAATTATCAGCAAACATCGAATACACTGTTTCAAGAGATTTCCCCTCCTAGAATTGTTAAACAACACCAAGCTCAGCTAACTAGCTTCGCTTAACAACCGCGTACGCGTGCTTGACGACTAGCATTTGCGGAATCATATGAGGCGGGCTCTTGTCGAGCCACGAAGCTACACTACAAAATACTTACCACGCGTACTCTACTCTACGAGACGTACCGATTAATTTTTAATTATCTTTAGAAATGTTCTATTAGGTGTCAATTAAGCTACTCTACAGTAATTCAATATTTTTTTGCCTCGTTGAAGTTAGCGGACACGGAGACTTGAGACAAAAGCAAACATTACACAAAAAGCAATCGTTACTTTCTCCGAAGAAGTTCGTTGCATTGCAAGGGGAATGTCAAACCTAAAGATGTTAAAGTGGCTGAAGTAAACCACTCATCTCTGCCTAAAGGATGAAAATTTGACGGATGTAGTTCACTTTACACTAGTAAAACAACAAACTAAGCAGTTTCGACGGGGTGACCACCTTATCTCTTCAGGAGCAGCCACTCCTGATTACCACCGGGCTGTTCGACTGCTTATGTTTATTACAGGACAGTCTCTTCGATTCAGACTGAGACATGGAGAGACTGAAGGATTTCGCTCTTCACTAGTGAAGAAACAATTGTTTCCGCAGTGGAGGGATGGTTTTTAATATTTTGGGACCCTCTCCTCAAATACAAGTCCCTGTCTTCTGCATAAGTATGCTAATAAAAACCGTTAACCAATCATAAAAACAAACCGGGTGTCGGTCAGGACTAATTGATGATGCGGATTTTATTACTGCCAGTCATCAGATTAGCTCCCAGCAAAAAACTGACTCAATTCCAAGCAGTGTATTTGAAAACCGCTGGCACCATCAATTTGTTCTAAATTAGAACTGTCCGACTTCAAACTGTATAAAAATGTGCAAACCTTTCTTTTGGTTAAATCTACATTGAATATTAAAATCTACATTGAAATATTAAATTAAAGTTCCATCCTAGATAGTTCTAAGTGCCTATGAAAATCATCGTAATAATGCGGTATTACCAACAAAACTTGACTAATGATCCTAGAATAAAATATATTGACCAGACTTTTCACGTCAACTATGTTTGTCATGACAATCAGAGTGAGTGTCGAAGATAATCGGAAAAAAAATGAATCAGTGATTAAGAGAACTCAAAGATATTTTGAAATACTTGAAAGAAAAATAACATAGAAAGAGTTAAGTGTGAAGTGAATTTCGATGACCCGTGTGTCGTAAAATTAACGTAATTTTATCCGTTAAGAATTATGTAAATATTTATGTAAGTTTATAACGTGGTATGATATAAAATTGAACTACCTCGATACTTGTAAATGAAACAGATACTTATATATATAAGAAATAACAAGAGTAAATTTTTTTTTTGCTATTACCAAGCTACGATTGTCAATGCTGCATCGGATCATCGGTCGAGCGTTCGATCGTCGTTGGACTCTGCAAAACCAAAGGGGTAAATATTCCATGCAAAATAAAAAAAATAGAAAAACCAAAAATCAAATAAACACATTTCCTTGTCTCTAATAGGAATTTATATTCTTTTGTTTTTGTCAAAAGATAAAGAATATTCATAATATTGATGATAACTATATTTTGTATCGTTAATTTTAGATCAGATTTACTTTTCTTTCTCCGTTGCCATATATATGTGAAATTGTAACCAATAATAGTACTAACACATAAATAAAAAAATAAATAAATTAAAATTTTAGTGGAGGGGATGTTGTTGGAGTAAGTAATAGTATGTTTCCAGGAATGTTGGACAACAGTACGAAACAAGAAGAAAACTGGCAAATTGAGAAGGTCCTAGTTATGTAAATAAAAAAAATTTATACCCACACCTTCGGTGACCTAGCCGGGTCAAATAGAAAAAAAAATTCATTAGATCGCCGACATGCGGTCGGTGATTGCAGTGTAGACGCCACGGAGTTGACCCTTCGAGGGCATTCTTCCTTTCTTCATATTTGTATATCCCTGCCGTAACAATATGTTACCATACATTTGAATTTGCAAGCGATTAAACCAATACATGGTAAACTATAATCCATCTTGTAGACGTTTATTTGCCTCTCTTTATATTTTGACTGTTCCTCGATTGCAGGTGCTAGTTAGTATATATGCTCTGCCCAAGCCGTCCTTGGTAGTGTATGCGTTGTTATTGAACGTAAAATAGTTCTGCTTGATTGTGGTTTTTATGAGATTGAGTAGTTGATCTGTGAATCGTCGGCTGTTATTGAATTAAAATTTTTCTTTTAGAATGGTCGGAGTTTCGTCAACGGGTATAGACGTATTGAGGTTGCTGATGTCTGGTGATAGAAGTCGACTGGTTTCAGTCAATGTTAGAGAGGTGGTAGAATTTGCTAGATCACAGCTGTTCTTTAATGTGTATGTTATATGATAGGGTGCATGATATCAGCCATTCTCGTTGCCAAGTACCGTGCTAATTGGTATGCAGGAACTGGGCGGTAAATGACGATAGGCCGGATAAGGATATTGTGTTTGTGGATCTCATGTTGTGCTTTGAGGGGTGGTGAGGATGGATTTGGGTTTATGTAGGGGTGCTAAGTATTAGGAAGAACGATTAGTGGGGATTGTGTAAAAGCAGTACGTAAGGCCCCCTGGAATTTATTAGTGGGGACTTTGTTGAACAGTTTGTATCCGTTGACGTTAATGAAGTCATTTGTTCTTTGTTCATAGTCCATTGTTCTTATGATCACCGTAGTATGTTCTTTCTCGCTGTTAGCAGGTTAACCATAAGTTTTTTCTGAATGTGTCTTAATATCTTATGGCTTTCGTGGAAATTCGTTTTGCTTATGCTAGTGCGTTTTTTAGAGTTTTGCAAAATAATTTTACAAAACCCTGCTACAATCGCGTCCTGTCTGTCCGTCCGTCCATCCGTCCGTCCATCCGGCCGTCCGTCCGTGTGTCACAGCAGTTTTTCTCGGAAACTACTTAAGCTAGAAACATCAAATTTTTTATATAGGTGTAAAGTGGTGCTTTCTTCAAAGTTCAATTCCAAAAAAATTTTATAAGGTATTTAAGGGGGGTCTCCCCATATAGGGGAGTGACCCCCCGAAAAAAAAATTTCATTGAAGGTTGCCGATATGGGTATCAAATGAAAGGTCTTGATGAGAACTTTTCAAAACAGGTCTTTGTTTGGCAAAGTTTGCTTCGAGGGGCGCACAGGGAGGGGAAATACACGAAAAATTTGTGTCCCCCCCCTCGCGATTGGACACCTGTGATCCGAAAAATCTGAAAAAAATCAGGGATGTAGGCCTTGGTGAGTACAACAACAACAAATACGTGAGAAGTCGCAATTCACTTAACTTTGTTAGTAATAGTATGATTTATCGATTTTATGTTTTCTTGAATGAAATCTTAACGGTACCCTTAAATTCAATGAAATACAGTACACAGATGACTATTTATAAAATTAATCTATTCTCAAAGTTTCATAAAGGTTGAATCATATTTAGCGAAGTTATAGCGGTTTGAATTTTCCTGTATTACTATGGAACATTATGCGCTGCATTTATTACTATGGCAACATATGGCTATGGGACAACATGCGCTTTTTACCGACACAGACACTACAGTTTTGCTAGGATTTGCATGAAAATTTCAGGAATGATAGGTGTCATGTACATCTTTGAGAATCGGTTCAGCTAGTGGTATCAGTAATTGTAACACAAAATAGTGGCTGTTTTAAATGCGAAGATTGAATAATTTTGAGTTATTTTTTCCCAACTTCAGCGTTTAAGGTACATGCTTTGAACACTTGATTCAATTTAATGAATGACTGGGGATGAGTACCTACAATTAATGCTCATAAGTGAAACAAGTCAAGAAGGCGGGAGAGAGCTCCTAGCAAAAGGGCTTTGTAACCATTCCAGGATTCGAAAAAATTGGCCATCAATCGATGATAACAGTACAGGAGAGTGGCCCCCGAAAAAAAATGCATCAAACGTAGCCGACATAAGTATGAAATGATAGTTCGTGCTTCAGTGGGGGCACAGGGGGGAAATACATGAAAAATTTGTTTCCTCCCTGGCGAATGGACATCTGAAACAAGGGAGATATTTATGAGTAGAACAATAACAAAAACCTCAGAAGTCGAAATTCGTTCAACTTTGTTAATAATAGTATGATCTTCGAATTTCATATTTTCTCCAATAAAATCGTAATTGAGATGCTTCTTGATTTTATTCAATCTGGTGACTGCATTTTGTAAATTGAATACAAAACCCTTCTGACATGAGCGTAGGTCGGTTTACCCAACTTGTTTTGGAGTATATCGACTGCAGTGTCTTGCATCTGCCTGTTATTCCTGCAGCAGAACAGCTAGCTTAGTGTCGATTACTTATTGCTCTAAGCCTTTGTTGCAGTTTATTTGATAAAAGTTGTGTTTCAGTCCCTTGTCTAACACCTCTATTTCTTGTGTCGTAAAATACGTATCTGATAGATTTACAGTCCGTGGAAAGAAGGCTCTGTTCGCTGGTGTGGTCGTTGTATTTTGTTTTTTCATCAATTTGCCAAGTTTCTTTGTCATGATGTCATGTTTAGTTTCTAGCTGAGTATCAATGTTTTCTCTCACGTCATTGTAGAATCCTAGAAAATTTTCAGTTTGTATGTTAGTTAACTGTAAGCGTGAATGTAGTATCTGTCGGTTGATTTCATCCTTTTTTATGTGCAATGTTCTTAATTCATTTTTAATGCGAAGGACTTGTGCAGTACGTTGTTTCGTGCAGCAATAATGTTATGCTTTGTTATGATTTTTGCAAATGCCATGTGTTTTCTATGATTCGATGAAGCCTTAGGGTAAGGTTGTGGAATGATCGTAACAGTTTTGCCTGACTAGCAGTGTTGTAGTCAATTATTTTGCTTATTTGATATCCGCAGGCTAATTCTCTTTTTTCTTGAAAACCCGTCTGGCCTCGCTTTATTGAGTGAGCCGACGCGTTCTGACTTCTGTGAGTCAACTTCAGCGTCTAAAGGATGCACGGAAGAAAATGATTTTATATAGCCGTAGGCTGGGTTAAGCAGGTAGTACTAAATTAGGTCAGGTACTAAATTAGGCTAGTTACTAAATGAGCTCAGATAGAGGGATATTAGATTTTTGTTTTTCGGACTATTAGGTGTCAGTTTGTTCTGTTTCATCTCGCTACAAGTATGGTTCAGTACTGAGAAAATTGCGTCAGAATTTTAAATAAATATTTCGTTGGTGTTACTGTATGACATTGCTACACAAACAAAGCAGCAGACCAAAACGTGACATCCTAGAAAGGCTTGAAATATATAAACATAGAAAAACAGACGGGAAGACTATCAACGAACAACTTATGACGAATTCTGACGCAATTTTCTCAGTACTAGAACAAAATCTCCGACCGATGAAAAAGAACACACGGACATCTAGCAATCGAAAAAATAACGTAATTTCTCTTTGCCTGACCTAATATATGCTAGAACTACCTACTTAAACCATCCTACGACTGCATAAAGTCATTCCTTTCTACACATCCTTAAGAAACTGAAGATAACTCAAAGAAGTAGAAACTCGTCTGCTCACACAGCAAAGCAAGGCCCAATGGCTTTGCAAGGAAAAAACTATAAAAAATTTCCAAATTTGCGAATTCGCGATCCAACACACCTGCTGTATTAACGGACGAATTTATTTACCTTCAGTCATATCATTACTATGGAGAAAGCTAAGTTTGTCTTCAAATGTTTAAAATTCAGTGAATTGGAGCAAAACCCATTTATAAAAGTATCACAAATAAATCCAACTAATTCAAGAAATGCAAGCCATTTTGCAACAATTTTCGCCAGAACTGATCGAATAAAGAACACTGCAATAAATGATGCTCTGCTTATTGTATCCAAAAAATAAGGTGACATTTGAATTTAAACTGCGCGCGTCGAAGGATTTGGAGAATTATTTTTTTTAGGTTGGTAGTACTGTCAGTAACATCTTTGTCAAATTTACATGTCAAAATATTCATTAGTGTTTGAGATACGCGTCGTTTTGTGAGCTGCTAAAAATGAGTTTTTCGTTTTTTGCGATGTGGAAATTTGTTGAATTTGCATTAAATTTTGTTTGCGGAATCAATTTTCTCCTTTGGATACGTCAAGGATGGTGCAGAAAGCCTTTGGTGATGAGGCTATGTCTAAAAAAAAATGCTTACAAGTGGTATAGTGAGTTCCAAGCCGGCCGTGAACGTGTCGAAGACGAAGAGCATCCTGGGCGACCATCAACGTCTCCTCTTCTTCGATTATCGTGGTGTTGTGAATTATGAATTCCTTCCGCTGGGCCAACAGTCAACAAGGAATATTATTTGAACGTTATGCGTCATTTTCGTAACGCTAAGTAATGAATTTCCTGTCTAAATTGTGCGAACAAAGTTGGAACCGACCTCTCATCGGTTTTAAGACGTGAAGTCTGAGACGTGCCAACGAATGGTTCCAATCAGTCAACCAGTTCGTACACCCGTAATCTATTTCTTGGTGACTGCTTGTTGGCCAGCTAGAACGGAGAGGATTTCGGTCGCAGGTTTTAAAATGGATTACGCTCAATTACGTTTTCCAGCCACCATTGAATGCCCGTTTCAAACGTATCGAAAACACAAACATACGGAAGAGAAACCTACTTTACTTTTTTCCGTATTCATTCACCTCCTTCAGTCAATTACAAAAATCTAATTTCCATTTCGCGTTCCCGAATTTTACCGACGCGGTACCGAAAAATACACTACGCTAACTCAATCCCGAAGAACTCTACACTAAGAAAAAAAGCAAGACAAACAAAGGTACCGCAACCATTACATGGTAAACTATAATCCATCTTTTAGACGTTTATTTGCCTCTCCTTATATTTTGACTGTTCCTCAATTGCAGGTGCTAGTTAGTATGTATGCTCTGCCCAAGCCGTCCTTGGGAATGTATGCGTTGATATTGAACGTGAAATAGTTCTGGTTGATTGTGGTTTTTAAGAGATTGAGTAGTTGATCTGTGAATCGTCGGCTGTTATTGAATTAAAATTTTTCTTTTAGCATGGTCGGCGTTTCGTCGACGGGTATAGACGTATTGAGGTTGCTGATGTCTGGTGATAGAAGTTGACTGGTATCAGTCAATGTTAGAGAGGTGGTAGAATTTGCTAGATCACAGCTGTTCTTTAATGTGTATGTAATATGTTAAGGTGCATGATAACAGCCATTCTCGTTGCTAAGTACCGTACTAATTGGTATGCAGGAACTGGGCGGTAAATGACGATAGGCCGGATAAGGATATTGTGTTTGTGGATCTTATGTTGGGCTTTGAGGGGTGGTGAGGATGGATTTGGGTTTATGTAGGGGTGCTAAGTATTAGGAAGAATGATTAGTGGGGATTGTGTAAAAGCAGTACGTAAGGCCACCTGGAATTTTTTAGTGGGGACTTTGTTTAACAGTTTGTATCCGTTGACGTTAATGAAGTCATTTGTTCTTTGTTCATAGTCCATTATTCTTATGATCTCCGTAGTATGTTCTTTCTCACTGTTAGTAGGTTATCCATAAGTTTTTTTCTGAATATGTCTTAATATCTTATGGCTTTCGTGGAAATTCGTTTTGCTTATGCTAGTGCGTTTTTTTGGAGTATATCGACTGCAGTATGTCTTGCATCTGCCTGTTATTCCTGCGGCAGTTTGTTAACAGCTAGTTCAGTGTCGATTACTTATTGCTCTAGGTCTTTGTTGCAGTTTGTTTGATAAAAGTTGTGTTTCAGTCCCTTGTCTAACACCTCTATTTCTTGTGTCGTAAAAGACGTATTTGATAGATTTACAGTCCGTGAAAAGAAGGCTCTGTTCGCTGGTGTGGTCGTTGTATTTTGTTTTTTCATCAATTTGCCAAGTTTCTTTGTCATGATGTCATGTTTAGTTTCCAGCTGAGTATCAATATTTTCTCTCACGTCATTGTAGAATCCTAGAAAGTTTTCAGTTTGTATGTTAGTTAACTGTAAGCGTGAATGTAGTATCTGCCGGTTGATTTCACCCTTGTTTTGGTGCAATGTTCTTAATTCATTTTTAATGCGAAGGACTTGTGCAGTACGTTGTTTCGTGCAGCAATAATGTTATGCTTTATTATGATTTTGGCAAATGCTGGTGTAATGCTGTTTTTTAAATATTGTTTGTAAAACTATGTGTTTTCTATGGTTCAATGAAGCCTTAGGGTAAGGTTGTAGAATGATCGTAACAGTTTTGCCTGACTAGCAGTGTTGTAGTCAATTATTTTGCTTATTTGATATCCGCAGGCTAATTCTCTTTTTTCTTGAAAACCCGTCTGGCCTCGCTTTATTGAGTGAGCTGACGCGTTCTGACTTCTGTGAGTCAACTTCAGCGTCTAAAGGATGCACGGAAGAGAATGATTTTATATAGCTGTAGGCTGGATTAAGCAGGTAGTACTAAATTAGGTCAGGTACTAAATTAGGCTAGTTACTAAATGAGCTCAGATGGAGGGATATTAGAGTTTTGTTTTTCGGAGTATTGGGTGTCAGTTTGTTCTGTTTCATCTCGCTTCAAGTATGGTTCAGTACTGAGAAAATTGCGTCAGAATTCGTTGATGTTACTGTATGACATTGCTACACAAACAAAGCAGCAGACCAAAACTTGACATCCTAGAAAGGCTTGAAATATATAAACATAGAAAAACAGACGGTAAGATTATCAACGAACAACTTATGACCAATTCCGACGCAATTTTCTCAGTACTAATACAAAATCTCCGACCAATGAAAAAGAACACACGGACATCTAGCAATCGAAAAAATAACGTAATTTCTCTTTGCCTGACCTAATATATGTTAGTACTATCTACTTAAACCATCCTACGACTGCATAAAGTCATTCCTTTCTACACATTCTTTAGAAACTGAAGATGACTCAAAGAAGTAGAAACTCGTCTGCTCACACAGCAAAGCAAGGCCCAATGGCTTTGTAAGGAAAAAACTATAAAAAATTTCCAAATTTGCGAATTCGCAATCCAACACACCTGCTGTATTAACGGACGAATTTATTTACCTTCAGTCATATCATTACTGTGGAGAAAGCTAAGTTTGTCTTCAAATGTTTTAAATTCAGTGAGTTGGAGCAAAACCCATTTATAAAAGTATCACAAATAAATCCAGCTAATTCAAGAAATGCAAGTCATTTTGCAACAATTTTCGCCAGAAATGATCGAATAAAGAACAATGCAACAAATGATGCTCTGCTTACTGTGTCCAAAAAATAAGGTGACATTTGAATTTAAACTGCACGCGTCGAAAGATTTGGAGAATTATTTGTTTTAGGTTGATAGTACTGTCAATGACATCTTTGTCAAATTAACATGTCAAAATATTCATTAATGTTTGAGATACGCGTCGTTTTGTGATCTGCTAGAAGTGAGTTTTTCGTTTTTTGCGATGTGGAAATTTGTTGAATTTGCATTAAATTTTGTTTGCGGAATCAATTTTCTCCTTCGAATACGTCAAGAATGATGCAGAAAGCCTTTGGTGATGAGGCTATGTCTAACTATTTTAACTTTCAATAATTTTAATTCCATAAAATTAGGATTTCTATTACAAACATTATTATCTTTGATTCAAAAGCGAGAAACTTCTATAATTTAAAAATCTGCCACATAAATAAAATCGTGCAAATATTTATCTCAGATACTTTTCCTAAGCTGACTTGATTTTAGTTGTCTACTTTCCTTATTTTAAGCTTTAATTTTAAAAAACCAAAAATTATCGTTCTTCTTTGTTATGTTTTTAAATTTTAGGTTTTTAAAATAGAAGTGATTACCTTCAGGTTTTCGTACCTTCTAAGCGTTAAACAAATTTGCTGTTTGCTTGTCTATTTTAAATTCAGTCATAAAGAGCTTATTTCTTATCGGAAAAGGCTTTTGGGGGTTAAATATGCGTGTTGAAATCAGAAAGAAAAATTAAAACATCTCAAATAAGCCAAGAAACAAAAACAAATGATGCAGATCAATAACTTATTTCACGGTGACACTGTTATCTTGCCTCTTCTTATTGCCAGCAACACTCTTGGTAAATTATTTTAGTAGATCGTATGTAAAAATTATCAACAAACATCGAATACACTGTTTCAAGAGATTTCCCCTCCTAGAATTGTTAAACAACACCGAGCTCAGCTAACTAGCTTCGCTTAACAACCGCGTACGCGTGCTTGACGACTAGCATTTGCGGAATCATATGAGGCGGGCTCTTGTCGAGCCACGAAGCTACACTACAAAATACTTATCACGCGTACTCTACTCTACGAGACGTACCGATCAATTTTTAATTATCTTTAGAAATGTTCTATTAGGTGTCAATTAAGCTACTCTACAGTAATTCAATATTTTTTTGCCTCGTTAAAGTTAGCGGACACGGAGACTTGAGACAAACGCAAACATTACACAAAAAGCAATCGTTACTTTCTCCGAAGAAGTTCGTTGCATTGCAAGGGGAATGTCAAACCTAAAGATGTTAAAGTGGCTGAAGTGAACCACTCATCTCTGCCTAAAGGATGAAAATTTGACGGATGTAGTTCACTTTACACTAGTAAAACAACAAACTAAGCAGTTTCGACGGGGTGACCACCTTATCTCTTCAGGAGCAGCCACTCCTGATTACCACCGGGCTGTTCGACTGCTTATGTTTATTACAGGACAGTCTCTTCGATTCAGACTGAGACATGGAGAGACTGAAGGATTTCGCTCTTTACTAGTGAAGAAACAATTGTTTCCGCAGTGGAGGGATGGTTTTTAATATTTTGGGACCCTCTCCTTAAATACAAGTCCCTGTCTTCTGCATAAGTATGCTAATAAAAACCGTTAACCAATCATAAAAACAAACCGGGTGTCGGTCAGGACTAATTGAAGATGCGGATTTTATTGCTGCCGGTCATCAGATTAGCTCCCAGCAAAAAACTGACTCAATTCCAAGCAGTGTATTTGAAAACCGCTGGCACCATCAATTTGTTCTAAATTAGAACTGTCCGACTTCAAACTGTATAAAAATGTGCAAACCTTTCTTTTGGTTAAATCTACATTGAATATTAAAATCTACATTGAAATATTAAATTAAAGTTCCATCCTAGATAGTTCTAAGTGCCTATGAAAATCATCGTAATAATGCGGTATTACCAACAAAACTTGACTAATGATCCTAGAATAAAATATATTGACCAGACTTTTCACGTCAACTATGTTTGTCATGAAAATCAGAGTGAGTGTCAAAGATAATCGGAAAAAAAATGAATCAGTGATTAAGAGAACTCAAAGATATTTTGAAATACTTGAAAGAAAAATAACATAGAAAGAGTTAAGTGTGAAGTGAATTTCGATGACCCGTGTGTCGTAAAATTAACGTAATTTTATCCGTTAAGAACTATGTAAATATTTATGTAAGTTTATAACGTGGTATGATATAAAATTGAACTACCTCGATACTTGTAAATGAAACAAATACTTATATATATATATATATATATATATATATATATATATATATATATATATATATATATATATATATATATATATATATATATAAGAAATAACAAGAGTAAATTTTTTTTTTGCTATTACCAAGCTACGATTGTCAATGCTGCATCGGATCATCGGTCGAGCGTTCGATCGTCGTTGGACTCTGCAAAACCAAAGGGGTAAATATTCCATGCAAAATAAAAAAAATAAAAAAACAAAAAATCAAATAAACACATTTCCTTGTCTCTAATAGGAATTTATATTCTTTTGTTTTTGTCAAAAGATAAGGAATATTCATAATATTGATGATAACTATATTTTGTATCGTTAATTTTAGATCAGATTTACTTTTCTTTCTCCATTGCCATATATATGTGAAATTGTAACCGATAATAGTATTAACACAAAAATAAAAAAATAAATAAATAAAAATTTTAGTGGAGGGGATGTTGTTGGAGTAAGTAATAGTATGTTTCCAGGAATGTTGGACAACAGCACAAAACAAGAAGAAAACTGGCAAATTGAGAAGGTCCTAGTTATGTAAATAAAAAAAATTTATACCCACACCTTCGGTGACCTAGCCGGGTCAAATAGAAAAAAAAAATTCATTAGATCGCCGACATGCGGTTGGTGATTGCAGTGTAGACGCCACGGAGTTGACCCTTCGAGGGCATTCTTCCTTTCTTCATATTTGTATATCCCTGCCGTAACAATATGTTACCATACATTTGAATTTGCAAGCGATTGAACCAATACATGGTAAACTATAATCCATCTTTTAGACGTTTATTTGCCTCTCTTTATATTTTGACTGTTCCTCGATTGCAGGCGCTAGTTAGTATATATGCTCTGCCCAAGCCGTCCTTGGTAATGTATGCGTTGTTATTGAACGTAAAATAGTTCTGGTTGATTTCTTTTAGCATGGTCGGCGTTTCGTCGACGGGTATAGATGTATTGATGTTGCTGATGTCTGGTGATAGAAGTCGACTGGTATCAGTCAATGTTAGAGAGGTGGTAGAATTTGCTAGATCACAGCTGTTCTTTAATGTGTATATAATATGTTAAGGTGCATGATATCAGCCATTCTCGTTGCTAAGTACCGTACTAATTGGTATGCAGGAACTGGGCGGTAAATGATGATGGGCCGGATAAGATTATTGTGTTTGTGGATCTCATGTTGTGCTTTGAGGGGTGGTGAGGATGGATTTGGGTTTATGTAGGGGTGCTAAGTATTAGGAAGAACGATTAGTGGGGATTGTGTAAAAGCAGTTCGTAAGGCCCCCTGGAATTTATTAGTGGGGACTTTGTTTAACAGTTTGTATCCGTTGACGTTAATGAAGTCATTTGTTCGCCGTAGTATGTTCTTTCTCGCTGTTAGCAGGTTATCCATAAGTTTTTTCTGAATGTGTCTTAATATCTTATGGCTTTCGTGGAAATTCGTTTTGCTTATGCTAGTGCGTTTTTTAGAGTTTTGCAAAATAATTTTACAAAACCTTGCTACAATCGCGTCCTGCCTGTCCGTCCGTCCGTCCGTCCGTGTGTCACAGCAGTTTTTCTCGGAAACTACTTAAGCTAGAAACATCAAATTTTTTTATATAGGTATAAAGTGGTGCTTTCTTCAAAGTTCAATTCCAAAAAAATTTTATAAGGTATTTAAGGGGGGTCTCCCCATACAGGGGAGTGACCCCCCGAAAAAAATTTCATTGAAGGTTGCCGATATGGGTATCAAATGAAAGGTCTTGATGAGAACTTTTCAAAACAGGTCTTTGTTTGGCAAAGTTTGCTTCGAGGGGCGCACAGGGAGGGGAAATACACGAAAGCGATTGGACACCTGTGATCCGAAAAATCTGAAAAAAATCAGGAATGTAGGCCTTGGTGAGTACAACAACAACAACAAATACGTGAGAAGTCGCAATTCACTTAACTTTGTTAGTAATAGTATGATTTATCGATTTTATGTTTTCTTGAATGAAATCTTAACGGCACCCTTAAATTCAATGAAATACAGTTCACAGATGACTATTTATAAAATTGATCTATTCTCAAAGTTTCATAAAGGTTGAATCATATCTAGCGAAGTTATAGGGGTTTGAATTTTCCTGTATTACTATGGAACAATATGCGCTGCATTTATTACTATGGCAACATATGGCTATGGAACAACATGCGCTTTTTACCGACTCAGACACTTCAGTTTTGCTAGGATTTGCATGAAAATTTCAGGAATGATAGGTGTCATGTATATCTTTGAGAATCGGTTCAGCTAGTGGTATCAGTAATTGTAACACAAAAAAAGTGGCTGTTTTAAATGCGAAGATTGAATAATTTTGAGTTATTTTTTCCCAACTTCAACGTTTAAGGTACATGCTTTGAACACTTGATTCAATTTAATGAATGACTGGGGATGAGTACCTACAATTAATGCTCATAAGTGAAACAAGTCAAGAAGGCGGGAGAGATCTCCTAGCAAAAGGGCTTTGTAACCATTCCAGGATTCGAAAAAATTGGCCATCAATCGATGATAACAGTACAGGAGAGTGGCCCCCGAAAAAAAAATGCATCAAACGTAGCCGATATAAGTATGAAATGAAAGTTTTTGTTTTGGGGGCACAGGGGGGAAATACATGAAAAATTTGTTTCCTCCCTGGCGAATGGACATCTGAAATAATTAACAAGGGAGATATTCATGAGTAGAACAATAACAAAAACCTCAGAAGTCGAAATTCGTTCAACTTTGTTAATAATAGTATGATCTTCGTAATGATTTAGTTATTCTAGATCCGAACGCGGAACCGACCTCTCATCGGTTCTAGACGTTAAGTCTGAAGAGTGCCAACGGATGGTACCAACCGGTCAACCAATCCATATTTTCTCCAATAAAATTGTAATTCAGATGCTTCTTGATTTTATTCAATCTGGTGACTGCATTTTGTAAATTGAATACAAAACCCTTCTGACATGAGCGTAGGTCGGTTTACCCAACTTGTTTTGGAGTGCATCGACTGCAGTATGTCTTGCATTTGCCTGTTATTCCTGCAGCAGAATAGCTAGCTTAGTGTCGATTACTTATTGCTCTAGGTCTTTGTTGCAGTTTGTTTGATAAAAGTTGTGTTTCAGTCCCTTGTCTAACACCTCTATTTCTTGTGTCGTAAAATACGTATCTGATAGATTTACAGTACGTGGAAAGAAGGCTCTGTTCGCTGGTGTGGTCGTTGTATTTTGTTTTTTCATCAATTTGAGTATCAATATTTTCTCTCACGTCATTGTAGAATCCTAGAAAGTTTTCAGTTTGTATGTTAGTTAACTGTAAGCGTGAATGTAGTATCTGTCGGTTGATTTCATCCTTTTTTATGTGCAATATTCTTAATTCATTTTTAATGCGAAGGACTTGTGCAGTACGTTGTTTCGTGCAGCAATAATGTTATGCTTTATTATGATTTTGGCAAATGCTGGTGTAATGCTGTTTTTTAAACATTGTTTGTAAAACTATGTGTTTTCTATGGTTCGATGAAGCCTTAGGGTAAGGTTGTGGAATGATCGTAACAGTTTTGCCTGACTAGCAGTGTTGTAGTCAATTATTTCGCTTATTTGATATCCGCAGGCTTATTCTCTTTTTTCTTGAAAACCCGTCTGGCCTCGCTTTATTGAGTGAGCTGACGCGTTCTGACTTCTGTGAGTCAACTTCAGCGTCTAAAGGATGCACGAAAGAGAATGATTTTATATAGCCGTAGGCTGGGTTAAGCAGGTATTACTAAATTAGGTCAGGTACTAAATTAGGCCAGTTACTAAATGAGCTCAGATAGAGGGATATTAGATTTTTGTTTTTCGGATTATTGGATGTCAGTTTGTTCTGTTTCATCTCGCTACGAGTATGGTTCAGTACTGAGAAAATTGCGTCAGAATTCGTTGATGTTACTGTATGACATTGCTACACAAACAAAGCAGCAGACCAAAACTTGACATCCTAGAAAGGCTTGAAATATATAAACATAGAAAAACAGACGGTAAGATTATCAACGAACAACTTATGACGAATTCTGACGCAATTTTCTCAGTACTAGAACAAAATCTCCGACCGATGAAAAAGAACACACGGACGTCTAGCAATCGAAAAAATAACGTAATTTCTCTTTGCCTGACCTAATATATGTTAGTACTACCTACTTAAACCATCCTACGACTGCATAAAGTCATTCCTTTCTACACATCCTTTAGAAACTGAAGATGACTCAAAGAAGTAGAAACTCGTCTGCTCACACAGCAAAGCAAGGCCCAATGGCTTTGCAAGGAAAAAACTATAAAAAATTTCCAAATTTGCGAATTCGCAATCCAACAAACCTGCTGTATTAACGGACGAATTTATTTACCTTCAGTCAAATCATTACTATGGAGAAAGCTAAGTTTGTCTTCAAATGTTTAAAATTCAGTGAATTGGAGCAAAACCCATTTATAAAAGTATCACAAATAAATCCAGCTAATTCAAGAAATGCAAGCCATTTCGCAACAATTTTTGCCAGAACTGATCGAATAAAGAACAATCCAACAAATGATGCTCTGCTTACTGTGTCCAAAAAATAAGGTGACATTTGAATTTAAACTGCGCGCGTCGAAGGATTTGGAGAATTATTTTTTTTAGGTTGGTAGTACTGTCAGTGACATCTATGTCAAATTAACATGTCAAAATATTCATTAATGTTTGAGATACGCGTCGTTTTGTGAGCTGCTAAAAGTGAGTTTTTCGTTTTTTGCGATGTGGAAATTTGTTGAATTTGCATTAAATTTTGTTTGCGGAATCAATTTTCTCCTTCGGATACATCAAAGATGGCGCAGAAAGCCTTTGGTGATGAGGTTATGTCTAAAAAAAAATGCTTACAAGTGGTATAGTGAGTTCCAAGCCGGCCGTGAACGTGTCGAAGACGAAGAGCATCCTGGGCGACCATCAACATCTCCTCTTCTTCGATTTTCGTGGTGTTGTGAATTATGAATTCCTTCCGCTCGGCCAACAGTCAACAAGGAATATTGTTTGAACGTTATGCGGCATTTGCTTAACGCTATGCAATGAATTTCCTGTCTAAATTGTGCGAACAAAGTTGGAACCGACCTCTCATCGGTTTTAAGACGTGAAGTCTGAGTCGTGCCAACGAATGGTTCCAATCAGTCAACCAGTTCGTGCACCCGTAATCCATTTCGTGGTGACTGCTTGTCGGCCTGCTAGAACGGAGAGGATTTCGGTCGCAGGTCTTAAAATGGATTACGCTCAATTACGTTTTTCAGCCACCATTAAATGCCCGTTTCAAACGTGTCGAAAACACAAACATACGGAAGAGAAACCTACTTTACTTTATTCTGTATTCATTCATCCCTTCAGTCAATTACAAAAATCTAATTTCCATTTCGCTTTTTCGAATTTTACCGACGTGGTACCGAAAAATACACTACGTTAACTCAATCCCGAAGAACTCTACACTAAGAAAAGAAGCAAGACAAACTTAGGTACCGCGTTCTGCACGCGACACGAAACCAGCCATCCGCGGATTTTTAAAACCCTACCCTCGCGACGGCATACTTACCATGCACTCTCCTTCCCGCTGGAAAGAAAAGAAGGGCAGGCTGGAAAGGAAAGCCGTTTTTTTGATTAGCAATTCATCTTATTTATTATCATTTTAACTTTCAATAATTTTAATTCCATAAAATTAGGATTTCTATTACAAACATTATTATCTTCGATTCAAAAACGAGAAAATTCTATAACTTAAAAATCTGCCACATAAATAAAATTGTGCAAATATTTATCTCAGATACTTTTCCTTAACTGACTTGATTTAAAGTTATCTACTTTTCCTTATTTTAAGCTTTAATTTTAAAAAACAAAAAACTATCGTTCATCTTTGTTATGTTAATTAATTTTAGGTTTTTAAAATAAAAGTGATTACCTTCAGGTTTTCGTACCTTCTAACACTGCCTCCTTAAACCTGGCCGTCTTGCTCTGCAATTCATGTGACATGACCTCATACAAAAGTAAAACTGACAACTCCTGACAGTTAATGCAGTCCCAAGGAATTAGACGTCAAAATCCCTGTCATTGTTATTCGAACGAGCACAAGCTGTGTCTCCTGTGAATCGCAAGGAAGGAATTTCGCTACTCAACAAAATTGTTCGTGAGCAAGAAATAGCCGAGAATGACGAAGAGCTTATTCGTATCAAGGAACAAGGCATTCTGCAATTAGGTGAATTGTACAAACAAGAAGAAAAGGCCAAGGAGCTAGCAGATTTGATCAAAGTGACGAGAACGTTTCTTAGCCTGATTAGCAAAGCGAAGGCCGCCAAGTTAGTGCGGTCGTTAGTGGATTTGTTTTTAGACTCGGAAGCTAGTACTGGTATCGAGGTTCAACTTTGTAAAGAATGTATAGAATGGGCGAAACAAGAGAAACGAACATTCTTAAGACAATCGCTGGAAGCTCGATTAATTGCTTTGTTTTTCGATACTTGATTGTATTCAGAAGCGCTAGCGCTGGGCTCACAGCTGCTGAAAGAATTAAAAAAGTCGGACGACAAAAATTTGCTCGTAGAAGTTCAACTTCTTGAAAGTATGACCTATCATGCTCTAAGCAATTTGCCAAAAGCGCGTGCTGCCCTGACCTCGGCACGTACCACGGCAAATGCTATCTACTGTCCGCCTAAGATGCAGGGGGCTTTAGATTTGCAATCGGGTATCCTACATGCGGCAGATGAGCTTTTTCATATTTTTATGAAGCATTCGAAGGTTTTGACAGTGTCGAAAGTAACAGAGCATAAACTGCACTCAAATATATATTGCTCTGCAAAATAATGCTGAGAAAGGCGGAAGATGTAAACCAAATTGTTAGTGGAAAGCTGGTAAGGATTTTGGTTTAAAGTTGGTTGCATAGAAACTAATATTTTTTGAGAATGATGGTGCCAGTCTCCTAAGTGAAAGAACCACTTATTCTTTCACCCGGGCCATCTTTGGCTATCAACATGATAGCACATGTTCTTGGCCCGATGAAGACCAGCGTTTCCAGCATAGGGCTGGTGCCAGCAAACAGCGGTTTCGTTGTAGGTGATGAGCACTCCTCAGGAGCTGCCACACGCCATCACCTACAGTGCAGCTCGACCGCGTGGTCCCAAGGTGGATATTGGACCTTATATACATATAGGAACACACCCAACATGCAAGTTATACGAGCCGTAAGCTTCCACATAGACTATGGTTGTCGACTACAAAGTGTTGAGAATAATGGTGCCAGTCTCCTAACTGAAAGAACCACTTATTCTTTCACCCGGGCCATCTTTGGCTATGAACATGATAGCACATGTTCTTGGCCCGATGGAGACCAGCGTTTCCAGCATAGGGCTGGTGCCAGCAAACAGCGGTTTCGTTGTAGGTGATGAGCACTCCTCAGGAGCTGCCACACGCCATCACCTACAGGGCAGCTCGACCGCGTGGTCCCAAGGTGGATATTGGACCTTATATACATGTGGGAACACACCCAACATGCAAGTTATACGAGCCCTTCAGGTGATGGCGTGTGGCAGCTCCTGAGGAGTGCTCATCACCTACAACGAAACCGCTGTTTGCTGGCACCAGCCCTATGCTGGAAACGCTGGTCTCCATCGGGCCAAGAACATGTGCTATCATGTTGATAGCCAAAGATGGCCCGGGTGAAAGAATAAGTGGTTCTTTCACTTAGGAGACTGGCACCATTATTCTCAACACTTTGTAGTGGACAACCACAGTCTATGTGGAAGCTTACGGCTCGTAGAACTTGCATGTTGGGTGTGTTCCCACATGTATATAAGGTCCAATATCCACCTTGGGACCACGCGGTCGAGCTGCCCTGTAGGTGATGGCGTGTGGTAGCTCCTGAGGAGTGCTCATCACCTACAACGAAACCGCTGTAATATATTTTATTTATTAGGCTATCACGTATTCAGGACGAGACATCGACGCAATGAAATCCGTCGCGCAAGCATGTCACTCAAGATCTCTAGCTGATTTTCAGGACACGCTCAAGGAATATCGAAAAGAGCTGGAGGAAGATAAAATTGTCAAAGCACATCTAGGTACATTGCATGATACAATGCTGGAACAAAATTTATGTAGAACCATTGAGCCGTGTTCTCGAGTGCAGGTATGAAGAAAACTTTTCTACATGTTTATTTATAGCCCAGTGTTTGGTTTCTATAAGGTGCCAAATTATTTTCATAGCATAAGGTGAACATCGATTTTCAGTTATGTGCTTATGGAAGTAATATCCACTTTTATATTGACCAGTGTCTGCAGCTTTTGTTTCATTCTGACTGGCTGAAACTGATAAATCGTAAAGAGGAAGTGGTACATACAGATTTTTTTAAGCACCTCCATTTCTTACCACTATCTTCACTCATTCTTCTTACACAACACTCGTCCGCTTTGTCAATGAATCGGTATAAACGAGCACACAAAATAAAATGAATCTATCTTTTCGTGCATATTTAGTCAAATTCGTGATCAGGTTAGAGAGAATAAAAAATCGCATAGCACGAAACTAAAAAAAAAACTCTAAGTAACTGTCTATTCAAGTATCTCGCCGATAGGATCAAAAATGCCCTAAGATACTGTGCTGAAAAATCCATGTCCACGCTTCAATCAGTGTTCATCAGATGATCCCTGGCTTAAATACCAATAGTGAGTTTGCATCCTTAACCATCTCTGGAAGATTGTTATATGTACTCGTACACGGAGCATCGTTCTTTAAACGATAGGTTCTGAAAAAAGGCATTACGAATTAATATGCATTCCTCGCACGTCAAAGTCAAACGCGCTTTATTCAATACTAATCGCCATATATTTTCAAAGAATATAAAGTAAATTCTAAACAATAAAAAAAATAAAACTTTTTTTTAGTACCTCCACTCCCTACCACTCGCTCCATCGCTCTTTCTTCGTCGCACAACGCACGTGCGATCTGCATTCACTTTACCTCGCTTCGACCTTTGTGCCACCCAGAAAATGTTTAATTCATCGGTATAAGGGGCACACAAAATCATGTGAATTAATCCTTTTCATCAACATCTTGCCCAAAAATCATGATCAGCCCTCAGAGATAAAAAAAAATTCAATATAATACGACGCATTCAAAAAAAAAGCTCTGAGTAACAGGTCCACTCTTCAATCTGTCCTTAGTCTTTTCTTAAATACCAAAAGAGAGTTTGCTTTCTGAACCGTTTCTGGTAGATTGTTATATATACGCAGAGCATCATTCGTTGCATCGTTCTTTAGACAATCCGTTCCGGCAAAAGGTATTACGAATTGATCTGCATTCCACGCATTACATGGGTGATCTGTGATACCTTAATTAATGGTGTTCGTTCCGATCCATTAGTTTTTAAATTGTTGTAAATAAACATTATAATGACTTGACTAAAGCTTAATGACTTTGCTAATTGGAAAACCAAACGAGTTTCAGTAAGCATTGGCAGTTTCAGAATGTTTTTATATGCTTTGTTCAGCAGCCTGGATATACTATTAAGATGTTGCTTTGCCGATTGACTCCAAATAAATACTCCATAATGTAATTTCGTCAGCACAAATGCGTTTAGAACAAGTTTCAACAAGCTTATTATTGGGGCTAATTGCCTCCTTAAGCTATTTATCATACGATGGTCTATAATAAGGCCAAGATATTTCATTTCTAGCACTCTTTGCAATTTTTCGCCGTTAATATTTAGGTCGACATCTATGTCGCCTTTGTTAAGATAAGAGTCTTTTCCAATGCACATCAAGAAACTTGTTCTAAATACGTTTGTCCTGACGAAATTACATTATGGAGTACTTATTTGGAGTCAATGAGCAAAGCAACATTTAAATAGTATATCCAGACTACTGACCAAATCGAAGTTAGCAATATTGAATTAGTTGTTTTTCTTTTCATATGTTCATTTAATATGCAAAATATTGATTTTTTTGCATTTCATACTATTTTAAAATACGTAAATTATTTATTCATCATTGACTAAAAATTTAATTCAGATTAGCAATATTTTAAAATATTATTCCAAAGAAAAAAAGACTGTCTAAACAAAATTAACATTTTGATTTATGATACAAATCGTTGAGTGTTTTTTAATTCCTAGCATTTGGAAGTATTGAATTTATTTATTCATAACTAACTACAAAATTTTTTATAATTAATTTAATTAAGGCTTAAAGTAATACTTTTACCCAAAAGAAATTGGCAATATTGTGATAATTTATTCTTCATTAAATATTTATTTTTGTAAGACATGATTTTCTTTGTTTTTGAGATAAAAAATTTATTTGTCTACATAAGTGTGAAATTCACTTTTTTCAATTTCTTCGTAGAACTACAGCCCCTCTCGGGCCTTCGCTTTCTGCAAATAGCGCCTCGGTCCATCAATCGCGTCCTCTAATTTTGAAATCCGAGTAGCGATGAACTGCCTTCGTCGATCGAGTCAGACCGGCGTTTCCTCGATTTCGCCACTAGTCTCCGCCCTTCTGTTCTCCCAACGAATACCTTTTTGGGTATCCGTTGTTCATCCATACGATTCTTGTGGCCAACCCATTGCAGCTTCCGCAGTTTTACAATCGTTGAGACCTCTATCTCGTCAAACATTTTACACAGCTCATGGTTACGTCGAATTCGCCATTGGTCCCCGTCTAGCTTCGCTCCAATCATCCGCCTCAGGTCCCGTCCCTCAAAGGCGTTGCATATGTTTGCGGATGCTTGAATGAGGGCCCATATTTTTCAAATCCATAGCATAGCGCAGGTCTTATCACAGATTTGTATACTTGGAGCTTTTTTTCCTGTGTATGCAACTGGTTTTCAAGATCGTCAAAACTGAATACAATATTTTATTTGCGAGCTGTATTCGTCGGCGTATTTCTTCTCTTTCATTAGCATTCTCGTTATTTTGGTGCCTAGATACACAAGTTCGCCCACATTTTCGCTAGTGTATTCGCCAAATGCGACATTTTGTGTACTTTAGGTATTTTTCCTCGACTGCGTAATGAGCTTTGTTTTATTCGCATTGATTTGTAGCCCTACTAGTTTTGCTTCGCTGTCAAGTTTCAGGAAAAGTTCTTTGGCAGTTGTTAGCGACCGTAACAAAATGTTGCTATCATCTGCATAGAGTACCACTTGGCTTGCTTTGAATAAAAGCGTACCTCTTGTATGGACAGGTAGCTTTCTTAGCCAGATCCAAATTGATTGCAATGGGCCCATCTCCCTGCTTTAGTCCGCTTTTGGTGTCAAAGGCGTCAGTGAGTTGGTTATTAATGCAGACTTGGGAGGTTGTCCACGTCATTTTGATAAGACGGACTAATTTGGCTAGGTTGCCAAGGCAAAGCATTATTTAGTACAGCACGTAACGATCAATACTGTCGTATGCTTGCTTTGCAATCTAGCTACATACAAAAAGACAGCAAGTTTAATAGGAGTTTTTAACATGAAGTTATCCAGAACAGAAACACACGCGATAACAGATTTAGCTTTTATAGATAAAGGTAATTATCGCAGACTGTTTATCCACCTAGAAGCTCTTAAGTAACTTCAATAGTTAAATTAAGATAGAGTTGCCTGTTAACCTACAGAAAACTTAAAATCTAAATGACTTTCTATAAGGTAATATTTCTTATCTGCTTCCCTCGCTAGCTTAGATGCATATCCTTTTTCCTCTAAATCCACCGAAATCTTCAATCCCTTCTTAAATTAGTTTGAAATAATATTTAACAGTTCATAATACTTGCTTTATAAATTTTTTAACATCATTACAGCATCCGTGGTAAAAAAAAACAGACGTTTTATAATCAGGATACAAGAATATTCAATGAGATTGATTCATTGTCAGCAGCGCGACACACCAAATCGGGATTTAGCATCCACTAGCCATCTCGAATCATCACGGTTCTACGTCCATAATCATTGTTATTGCATTAACATCTATAAAAAAATTTGTAAATTGATGTCTTCAGCCTTGATAAATTATAAAATATATTGAAACATAAAGTTTAATGATTTTATTTATAATTTATTTTATTTTCAATTAAGTATTTTTAAAATAACGGCAAAGAAAACGTGCACTTCCAGTTCTTGTTGAGCCGGGCTTGCCGTAGAAAACAAGCCCGCAGTTAATCTTTAAAAAATGTATTGTTGACAGAACGCAATCATTTTGTCGGGCTCCTCTGCAGATATATGAAATGGAAAGACATTTTAATGCTCGCGTCAATCGGCTTGATTCCAATTTATGAAAACAAAATTATGAGCGATGGGTTACATGGTCCATTAAAACACCCGTGATTAGATGCTAGCATTTATGCCTTTTACCTGCAAAGGTTCACAATATCTATTGATGTTTAGGATTGCATGTTACAAAAGAACGAGATTTGAATTAAAATTAATTAAATTGATTACAGATGCTGCCAATTCTATTGGAAATCAACTTTAAGAAGGAATAAGTAGAAAACAGACCAGTTTGAAATCGTAGATCAGCTTTTAGGATGAATTGAAGAAAGTTGCTCGTATTAAACATGCATCGATGTGCTAATTATCTACGCCCATAAGCATAACATTTACTGTAAAGATAGCTCTTTCCAAAAAATTTCTGTATAGGCTTTAAGGATTTCCTGAAACGTTTTATTATAAGAAATGTATGACTAAAACCTTATTGTTGTCCGTTTCATAATTAGAATAAGCAAGGAGATAGGGATTAAGCGAAAATCGTGGAACCTGATCAAAACTAAAAATATCTTTGTGTATCCTTTGATAGGCTCAAAATCGATGACACGAAATTTTTAAGCTTATATTCTATAGTTTGCCATTGAAAAGCAATGATAATTATCACAATGTGTCATTGAATTTGGGACTGTTTGAACTTTGAGTTAATACCTATCATAGCCGAATTAAGAATTGGAAGAAACAAACACGATACTTGGCAAAAACATATGCGTAAAGAATTTAATCCATTTTGGTAATTTATCGATGTTTCATTCAATAATTCATAAATAAGTAAATAACTCACCTGTTAAATAGCCTCTAACATTTGTATCCGTTATGAATAAGTCATGCTTCTGATCTTTAAACTCTGCCCACACTGGATGTTTCAATAAAATTTGCGATACACGATCACCATAATTTAAATTGTGTGTCATCGCCACGAGCGCAGCTACGACTTGTGCCTTCACCGCAGAAGGACTGTCTACATACTCCATACGACTTTCAAGGAAATTCAACAGGAATGGTATTAGATTACTTTCTAAAGAATGGCTAATCAATGAATCCTACAATTAACGCAATAACAGTTAGAGGTAAGCTTTTTTTATCGAATCATTACACTCACAAGTTGGTATTTAAACAAACGGCTTAACATTTCACACACTTTTTTTCTATCAGTGGCTTTATTTTCCATACGCCATTTTAAAGCCAAGATACATTCAGTTTGCGACACTGCTGTCACGCAGTACTAAAATAAAATACATGTTTATCGAAAATCAATTAAATTCTGGCAAATTGATCTTACCTCTGAAAGAGCTAATTGATGTAAGGCTGACAATGTATGTTTTAGTTGTACGTTAAGTAAATTGAAGAGTTTTGGTATGTGACCCCAAACTGGAATGTCATCTGCTAAATTAGGCTGCGCTCTTAATAATTCGACTAATGCAGTAGATGCTAATTCCAATGCATCTTTCTAAAAATATTGAAGAGTACGTTATGAAGATTCCAGAAGACCATATACAGGTGATTTAAAAAATTAATTAACTTACATCCGGCGAATTTTCGTTGATAAGGTCTACAACGAAGTCCAGTAAATCTGATAATAACTTCGGCTTGCGCAGAGTCCAAGCTGGATTACTAACAAACAGCCGCAAATAAACGCCAGATACAATCACCTCATTGAGTATAATATCTTTAAGAATATCTGGGTCTTTCCATAAAATTTTTGGATTTTGTTTCTGTGTTTTACAAAAACTGCATTTATACGTAAATATATATATTATATAAGCTGTTTAAAAACTTTACGCAATCTCTGTTAGCTTACCCATCGCACATATCAGCACTAACATCTCATACTTTTGTTCTTGTCTTTACATTCCAAATTAATTCTGGATGCTCGTGAATTGATTCGAATAATTGGACGGAAGTTGCCGGAGATTCGATCATTGCACCGACGAATAATGGAGGTAGAAATTTGCAAACTGTTATGCGAACCTTCAGAATTTTATGCAATATTAGCTTTCTATCATTTTTTATATGCTATAATTTCCTACCTTAGGTTCGCTTAAACGGTCAGCGGTCATTTTAGCGAGAATTTCAGCACAAAGTTCTCGCATTTGAGGATTCCTTGCATTACAGAACATGTCCAGTAGATATATCACAGCACCTAAACAGGAAGTAAATATTTTATAATTGTTTGCCAAGAATTCACTTTACCTTTATTTTGAGCTTCTTTTATCATCTCTTGTGAATTCAGAAGCTCTGAAAGTGTTTTCAGTACTTTCATTTGTTGGTCTCTTAAATCAGGATCTTTTAGCGCAACAAAATAGCTTCCCTGTATTTCGCACGCTGCTATCTCGCTTACACATTCCTTATTGCGGGAAACCAATGCGACTACTTCTAGTGCAAGCGATTTAACTGTAGCATTCTGTAATGTGTAAAGTTGATAATTTACTGAAAGGAATCAATACTAATATTACATGATATTAAATATTATAAAATGCTTTTAAGCCTACCACACTGTTTCCGGATTCTGTCTAGTATTCAGTCTCGGATGAAATATTAACAATGGTCCTTAACGAGCACTGATAAGGAGATACGACACAATGTTCATAAACGAAGTTTCATCGATCTGAAATTGAATGAAGTTCAGGTTAATTTTGACTAAAATATGTATAGAATACTTAATTAACTGCTTTGCAACTTCCTACATGACTCACAAAAATAATTCAGGCTATCCTGCTGAACTATTTCTCAGGCAACAAATTACCGCCAATAACTATTGCTTCCACAATTTGACAATAATCTGACACTTATTGGAGAAATGTCACGGGAGCTGATAAAAAAAGCAAAAAAGTAATGAAGTCATTGATGAAACAGCTGATTGTCAGTTTACCTTTTCACTGCATTATCAAACCTGGCCATCTTGCTAGGTTTGATAATGCAGTGAAAAGGTAAACTGACAATCAGCTGTTTCATCAATGACTTCATTACTTTTTTGCTTTTTTTATCAGCTCCCGTGACATTTCTCCAATAAGTGTCAGATTATTGTCAAATTGTGGAAGCAATAGTTATTGGCGGTAATTATTGCTTGAGAAATTGTTCAGCAGGATAGCCTGAATTATTTTTGTGAGTCGTATAGTCGTGTAGAAAGTTGCAAAGCAGGTATTTAAGTATTTCATACATATTTTAATCAACATTAACCTGAACTTCATTCAACTTCGTTTATGAACATTGTGTCATATCTCCTTTATCAGTGCTCGTTAAGGACCATTGTTAATATTTCATCCTAGACTGAATTCTAGACAGAGTCCGGAAACAGTGTGGTAGGCCTAAAAGCGTTTTATAATATTTAATATCATGTAATATTAGTATTGATTCCTATCAGTAAATTATCAACTTTATACATTACAGAATACTACAGTTAAATCGCTTGCACTAGAAGTAGTTGCATTGGTTTCCCGCAATAAGGAATGTGTAAGCGAGATAGCAGCGTGCGAAATACAGGGAAGCTATTTTATTGCGCTAAAAGATCCTGATTTAAGAGACCAACAAATGAAAGTGCTGAAAATACTTTCAGGGCTTCTGAATTCACATGATATGATAAAAGAAGCTCAAAATAAAGGTAAAGTGAATTCTTGGCAAACAATTATAAAATATTTACTTCCTGCTTAGGTGCTGTGATATATCTACTGGACATGTTCTGTAATTCAAGAAATCTTCAAATGCGAGAACTTTGTGTTGAAACTCTCGCTAAAATGACCGCTGACCGTTTAAGCGGACCTAAGGTAGGAAAATTATAACATATACAAAATGATAGAAAGCTAATATTGCATAAAATTCTGAAGGTTCGCATAACAGTTTGCAAATTTCTACCTCCATTATTCGTCGATGCAATTATCGAATCTCCGACAACTTCCGTCCAATCATTCGAATCAATTCACGAGCATCCAGAATTAATTTGGAATGTAAAGACAAGATCAAAAGTATGTGATGTTGTTGCTGATATGTGCGATGGGTAAGCTAACAGAGATTGCGGAAAGTTTTTAAATAGCTAATATATATATTTACGTATAAATGCAGTTTTTGTAAAACACAGAAACAAAATCCAAAAATTTTGTGGAAAGACCCAGATATTCTTAAAGATATTATACTCAATGAGGTGATTGTATCTGGCGTTTATTTGCGGCTGTTTGTTAGTAATCCAGCTTGGACTCTGCGCAAGCCGAAGTTATTATCAGATTTACTGGACTTCGTTGTAGACTTTATCAACGAAAATTCGCCGGATGTAAGTTAATTAATTTTTTAAATCACCTGTATATGGTCTTCTGGAATCTTCATAACGTACTCTTCAATATTTTTAAGAAAGATGCATTGGAATTAGCATCTACTGCATTAGTCGAATTATTAAGAGCGCAGCCTAATTTAGCAGATGCCATTCCAGTTTGAGGTCACATACCAAAACTCTTCAATTTACTTAACGTACAACTAAAACATACATTGTCAGCCTTACATCAATTAGCTCTTTCAGAGGTAAGATCAATTTGCCAGAATTTAATTGATTTTAGATAAACATGTATATTATTTTAGTACTGCGTAACAGCAGTCTCGCAAACTGAATGTATCTTGCCTTCAAAACGGTGTATGGAAAATAAAGCCACTGATAGAAAAAGTGTGTGAAATGTTAAGCCGTTTGTTTAAATACCAACTTGTGAGTGTAATGATTCGATAAAAAAAGCTTACCTCTAACTGTTATTGCGTTAATTGTAGGATTCATTGATTAGCCATTCTATAGAAAGTAATCTAATACCATTCCTGTTAAATTTGCTTGAAAGTCGTATGGAGTATGTACAGTCCTTCTGCGGTGAAGGCACAAGTTGTAGCTGCGCTCGTGGCGATGACACACAATTTATATTATGGTGATCGTGTATCGCAAATTTTATTGAAACATCCAGTGTGGGCAGAGTTTAAAGATCAGAAGCATGACTTATTCATAACGGATACAAACGTTAGAGGCTATTTAACACGTGAGTTATTTATGAATTATTGAATGAAACATCGATAAATTACCAAAATGGATTAAATTCTTTACGCATATGTTTTTGCCAAGTATCGTGTTTGTTTCTTCCAATTCTTAATTCGGCTATGATGGATATTAACTCAAAGTTCAAACAGTCCCAAATTCAATGACACATTGTGATAATTATCATTGCTTTTCAATGGCAAATTATTGAATATAAGCTTAAAAATTTCATGTCATCGATTTTGAGCCTATCAAAGGATACACAAAGATATTTTTAGTTTTGATCAGGTTCCACGATTTTCGCTTAATCCCTATCTCCTTGCTTATTCTAATTATGAAGCGGACAACAATAAGGTTTTAGTCATACATTCCTTATTATAAAACGTTTCAGGAAATCCTTAAACTGCTAAGCCTATACAGAAAATTTTTGGAAAGAGCTATCTTTACAGTAAATGTTATGCTTATGGGCGTAGATAATTAGCACATCGATGTATGTTTAATACGAGCAACTTGCTTCAATTCATCCTAAAAGCTGATTCACAATTTCAGACTGGTCTGTTTTCTACTTATTCCTTCTTAAAGTTGATTTCCAATAGAACTGGCTGTATCTGTAATCAATTTAATTAATTTTAATTCAAATCTCGTTCTTTTGTAACATGCAATCCTAAACATCAATAGATATTGTGAACCTTTGCAGGTAAAAGGCATAAATGCTAGCATCTAATCACGGGTGTTTTAATGGACCATGTAACCCATCGCTCATAATTTTGTTTTCATAAATTGCAATCAAGCCGATTGACGCGAGCATTAAAATGTCTTTTTATTTCATATATCTGCAGAGGAGTCAGATAAAATGATTGCGTTCTGTCAACAAAACATTTTTTAAAGATTAACTGCGCGCTTGTTTTCTACGGCACGTTTATTCCTCGTTTTGTTGTCTAGAAATGTGACTTTGCTCGTTTTATATCGTTCCATAAATCAATACTTGATCATTTCGCTATTCTTCTTTTTTTTAGCACTACAGCCCCTCTCGGGCCTTCGCTTAGAGATAGTTAGAGTATCTCATTTTCATGACCGTATTGATTTTTTCGGAAGTTGGTTTGGTCCGTATCATGCTCCCGTGTGCTTGCTCAGCTACAATATATGATTAAATCAGTACATATCACTACTGACTGAACACTCGTTGTCTGTCCGAAAGATCCCCTGAACTAAATCACGTTGCTCCCAACGAGATTTGAACCTGGGACATTATCGTCATTCAATTCTAATTTGTATACAATTTGACTTTCAACTGCTGAAGATAAGGATGATGCTACAGCATCATTACTAGTTGTTGAATTTGCATGCTATCGTGTTACTGAGCCACCAAGTGTGGAACTACTAGGCGTTGACGATTGCGCATTGGTTGTGTTGATCTATAAACCGCACTAGCATTAACATTGGTTATTCGATTCTCGAGAATCGAAGAACCAATGGCAATGCTAGCGCGGTTCATAGATCAACACAACCGTGTTACTGAGCCACCAAGTTTGGAACTACTAGGCGTTGACGATTGCGCATTGGTTGTGTTGATCTATAAACCGCACTAGCATTAACATTGGTTATTCGATTCTCGAGAATCGAATAACCAATGGCAATGCTAGCGCGGTTCATAGATCAACACAACCAATGCGCAATCCTCAACGCCTATTAGTTCCACACTTACGACTTTAAAATAGTTTGCCTTATTTTCTAACTTTTCAATAATTTTTTTCAGAAACGTAATCGGAAGCTGATACCACGAAAAAAATCGTCAGAATCGGAACAAACTGCCGAGGAAACGTTAACTCCTGAAATAACAACAGACGGAATCCGCCTCAACTGCGCCAAGTACGGATGAGGATAACGAAAATGAATACGATCGTGGATCAACAAGAACTGGAAGTGCATGTTTTCTTTGCCGTTATTTTAAAAATATCTTTGTAGCTTGATCTGCTTTTCATTATAGCTTAATTGAAAATAAAATAAATTTTAAATAAAATCATTAAACATATGTTTCAATATATTTTATAATTTATCAAGGCTGAAGACATCAATTTACAAATTTTTTTATAGATGTTAACGCAATAGCAATGAGTATGGACGTAGAACCGTGATGATTCGAGATGGCTAGTGGATACTAAATCCCGATTTGGTGGGGCGCGCTGCTGACAATGAATCAATCTCATTGAATATTTTTGTATCCTGATTATAAAACGTCTGTTTTTTACCACGGATGCTGTAATGATGTTAAAAAATTTATAAAGCAAGTATTATGAACTGTTAAATATTATTTCAAACTAATTTAAGAAGGGATTGAGGATTTCGGTGGATTTAGAGGAAAAAGGATATGCATCTAAGCTAGCGAGGGAAGCAGATAAGAAATATCTTATAGAAAGTCATTTAGATTTTAAGTTTTCGGTAGGTTAACAGACAACTCTATCTTAATTTAACTATTGAAGTTACTTAAGAGCTTCTAGGTGGATAAACAGTCTGCGATAATTACCTTTATCTATAAAAGCTAAATCTGTTATCGCGTGTATTTCTGTTCTGGATAACTTCATGTTAAAAACGCCTATTAAACTTACTGTCTTTTTGTATGTAGCTAGATTGCAAAGCAAGCATACGACAGCATTGATCGTTACGTGCTGTACTAAATAATGCTTTGCATTGGCAACCTAGCCAAATCAGTCCGTCTTATCAAAATGACGTGGACAACCTCCCAAGTCTGCATTAATAACCAACTCACTGACGCCTTTGACACCAAAAGCGGACTAAAGCAGGGAGATGGGCCCATCGCAATCAATTTGGATCTGGCTAAGAAAGCTACCTGTCTATACAAGAGGTACGCTTTTATACAAGTCAAGACAAGTGGTAGCCTATGCAGATGATAGCAACATTTTGTTACGGTCGCTAACAACTGCCAAAGAACTTTTCCTGAAACTTGACAGCGAAGCAAAACTAGTAGGGCTACAAATCAATGCGAATAAAACAAAGCTCATTACGCAGTCGAGGAAAAATACCTAAAGTACACAAAATGTCGCATTTGGCGAATACACTAGCGAAAATGTGGGCGAACTTGTGTATTTAGGCACCAAAATAACGAGAATGCTAATGAAAGAGAAGAAATACGCCGACGAATACAGCTCGCAAATAAAATATTGTATTCAGTTTTGACGATCTTGAAAACCAGTTGCATACACAGGAAAAAAAGCTCCAAGTATACAAATCTGTGATAAGACCTGCGCTATGCTATGGATTTGAAAAATATGGGCCCTCATTCAAGCATCCGCAAACATATGCAACGCCTTTGAGGGACGGGACCTGAGGCGGATGATTGGAGCGAAGCTAGACGGGGACCAATGGCGAATTCGACGTAACCATGAGCTGTGTAAAATGTTTGACGAGATAGAGGTCTCAACGATTGTAAAACTGCGGAAGCTGCAATGGGTTGGCCACAAGAATCGTATGGATGAACAACGGATACCCAAAAAGGTATTCGTTGGGAGAACAGAAGGGCGGAGACTAGTGGCGAAATCGAGGAAACGCCGGTCTGACTCGATCGACGAAGGCAGTTCATCGAGGCGCTATTTGCAGGAAGCGAAGGCCCGAGAGGGGCTGTAGTTCTACGAAGAAGTTGAAAAAAGTGAATTTCACACTTATGTAGACAAATAAATTTTTTATCTCAAAAACAAAGAAAATCATGTCTTACAAAAATAAATATTTAATGAAGAATAAATTATCACAATATTGCCAATTTCTTTTGGATAAAAAGTATTGCTTTAAGCCTTAATTAAATTAATTATAAAAAATTTTGTAGTTAGTTATGAATAAATAAATTCAATACTTCCAAATGCTAGGAATTAAAAAACACTCTACAATTTGTATCATAAATCAAAATGTTAATTTTGTTTAGACAGTCTTTTTTCTTTGGAATAATATTTTAAAATATTGCGAATCTGAATTAAATTTTTAGTCAATGATGAATAAATAATTTACGTATTTTAAAATAGTATGAAATGCAAAAAAAATCAATATTTTGCATATTAAATGAACATATGAAAAAAAAAAACAACTAATTCAATACTGCTAACTTCGATTTGGTCAGTAGCCTGGATATACTATTTAGATGTTGCTTTGCTCATTGACTCCAAATAAGTACTCCATAATGTAATTTCGTCAGGACAAACGCATTTAGAACAAGTTTCTTGATGTGCATTGGAAAAGACTCTTATCTTAACAAAGGCGACATAGATGTCGACCTAAATATTAACGGCGAAAAATTGCAAAGAGTGCTAGAAATGAATAATCTTGGTCTTATTATAGACCATCGTATGATAAATAGCTTAAGGAAGCAATTAGCCCCAATAATAGGCTTGTTGAAACTTGTTCTAAACGCATTTGTGCTGACGAAATTACATTATGGAGTATTTATTTGGAGTCAATCGGCAAAGCAACATCTTAATAGTATATCCAGGCTGCTGAACAAAGCATATAAAAACATTCTGAAACTGCCAATGCTTACTGAAACTCGTTTGGTTTTCCAATTAGCAAAATCATTAACCTTTAGTCAAGTCATTATAATGTTTATTTACAACAATTTAAAAACTAATGGATCGGAACGAACACCATTAATTAAGGTATCACAGATCACCCATGTAATGCGTGGAATGCAGATCAATTCGTAATACCTTTTGCCGGAACGGATTGTCTAAAGAACGATGCAACGAATGATGCTCTGCGTATATATAACAATCTACCAGAAACGGTTCAGAAAGCAAACTCTCTTCTGGTATTTAAGAAAAGACTAAGGACAGATTGAAGTGTGGACCTGTTACTCAGAGTTTCTTTTTGAATGCGTCGTATTATATTGAATTTTTTTTATATCTGAGAGCTGATCATGATTTTTGGGCTAGATGTTCATGAAAAGGATTAGTTCACATGATTTTGTGTGCCCCTTATACCGATGAATTAAACATTTTCTGGGTGGCACAAAGGTCGAAGCGAGGTAAAGTGAATGCAGATCGCACGTGCGTTGTGCGACGAAGAAAGAGCGATGGAGCGAGTGGTAGGGAGTGGAGGTACTAAAAAAAAGTTTTATTTTTTTTATTGTTTAGAATTTACTTTATATTCTTTGAAAATATATGGCGATTAGTATTGAATAAAGCGCGTTTGACTTTGACGTGCGAGGAATGCATATTAATTCGTAATGCCTTTTTTCAGAACTTATCGTCTAAAGAACGATGCTCCGTGTACGAGTACATATAACAATCTTCCAGAGATGGTTAAGGATGCAAACTCACTATTGGTATTTAAGCCAGGGATCATCTGATGAACACTGATTGAAGCGTGGACATGGATTTTTCAGCACAGTATCTTAGGGCATTTTTGATCCTATCGGCGAGATACTTGAATAGACAGTTACTCAGAGTTTTTTTTTTAGTTTCGTGCTATGCGATTTTTTTATCTCTCTAACCTGATCACGAATTTGACTAAATATGCACGAAAAGATAGATTCATTTTATTTTGTGTGCTCGTTTATACCGATTCATTGACAAAGCGGACGAGTGTTGTGTAAGAAGAATGAGTGAAGATAGTGGTAAGAAATGGAGGTGCTTAAAAAAATCTGTATGTACCACTTCCTCTTTACGATTTATCAGTTTCAGCCAGTCAGAATGAAACAAAAGCTGCAGACACTGGTCAATATAAAAGTGGATATTACTTCCATAAGCACATAACTGAAAATCGATGTTCACCTTATGCTATGAAAATAATTTGGCACCTTATAGAAACCAAACACTGGGCTATAAATAAACATGTAGAAAAGTTTTCTTCATACCTGCACTCGAGAACACGGCTCAATGGTTCTACATAAATTTTGTTCCAGCATTGTATCATGCAATGTACCTAGATGTGCTTTGACAATTTTATCTTCCTCCAGCTCTTTTCGATATTCCTTGAGCGTGTCCTGAAAATCAGCTAGAGATCTTGAGTGAGATGCTTGCGCGACGGATTTTATTGCGTCGATGTCTCGTCCTGAATACGTGATAGCCTAATAAATAAAAAATATTAATTTCTATGCAACCAAGTTTAAATCAACATCCTTACCAGCTTTCCACTAACAATTTGATTTACATCTTCCGCCTTTCTCAGCATTATTTTGCAGAGCAATATATATTTGAGTGCAGTTTATGCTCTGTTACTTTCGACACTGTCAAAACCTTCGAATGCTTCATAAAAATATGAAAAAGCTCATCTGCCGCATGTAGGATACCCGATTGCAAATCTAAAGCCCCCTGCATCTTAGGCGGACAGTAGATAGCATTTGCCGTGGTACGTGCCGAGGTCAGGGCAGCACGCGCTTTTGGCAAATTGCTTAGAGCATGATAGGTCATACTTTCAAGAAGTTGAACTTCTACGAGCAAATTTTTGTCGTCCGACTTTTTTAATTCTTTCAGCAGCTGTGAGCCCAGCGCTAGCGCTTCTGAATACAATCAAGTATCGAAAAACAAAGCAATTAATCGAGCTTCCAGCGATTGTCTTAAGAATGTTCGTTTCTCTTGTTTCGCCCATTCTATACATTCTTTACAAAGTTGAACCTCGATACCAGTACTAGCTTCCGAGTCTAAAAACAAATCCACTAACGACCGCACTAACTTGGCGGCCTTCGCTTTGCTAATCAGGCTAAGAAACGTTCTCGTCACTTTGATCAAATCTGCTAGCTCCTTGGCGTTTTCTTCTTGTTTGTACAATTCACCTAATTACAGAATGCCTTGTTCCTTGATACGAATAAGCTCTTCGTCATTCTCGGCTATTTCTTGCTCACGAACAGTTTTGTTGAGTAGCGAAATTCCCTCCTCGCGATTCACAGGAGACACAGCTTGTGCTCGTTCGAATTACAATGACAGGGATTTTGACGCCTAATTCCATGGAACTGCATTAACTTTCAGGAGTTGTCGGTTTTACTTTTGTATGAGGTCATGTCACAGAAATTGCAGAGCAAGACGGCCAGGTTTAAGGAGGCAGTGATGGAGTTCAATAACTTATTTCATGGTGACACTGTTATCTTGCCTCTTTTAATTGCCAGCAACACTCTTTGTAAATTATTTTAGTATATCGTATGTAAAAATTACCAGCAAACATCTAATACACTGTTTCAAGAGATTTTCCCTCATAGGACTGTTTTTTTTCGTTATTACAAAAGAAAATCATCCCTCTATCATGGTTGTTTTTATTTCCCACATACTGTCTTCTAATTTTTCCAACGCATGTTTAAAAAATCAGAAAATCCATTGTCTTATTATATCAGGGGTCGTTTTTTTAGCAATTACTATTCAACGACCAGAACTTACTTTATAATAAATTGATTTAAAATCAGTCTGTTTTATTTTCTTTGTTATTTACGGTCATAAGTTGTGTTATTTGTTATTTATTAACAGGGTTCGTTTCATTTCTTGTTATGATTTGTATTATTGGTTAGTTATTAATAATGTTCGTATTATTGCTTTTTATTATTATTTATTAGTTATGAATAGGCTCGTATTATTTCTTTTTATTATTATTTGTTAGTTATGAATAGGCTCGCATTATTGTTTTTTTTATTTTATTATTTGTGTTATGAGGTATTTGCTAACTTGGTTTGTATTATTTCTTATTATTCTTGGTTATTCATTGTGATTGTTCGTTTTATTTCTCAGTATTATTTGTTATTTATTATGATTGTTCGTTTTAGTTCTTAGTACTATTTGTTATTTATTATGATTGTTCATTTATTAGGTATTCTATTATACTATTTGTAACTACATGCTTTGTGTTTTGTATTCTACTGTGATCCCCGGGTTGCAATATGAAATGTTTGACATGTCAATGAGATCGCCAGCTGTGATTCCTTACAGGTGTGAGCATTGACCTTGACTCGGGCTGTAATATATTTTTGAGCAATCAAACGCGCAACAAGTTCTTCATTGTAATGGAATTTAGAGTTGTTTTCATTCGGGGCCGCCTAATTATCAAAAATGCCTCCGACTATAGTTTTCGGTGCAATAGCTTCTAAAGCATCTATCATAACGTCACGGTCGATTTTATCTAGTTACCAAGAATTTTCGTAAATCAAACCTAACATTACTATTAATATTCAGCACTCATAATCATATTCTAGAACACGCAGGTAACCATCAATCTCAATTGCCCGAAAATATTTGAGGAGACCATCATATTCTTTGCGGCTACACTGAACTGTGTCCAACAGTTGATCAAACGTAAAGAGTAATTTTCGCTCGGCGCAGTATTTATTTTCAGGCCCTGAATACCTTGTCATTTGTAACAACTCTCCGAGTTTTTCCGATCGTGGCTTTATTTGCCGGCATTCTAAGTATTCATGGAAAATTTTCAAAACATCACCGCGTTCTAACTTCCGATCAACGAACACTTCCTCTTCGTTGCTATTGTTCAGACTTCGGTCAATGGAGCGGCTACCACCTTTAGAACCTTTCAGCGGAGACGTGCTTGTTGCTTGTGCAAATTTCACAATTGGAACTAACAACAAACTATTTGATCATCTTTTACTTTGTACGTTTTGTTTCCGTACATAGAACAACTTTATCGCGGAGTCCTCCCTTGCATTGAATTGATTGACCTTCCTCAATTTGTTGCATGAGGTGAGCAGCTAATTCGAGAAGTTTGAAGTCACTTTGAGTGATCTTTCCATCTGGATAATAAACAGCCTGAGTAATTGGTGTTAAATTTCGTTCATCCAATTTCGCATGTTAGATAATAGATTTGGCATCGTCCAGATTTCTTTCGTAGCATTCCCCATCATGAATACGTTTCGATCAATACAATCTTATTGTAAATTTTTAAACCTGTTTCTAGCAACGCGATTACGAATGTTTTCTGGCATTCTATACGACTTAACTTTTAATAGTAGGTAGAGGTAAAACTAACGAACAGAATTAAATTTAAGAATAATGGCGTGATACTATAAGCTAAATTGTTTAAACATCTCACTTACTGAAAACAGTTCTCGCACCCAGGTTATTTAAATTTCGGGGTTATGTCCACTGGTCGGTCGAGGAATGTCCCCGTTGGTTCCTGTTTTGGTAATTCTGAAAAATTAAAGGATTTGCCTGATGACATTTCCCTCTGAGTGAAACGTTGGTGCTGTAGGAGGATCCCTTACCTTGTTTCGAGTCGTGCACTTAACTTGCCATTACAACCTTCAATCCTGTAATTCTTTGACCACAAGTCAATAGTCTTAAATTCCCTATGCCAAATTAATATGGTATGCACCGAATCACATATGAAATAAAATCTCCATCTAGAACGCAGCTTATGTAAATTTGCGTCAGCATATGCACCACTTGTACAACGACCCGCGAATATCGTTGCACGTGCCTTCCCTCTTTGACAGTTTCCACCGACTCCAACTGCCATCAGCTTTGGATGACATTCCTCGACTCAAACTGACGTAGGATGGGAATGGCATCCAAATCAAACGTTCGCTCGAAAGCCATATGGCAGCGATGCGCATGTGTGCAAGCCGGCAGTGGCGTAGGGTCGCCTAATTACAGGGCAGTGTCCACGATGCCAACCAGGCGTGGGGAGACTGAAGGAAACGCTGGTTGCCATAGATGGCTTTACTTGTATGACGGTCGAAGAGGTCGTGTGGCTTGTGGATGGCAAATCTGCCCATGGCACGTTCTGTCCTGAAAAGGTCGCTGATATTTTGAGCCCAGTAGAAGGTGATCGATGCTACGCAGGAGATAACAGCGGGAGACAATAGCGCGAAGGAAGAAACTCTTTGCTGGCACTTTTCACCGTCGTAGGTCCTTGGCATGGTAGACTCTCAGCTCCTTGCTGAACATATCCGCAATGAGATATCGCGTGGGACTTAAAACTTGTAGGACACGATACTCCACGAACTTCTTGTCTAGTTTTGCAGTGTAGTGCCGGCTTGCTTCACTTTGTCGGAAATTCCGCCGGTAGATTTCGTCGCCTGCCTTGAAGCCAGAAGGATGGGATTGCAGGTTATAACGCTCCTCCCCCGCCCGTATACTGTCTTCAATCTTCTCCCGAATCGGTTCTCGTAAAATTTGGAGTTTCTCGTGCGGCTCCAGAACCACTATTGGGTCTTCCAAATCTTTCAACTACCGTAATGGCCGGTACGAGTTTCCATGGCAGATCATATACTGCCCGAACACGGCAAAGTACGGGGAAATACCTGTGGTGGAGTAGTATGACGAACGCAGGGCACAGGTGATGGCCCATGGTCCCAATCCTTCTGATCCGGTTTGACGTAGGCCCGAATGGCCGCTATGAGGGTGTGGTTCAGCCGCTCGGATGCATTAGCTTGCGGGGAATAAACGGCAGTCCGCCGCTGCCAAATATATGGAAAGCGCGATTTTCCAGAAAGCTGACTATCAGGCCGATGTGCAGGTTTCGAATTGAATCAATAATTGGGAATTTAGACAATTGGTTCAGGACCACGACAGCCCCCGTGTATCCCGAAGTTGAGTGAGGGTACGGACCAATGAGATCTATATACAGGCGCTGGAACACCCGCTCCGGTAGCTCGAATTTTCCCATCGGGGGCCGAAGAACAGAATTGGGCGCTTTAGTGCATTTGCACAGCTCACAGGCAGCTACGTACTCTTTTACTTGCTGCGCCATCTTAGGCCAAAAGAAGCGCTTCTTCAGTCGCCGAACCGTACGTCCATAACCACCGTGCGCACTCAATGGGTGGTCATGAGCCCTTTTAATCAAGTCGAAGGTCAGTTCTTCGGGCACCCATAACTTCCCCTGTTCCTCTTCTTGGATGGGGTCTCCGGAGGCATGTCCCATCCGCTTGTATATAAATCCTTCCATCAGCCGCAGTTCTGTAACTGGTTCCAAATCGTATTCATCAGCTGGGTCTAACATATTGACTTGAAGGCGGGATGGTCCATGTCGATCCATAGGGGGCTCTCGTGCTCCTGAGCCAACTCGGCTCCTTCAGGGGCGAATATCCTTGATAATGTGTCCGGTACCACGTGCTAACTTCCCTTGCGGTGTCTTATCGTGAAGTCAAACGCCTGTAGTTTCAAGGCCCATCTGGCCAAACGCTCGTGGAGATCAGTCTGGCTCATCAGCCATTTCAGAGATGCATGGTCAGTGACGATTTCAAAGGAATATCCCTCTACATATGCTCTAAAGCGTTTCAACGCCAGAACTCCTGCCAAGCATTCCTGCTCCGAGACCGTGTGGTCCCACTGGGCTGGATTCAGCTTGTGAGACAAAAAAGCTATAGGTCTCTCCTCGCCGTCTTGAGCAACCTGGACTAAGACTGCTCCCACTCATGTTAACTCGCGTCACAATGGTTTGAGAACGGTTTGTCAAAGTCCGGGCTGCCCAGTACGGAGGCTGTTGCGAGACTCTTCTTTAGCTCTTTGAAGGCTCGCAAACTGGGCCCTTCCCAGACAAACTTACGTCCCTTACGCAGCATGTCAGTCAAAGGTGTCGTTTTGGTGGCATAGTCACGTACAAAACGTTGAAACCATCCGCATAAGCCTAGGAATCGGCGTAACTGCTTGGTGGTCTTGGGTAGTGGGAAAGCGTCAATCGCTTGAGTCTTGCCCGGTCGGTCTTGATGTTGCCATGCCCAATGATGTGGCCCAAATACTTCACCTTCGTCATCACGAACTGACTCTTTTGTATGTTGATTGTTAACCCTGCCCTCCGGATGTGCAAAGCCACTTCCTGAAGCAGGTCGATGTGTTCGTGAATGGTCTCGGTTATATGCAGCAGATCGTCCAAGTATACAAAAACTTGGTGCCGTAGATGCGGTGGTATCACCTTGTCCATAAGGCGCGTCATTGTCTGAGGGGCATTGCACAATCCGAATGGCATGGTCACAAATTGGTACAGTGGGCGACCTGGGACTGTGAAGGCTGTTTTCTCCTTTGAGCCAGGGTCTAAAGGAATTCGTCAGAAAGCGGGCTTTAGGCAATCGACTTAAGATGCCTTCAATTAACGGTAGAGGGTATGCGTCCTTGACAGTGATGGCGTTCAAGCATTTGGCATCGAAGCATAGCCGGACCTTGTTCGGCTTGACAACCAAGGTGACTGGGGAAGCCTACGCGCTCTGCGATTCTTGGATCACGCCTAGTGCTAGCATTCGATCAACTTCGGCATATAACGCTTTTTCCTTCGCCGGAGATATGGCAAAATGTCTCTGCTTTATGGGTTTAGCATCCCCCACATCTATTGTGTGAAACACCAGGGCCGTCCTGCCGAGACCTTCCTTCTCATGCGACGGAAAAGCCAATATAACCGAGTCAAGTCGCCATTGTTGATTCACATCCAGTGAATGTCGTGATGAGAGGGAAGTTGGAGTTTCGTCAGAAACAGTGTCGACGGAATCCAGTGTCGTGCCGGAAAATAGTGCTGGGGCCAAGTTAAATTTTCGAACGAAATCCATCCCTAGGTAAAGATTCTGGGTTAATTGGGAGATAATGTAAAATTCCAGAGGTTTAGTTACCCCTTTAATTGTGACATCCGCCCTAATTTTCCCCACTATGGAGTGACGAGTTCCATCCGCCGTGCTTAACCAGGTGGTAAAATGATAGAGTTGGTCCACGTGAGTTGCCAGCACCTTCCCTGGGAACTCGGCTGATATGCAATTCACACTGGCTCCCGTATCGACTAAGCCTGACAATCGCTTTTGCAGGAGGTGAACTGACGCATATGGTCGAACGTCATCCCTCAACAATTCGTCTAAGTGTATTTCCCACAACACCTTCCTCGACTGCCTGACCCTTCTCCAGAAGCTCCGCATCCGACGCGTTTCTCGCTTCCTTCGCGGTGGGGTAGTTGTAACCATCTCCTCATTGAAGATGCACTGGCGAGTAGCCAAATAATCCCACAGTCTAACGTGGAAGGGCTTGACATGCCAAGGGACCTTCGTCTCACTACCATTCCCCTGCCCGTCCGCCTCGACAACGTGTGACGTCAGCTGCGGAACTTCAGGAGAACTGTGTTGGGCGTTGCGAGTCAGTAAAGTTGGGGTCGTGTCGGGGGCTTGTTCGCAACTAGTGATAGGGTCGGTATTGGTTCGTACGGGCTCTAGGAGTGCCGACGGGTGGTCACAGCACTCGCTGGCAAATTTTTTCGTAACTTGCGATCTGCGAAATCTGGACATAAGTGTTTGCCTTTCCGCACCGGTAACAGAAGATCGTCGGTTCAGCTGGCAATGCATAGAACCGATGCCCCGGTTGTTGGCAGTTCCAACAGACCGTCGGACATGTAACTACTTCAACGAAAGGTCGGTCAATCATTGCGTCCAACTCACGCTCCAGGGGTGCTCCGCCCCTCGGTACGGGTGTCGGTTCGTCAATTATGTGATCCACTGCCACTAACTCCGCGGTATTATTATGTCGTGGATTAGGTCCCGTCATGCGAGGCTGTGGACGGAAGGTTCCTCGCCGCTCATCTAGCTGTTCTAACATACGGGCATGGAGGCGTAATCTTTGCACGGTGCGAATGGGCCCATGAAGAAGACTGTTCTGAAGCTCCCAACGCATATTTTCCCTGATGACTTCCACCAGTTCGTCCTCGAGCATTGGTGTTCGTAACCGAGTGCTTAAGCGCAATATACTGGTGTAATACTGGTCGAATGGTTCATGGGCACCTTGGTTGCGTTTCTTCAGTTGTTCCCGTAGTTCTCTTTCAGTGAAGCCGTCGTCAAAGCGGTTGTGGAAGGCTGCCCAGAAAGAATTCCAATGGGGGCGTGGCATCGATTCTATGAAACACCAGTACCACTCGGCAGCATCTCCGCTGAACAGAAGGTGTGCGTGCCTGAGGAAAGCCGAGAAGTCGCCTCCTAGCGTGCTGGTGACTAGTGCCTGAATTCTAAACAGGAATCGGTCCACCGATGTCGTCGAATTGAAACCACTGAAGCTAAGGCACCAACTCTCCATGATACGAGGCGTAGGGTCTCGGACGAATGTCAACACGCTCGCGGGGTGAATCACATCCTCGATGGGCCTGCTTTAAGGGATCAAATCGGGGACTGTGGGTATCAACGGAGGTGCGGTGCTGTATCGCGGCCGATACTCGGGAGCCCTGGGATCCATTCCCGAGTTCCTTGGAGGAAGGGTCCAATTATCAGCTGGTCTAGAGTGGGGCATAGCCACACTGGGATTTGGCTCACAGCCAGATGGAGCTCTCACGCAGCTGGGGGTTGGCTAATCTTGAGGTTCCGGAGTCCTCTCTCCCAAGTGTCCGATCCTCTCGGACATTCCTTGCATTAGAGCCAGGATTGTGTTGACGGAGTTGGTGAAAGGCGCTGTTGTAACATCGGCCGGGACAACCGCAACAGGAACTTCTCCGCCCACAGCTTCTGGGATGTCCAACAGTGGTTGAGGCGGTTCAACATTTTGTGGTCCCTTCGCCACTGCTCCGCGCGTTCCGAGGCGCGCGTCTACGGCTGTCCGATCTATGGGGCGTCGGCATAGTGGACAGAGCTCGGACGTCAGTAGGACCTATTGGATACAGGCGCGATGAAATAAGTGTACACATTCCAATCGCATGCTGTTTACGCCCTCCGCTACGTCCTCAAAACAAATACCGCAGTTAGCGGGTTGGACCGTTTTGGATCGAGTCCAACGTTTGTCCGGTGTTCGTTTCGTTGCCATTGAGGTGTTGTCTAGGTTGTTGGTAGTAGGTATTACTCGAAAGAAAAAATAACTACTCCTGACTACAAAGCTAAGGTATATAAAAAAAACTCAGTGCTAAATTTAGTTGCCGATAGTGGCGAGCTATTTGGTATGTATATAAAAAAATCATTTGTTCAACACTTTCCTTTCCAGCCACGCCAACTCCTCCATAGGGAAATGAGAGTGAATGATAGTCTGCTGAGAAAAAGGGTGCTTCCGGCCGATTTAATGATGCTATCCCCAAACCCACATACATTACAAAAACCGTCTCTAAACTACGTTAATTGACTCGACGAGACAAGTGGTAGAGCTACCGTAACAGCTTTGTACGCGGTCAAAATTCCCGACCCGTGGAAGCATTCCAGGCTCCGCAGCTCCAGCATACGCCACCGAACGTTGAACCGAAACCACTCGTCTATTACGCATAAAAAGATGAGTAGAATGCTTCCGCGACATAAAGGCAAGGTAGCCTTCTATTTTCTTGAGAGTCCAGGCCGATAGGGGAACCCATCCGGCTGACAGTTCCATCAAAAAAATAGAAGATCCTTTCAAGTGTCAACCTGGGACAACACATCGGGAGGATTCTGTCGCTAAAAAAAATCAAACAAAGGAGAGCGGAAGCTAAAACTCACGTGAAGCGACTGCAAGTGTGGATAACACAACTCCAGTAGGGGTAGTTTGCCGGTTCTAAATCAACTTTTCCATACAAACTTCAAATGTTGTCGAGGGTGTGTGTCTCGGGTGTGTAGGTGCATGTATTAGGGTAGTACATATAGGTGTCTGAGATAAGAAGGTGTGTCTCTGGGATGTGTGTGGATGTCATGGATGGTTGCAGCGAGGGTGTGTGTCTAGCGTATATGGGTATGTGTATCAGATTAGTGTAGATGTGGGCCTTAGGTATGTAGGTGTATGTATTGAATTAGCATATGTGGGTGCCAGGGATGAGAAGGTATGGGTCTTAGGGGAATAAACATCTGTAACTTGGTTAAGCAGGTAAGTATTCCGGGTTTTAGTAGCCTCTGATGGTAAATAGTGGAACTAGTCTTGATGGTTGTGTACTTTAAACAGTAGGTGCCCATCCTCAGCCTTTACAGCCTGTGATGGTAAATAGTAAAACCAGAACCCGTCTAGGATAGTCCTAAGTAATTCAATTAATACATTAGAGCTCTAGATTTCTCAGCGTGTGCTTATATTGTGTTAATATACAAGTTTGAAATTAATAGGACCTAGCCTTTGACGCTTTTAGCGATAGATATTTATACTATTCATGGTTGTTATTCATCTATAGTGGAAGGATTTTTCATATATTCATTGCTTCTAGTCTTCAAGTAGATTTGTTATTCATCTTTAGTGTGATTGCTTCTCGGGTCTTTAACGCTTCTAGCGGTAGATAGTTTTTACCCATGACTACTTTAATGTATGTGTTAGTATTAGGGTTGCTGATCAAGTAGGGAAGCTCTGTGGATAGGTGCCGCTCTGGGCGATAGGTTTACTGCTTATAGGGCTTGAGAATTTCTAGCGTATCTCACTAGTGAGAGGCTTCCGGGTCGAGCGATTAACTTTATTACATAAGGCATGCTGAAAATTTTTAAGGGGTTTTGTAAAATAATTTTACAAAACCCTACTACAAAACCCTACAGACAGACGGTCCGTCCGTCCGTCCGTGTGTCACAGCAGTTTTTCTCGGAAACTACTTAAGCTAGAAACATCAAATTTTGTATATAGGTGTAAAGTGGTGCTCTCTTCAAAGTTCAACTCCGAAAAATGTTTATAAGGTATTTAAGGCGGGTCTCCCCATATAGGGGAGTGACCCCCCGAAAAAAAATTTCACTGAAGGTAGCCGATATTGGTATCAAATGAAAGGTCTTGATGAGAACTTTTCAAAACAGGTCTTTGTTTGGCAAAGTTTGCTTCGAGAGGCGCACAGGGAGGGGAAATACACGAAAAATTTGAGTCCTCCCCCCCTCACGATTGGACACCTGTGATCCGAAAAATCTGAAAAAAATCAGGAATATAGGCCTTGGTGAGTACAACAACAACAAATACGTGAGAAGTCGCAATTCACTCAACTTTGTTAGTAATAGCATGATTTATCGATTTTATGTTTTCTTGAATAAAATCTTAATTGTACCCTTAAATTCAATGAAATACAGTACACAGATGACTATTTATAAAATTGATCTATTCTCAAAGTTTCGTAAAGGTTGAATCATATCTAGCGAAGTTATAGCGGTTTGAATTTTCCTGTATTACTATGGAACAATATGCGCTGCATTTATTACTATGGCAACATATGGCTATGGAACAACATGCGCTTTTTAACGACTCAGACACTACAGTTTTGCTAGGATTTGCACAAAAATTTCAGGAATGAAAGGTGTCATGTATATCTTTGAGAATCGGTTCAGCTAGTGGTATCAGTAATTGTAACACAAAAAAGTCGCTGTTTTTAATGCGAAGATTGAATAATTTTGAGTTATTTTTTCCCAACTTCAGCGTTTAAGGTGCATGCTTTGAACACTTGATTCAATTTAATGAATGACTGGGGATGAGTACCTACAATTAATGCTCATAAGTGAAACAAGTCAAGAAGGCGGGAGAGATCTCCTAGCAAAAGGGCTTTGTAACCATTCTAGGATTCGAAAAAATTTGCCATCAATCGATGATAACAGTACAGGAGAGTGGCCCCTGAAAAAAAAATGCATCAAACGTAGCCGATATAAGTATGAATTGAAAGTTTTCATGGGAGCTTTTCAAAATAGTTCTTAAACTGTCAGTTTTGCTTCAGTGGGGGCACAGGGGGGAAATACATGAAAAATGTATTTCCTCCCTCGCGAATGGACATCTGAAATAATTAACAAGGGAGACATTTATGAGTATAACAATAACAAAAACCTCAGAAGTCGAAATTCATTCAGCTTTGTTAATAATAGTATGATCTTCGAATTTCATATTTTCTCCAATAAAATCGTCATTGAGATGCTTCTTGATTTTATTCAATCTGGTGACTGCATTTTGTAAATTGAATACAAAACCTTTCTGACATGAGCGTAGGTCTGTTCATCGAACTTGTTTATGGTGCGATTGGCTGCGTGGTGACGGCGGCCGTTTGTATAGACGGATGACTGCGATATTGATGGGTGATGGACGTGCCCGTCAGCGCACATTCTAGGCCATGGGAATTTCCTTCATGGGTGCTTGGATAAGGAACGCGTTGCTCAGCGATTGGTGTCTTTGGCTGAGTGTAGAAATGGCCGATTCGCTTGATCATGGTAGCCGTACCGGAAGTTTTTATGATGCGAGTAGTTGCGTGGTGATGGAGGGCGCTGCTATATATGGGTGACTTTGCATTATGGGTGGGCGACAGGCTTGCCTTTCAATGAGTGCTCTAAGGGATGAGAATTTACTTAGCGGATGCTTGCTTAAGGTACGTTTTGCTCGTCGTTTGATCTCTGTGGTTCAGGACGGTATTGTAGATGTGATGCACGTCACTTGTTGGAGGAAGTAAATTGAGGTGTACGTTTCCACCGAGGTGGATATTATGAGCCGTGTGAATTTTTCTCGTGAGCGTTTGGTTAAGTTTCCGCGTTGCTCATCAAAGGGTGCCTGTTTATAAGTATCGACGGCCTTGTCGGCGATTCGGAATGATTAGCGTCGCTTTTTGCAGGATCGTAATTGGGGTGTAGATTTGTACGGTGGCGAGTTCTGTTAAGCATGGAAATTGACCTCGGGGCTGCGTGGCATGTGCAAGTGATTTTGCTTGTTAAGAGTAGTGTTTCGTTCGCATAGACTTCCCTGCCGGCGGGAGTTTTAGGGCATCGGAATCTACAGCGTGGAAGAAAAGTGGAATGTCGTACATTGCATTGCAATATGATTTTGCTTGATGGAGGGGTTTTTTTGTTGTGTTGGCCGTGGGCAGCGTGTAACGTGATGCGCGGCATTGAGACGTGTTTTCATAAATGTCCATTCAAAGATGCGCCTGTTCTAGTTTGCTGATTATTATTTACATTGATTGTTTTCAGTTTCTTTTTGCTTGGATACGTCGTTTCTTCATTTTGTGACTCAACTCATTGCTATTGTATATTATTGCTTTTATCGGTTTCATGTCAATAGTACTTTAAGAATCGTCTACAATGTGTTTTGTTCGGTTAGACTAATATGTTGATTGCTCAAATCTACGGATGCAGTGAAAGAGATCTTAATGTTTGTTGTAATGCGTTCTTGATATTTAGTATAGTATTCAACTTTAGTTTGCTTGTAGCAGCATTTTGTTTGTCTTCATCATCATCACTTATTTCTTAAAGCAGTTTGCATACTTCATTCTCTGATTTTACTATTGTGTAGAAGTATGGCACTATATTCATTCGTTTTTTTTCTTTACTATAGGAGGCTCATTGGTTTTGTTCAAAATTCTAATAATTTCTTCCAAGACGAGTTATTATTTCAAATCAATAATCTTGTAGTGCATGAGATGGTGATAATTTTGTTCGTACATCATATGATTTGTCCCTTTTGATAAGCGCATGGTAAAGATGCGTTATTTTTTAGATCACTATGTTGACATGTATGTTTTGGGTATCTGTTCCCAATTTCAGATTATTTATGGATGTTGTCTAGGAAAGATTTTACGATTTATGGCTTCTGGGATGCTACTTTTTTATGGAGTTTATGTATGATGGATGTAGAAATCATCGCGGTGGTCCTAATCAGTGGGAATATTTACGCATTTTCATTGATAAATTTTTGGTACGCACTGAAAGGAAGAAGATAATATAGAAAAAAGAGAATGCGGTAGGTCATTGACATTAGGAGTTTGTTGGTACTATGTTATTATTCTTTGGTTATGTCCATAATGCATGAAAAACAAATTTTTGAGTCCAATATGATGGCATTATATGCATGCACTAGATTAAATGAATTTTTATATTTACTTTGAATTACGTGTTGTTATTGTGGGTCTGTATTATTTAGTTTAGGTAGTTTCATGAGTGTCAGTATAATATCGAGTGAAACTTTTATTTTATGCTTGTATCATATTCTTCACAGTATGTACGATTTTTCGACATTTCCGGATCTCTTGTCTGCATTAGGAACTTGATGATGTTTTGAGTATGAGAATTTTTAATTTGTTATCTCCTTAGGAATGCTTGCATGCATGGATGATGCCATTTAGTTGAGACTTTTCGGATGCATATTATCGCTTTTAGTGCCTATATGATTGCATGAGAATTTACAAACCACATACTTTGTATGCTTGTATTAAGCGTAAAGTCACTTCGGCTATATTGATATACATTTTCAATATTTGAGCATTGTAAAATACGTATTTCCTACATATTAAATATGCTAGATTTATCATCATAAGGATTTTCGGGTATGCTCATTGACATATTCAAGTATTATTTTCACATAAGTAAAATATATTGGGTTGGCGCACTGCTACTATAGATCACTTAGGCTAATGTTTATGTAAGATAGTTCGAAATAGATAACGATGTGTGGTAGCATATGAGTTTATGGTAGGCTATTTTTAGATTGATCTCATCGCATCTTGTATAAACAAGTAGCATATGTTATGAAGTGTTCTTGATAAGGATCGTCGCGAGTCATTGTAAGATGTTAAGAGATGATCATTGCTTTCAGGAGGTGTTTGTCTGCTGGTAATTTGATGAACAAATGTACACTTGAGTTGAATGAACGCATGCGGGTTTTTTTTGTCCATCGCTAGATATTTTTGAATGTTATAGTTAAGTGTTTGATATTTGGGAGTATCAGATATGCTAGGAACGTTTAGGTTTTTTTTTTGGTTTGTTGTTTGAGATATTTGTTTACTTGAGCAGTGTTAGATTAGTTGTTAAAATAAAAAGATTGCGTTGCTTTCTCAATGAAATAATTTATTGAGTAATGCTAGTATTGTTATATATAAATAAATTTTCATACAATTTACAGGACAACTAATAAATGGTTTGATATATTTATGAATTCTATAGCATATTGAACAATTTTCAAGTTAACATAACCTAATTTTATTCAGCTGCATTATTTCTGCATTAGGACCATACAAATGTATGATAACTCCTCTCACGTCTTTTTTAATGTTATACGATCAATTAACTCTCGAGCAACTAAGAAAGGCTTCCTCCCATTAAGATTTGTTTACCAGAACAGCAGCCTAGACGTGAATATTCTTGTCTGACCCATGTATGTCTACAAATAACTTGGAGGATGATGACGATGCAGTCTTGGTAGTCAGTAGGCTTAAAGTAATAAGGTGTGAAAATACTGACTGTAACTGTATGGAAAGCAATGGAATTTTCTTATAAATAGATACTTCCCAAACAACAAATAAATTTAGCGAATGAAAGATAGCACGTAGGGTCAAATGCTGAACTTATCAACTAAATACAGCTACAAAGACAGCTCAAGAGATAGCATATCAGCTAAACAGATAGGGCATCAGCTAAAAAGACAGCTACATAGACAGCATTACACATAAAATAGACAGCTCATCAGCAAAAGCGCCAGCTAAATAGATGGTTTTACAGATAAAAAGACAGCTAATTAGCCTATAAGCTCCGAATAATTCTATAGAAAATACGGAGCAAAGTGCCATTTCCTGTAACTGACTCCTACTCCTGTTAGCTTGGTGGTTCAAGTCTTAACTTCATAGCACTTTCTTATCTTTCAATTGAAATCATGAGAGTAAGCAATATTACAGCATCCAAGGGCTAAACATGTTCACTTATGAAATAGAATCATCAACACATATTGAACTTGACTCCCCCTCCATCCGTAACTTCAGGTAGTGAATATATATGCTGGTATAATAAATATACATCTTTAGTTTTGCTACTGCAAGCAGTATTTAAAATGATCGGAGCAGATCCAGTATCTTCGTCAGTTAGTCAAAGCATGGAAAGGCTGGCCAGACTGATAAGGCTACTTCAGCCAGAAAAGTGAACAAGAAAGAGAAGAAACTAAAAACGAATCGAGAGAAACAGCGAATCTATGAGAAAAACCTCTTGCTGAACTATACATATTATCTTGATGAAGGCTTCCACAAAGCAAATTAATACTTGGATTTGACCCGCCGACATTTCAAGCAAAAATAATCTTCCGATGCAGTGGACAAAATCAGTTGGAGTTAGATAACAGTCAATGGACTTCACTTCGCCAATACCTCATTGATCTCAAGGATAGAGTAAACGAATTCCCTGCTAATCAGCTTGGACTTCTTGAACTCTTCTACATACCTATTGGAGGCAAAATTCATTCATCAAACCGCTAGTTCTAAGTACATCCATTCAAAAACGTCAAGAAAACTAGTAAGACAGAGGTCAATACACTTTCAACGCAATTAAATCTGTTACGGTCATTCTATGCTTCATGGAAGAGTACCCTGATATTCGAATACGCATCGAGAATTATATGCTTATATATGGTAATATGGGTGAAAAAGTATCTAACAAACATGGTATACACTATCAAATATGTGAATGGTCCAACTCTAATTCGACATCAGGCACTGATACATGCATTTGTGATTCATATGATCAAGAGACAAGAAATATTTTTACACCAATAAAACAGTACATACTCCTGCAGTCTCGCGTACATAAGACAAAGTAATAATTCATAGCACCGGGTAGTATAAACAGTCCAAACAAAATTAGAGCCAACTGGTGGCCAGCGCTATTAGAATGAAAAAGTTTATAATTGATATTCACTTTGTTTCGGGAAATCCTCACCAGTAATTCATCAAGGAACATACTATTCTCACAAAATACAACCAAAACAATATTGGAATTGAAACATCAACAGTTTGCACTAAAGTGAAGGAGACATAAGCAACAATGATATGCTGAGGATATTGAATTGCTCTATGAATTGTACAATAAACACTAAAAAAGACGTGAGAGGACTTATTATACATTTGTATGGTCCTAATGTAGAAATAGTGCAGCTGAATAAACTTAGGTTAAGTTAACTTGAAAATTGTTCAATATGCTATAAAATTCATAAATATATCAAATCATACATTAGATGTCCTGTAAATTGTATGAAAATTTATTTATATATAACAAAAACTAGCATTACTCAATAAATTATTTCTATTAGAAAGAAACACAATCTTTTTATTTTAACAACTAATCTAACACTGCTCAAGTAAACAAATACCTCAAACAACAAACCAAAAAAAACATAAACATTCCTAGCATATCTGATACTCCCAAATATCAAACACTTAACTCTACCATTTAAAAATATCTAGCGATGGACAGAAAAAAAACCCGCATGAGTTCATTCAACTCAAGTGTACATCTGTTCATCAAATTACCAGCAGACAAACACCTCCTGAAAGTAATGATCATCTCTTAACATCTTACAATGACGATCCTTATCAAGAACACTTCATAACATATGCTACTTGTTTATACAAGATACGATGAGATCAATCTAAAAATAGCCTACCATAAACTCATATGCTACCACTCATCGTTATCTGTACCGAACTATCTTACATAAACATTAGCCTAAGTGATCTATAATAGCAGTGCGCCAACCCAAAACATACCCTTTATGTTGAAAACTAATTAGATCTTCTTCAAACCTATAAAAAATCAACCAAGCATCCAGCAGAAACAAATTCTGATAAGAAAAAACTCAACAAGAATATATTTTACTTATGTGAAAATAATACTTGAATATGTCGATGAGCATACCCGAAAATCCCTATGATGATAAATCTAGCATATTTAATATGTAGGAAATACGTATTTTACAATGCTCAAATATTGAAAATGTATATGAATATAGCCGAAGTGACTTTACACTTAATACAAGCACACAAAGTATGAGGTTTGTAAATTCTCATGCAATCATATAGGCACTAAAAGCGTTAATATGCATCCGAAAAGTATCAACTAAATGGCATCATCCATGCATGCAAGCATTCCTAAGGAGATAACAAATTAAAATGCTCATACTCAAAACATCATCAAGTTCCTAATTCAGATATAGCCAAAGAGATCCGGAAATGTCGAAAAATCATACATACTGTGAAGAATATGAGACAAGCATAAAATAATAGTTTTACCCTATATTATACTGACACTCATGAAACTACCTAAACTAAATAATACAGACCCACAATAACAACACGTAATTCAAAGTAAATATAAAAATTCATTTAATCTAGTGCATGCATATAATGCCATCATATAGGACTTAAAAATATTTTTTCATGCACTATGGACATAACCAAAGAATAATAACATAGTACCAACAAACTCCTAATGTCAATGACCTACCGCATTCTCTTTTTTCTATATTATCTTCTTCCTTTCAGTGCGTACCAAAAATTTATCAATGAAAATGCGTAAATATTCCCACTGATTAGGACCACCACGATGATTTCTACATCCATCATACATAAACTCCATAAAAAAGTAGCATCCCAGAAGCCATGAATCGTAAAATCTTTCCTAGACAACATCCATAAATAATCTGAAATTGGGAACAGATACCCAAAACATACATGTCAACATAGTGATCTAAAAAATAACGCATCTTTACCATGCGCTTATCAAAAGGGACAAATCATATGATGTACGAACAAAATTATCACCATCTCATGCACTACAAGATCATTAATTTGAAAAAAATATCTCTTCTTGGAAGAAGTTATTAGAATTTTTGAACAAAACCAATGAGCCTCCTATAGTAAAGAAAAAAATGAATAAATAAAGTGCTATACTTCTACATAATAGTAAAATCAGAGAATGAAGTATAGAAACTGCTTTCAGAAATAAGTGATGATGATGAAGACAAACAAAATGCTGCTACAAGCAAACTAAAATTTAATACTATACTCAATATCAAGAACGCATTACAACAAACATTAAGATCTCTTTCACTGTATCCATAGATTTGAGCAATCAACATATTAGTCTAACCGAACAAAACACATTGTAGACGATTCTTAAAGTACTATTGACATGAAACCGATAAAAGCAATAATATACAATAGCAATGAGTTGAGTCACAAAATGAAGAAACGACGTATCCAAGCAAAAAGAAACTGAAAACAATCAATGTAAATAATAATCAGCAAACTAGAACAGGCGCATCTTTGAATGGACATTTATGAAAACACGTCTCAATGCCGCGCATCACGTTACACGCTGTCCACGGCCAACACAACAAAAAAACCCCTCCATCAAGCAAAATCATATTGCAATGCAATGTACGACATTCCACTTTTCTTCCACGCTGTAGATTCCGATGCCCTAAAACTCCCGCCGGCAGGGAAGTCTATGCGAACGAAACACTACTCTTAACAAGCAAAATCACTTGCACATGCCACGCATCCCCGAGGTCAATTTTCATGCTTAACAGAACTCGCTGCTGAACAAATCTACACTCCAATTACGATCCTGCAAAAAGCGACGCTAATCATTCCGAATCGCTGACATACTTAAAGACAGGCACCCTTTGATGAGTAACGCGGAAACTTAACCAAACGCTCACGAGAAAAATTCACACGGCTCATAATATCCGCCTCGGTGGAAACGTACACCTCAAATTACTTCCTCCAACAAGCGACGTGCATCACATCTACAATACCGTCCAGAACCACAGAGATTAAACGACGAGCAAAACGTACCTTAAGCAAGCATCCACTAAGTAAATTTTCATCCCTTAGGGCACCCATCGAAAAGCAAGCCTGTCGCCCACTCATAATGCAAAGTCACCCATATATAGCAGCGCCCTCCATCACCACGCAACTACTCGCATCATAAAAACTTCCGGTACGGCTACCATGATCAAGCGAATCGGCCATTTCCACACGCAGCCAAAGACATCAAACACTGAGCAACGCGTTCTTTATCTAAGCACCCATGAAGAAAATTCCCATGGCTTAGAATGTGCGCTGACGATCAATTAACTCTCGAGCAACTTAGAAAGGCTTCCTCCTAATTAAGATTTGTTTACCAGAACAGCAGCCTAGACGTGAATATTCTTGTCTGACCCATGTATGTCTACAAATAACTTGGAGGATGATGACGATGCAGTCTTGGTAATCAGTAGGCAGAAAGTAAATAGTGACGAGCATATAACATTTAAAATAAGGTGTGAAAATACCGACTGTAACTGTATGGAAAGCAATGGAATTTTCTTATAAATAGATACTTCCCAAACAACAAATAAATTTAGCGAATGAAAGATAGCACGTAGGGTCAAATGCTGAACTTATCAACTAAAGACAGCTACATAGACAGCTCAAGAGATAGCATATCAGCTAAACAGATAGGGCATCAGCTAAAAAGACAGCTACATAGACAGCATTACACATAAAATAGACAGCTCATCAGCAAAAGCGCCAGCTAAATAGATGGTTTTATAGCTAAAAAGACAGCTAATTAGCCTATAAGCTCCGAAAAGTGCCATTTCCTGTTACTGACTCCTACTCCTGTAAGCTTGGCGGTTCAAGTCTTAACTTCATAGCACTTTCTTATCTTTCAATTGAAATCATGAGAGTAAGCAATATTACAGCATCCAACGGCTAAACATGTTCACTTATGCAATAGAATCATCAACACATATTGAACTTGACTCCCCCTCCATCCGTAACTTCAGGTAGTGAATATATATGCTGGTATAATAAATATACATCTTTAGTTTTGCTACTGCAAGCAGTATTTAAAATGATCGGAGCAGATCCAGTATCTTCGTCAGTTAGTCAAAGCATGGAAAGGCTAGCCAGACTGATAAGGCTACTTCAGCCAGAAAAGTGAACAAGAAAGAGAAGAAACTAAAAACGAATCGAGAGAAACAGCGAATCTATGAGAAAAACCTCTTGCTGAACTATACATATTATCTTGATGAAGGCTTCCACAAAGCAAATTAATACTTGGATTTGACCCGCCGACATTTCAAGCAAAAATAATCTTCCGATGCAGTGGACAAAATCAGTTGGAGTTAGATAACAGTCAATGGACTTCACTTCGCCAATACCTCATTGATCTCAAGGATAGAGTAAACGAATTCCCTGCAAATCAGCTTGGACTTCTTGAACTCTTCTACATACCTATTGGAGGCAAGAGACTAATACTTAAACATCCCGAGCTCTTCACGCTTTTCATCTTGATGGATTTTTTCAACATTGTCATGCAATACAACAATTTGCTTACCGATTGTGTGAAGGAATACTATGACCAATATTGTGCAAGATGCAGAGGAAAAAACGTACTTAAACTGGATATCAATGACTTCTTCACTCCAACTCAAACATCATTTGTAAACATAAACAACTCTAGACTTTTCATGAAATACCAGTACTTTGTAATGATTTAATTCCCCATGTGATGAAATAAAATACTACAAATGCTATAAACAATGTTTTATTTTAGTGAAATATTAATTATTCATTAGAAAATTGTATATTAAGACTTGGTAAAAACAACATACTATTGTGAAAGGCGTGGTAACCAAGTATAATCTCTGTAGTCTATAAAATACTGAAGTTTAATATTGAGAAACAGATCCTCATCTTAGCTGCACTGTACAAACTAGAACATGAATGTATGTTAACTTAAACGCAGCACATCGTTTTTTTTTATCACTAGACTACATATTATTCTATAGATTATTTGAGATTTTCAAAATTCATCAAGCCGCTAGTTCTAAGTACATCCATTCAAAAACGTCAAGAAAACTAGTAAGACAGAGGTCAATACACTTTCAACGCAATTAAATCTGTTACGGTCATTCTATGCTTCATGGAAGAGTACCCTGATATTCGAATACGCATCGAGAATTATATGCTTGTATATGGTAATATGGGTGAAAAAGTATCTAACAAACATGGAATACACTATCAAATATGTGAATGGTCCAACTCGAATACGACATCAGGCACTGATACATGCATTTGTGATTCATATGATCAAGTGACAAGAAATATTTTTATACTAATAAAACAGTACATACTCCTGCAGTCTCGCGTACATAAGACAAAGTAATAATTCATAGCACCGGGTAGTATAAACAGTCCAAACAAAATTAGAGCCAACTGGTGGCCAGCGCTATTAGAATGAAAAAGTTTATAATTGATATTCACTTTGTTTCGGGAAATCCTCACCAGTAATTCATCAAGGAACATACTATTCTCATAAAATACAACCAAAACAATATTGGAATTGAAACATCAACAGTTTGCACTAAAGTGAAGGAGACATAAGCTACAATGATATGCTGAGGATATTGAATTGCTCTATGAATTGTACAATAAACACTTAAAAATGACGTGAGAGGACTCATTATACATTTGTATGGTCCTAGTGCAGAAATAGTGCAGCTGAATAAACTTAGGTTAAGTTAACTTGAAAATTGTTCAATATGCTATAGAATTCATAAATATATCAACCCATATATTAGATGTCCTGTAAATTGTATGAAAAACCCGCATGAGTTCATTCAACTCAAGTGTACATCTGTTCATCAAATTACCAGCAGACAAACACCTCCTGAAAGTAATGATCATCTCTTAACATCTTACAATGACTCGCGACCATCCTTATCAAGAACACTTCATAACATATGCTACTTGTCTATACAAGATACGATGAGATCAATCTAAAAATAGCCTACCATAAACTCATATGCTACCACTCATCGTTATCTGTACCGAACTATCTTACATAAACATTAGCCTAAGTGATCTATAGTAGCAGTGCGCCAACCCAAAACATACCCTTTATGTTGAAAACTAATTAGATCTTCTTCAAACCTATAAAAAATCAACCAAGCATCCACCAGAAACAAATTCTGATAAGAAAAAACTCAACAAGAATATATTTTACTTATGTGAAAATAATACTTGAATATGTCAATGAGCATACCCGAAAATCCCTATGATGATAAATCTAGCATATTTAATATGTAGGAAATACGTATCTTACAATGCTCAAATATTGAAAATGTATATGAATATAGCCGAAGTGACTTTACGCTTAATACAAGCATACAAAGTATGAGGTTTGTAAATTCTCATGCAATCATATAGGCACTAAAAGCGATAATATGCATCCGAAAAGTATCAACTAAATGGCATCATCCATGCATGCAAGCATTCCTAAGGAGATAACAAATTAAAAATTCTCATATTCAAAACATCATCAAGTTCCTAATGCAGACATAGCCAAAGAGATCTGGAAATGTCGAAAAATCATACATACTGTGAAGAATATGAGACAAGCATAAAATAATAGTTTTACCCTATATTATACTGACACTCATGAAACTACCTAAACTAAATAATACAGACCCACAATAACAACACGTAATTCAAAGTAAATATAAAAATTCATTTAATCTAGTGCATGCATATAATGCCATCATATAGGACTAAAAATATTTTTTCATGCATTATGGACATAACCAAAGAATAATAACATAGTACCAACAAACTCCTATTGTCAATGACCTACCGCATTCTCTTTTTTCTATATTATCTTCTTCCTTTCAGTGCGTACCAAAAATTTATCAATGAGAATGCGTAAATATTCCCACTGATTAGGACCACCACGATGATTTCTACATCCATCATACATAAACTCCATAAAAAAGTAGCATCCCAGAAGCCATAAATCGTAACATCTTTCCTAGACAACATCCATAAATAATCTGAAATTGGGAACAGATACCCAAAACATACATGTCAACATAGTGATCTAAAAAATAACGCATCTTTACCATGCGCTTATCAAAAGGGACAAATCATATGATGTACGAACAAAATTATCACCATCTCATGCACTACAAGATCATTAATTTGAAAAAATAACTCTTCTTGGAAAAAATTATTAGAATTTTTGAAGAAAACCAATGAGCCTCCTATAGTAAAGAAAAAAATGAATAAATAAAGTGCTATACTTCTACATAATAGTAAAATCAGAGAATGAAGTATAGAAACTGCTTTCAGAAATAAGTGATGATGATGAAGACAAACAAAATGCTGCTACAAGCAAACTAAAGTTGAATACTATACTCAATATCAAGAACGCATTACAACAAACATTAAGATCTCTTTCACTGTATCCATAGATTTGAGCAATCAACATATTAGTCTAACCGAACAAAACACATTGTAGACGATTCTTAAAGTACTATTGACATGAAACCGATAAAAGCAATAATATACAATAGCAATGAGTTGAGTCACAAAATGAAGAAACGACGTATCCAAGCAAAAAGAAACTGAAAACAATCAATGTAAATAATAATCAGCAAACTAGAACAGGCGCATCTTTGAATGGACATTTATGAAAACACGTCTCAATGCCGCGCATCACGTTACACGCTGCCCACGGCCAACACAACAAAAAAACCCCTCCATCAAGCAAAATCATATTGCAATGCAATGTACGACATTCCACTTTTCTTCCACGCTGTAGATTCCGATGCCCTAAAACTCCCGCCGGCAGGGAAGTCTATGCGAACAAAACACTACTCTTAACAAGCAAAATCACTTGCACATGCCACGCATCCCCGAGGTCAATTTTCATGCTTAACAGAACTCGCTGCTGAACAAATCTACACTCCAATTACGATCCTGCAAAAAGCGACGCTAATCATTCCGAATCGCTGACATACTTAAAGACAGGCACCCTTTGATGAGTAACGCGGAAACTTAACCAAACGCTCACGAGAAAAATTCACACGGCTCATAATATCCGCCTCGGTGGAAACGTACACCTCAAATTACTTCCTCCAACAAGCGACGTGCATCACATCTACAATACCGTCCAGAACCACAGAGATCAAACGACGAGCAAAACGTACCTTAAGCAAGCATCCACTAAGTAAATTTTCATCCCTTAGGGCACCCATCGAAAGGCAAGCCTGTCGCCCACCCATAATGCAAAGTCACCCATATATAGCAGCGCCCTCCATCACCACGCAACTACTCGCTACCATGATCAAGCGAATCGGCCATTTCCACACGCAGCCAAAGACATCTAACACTGAGCAACGCGTTCTTTATCTAAGCACCCATGAAGAAAATTCCCATGGCTTAGAATGTGCGCTGACGATCAATTAACTCTCGAGCAACTTAGAAAGGCTTCCTCCTAATTAAGATTTGTTTACCAGAACAGCAGCCTAGACGTGAATATTCTTGTCTGACCCATGTATGTCTACAAATAACTTGGAGGATGATGACGATGCAGTCTTGGTAATCAGTAGGCAGAAAGTAAATTGTGACGAGCATATAACATTTAAAATAAGGTGTGAAAATACCGACTGTAACTGTATGGAAAGCAATGGAATTTTCTTATAAATAGATACTTCCCAAACAACAAATAAATTTAGCGAATGATAGATAGCACGTAGGGTCAAATGCTGAACTTATCAACTAAAGACAGCTACATAGACAGCTCAAGAGATAGCATATCAGCTAAACAGATAGGGCATCAGCTAAAAAGACAGCTACATAGACAGCATTACACATAAAATAGACAGCTCATCAGCAAAAGCGCCAGCTAAATAGATGGTTTTATAGATAAAAAGACAGCTAATTAGCCTATAAGCTCCGAAAAGTGCCATTTCCTGTTACTGACTCCTACTCCTGTAAGCTTGGCGGTTCAAGTCTTAACTTCATAGCACTTTCTTATCTTTCAATTGAAATCATGAGAGTAAGCAATATTACAGCATCCAACGGCTAAACATGTTCACTTATGCAATAGAATCATCAACACATATTGAACTTGACTCCCCCTCCATCCGTAACTTCAGGTAGTGAATATATATGCTGGTATAATAAATATACATCTTTAGTTTTGCTACTACAAGCAGTATTTAAAATGATCGGAGCAGATCCAGTATCTTCGTCAGTTAGTCAAAGCATGGAAAGGCTAGCCAGACTGATAAGGCTACTTCAGCCAGAAAAGTGAACAAGAAAGAGAAGAAACTAAAAACGAATCGAGAGAAACAGCGAATCTATGAGAAAAACCTCTTGCTGAACTATACATATTATCTTGATGAAGGCTTCCACAAAGCAAATTAATACTTGGATTTGACCCGCCGACATTTCAAGCAAAAATAATCTTCCAATGCAGTGGACAAAATCAGTTGGAGTTAGATAACAGTCAATGGACTTCACTTCGCCAATACCTCATTGATCTCAAGGATAGAGTAAACGAATTCCCTGCAAATCAGCTTGGACTTCTTGAACTCTTCTACATACCTATTGGAGGCAAGAGACTAATACTTAAACATCCCGAGCTCTTCACGCTTTTCATCTTGATGGATTTTTTCAACATTGTCATGCAATACAACAATTTGCTTACCGATTGTGTGAAGGAATACTATGACCAACATTGTGCAAGATGCAGAGGAAAAAACGTACTTAAACTGGATATCAATGACTTCTTCACTCCAACTCAAACATCATTTGTAAACATAAACAACTCTAGACTTTTCATGAAATACCAGTACTTTGTAATGATTTAATTCCCCATGTGATGAAATAAAATACTACAAATGCTATAAACAATGTTTTATTTTAGTGAAATATTAATTATTCATAAGAAAATTGTATATTAAGACTTGGTAAAAACAACATACTATTGTGAAAGGCGTGGTAACCAAGTATAATCTCTGTAGTCTATAAAATACTGAAGTTTAATATTGAGAAACAGATCCTCATCTTAGCTGCACTGTACAAACTAGAACATGAATGTATGTTAACTTAAACGCAGCACATCGTTTTTTTTATCACTAGACTACATATTATTCTATAGATTATTTGAGATTTTCAAAATTCATCAAACCGCTAGTTCTAAGTACATCCATTCAAAAACGTCAAGAAAACTAGTAAGACAGAGGTCAATACACTTTCAACGCAATTAAATCTGTTACGGTCATTCTATGCTTCATGGAAGAGTACCCTGATATTCGAATACGCATCGAGAATTATATGCTTGTATATGGTAATATGGGTGAAAAAGTATCTAACAAACATGGAATACACTATCAAATATGTGAACGGTCCAACTCGAATACGACATCAGGCACTGATACATGCATTTGTGATTCATATGATCAAGAGACAAGAAATATTTTTATACTAATAAAACAGTACATACTCCTGCAGTCTCGCGTACATAAGACAAAGTAATAATTCATAGCACCGGGTAGTATAAACAGTCCAAACAAAATTAGAGCCAACTGGTGGCCAGCGCTATTAGAATGAAAAAGTTTATAATTGATATTCACTTTGTTTCGGGAAATCCTCACCAGTAATTCATCAAGGAACATACTATTCTCATAAAATACAACCAAAACAATATTGGAATTGAAACATCAACAGTTTGCACTAAAGTGAAGGAGACATAAGCTACAATGATATGCTGAGGATATTGAATTGCTCTATGAATTGTACAATAAACACTAAAAAAGACGTGAGAGGGCTTATTATACATTTGTATGGTCCTAGTGCAGAAATAGTGCAGCTGAATAAACTAAGGTTAAGTTAACTTGAAAATTGTTCAATATGCTATAGAATTCATAAATATATCAACCCATATATTAGATGTCCTGTAAATTGTATGAAAAACCCGCATGAGTTCATTCAACTCAAGTGTACATCTGTTCATCAAATTACCAGCAGACAAACACCTCCTGAAAGTAATGATCATCTCTTAACATCTTACAATGACTCGCGACCATCCTTATCAAGAACACTTCATAACATATGCTACTTGTCTATACAAGATACGATGAGATCAATCTAAAAATAGCCTACCATAAACTCATATGCTACCACACATCATTATCTGTACCGAACTATCTTACATAAACATTAGCCTAAGTGGTCTATAGTAGCAGTGCGCCAACCCAAAACATACCCTTTATGTTGAAAACTAATTAGATCTTCTTCAAACCTATGAAAAATCAACCAAGCATCCAGCAGAAACAAATTCTGATAAGAAAAAACTCAACAAGAATATATTTTACTTATGTGAAAATAATACTTGAATATATCAATGAGCATACCCGAAAATCCCTATGATGATAAATCTAGCATATTTAATATGTAGGAAATACGTATCTTACAATGCTCAAATATTGAAAATGTATATGAATATAGCCGAAGTGACTTTACGCTTAATACAAGCATACAAAGTATGAGGTTTGTAAATTCTCATGCAATCATATAGGCACTAAAAGCGATAATATGCATCCGAAAAGTATCGACTAAATGGCATCATCCATGCATGCAAGCATTCCTAAGGAGATAACAAATTAAAAATTCTCATACTCAAAACATCATCAAGTTCCTAATGCAGACATAGCCAAAGAGATCTGGAAATGTCGAAAAATCATATATACTGTGAAGAATATGAGACAAGCATAAAATAATAGTTTTACCCTATATTATACTGACACTCATGAAACTACCTAAACTAAATAATACAGACCCACAATAACAACACGTAATTCAAAGTAAATATAAAAATTCATTTAATCTAGTGCATGCATATAATGCCATCATATAGGACTAAAAATATTTTTTCATGCATTATGGACATAACCAAAGAATAATAACATAGTACCAACAAACTCCTATTGTCAATGACCTACCGCATTCTCTTTTTTCTATATTATCTTCTTCCTTTCAGTGCGTACCAAAAATTTATCAATGAAAATGCGTAAATATTCCCACTGATTAGGACCACCGCGATGATTTCTACATCCATCATACATAAACTCCATAAAAAAGTAGCATCCCAGAAGCCATAAATCGTAAAATCTTTCCTAGACAACATCCATAAATAATCTGAAATTGGGAACAGATACCTAAAACATACATGTCAACATAGTGATCTAAAAAATAACGCATCTTTACCATGCGCTTATCAAAAGGGACAAATCATATGATGTACGAACAAAATTATCACCATCTCATGCACTACAAGATCATTAATTTGAAAAAATAACTCTTCTTGGAAAAAATTATTAGAATTTTTGAAGAAAACCAATGAGCCTCCTATAGTAAAGAAAAAAATGAATAAATAAAGTGCTATACTTCTACATAACAGTAAAATCAGAGAATGAAGTATAGAAACTGCTTTCAGAAATAAGTGATGATGATGAAGACAAACAAAATGCTGCTACAAGCAAACTAAAATTTAATACTATACTAAATATCATGAACGCATTACAACAAACATTAAGATCTCTTTCACTGTATCCATAGATTTGAGCAATCAACATATTAGTCTAACCGAACAAAACACATTGTAGACGATTCTTAAAGTACTATTGACATGAAACCGATAAAAGCAATAATATACAATAGCAATGAGTTGAGTCACAAAATGAAGAAACGACGTATCCAAGCAAAAAGAAACTGAAAACAATCAATGTAAATAATAATCAGCAAACTAGAACAGGCGCATCTTTGAATGGACATTTATGAAAACACGTCTCAATGCCGCGCATCACGTTACACGCTGCCCACGGCCAACACAACAAAAAAACCCCTCCATCAAGCAAAATCATATTGCAATGCAATGTACGACATTCCACTTTTCTTCCACGCTGTAGATTCCGATGCCCTAAAACTCCCGCCGGCAGGGAAGTCTATGCGAACGAAACACTACTCTTAACAAGCAAAATCACTTGCACATGCCACGCATCCCCGAGGTCAATTTTCATGCTTAACAGAACTCGCTGCTGAACAAATCTACACTCCAATTACGATCCTGCAAAAAGCGACGCTAATCATTCCGAATCGCTGACATACTTAAAGACAGGCACCCTTTGATGAGTAACGCGGAAACTTAACCAAACGCTCACGAGAAAAATTCACACGGCTCATAATATCCGCCTCGGTGGAAACGTACACCTCAAATTACTTCCTCCAACAAGCGACGTGCATCACATCTACAATACCGTCCTGAACCACAGAGATCAAACGACGAGCAAAACGTACCTTAAGCAAGCATCCACTAAGTAAATTTTCATCCCTTAGGGCACCCATCGAAAGGCAAGCCTGTCGCCCACCCATAATGCAAAGTCACCCATATATAGCAGCGACCTCCATCACCACGCAACTACTCGCATCATAAAAACTTCCGGTACGGCTACCATGATCAAGCGAATCGGCCATTTCCACACGCAGCCAAAGACATCAAACACTGAGCAACGCGTTCTTTATCTAAGCACCCATGAAGAAAATTCCCATGGCTTAGAATGTGCGCTGACGATCAATTAACTCTCGAGCAACTTAGAAAGGCTTCCTCCTAATTAAGATTTGTTTACCAGAACAGCAGCCTAGACGTGAATATTCTTGTCTGAACCATGTATGTCTACAAATAACTTGGAGGATGATGACGATGCAGTCTTGGTAATCAGTAGGCGGAAAGTAAATTCTGACGAGCATATAACATTTAAAATAAGGTGTGAAAATACCGACTGTAACTGTATGGAAAGCAATGGAATTTTCTTATAAATAGATACTTCCCAAACAACAAATAAATTTAGCGAATGAAAGATAGCACGTAGGGTCAAATGCTGAACTTATCAACTAAAGACAGCTACATAGACAGCTCAAGAGATAGCATATCAGCTAAACAGATAGGGCATCAGCTAAAAAGACAGCTACATAGACAGCATTACACATAAAATAGACAGCTCATCAGCAAAAGCGCCAGCTAAATAGATGGTTTTATAGATAAAAAGACAGCTAATTAGCCTATAAGCTCCGAAAAGTGCCATTTCCTGTTACTGACTCCTACTCCTGTAAGCTTGGCGGTTCAAGTCTTAACTTCATAGCACTTTCTTATCCTTCAATTGAAATCATGAGAGTAAGCAATATTACAGCATCCAAGGGCTAAACATGTTCACTTATGCAATAGAATCATCAACACATATTGAACTTGACTCCCCATCCATCCGTAACTTCAGGTAGTGAATATATATGCTGGTATAATAAATATACATCTTTAGTTTTGCTACTACAAGCAGTATTTAAAATGATTGGAGCAGATCCAGTATCTTCGTCAGTTAGTCAAAGCATGGAAAGGCTACCCAGACTGATAAGGCTACTTCAGCCAGAAAAGTGAACAAGAAAGAGAAGAAACTAAAAACGAATCGAGAGAAACAGCGAATCTATGAGAAAAACCTCTTGCTGAACTATACATATTATCTTGATGAAGGCTTCCACAAAGCAAATTAATACTTGGATTTGACCCGCCGACATTTCAAGCAAAAATAATCTTCCAATGCAGTGGACAAAATCAGTTGGAGTTAGATAACAGTCAATGGACTTCACTTCGCCAATACCTCATTGATCTCAAGGATAGAGTAAACGAATTCCCTGCAAATCAGCTTGGACTTCTTGAACTCTTCTACATACCTATTGGAGGCAAGAGACTAATACTTAAACATCCCGAGCTCTTCACGCTTTTCATCTTGATGGATTTTTTCAACATTGTCATGCAATACAACAATTTGCTTACCGATTGTGTGAAGGAATACTATGACCAATATTGTGCAAGATGCAGAGGAAAAAACGTACTTAAACTGGATATCAATGACTTCTTCACTCCAACTCAAACATCATTTGTAAACATAAACAACTCTAGACTTTTTATGAAATACCAGTACTTTGTAATGATTTAATTCCCCATGTGATGAAATAAAATACTACAAATGCTATAAACAATGTTTTATTTTAGTGAAATATTAATTATTTATTAGAAAATTGTATATTAAGACTTGGTAAAAACAACATACTATTGTGAAAGGCGTGGTAACCAAGTATAATCTCTGTAGTCTATAAAATACTGAAGTTTAATATTGAGAAACAGATCCTCATCTTAGCTGCACTGTACAAACTAGAACATGAATGTATGTTAACTTAAACGCAGCACATCGTTTTTTTTATCACTAGACTACATATTATTCTATAGATTATTTGAGATTTTCAAAATTCATCAAGCCGCTAGTTCTAAGTACATCCATTCAAAAACGTCAAGAAAACTAGTAAGACAGAGGTCAATACACTTTCAACGCAATTAAATCTGTTACGGTCATTCTATGCTTCATGGAAGAGTACCCTGATATTCGAATACGCATCGAGAATTATATGCTTGTATATGGTAATATGGGTGAAAAAGTATCTAACAAACATGGAATACACTATCAAATATGTGAATGGTCCAACTCGAATATGACATCAGGCACTGATACATGCATTTGTGATTCATATGATCAAGAGACAAGAAATATTTTTATACTAATAAAACAGTACATACTCCTGCAGTCTCGCGTACATAAGACAAAGTAATAATTCATAGCACCGGGTAGTATAAACAGTCCAAACAAAATTAGAGCCAACTGGTGGCCAGCGCTATTAGAATAAAAAAGTTTATAATTGATATTCACTTTGTTTCGGGAAATCCTCACCAGTAATTCATCAAGGAACATACTATTCTCATAAAATACAACCAAAACAATATTGGAATTGAAACATCAACAGTTTGCACTAAAGTGAAGGAGACATAAGCTACAATGATATGCTGAGGATATTGAATTGCTCTATGAATTGTACAATAAACACTAAAAATGACGTGAGAGGACTTATTATACATTTGTATGGTCCTAGTGCAGAAATAGTGCAGCTGAATAAACTTAGGTTAATTTAACTTGAAAATTGTTCAATATGCTATAGAATTCATAAATATATCAACCCATATATTAGATGTCCTGTAAATTGTATGAAAAACCCGCATGAGTTCATTCAACTCAAGTGTACATCTGTTCATCAAATTACCAGCAGACAAACACCTCCTGAAAGTAATGATCATCTCTTAACATCTTACAATGACTCGCGACCATCCTTATCAAGAACACTTCATAACATATGCTACTTGTCTATACAAGATACGATGAGATCAATCTAAAAATAGCCTACCATAAACTCATATGCTACCACACATCGTTATCTGTACCGAACTATCTTACATAAACATTAGCCTAAGTGGTCTATAGTAGCAGTGCGCCAACCCAAAACATACCCTTTATGTTGAAAACTAATTAGATCTTCTTCAAACCTATGAAAAATCAACCAAGCATCCACCAGAAACAAATTCTGATAAGAAAAAACTCAACAAGAATATATTTTACTTATGTGAAAATAATACTTGAATATGTCGATGAGCATACCCGAAAATCCCTATGATGATAAATCTAGCATATTTAATATGTAGGAAATACGTACCTTACAATGCTCAAATATTGAAAATGTATATGAATATAGCCGAAGTGACTTTACGCTTAATACAAGCATACAAAGTATGAGGTTTGTAAATTCTCATGCAATCATATAGGCACTAAAAGCGATAATATGCATCCGAAAAGTATCGACTAAATGGCATCATCCATGCATGCAAGCATTCCTAAGGAGATAACAAATTAAAAATTCTCATGCTCAAAACATCATCAAGTTCCTAATGCAGACATAGCCAAAGAGATCCGGAAATGTCGAAAAATCATACATACTGTGAAGAATATGAGACAAGCATAAAATAATAGTTTTACCCTATATTATACTGACACTCATGAAACTACCTAAACTAAATAATACAGACCCACAATGACAACACGTAATTCAAAGTAAATATAAAAATTCATTTAATCTAGTGCATGCATATAATGCCATCATATAGGACTAAAAATATTTTTTCATGCATTATGGACATAACCAAAGAATAATAACATAGTACCAACAAACTCCTAATGTCAATGACCTACCGCATTCTCGTTTTTCTATATTATCTTCTTCCTTTCAGTGCGTACCAAAAATTTATCAATGAAAATGCGTAAATATTCCCACTGATTAGGACCACCGCGATGATTTCTACATCCATCATACATAAACTCCATAAAAAAGTAGCATCCCAGAGCGCCATAAATCGTAAAACCTTTCCTAGACAACATCCATAAATAATCTGAAATTGGGAACAGATACCCAAAACATAAATGTCAACATAGTGATCTAAAATCATATGATGTACGAACAAAATAATCACCATCTCATGCACTACAAGATCATTGATTTGAAAAAATAACTCTTCTTGGAAGAAATTATTAGAATTTTTGAACAAAACCAATGGGCATCCTATAGTAAAGAAAAAAAACGAATGAATATAGTGCCATACTTCTACATAATAGTAAAATCAGAGAATGAAGTATGCAAACTGCTTTAAGAAATAAGTGATGATGATGAAGACAAACAAAATGCTGCTACAAGCAAACTAAAGTTGAATACTATACTCAATATCAAGAACGCATTACAACAAACATTAAGATCTCTTTCATTGCATCCATAGATTTGAGCAATCAACATATTAGTCTAACCGAACAAAACACATTGTAGACGATTCTTAAAGTACTATTGACATGAAACCGATAAAAGCAATAATATACAATAGCAATGAGTTGAGTCACAAAATGAAGAAACGACGTATCCAAGCAGAAAGAAACTGAAAACAATCAATGTAAATAATAATCAGCAAACTAGAACAGGCGCATCTTTGAATGGACATTTATGAAAACACGTCTCAATGCCGCGCATCACGTTACACGCTGCCCACGGCCAACACAACAAAAAAACCCCTCCATCAAGCAAAATCATATTGCAATGCAATGTACGACATGCCACTTTTCTTCCACGCTGTAGATTCTGATGCCCTAAAACTCCCGCCGGCAGGGAAGTCTATGCGAACGAAACACTACTCTTAACAAGCAAAATCACTTGCACATGCCACGCAGCCCCGAGGTCAATTTCCATGCTTAACAGAACTCGCCGCCGTACAAATCTACACCCCAATTACGATCCTGCAAAAAGCGACGCTAATCATTCCGAATCGCCGACAAGGCCGTCCATACTTATAAACAGGCACCCTTTGATGAGCAACGCGGAAACTTAACCAAACGCTCACGAGAAAAATTCACACGGCTCATAATATCCACCTCGGTGGAAACATACACCTCAATTTACTTCCTCCAACAAGTGACGTGCATCACATCTACAATACCGTCCTGAACCACAGAGATCAAACGACGAGCAAAACGTACCTTAAGCAAGCATCCACTAAGTAAATTCTCATCCCTTAGGGCACCCATCGAAAGGCAAGCCTGTCGCCCACCCATAATGCAAAGTCACCCATATATAGCAGCGACCTCCATCACCACGCAACTACTCGCATCATAAAAACTTCTGGTACGGCTACCATGATCAAGCGAATCGGCCATTTCCACACGCAGCCAAAGACACCAATCGCTGAGCAACGCGTTCCTTATCTAAGCACCCATGAAGAAAATTCCCATGGCTTATAATGTGCATTGACGGGCACGTCCATTACCAATCAATATCGCAGTTATCCGTCTATACAAACGGCCGCCGTCACCACGCAGCCAATCGCACCATAAAAAACGTTCAGAACGCCTAATGTAATAAAGTAAATCGCTCGACCCGGAAGCCTCTCACTAGTTAGATATGCTAGAAATTCTCAAGCCCTATAAGCAGTAAACCTATCGCCCAGAGTGCCACAAATCCACAGAGCTTCCCTTATTGATCAGCATCCTCAATACTTCAAGCTTTCAACTCTAGACATGGATCTCCTAACACTTACATTAAAGTAGTCAGGGGTAAAAAACTATCCACCGCTAGAAGCGTTAAAGACCCGAGAAGCAATCCCACTAAAGATGAATAACAAATCTACTTGAAGACTAGAAGCAATGAATATATGAAAAATCCTTCCACTATAGATGAATAACAACCATGAATAGTATAATTATCTATCGCTAAAAGCGTCAAAGGCTAGCTCCTATTAATTTCAAACTTGTATATTAACCCAATATAAGCACACGCTGAGAAATCTAGAGCTCTAATGTATTAATTGAAATACTTAGGACTATCCTAGACTGGTTCTGGTTTTACTATTTACCATCACAGGCTGTAAAGGCCAAGGATGTGCACCTACTGTTTAAAGTGCACAACCATCAAGACTAGTTCCACTATTTACCATCAGAGGCTACTAACACCCGGAATACTTACCTGCTTAACCAAGTTACAGATGTTTATTCCCCTAAGACCCATACCTTCTCATCCCTGGCACTCACATATGCTAATTCAATACATACACCTACAGACCTAAGGCCCACATCTACACTAATCTGATACACATACCCATATACACTAGACATACACCCTCGCCGCAACCATCCATGACATCCACACATATCCCAGACACACACCTTCTTATCTCAGACACCTACCTGTTCCACCCTAATACATACACCTGCACACCCGAGACACACACCCTCGACAACATTTGAAGTTTGTATGGAAAAATTGATTTAGAACCGGCAAACTACCCCTACTAACTCCACTGCTCCTGTCTGTGGGGCTCGAGTACCAAGGTACCTAACATCGTCCGTAAAGGACCAACTCGTCAGAAAACGTGAAATTCTTATCCCCTCAGGATGTTTTGGCCCCACGTAGGGAACCATTTGTAATGAATTTTCCGTCTAAATTGTGCGAACAAAGTTGGAACCGACCTCTCATCGGTTTTAGACGTGAAATCTCAGTCGCGCCAACGAATGGTATCATTCAGTCAACCAGTTCGTGCACCCGTAATCCATTTCGTGGTGACTGCTTGTTGGCCAGCTAGAACGGAGAGGATTTCGTCGCAGGTCTTAAAACGGGTTACGTTCAATTACGTATTTCAGTCACCATTAAATGCCCGTTTCAAACGTGTCGAAAACACAAACATACGGAAGAGAAACCTACTTTACTTTATTCCGTATTCATTCATCCCTCCAATCAATTACAAAAATCTAATTTCCATTTCACGTTCCCGAATTTTACCGACGCGGTACCGAAAAATACACTACGTTAACTCAATCCCGAAGAACTCTACGCTAAGAAAAAAAGCAAGACAAACTAAGGTACCGCGTACTGCACGCGACGTGAAACCGGCCATCCGCGGATTTTTAAAACCCTACCCTCGCGACAGCATACTCACCATGCACTCGCCTTCCCGCTGGAAAGAAAAGAAGGGCAGGCTTGAAAGGAAAGCCGTTTTTTTTGATTAGCAATTCATCTTATTTATTATCATTTTAACTTTCAATAATTTTAATTCCATAAAATTAGGATTTCTATTACAAACATTATTATTTTCGATTCAAAAACGAGAAACTTCTATAATTTAAAAATCTGCCACATAAATAAAATCGAGCAAATATTTATCTCAGATGCTTTTCCTTATCTAACTTGATCTTAGTTGTCTACTTTTCCTTATTTTAAGCTTTAATTTTAAAAAACAAAAAACTATCGTTCATCTTTGTTATGTTTTTAAATTTTAGGTTTTTAAAATAAAAGTGATTACCTTCAGTTTAATATGCTTTAGAATTTCTCAAAACGTTACATGTATCGTGTTGAAATCAGAAAGAAAAATTAAAACATCTCAAATAAGCCAAGAAACAAAAACAAATGATGGAGTTCAATAACTTATTTCATGGTGACACTGTTATCTTGCCTCTTTTAATTGCCAGAAACACTCTTTGTAAATTATTTTAGTAGATCGTATGTAAAAATTATCAGCAAACATCGAATACACTGTTTCAAGAGATTTCCCCTCCTAGGATTGTTTTTTTTTTTTGTTATTACAAAAGAAAATCATCCCTCTATCATGGTTGTTTTTATTTCCCACATACTGTCTTCTAATTTTTCCAACGCATGTTTAAAAAATTAAAAAATCCATTGTCTTATTATATCAGGGGTCGTTTTTTAGCAATACTGACTGTTCAACGACCAGAACTTACTTTATAATAAATTAATTTAAAATCAGTCTGTTTTATTTACTTTGTTATTTACTATCATAAGTTGTGTTATTTGTTATTTATTAACAGGGTTCATTTCATTTCTTGTTATGATTTATATTATTGGTTAGTTATGAATAATGTTCATATTATTGCTTTTTATTATTATTTGTTAATTATGAATAGGCTCGTATTATTTCTTTTTATTGCTATTTGTTAGTTATGAATAGGCTCGTGTTATTGTTTTTTTTTTATTATATTATTTATGTTATGAGGTATTTGCTAACTTGGTTTGTATTATTTCTTATTATTCTTGGTTATTCATTGTGTTTGTTCGTTTTAATTCTCAGTATTATTTGTTATTTATTATGATTGTTCGTTTTAGTTCTTAGTACTATTTGTTATTTATTATGATTGTTCGTTTATTAGGTATTCTATTATACTATTTGTAACTACATGCTTTGTGCTTTGTATTCTACTGTGATCCCCGGGTTGCAATATGAAATGTTTGAATATGTTTATTTGTAATTGTTTCTGAGCTAAACTTGAGTCTAAATCCAAATAAATTCAAAATTTTATGTTATTCTATAAGCCTAGTAAATATTTCTAGTTAAAGTTTTAATACGCACGGAAGATTGGTCTTTAACATAAATTCAACACTGCTTTCATGTTTGGCTAGTAAATTAATAAAATCGATAAAATTAGTGGCCAAATATTTACTAATTAAAGCATTTTTAGGCCATTCTAATGTTTCAAATTGGGAGGATGTAAGATGGTCGCTAAAAGTTTGTCTTAATCGTAAAGTTTAAGTCAAAATAAATTACGTTCAACATCAACAACCGAATTTCAAGGTTATAATATTTCGGAAATATCGTTCGAACTTAACTTTTTATTATATCAGTCGTTTGTGATTTTTCATCTTCTAGTTTTTAGGGTTTTGTAAAATAATTTTACAAAATCCTACTAGTTTCGCGACCAGTCAGTCCGTCAGTCCGTCAGTCCGTCTGTCCGTCCGTCCATCCGTGTGTCACAGCAGTTTTCCTCGGAAACTACTTAAGCTAGAAACATCAAATTTTGTGTGTAGGTGTAAAGTGGTGATCTCTTCAAAGTTCAATTCCAAAAAAAATTTATAAGGTATTTAAGGGGGGTCTCCCCATATAGGAGAGTGACCCCCCGAAAAAAATTTCATTGAAAGTAGCCAATATGGGTATCAAATGAAAGGTCTTGATGAGAATTTTTCAAAACAAGTCTTAGTTTGGCAAAATTTGCTTCGAGGGGCGCACAGGGAGGGGAAATACACGAAAAATTTGTGTCTCCCCCCCTCGCGATTGGACACCTGTGATCCGAAAAATCTGAAAAAAATCAGGAATGTAGGCCTTGGTGAGTACAACAACAACAAATACGTGAGAAGTCGCAATTCACTTAACTTTGTTAGTAACAGTATGATTTATCGATTTTATGTTTTCATGAATGAAATCTTAACGGTACCCTTAAATTCAATGGAATTCAGTACGTAGATGTCTATTTATAAGATTGAATCATATTTAGCGAAGTTATAGCGGTTTGAATTTTCCTGTATTACTATGGAACAATATGCGCTGCATTTATTACTATGGCAACATATGGCTATGGAACAACATGCGCTTTTTACCGACTCAGACACTACAGTCTTGCTAGGATTTGCATGAAAATTTCAGGAATGATAGGTGTCATGTATATCTTTGAGAAACGGTTCAGCTAGTGGTATCAGTAATCGTAAAACAAAATAGTCGCTGTTTTTAATGCGAAGATTGAATAATTTTGAGTTATTTTTTCCCAACTTCAACGTTTAAGGTGCATGCTTTGAACACTTGATTCAATTTAATGAATGACTGAAGATGAGTACCTATAATTAATGCTCATAAGTGAAACAAGTCAAGGAGGTGGGAGGGAGCTCCTAGCAAAAGGGTTTTGTAACCATTCTAGGATTCGAAAAAATTGGCCATTAATCGATGATAACAGTACAGGAGAGTGTGTAATGAATCATGCGACGCCACTGGCGACCACTACTAACACACCTTGCTGCTAGGTGGCTTGTCATTTCACGTTGGTTGCGATGAGCGCACATCCCACGTCAATTTGGTCGTGGGATGTCAAGAGGATTTGACAGCCGCATGGCAGTGAAGTGTGCACGTAGTGGCCGCCACCCAAGAAGAGTTAAGCGGTTGCATTCTAATTGTAGTAACGAGTTTTGCAGTTAATTGATGTACAGAGTTTTCGTGAAGTTAATTGATGTACAGAGTTTTCGTGAAGACTGCTAGAGGTAAGGATAGAATCGCAATAGTCAAATACATTGAAAATGGAGCATTTACTAACCTCCATAGGCTATGCAGAAATCTAGTCTGCTATGATCTTTCTGCACGTGGTATCCATATACTGGCTGTTTATGTTGTTATTAAATTCGACTTCCCATGTATGGCTGAGTCTTACTTGCATCGTATTGGCGTTCAGGGACCTGCGGACATGTGGGTATTACCATCAAGAGGTGATCTTTCGCAGGAGTTAAGCATCAGCGTTGTGATGAATGAAACAACAGCACCATCAAACCACGCCACAGCAACAATCATAATGGGATTATTCTTTTAGAAGTGGCCACCGGCTCTTGGGACCACGCTATGTCCTCAACAGCTGCAACTGTCACCACCCCATCAGCTGACTAATACACTTGTAATTGCTGAAATGGTACCACCCTACAAAAAAAGGACACTTGGACGATGTGAGTCAAAAGGAACACAAGGGAAAATGTTCTCATAAAAAGCCTTAATTTGATTTTAATTTTAATTATACTTTAGTCACACGATACCTTGCTGTTTTCCCCTTTGGTCAAACATATACGTTGCTGAGGCTTTGAGTTTATTAATCTCAGTGTTTTTAATTTTCCCTATTCTGTTGAGAGGAAGAGTTTAAAATTTTACAATTACATGTAGAAAAGAAAGGACAATTGTTGTCAAGTTTCTATACATACATGAACGTAATTAATTATTGATACAGTTAAGTAGTCAAATGGCAGTGAATTTCGTGATAGATTAAGTGGTCAGTTGATGATTCGATTGTCTTTTTACAAGAAATACGATGAGGCGCCTCTCTCACATTTTGCGTGAGCTCTGCTGTGGGCTACTCCAACTTTAACTTCCATTTTAACTCAACAATAATCAATATGGATAATCCACAATTTTGTAATTTGTCATAAACTTTCTTTCATGATATTCATAGTCAATTTATTATCACCGTATATGGTTATACTCGTATATTGTAGAAATTAATTTTCTATGCATTTGAAACAGGTTAGGCTTAATTTGGTTTTTGGATTAATGAATTCTATCAACATTAAAATTTCAAAAAACTTAGCTTTTAATTATCTCAAAGTTTGGAATTTCTCTTCTTATCAAATGTTTGCAAACATTTGCATTAGGGAAGGTTTTTTTGAAATTCCCATAATTTTTCACTGGGTCCATACTTTTCGAGACATTTTTAATGAAGACAGAGTAGTATCAAAAGAGATCCTCTCATAATCGGGTCTTACAATAACCATCCTAAGACTTACGAGTGAATGAATATCTTAGATTTATCAATAATACGTGCAAACGCTTCACATAAAGTGTTATTAAATATTCAATATGCAAAATTTATTTTGTCGCATAGCCATAGGTATAAGAATTTTGCCCGTCCAAACGCCAATTTGCTAAGAATCCTCAAATCAGTCCAATGCTTTAAGCATAATTTAGATAAGCTAGTAAAATAATAATCAAATCAATAATCAGTCTGCATTAATTTTAATTATTGGAAGTTACTAGAATTTTCATCTTTCTTCTTACTTTAAAACTTGCACACCTTCCAGAAAGCGATCAATTTATTAGTTAGATTTTACGATTGTATTGATTGATTTGTCCATTTGGATAAAAAGTTAGGAATAAAATATGTTCTCATACGGAACCAATGGGAATCGGAGTACCATTCCTGTAAAAGTGCATTTGTTTTAAAATAGAACAAAACCACACAGTAATAAAGTTATTAGTTTTTTTTGACGTTATTTAAAGATATTTGATAAATGAAGTTGTTTTGTACTTCAAAGTAATCATCCTTATAAATTGAAAATTGAAGAGTGTTAGCTTTTGATACTGTGTAAGAAGAAAAGTTAACACCAACACTTTATTAGGAGGAGATTAAAAATGTTTAAAATTTTTTTTTGGGGAAGCCTGTGTTTACGTTCTACAATTTGATTAAAATGAACTTTGTATCATACTTTATTAACGACCCGTTGGTCGACCTGTGGTTTTGTGTTAGTATTTATCCCGACCCAATCCACTCCATGATACTGACGGAAAAGCTTTGATAGGTAATCTGACCACTCAAAATGAATGTGATTCTTATGATTGTATTTACTATAATTATAAGTATGAATAGAATTTGACAAATAGGAGCTCCTTCCTTCTCCTTCTCCAAATTGTTAGATAATTTTCGATAATTCATTTTAAAAAGAGAGTCCTTAACAGGTTTACTTCCACGCTCAACATAAACTGTAATCGAAATTCTCTTCTCTTGCAATATACATTAAATCAAATCAGTTGGTTTCTCTTTTCTTTACCTTCAAAGCAAAATACTTGGCAACATGACATAAAATTTCAATATTTATAACTTATACGTAAATGGCAGGACTTAATTTTGTATCATTTAGTGTAAAAGCAGCGTTAGTTAGAATTGCTATAAATTTACAATTAACTTGAAAGTGTATCTGAATGTATTGTTTACATTTCATTATCGAAGTATAACATGAATAATATGAATTGCTAAACCGTATCAAAGACTTTCCTTTCCAGTGGTTCCTTCCTTTCAGCGGGAAATAGAGTGCATGGTAAGTATGCCGTCGCGAGGGTAGGGTTTGAGAAAATCCGCTGAGGACAGTTTCGCGTCGCGCGCGGTACGTGGTACCTTTGTTGGTTTGTCCTTTTTATTAACGTTGCTTTCGTCGGTTTTAAGTTAACGTAGTGTGCTTTTCGGTACCGCGTCGGTTAGATTCGCGAACGCGAAATGGAGATTAGATGTTTGTTCTTTGACTGATGGATGAAGAAATACGGAGTAACGTAAAGTAGGTTTCCTCTCCGTATGGTTTTGTTTTGGCGACGCGTTTGAAAACGGACATTTATTGGTGGCTGAAAATTGTAGATGAGCGTAATCCATTTGGAAACCCGCGACCGAAATCCTCTCCGATCTAGCTGGCCGACAAGCAGCCACCACGAAAATGGATTACGGTGCACGGATTGGTTGACCGGTGGGTACCATCCGTTGGCACTACTCAGACTTAACGTCTAGAACTGATGAGAGGTCGGTTCCTCGTTCGGATCAAGACATTAAAATCATTACAAGTGGCCCCCTGAAAAAAAAATTCATCAAACGTAGCCGATATGAGTATGAAATGAAAGTTTTCACGGGAGCTCTTCAAAACAGTTGTTAAACTGTCAGTTTTTGCTTCAGTGGGGGCACAGGGGGGAAATACATGAAAAATGTGTTTCTTCCGTCGCGGATGGACATCTGAAATAATTATCAAGGGAGATATTTATGACCAAAAACCTCAGAAGTCGAGATTCGTTCAACTTTGTTAATAATAGTGTGATCTTCGTATTTCATATTTTCTCCAATAAAATCCTCTTTGACATGTTTCTTGATTTGATTTGATCTGGTGACTGCATTTTGCAAATTGAATACAAAACCCTTCGTCGCTGTCTGTCTTCTTGGTCATAAATAATAATGGAGACATGTCAATGAGATCGCCAGCTGTGATTCTGTACAGGTGTGAGCATTGACCTTGACTCGGGCTGTAATATATTTTTGAGCAATCAAACGCGCAACAAGTTCTTCATTGTAATGGAATTTAGAGTTGTTTTCATTCGGGGCCGCCTAATTATCAAAAATGCCTCCGACTATAGTTTTCGGTGCAATAGCTTCTAAAGCATCTATCATAACGTCACGGTCGATTTTATCTAGTTACCAAGAATTTTCGTTAATCAAACCGAACATTACTATTAATATTCAGTACTCACAATCATATTCTAGAACACACAGGTAACCATCAATCTCTATTGCCCGAAAATATTTGAGGAGACCATCATATTCTTTGCGGCTACACTGAACTGTGTTCAACAGTTGATCAAACGTAAAGAGTAATTTTCGCTCGGCGCAGTATTTATTTTCAGGCCCTGAATACCTTGTCATTTGTAACAACTCTCCGAGTTTTTCCGATCGTGGCTTTATTTGCCGGCATTCTAAGTATTCATGGAAAATTTTCAAAACATCACCGCGTTCTAACTTCCGATCAACGAACACTTCCTCTTCGTTGCTATTGTTCAGACTTCGGTCAATGGAGCGGCTACCACCTTTAGAACCTTTCAGCGGAGACGTGCTTGTTGCTTGTGCAAATTTCACAATTGGAACTAACAACAAACTATTTGAAATTTCGGCATCTTTTACTTCGTACGTTTTGTTTCCGTACATAGAACAACTTTATCGCGGAGTCCTCCCTTGAATTGAATTGATTGACCTTCCTCAATTTGTTGCATGAGGTGAGCAGCTAATTCGAGAAGTTTGAAGTCACTTTGAGTGATCTTTCCATCTGGATAATAAACAGCCTGAGTAATTGGTGTTAAATTTCGTTCATCCAATTTCGCATGTTAGATAATAGGTTTGGCATCATCCAGATTTCTTTCGTAGCTTTCCCTATCATGAAGACGTTTCGATTAATACAATCTTATTGTAAATTTTTGAACCTATTTCTAGCAACGCGTTTACGAATGTTTTCTGGCATTCTATACGACTTCACTTTTAATAGTAGGTAGAGGTAAAACTAACGAAAAGAATTAAACTTAAGAATAATGGCGTGATACTATAAGCTAAATTGTTTAAACATCTCACTTACTGAAAACAGTTCTCACGCCCAGGTTATTTAAATTTCGGGGTTATGTCCACTGACCGGTCGAGGAATGTCCCCGTTGGCTTCTGTTTTGGTAATTCTGAAAAATTAAAGGATTTGTCTGATGACATTTCCCTCTGAGTGAAACGTTGGTGCTGTAGGAGGATCCCTTACCTTGTTGCGAGTCGTGCACTTAACTTGCCATTACAACCTTCAATCCTGTAATTCCTTGACCACAAGTCAATAGTCTTAAATTCCTTATGCCAGTCAAGTCAAAAGTCAAAGTCAAAAGCCCTTTATTTAATACTAATCGGTATAAATTTGAAAAGAATATAAAGCAAATTCCAAACAATAACAATAAAAAAACTTAATGGCCCAAATGGCTCTCTAAATTTATACGTTATCATTAACACATTTCATCAAAAAACTATAACAAATTCGATTAATTAAGATTATTACATATTTTAAAAATTTAATTGGAAAAAGGAGAAAAAACCAACCAACACTATCCTTGAATTATTTATGATTTCAACACAACAGTGAAACTTTGATCCTACACTTAATATGTTGTAACTTATTTCTAATAAAACGCAATCAAAACCTTTATCTTATACTAAAAACTTATATAACAATGTTCCTAACATAAGCGTTTAACCTTATCTCTAACGTTATATAGTAAACATAACATATACCTAACCTATACCTAATTTTTAACACAAATAAACAACAACACTAAATGTAGCAATAATGAGCTGAAACTCAAAAAACTAAATAACGAAAAAACCACAAAAACTGGAAATAAACACGAATAATTTAGACATTCTCATTCGGCCACCAATACCTGGACTGCGCCGTCTCAATTCAATCAGCTTCAACGAATCTAGCAAATAAGTATCTCCATTGAAATTGTTGGTCTCGTAAACTCAAGTTCGGAGGATATTTTATCTTCTTATCGGTGGCCCGTCGATTTATGTGATACATGACTGGGACACCGTCAGAATCAAAAACATACCGATTCATGTCCAAATACACGAATGCTTCTGGAGGAATGAAGCCAGTAGCGAGGCAAGTCGCTATATACCTGTCTATTGGGTGGAACGGCTGTGAAATCCAAGGGTTTTCACTCACAGTCACAGATCTTGCGATATGATTCCGAAGAAGTTTCAATATGAAGATATCACCCTCGTCACTTCAGCAGTTTTATAAATTCTTCTATTCGATACATAATGTTTCCAATCCGTCTCAGGCTTTCTGTACAAACCAGTACATGCACGAAGACATTTCCTTTCGAAAACTCTTAATTTTTCCATAGTACTAGCACTCTGGTTGTACCAGATCTGTCATCCATAGGTCAAAACTGGTCTAACCAGTGTCTTGTAACAGATAATTTTGACCTTTTGATCAATGTATCTGGAATGAAAGAGTTTTCGTAGAGCCATGACTACTTTGAGTGCCTTACTGAGCATGATTTTCACATGTTCAGTATAGTACAGATACTGATCGAGATAAACACCGAGGTATCGAACACAGGATTTATGTGGAACTCGTTCTGAACTACCCTCGCCAGCCATGATGTGGAATTCTTTCCAATTACGTTTCAGGTCTTGACTGACTCCCTGCAGAGTTGTCCGAAACAAGATTGTTTCACACTTTTGCCCATTGATTTTCATTCGCCAATTGTCAGTGTACAGCTGTACATCATTGAACATTTTTTGGAGATTGCTCTGAACTATTGTAGCTTTTCGGTCTGCCGTATAGATGATCAGATCTTCAGCAAACGCTACCAATGATCGCGTTGGCGAGACGTTAAAATCAAAGCCGTTCAATAGCTTGCGAATGAAGATTGAGAAGAGCAGAGGCGCAGTAACTGTTCCCTGCTGTAGACCATTCAAGACCTTGAATTTGCGCCTTGTTGTCAGATTTCCATCAGTTACAACAAACGATTTCCCTTAAACCATATTACACATCATGGTGACAAGGTGTCTGGGGAACTTGTCCTGAAGGAGTTTAAAAATTAGTCCATCTAACCACACCGTATCGAAGGCTTTCTCCATATCAATGAGACATGCTCCAACACATTGTCTATCATTTAGTTTCCAACAGATGTCTGAGGTTACTTTCGTTATTGCATGTGTGGTCGAATGCCTGGCACGAAAACCAAATTGGCAATTCGGGATCAACTCATTTTCCTCAATGTGGGCGTTTGATGCTCTGTTGAGTATCACTTCAAACACATTGCTGATGTCAGGCAGCAAGCTGATTGGGCGATAGCTTTTAGGGCATGAAGATTCTTTTCCTTTCTTCAAGATCGGAAATACCTTATCCCTTTTCCACTCATTTGGGAAATATGAATTGCTCAACATGTTATTGAACAATATGCAATAATTCCTAATAGCGACCTCTGGCAAATGTCGGAGAACTACATTTCGAATACCATCAGTACCACATGATTTCTTGTTGTTTATCCTGCGAAATACGAAACACAAGTCTTCACAGCTGACAAAATAATCAATAAGATTCAAGCTCGGTATGAGGTCAGATGTTAATGTTTCATTGAAATGAAGAATTGATTGGCCGTTCAGGCTTGATTTGAAGTTGGAAACTTTTGCTTCAACGACCTCTGAAAATATTTCATTCCCTCTCTCAGGGTTTGGTAGATGAACCAATTCAAAATGTGTTCCAATCAGGGCAAGTTTATCTAATCCTTCACAAATAATCCTGTTTCCATTTCTATCCGGAGTCGTACTATCAATTTCGATACCAGCCCTATCGAGAAGATTTATCTCATCACTAGTGACTTCAAGATTCGATACCTTCACTCGAGACTTCTTGCAGAATATGCTATTCACTTTCGCAAACACGCCGTCTGGGTCCTGTGGGCTAATACCCCTCAATTTTTCCGCCCATTGATTGCTGACCTCACTCCTGAAGTATGACCGGATTAAGTTCCGGACATTCTTCAGATGTATTTTCAACAAAGACAACGAGGGATGGTTGTAGTCCAAAAATCGTCGATAAATATTGTTGACGCGTGTGAGAAGAAGGCTTTTCAATATTTTCAACCTTGCGATGGTTGGTGTTTCATATCCTTCCATATTGTTTCGACGTTTAATCTTGGGAACTACATTCTCAATCGTTTCCAACGTCAGACATCTATTTCATCGTTAGTTAGATTCCTGTCACTAGGAACCATTCAGCAAGAGTTGCCACCATCAGAAGGGGGACATTGCTTCTGGTACTCCCGATTAAACTTCTTTTGAAACTATCCCCAGTCTGTTTTTTTGAAATTCAACCGAGGATTTTCATGTTGAACTGGAATGAGGAAGAAATCATCCATGTGGTGATTGATTTCAATTACGATTGCGTTATGGTCGCTATCATAAGGAAGCACCTGCAGTTTCCGTTGAGGACTATTAAAGCTGAATTCAAGTCTTGCGTCAGCAATGCAAAGGTCCAAATATGAATTTGTCCAAGGGTATGTTGGGAACTCCGACCCATATAGATTGCACCTGTGTTCAATTTGGTTCTCTGTTATCCACGATTTCAGGAATACACCTCTTGGATTATCGTTGGCGTTCAGCCATGATGTATGCTTGGCGTTCAGGTCACCAGCAAGAATATAATAACTATGCAGCCTGTTCAATTCGAGTATTTCGAATAAGGAATTGAGCTCCTCCTTGAGCTTGAGAACAGTTCCACCAGTTGCATAGGCAGAAACAACGAAGAGGTTTTCCCCACCTGGCAGTGAGATTTTGATAACGGACACTTCAAGAGATTCAAAGCTTTTGAATTCAACTTTTTCGATATTTTGGAAATGATAGGGTCCTTGAACCAATATCCCGGTGCCACCTCCCCCATCACCTGTTACCCTATCGTTTCTTACGAACTCAAAATCCTTGAATGCTATGGAGTGCCATGAACTGAGTTGGGTTTCGGTGAGAAGCACGATGTCAGGCTTTTTTCTGGCAATGAATTCAAGGAGATAATCACGCCGATTTAAAGTAACAATGGAGTTGACGTTGATCGAGATGAGATGAATCCTATGTGTGGGAATGTGGCTGGATGACAACTTATTTTGAGGTATTTGAAAGCCCTAAACGCTGAAAAACAATGTTAATTTTCGAATCCTGTTTATCGATTCGCTCCGATAAGGAATTTAATTGCTGATAAATTTTAAGGAGCAGCTCATTATTGCCACTTACATTATGTAATTTATTTACATTGTCTGCTGGTCCTCTCGCAGCAAGTGCAAATGACACCCCGAGCTTTTTTTTGTGGTAGGGAGGTGAATGCTATTTATGCACAGAGTGTGGGACTCCCATTCGCGACTGGACTACCCACTAAACACCTCCCCTGTCAACCTGAGAACCCAGCCTGGAACCGTTTGACACATTACTTCGGGCCAGGTCTCGTTTTGTTACGCCGTGGGGCGCCTTCAAGTTGGGGAGTCCCTTTCCTAGCGGGACGGGAGAGGGGAAGAGAAAATGCCAGAAGAGCGATCCCCCAGCCAAAGCGCCCCCGGCTGCTGTGAGTCCCTTTTATATTTTAGGACTGCCCGAGCATAATGTCCCACCTGGTTCCATTTGTCAACCGATTCGAGCATCACCGCAACTATATTATCCGGGGTGAGCTCTCCCGTCTCCCTGTAGAATTTCCTTCGCAGCCTGACCCATTTTGTACACGCAAAAAATGTGTGACAGGCATTGTCCTCCTTTCCTGGGCAAAACCGACAATCGGGAGACCGTGACTTACCGATCTTGTGCAGGTAAGACTGAAAACACCCGTTCCCGCTCAAAAGCTGGGTCAGATAGAAGTCAGTCTCACCATGCCTTCGATTTAGCCACGGTCTCACATCCAGGATGAGGCGCGAAATTCACCATCCCTTCGTGCAATTCGTCCAAGACTGCTGCCAATCGTTGAGCGAGCGTTGTCTCTCCTCGCGGACAACCATCTCCCTCGCATCCTCGTTTTGGCGCAGATAAATAGCGTGGCGCTCTCTAGCAAGGAGGGCGACAGGTATCACGCCTGCAATCACTCTCACGGCCGAGTCGGAGACTGTTGGATACGAAGACGCAATTCTCAGTGCTCCTCTTCTCTGTACCTGTGCCAATCGTTTTCGGTATACCTCCTTGCTGAGAGCGTCGCCCCATACCTCTGCTCCGTACAGTAGCACTGACCCTACAGCACTCATCAAGAGGCGTCTTCTTGATGGGCTGGGTCCCCCTACGTTGGCCATTAGTCGACTCAGGGCTGATATTCCCGAAGCAGCCTTCTCAGCCGTTGCCCTGATTTGCTCAGAGAAACTCATCTTCGAGTCGATCAGTAGCCCCAGGTACTTCACCGCTGGCTTTGATTCGATTTGTATGTCTCCAATACTGATCATCCTTACTCTAGGGATAATCTTTTTTGTCAAGATGACCACTTCGGTTTTCTCCAGTGCTAAACTCAGCCCGCGAGCAGTCATCCAGTCTCTCACTCGGCGCATTAGCATACCTAGCCTAAGTTGCGCTTGTTCAACGGTGCGTCCAGCGACCAGAGCCGCAACATCATCCGCATAGCCGACCAAGCGCGACTCATCTGGCATCTCAAGTCTCAGTAGCCCGTCGTAAGACACGTTCCACAGGTCTGGGCCAAGGATGGATCCCTGGGCAACACCCGATGTAATTTCCATCCTTTGTTGGCCCTGTGTCGTGTCGTAGAGCAGGCTTCGGTCCTTTAGTTAGTTCCTCAAAAGCCGCATTAGATATCCTGGAACTTGAAAAGAGTTTTCCAGCGTGTCCAGAATATCCACTCATCTAGCGGAGTTAAAGGCATTCCTGACATCGAGTGTCACCAACAGGACGATCCGTCGCTTGGTGCGACTATATGCCTCTGCCTTTTGGACCGCGTTCACCACCTCTGCAATCGCATCAATGGTAGAACGTCCTGCTCTAAAACCGTACTGCCGAGGAGATAGGTCCCCAGCAGCACGAATCGCGTCAGTGAGCCTTCCCTTGATGAGTTTCTCTAGCACTTTCCCAGCCGTGTCTAGCATGCATAACGGGCGGTACGCAGACGGGGATCCGGGATTTCCATTCCCCTTGCTGATCAGCTCGAGCCTCACCACCTTCCATCGTACCGGGAAAACCCCGTCCCGTAGGCAAGCGTTGAATGTGCTGAGCAGCAAGTCAGGACAATGGTGATAGACGAGCCACAACACCTCAGCTGGAATACCATCTGGACCTGGAGCCTTCCTCGCTTTCAAGGAGAGGACTGCCTCCTCCAGTTCCAGCAGTGTGAAGAGTGGGCACTCTACTGCTGTTTCACCATGGACAGCGTCAACACGGACGGGATGGGCGGGGAAGAGTCCCCACACCATCGCGTCCATCTTTTCCGCGTCATGTATACAAGGCTTCCGTAGGGCACCAAGTTTCCCCATGACCAGCTTGTAGCCAAGGCCCCACGGATCCTTGTTCACATTGTCCACTAGGTCTTGCCAGCAGCGAGCCTTGCTACTGTTGATCAGTTTGCGAAGGCATTTCCTAGCCGACTTATATGCTGCCACCTGGTTGCTTGCCTCGTCACGGTTCCGCGCCCGTTGAGCCTCACGCCGAAGCTTGTGACACTCCCTCCGCTTTTCAGCGATTTCAGTAGACCAGCAGTACGCTGGGGGATTGCCATGCTGGGGTCTTTGACGGGGCATAGAAGCGCAGCAAGCAGTCGTAATGATGCTCAAAGTAGAGTTCACCACGTCTTGAGCTGCCAGCTCTTCCGTCCCCTCCGAAGCTCCCTGCAGCGGCTCACCTGCTGTGAGAACCTTGACGAACCTCTCGACGTCCATTCTTCCGATGTTCCATCCAGTTGTAGAAGGCCGAGAGCACGGACGTCGGGAGACAGCATCACTTATCTCAAGCAGAATGCACTGATGATCACTGGCTGAGTAGTCCTCTAATACTTTCCAGTTGTGTATCCTCCGTACTAAGGACTCCGAGGCGAATGTCACGTCCGGTATGGTTCCCTCACAGCCAATACGGCGGAAAGTCGGCGTGTTTCCGGAGTTTAGTACGACGAGGGCCGTCCTGGCCGCCATTTCCAGGATTCGTTTTCCCCGCGGATCCGTCTGAGGCATGCCCCATTCGATTGCTTTAGCATTGAAGTCGCCCCCAACGAGCACTTTGCCCTCTGCGTTCGAGACAGCGCCCTCCAAAGCATTAAGCTTGGCTTGGAAAGATGATATCGACTCGTTAGACGTTAGGTACACACTAAAGAAGGTGATCCCTGAACACCGAACTCACACGAAACCATCCCCCCGTCCACAACTCTCCGCTTGAAAGTCACTGCTCCGAACCCAGATAGCGGCAGTACCAGTTTCATCAGAGTACCATGATGCAGGACTTTTATTATGGTGTTGCTCACTCAGCAGCAAGAAGTCGGCTTTCATGTCCCTCGCAAACTGCTCAAGTTGATTTTGCCTTGGCTAGGGCTTCCTGGAACACCCGGCATTTTCTTGATCCCAAAACGTGTCCAAAATCAAGTTTTGGATCAGCATCCTTGCAAAGAATACAGTGTGCCTCCTTCGTACACTCTTTTCTTTTATGTCCCATTTCACCGCATTTGTAACATAGGGAACTCCTATCGGGTCCTTTGCATACTTGTGTGGTGTGACCATTACCAAGGCATTTGAAACATTGAAGAGGCGTTGCTCTTCGCCGTATCCTACAGACATCCCACCCAATTCGTACTTTGCCCTTGTTCAGGGATTGTTCGGCGTCCTTTTCGATCAAGTCAACTATGGCCATGCGTTGTCCCCTGTTGTTTTCTGGTGTCAGTCTCGCTTTGATCCTTCCCACGCTAGGGAACTCCTTTTTGATGGCCTCTTCTACCTCGGCCAGATCCGTCATGCAGTCTATGTCTCGTATTTCGATCGTTGCCATCGGCTCGAGCGGGGCTATAGTTGCACTTTTGCCGAGGACTTTCTTTACTGCGTCACAGAATGCATCTTTATTACCGGCCTCTGCTCCGGATTCGACCAGTATGTGGCCCGACCGCGTTGGTCGTACTACTTTAATGGTAGTATTGGTGTCTTCGGGCCTTACGTTTCCCCTGATGTCCCGCAGTACTTCCGCGTAGGATCGGCCATCTTGGGGCTTTACAAGCAGTGCCTGCTGCCGGGGTCTTCGTCGGGGCTTCTGCCTCTCCTGCTTTGCATCAGGTCCTTTTTGTAATTGGGCGTCCGTACGAACTTTACTTTCTGGCTTTTTTGAAGGAGTTTCTTCGCAGCTTTCCTCGCTCCTTTTGTAAGCACTGTCTGGAACCCCTGATCTAGTGCTCCACGCCCATCAAGTGCCTCTTCCTTCCTTCTTTTATCCCGATCTCCTTCGATTGGGCTAGACGCCATTCTTTTATTGACGTTTAATGGTGGGGCTATCTGTGTGTCGCCTTTAGATTTCGCCCCAAGCGCCTCTTTAGTCTTCTCTTCGTCTTCGGCCCTTAACCAGCTCCTCCGATAGTGCCCTATGCGATCTAGTGCCCTATGCGATCTAGGAGCTCCTCTAGTTCAAGGAGCCCTTCCTTTGCTGCTTTGCTGGTTTTTGGGGAGTCGCATGCAGCTTGTATTCTTTTCAGAACATCTCCCGCTTTTCGGAGTAGTCTTTCTTCTTCATATCGCTGAGCCGCAATTGTACCTTGCAACCATCCTTGAGAGAGGTTATCGCGTTCCGTTCCTGAGTGCAGTACTTCCACCACATTTTCAACTTTGGCGGTGCATTCACGCGGTGTCTGGGCACTCTTTGCTTTTAGTGCCGTAATCTCCTCGTTGGCTTCTGGATTTTCCGTTGCAATGTCGGGATTTGCGACCCTTGCCTTGGTCGCTTCGGTAACGATCGCAGCAGTGACAATCGAATTTTCGGTACTCTTTATGTTAACTCCCACCGCTCGAACACCTGAAGTGTCCTGCAAAGTTTCCCGTTTCTCCTTAATAGGACGCTCGGGCGTTCGCATCATTTTTTTGCTGCGCCCGAACGCCGCAGGAATCTCAGTCTGTATTCTCCGTTTTTCGTCCGTCTTCACTGTCGTTGTGCTAGTCTTCGTTTTTGTCGTTGTTAGTACCGCTCGCGATGTACTGTTGACATCGTGGCTGCAACCGCTGGTTGCGTCGTCGTTATTATTCTTCGTTTCTTTTTCTGAGTATTTGTGGTCTTTTGATTTTGTTTGCTCCAGTTTTGTTGGGTCCCCCCTTGGAGCCACTATCTCCGTTCGTGTGTGTAGTCACCTTTTTGGTCCCATGGTTATCTTTGCAGAGCAGGGAGGCCATGCGAGGGTTGGCACAAGCCCTTATGGGGACAAGTGCTCAGAGCCAGACCGGCGCTAATCGGGAGTCCGTTTCAACCGAACCTACACCACCAACCCAATGGTGCGAACTTCGAACGTACTCCGAGGCCTGCCAAGGTTTTACCGGGACGGAGACGGTATGATAGTTGAATTGGAGCCGTTCACACACAAGTTTCACCTCGGCGCTACTGTGCAAAGCAACTAGGTCCAAACCATCACATCCGCCAGCCCAAAACGTCATTTTCAGTTCGTTGTTCAAAGCGTAGTCAAGATCCAATCAGAGTCGTTACCTGTCATCCCAGGAGGGAACCTCACGGCGCCCCCCATATCCTCGGGTCCGTGGGGGCGGCGCTCCCCAAAGAATGCTAGCCTCCAAGAGTGCTCTTGTTGACCGGCATTCTCCCTGTGGGAATTTCCTCGAGTACGTGGGGGCGGAACTCCCCAAAGAATGCTAGCCTCCATGAGTGCTCTTGTCGACCGGCGTTCCCCCTGCGGACTGTCGACCGGCATTCCCCCTGCGGACACCCCGAGCTTGACGAAGTTGGTAGGTATCACACTGCGGTGTGCTTGACTTTGTTTCGGAGTGACTTTAATCTTTGCATCCTGATACCGGGGGCATCCTCGATATGATGCTGGATGACCAAAGGCACCGCAGTTCACACAATATAGTTTTTCTTTTGGCTCCGCCTGAGCCAATTTGCACTCGCCGGGAGCATGAATGCCTTTGCATTTAACACACCTATATTTCATGGCGCAATTGGCAGCCGAATGCCCGAATCTTTGACACCTGTAGCACTGGTTGACCTCACTTTTCTGGAGGCGTTCCCATCTCACCACGCGGAAGTTCAAGTGCCATATTTTCTGCAGAGCACTCGAACTACTTTTGCTGGAAATCTGGACTAAGTAGTGAGGCAAGTTTTTGCGCTCCACAATCGATCTTCTCGTTGCAAAGTTTTTAACTGAAATAAATTGTATTTCTGGTGCATCTTCTTGGAGCACCTGAAGGAGATCGACTGTGTCAATTCCTTATGCCAAATTAATATGGTATGCACCGAATCACAAATTTGCGTCAACATATGCACCACTTGTACAACGACCCGCGAATATCGTTGCACGTGCCTTCCCTCTTTGACAGTTTCCACCGACTCCAACTGCCATCAGCTTTGGGTGACATTCCTCGACTCAAACTGACGTAGGATGGGAATGTCATCCAAAGCTGACGTTCGCTCAAAAGCCATATGGCAGCGATGCGCATGTGTGCGAGCCGGCAGTGGCGTAGGGTCGCCTCATTACAGCTATCCGCCTAAAAAGGCCAGAATTGTGGAGACAATTCTTGGTTTTTACACCACGATAATGCACCATCCCATACTGCACTCGTAATTCGTGATAATTTCGCCAAAAACTCAACCCATATCGTTCCGCAACCACCGTATTCACCTGATCTGGCGCCATGCGACTTCTGGCTGCTCAGCAAGCTCAAATAAACGCTCCGGGGACACCGTTTTGATACGATAGAGGAGATTCAAGCCGCAGCGAAGACGGAACTGAAGGCCATCCCAGAAACGACGCGTATGTCAAACACTAATGAATATTTTGACATAGAAGTCAATGACAGTACTACCAACCTAAAAAAATAATTCTTCAAATCCTTCGACGCGCGATTTAAATTCAAATGTTACCTTATTTTTTGGTCACAGTATGCATAACAGTCCTCCAGGGGCAGTGAAAAAAAGCAAGTCCTAAGAATTAACAATGCAACGTCCTGGGGCATTTAGACCCTATCGTCGAGATACGCTAGAGCTATTTGATATAAGCTCAGAATTTTTTTTAATGCGTTGTATGTTTTATCTCTGAGAGCTGTTCGCTAAATGAACTGACTAGCAAGAAAAGTGTACCACGCAGCATTTTGTATGCCCTCTTACACCAATGTTCTAAAATTGCCTTGGGGACATACTTAGTAATCGACAAGATGTAGTGCGGATCCACGAGCGTTGTGCGACAATGAAAGAGTGATGGAGGTAATTGAAAAAATCTTTTAAATCAATACGATTACACTTTATTTATGAGGTTAAGAGTTCACCGCCTGCGAAGGCTCTAACTTTTGCTTGGAAGGATTCACTGAGTGTAAATGCTTCTTGTATTTTTCTTGCCAATTCACCGCAATCTAGTCCGTTCTCTACGCAATATTCTAAGCAGTCGATTGCATCGTTTGGACGTTTCTCACCTATGCAAATTTTAACATATTCTGTCATTGAGGCTGCAGAAGCTGTTCCAGGGATCTGATGTTGGTTCTTGTCTAGCTTTTTGAACACTGTCCTTGCCTTTTCAAAATCTTTGCCTTTACTCAAAATACTTAGAATGTTGCCGAGCATCTGACCGGTACATCCTATCCTTTGCGTGCGCGTTTCTGACTGGTCTTCAATTCTGGTGAAAACATCCCACGCAATCGCATTAAATTTATCTTGCAAGTCAACCTGAGCAGGGTTGCCTAAGTTTGTGGGATTTTGCATAATTATTTTCAAAACTAAATTAACGAGGCTGTCACGGCTGATGTGGTCGAAAATGATAATATCAGACCAGAGTCTTGGAACATATTCCAATGCGCTATTCATATCCACAGCTTTTACAATCTCCTCCATGATACCCGGCTCAGGAGTGTAAATGTTGGGAACCAGTAGATCATAAATCTTCATGAATTCCTCTAAGGTCTCGGTTTGGCAAAGTAGTGCAAATAAATGTCTGTAGTAAACAGATTCTTTGTAGGAATCGCCAATCAGGTCGTAGTTTCTCCCGTGAAGAAGGAGTGCATCTATTCTTTTGGCCATAGTTTTGTCGTGCAAGTGATTACGGGCTATGTCCATTGCTGTTGTGAAGAAGAAAGTATCTTTTACATCCCTGATTTCAAATTCCTTGCCTTCAAGTTCTTTCAGAATATCAGATAGAATATGTGAAACTGGCCCTCGTTCCCGATAGAACGTTAGCAAAACGTAGTACCACGATGCCAGAGAAAGTTCTACCCCAAGTGATTTGAACTCACCTAGAACTTTAATAGCAAATGTTCGCGCCAACCGGAAGTTGCCGATGTTTGAAATCAAAGAAAGCAACGCATTTAGCGTACCCAAATTTGGACGGAGTCTTTGCGTTCTAATTCTACTTAAAATATCCTGGCACAACTCCCATCGCGGTTCAGCAGATTCTTTTAAGAAATTTGTTATGGATAAAATTGCATTAAATGTTTCAATATCTAGTTCAATGAATTTCTCTTGTGCTTCTTGGAAGAGGGCAAATGCGCGCTCCACTTGGAAATACTTGCACATTCCTCGAATGATGGCTGCGTAACTGCGGGGACTGGGAGGCAGTTCGCCAAAAAGTAATTCTGCCAACTCTCCATCCTTCCATGTTTTGCGTTGTCGCTCCTTACCCTGCATATTTTGCTGGAACCAACGTTCTTCGATTAATTCGAGTGGAATTAGTTCAGAGTGGTTATAAAAACAGAGCATTTCAAGCAGTGATTGTTTTAAGTAGTCTGTAATACGTATGCCTTTCGCACGCATTATGTTAAAGACGCTTACGGCGTCTGCTACTTCGGCATCGCGAATCAATTTTTCTAAGTGCTCCTCGTTGACTTCAGATTTTTCATTGAACAGCATTTTTGGGTCGAAAACCTTGATAGGGGGGTCTACTTCAGCATGCTGGAAAAAGTCTACTATAACGATATTTGGAGTTTAATTTAAATAAACGCTAACCTGGAATAAATTCCGGTGCTCCTGCCGAACCCATCTTGCCGCTTTTCGACCTGACTCTTGCGCCAATGCAAATAGTCTCTTTTGTTGGTTTGAATGGGGGATCAAGAATGGATCATCGTGATATTTATAGTGAGCGGCGATTGATACACGGGCCACAGTTTTGGACAGAGCATTGAGAACATTTGTCGCACCGCCTGGTATTTCCCTGGGAACGGATATTTGTTCAATATCTACTTGGAAGGACTTGCCACTAAGTTGTAAGGAGAAACACTTTATATTCAATGCTCGCATGTGTAAGCCTCGAGAAGTCAACATTTCATTGGCCACGCAATCTCAACTATTTTTGATCACATAATTTCAAAATGGTTCCATGAAACCTTTGAGGAACGGAACAAATGGAGAGGCTATGCTCATATAAGCTCCATAGCTTTGAGGAACAAGATAAAACCGGAGTGGACATCCATGTGTACACGTTGTCGCAACTACCCCTGCGACCGCCTGCCTAACTACGTGTCTTTTTGCACCTACCCCTGCGACCGTGATTCTAAAGCTAGTTAAGGGGAACCCAATGGATTGTCACAAGAAAGTAAACAAACGCTTATGCACTCGTAAATATGGTTTTATTGCAAATAACACTTCACAGAACAAGAAAATAGCATTAAATACAAATAAAGCATTATGGCCACTTAGGATAGAAAACACTTTCGTATCGATAACCCATCGTTTTCTAGCAATAACGCACATTACACTTCTAATTGAGTTCCTCGCTCCGATTTACAATGTCACTCCTTAAAATGTTGTTATCCCTAAACCGGGTGTAATATTACTTTCACTACAGCCAATATGTACCTCCGGACACGTTCTCGAACCGAAAAGACGACTAAATTCCGAATTGTATCTCACGCGCCAGGTAAATTTCGCGTCCATGTTTAGTCGTCAAATTGACAATCTGGCTCTCGAGAGGAGAAATTGTGGAAATTATTGGAAATGAAATGACAATCATGCTCAGAAGGTGGTCGCATCATTTTCTATGGAGCTTATATGAGCATAGCCACTCCATTTGTTCCGTTCCTCAAAGCTCCATAGCAAAAGATACTTTGAGGAACAAGATAAAACCGGAGTGGGCATCCATATGTACATGTTGTCGCAAATACCCCTGCCAGAGCATATCTACTAAATAGCAGCTGCAATGGGAACAAATTTTATTTCCTACGGTACTTATGGAGTAGAGAGAATTGGACTAAAAGTGAGTATGTATGGTGAACAAAAGCTTGAATTTTCTTGCAATTTCACCAACACAAGGTAAACTTTAATCCATCTTTTACACGTTTATCTGCCTCTCTTTTCATTTTGACAGCTCTTTGATTGCAGGTGCTAGTAAGTATCTAAGATTAATAAGAACTGGATGGGCTAAGCTCATATAAAATGCATGAGAGAGCATGCGACCGGTTTCTGCTCTCTTCCAAGTGAACAGTCTGTCATTTCCTCCCCGTCTGCCTCTTGCTGGTCACTTTCTTGTTCCAAAAGCTGACTAGCTGTGAACTGACTGTCAAGTTGACTGATGCAAATTGGACGCCAAATTGGCCAATTTGCAAGTTTCGTCGCGAATTTTATCCGATATTAAAACTGTGGAAAGTGTTCGCGACCTAAATTCGTTCCAAGTGTTTAAACATTCGATTGGAGTTTGTGATTCAAGTAACTTTAACGTGTGACACTGTGTAATTAACTTAGAATTTCAAAATGAAATGTGTAGTGCCTTCGTGAAAAAATCATAGTGGAAAAGGATCTGTACGTGTTTCCTTTCACAAGTGAGTAGTTATTACATTAATATTTTGATTGTTTTTCATACAATGCTGAAGGTTTTTCTAATAGAAAGCTAATTTTTGGTATTGTATGAAAATTTGTTTACATTGCGCAGCAGCCATGTTTGCTTGTGCAATTTGGCTCTCTCTAAGGTTGTAAACAAGAGCCTAGCAGTAGGAAAAGTGATCGCAGGGGTTGTTGCAACCATATTGTCACGTGGTTGTCCACTCCAGTATTATTTAATTACTCAATGGTAAGTATATATGCTCTGCCTGTGCGACCGCTTACCGAACTACGTGTCTTTATGCACCCACCCCTGCGACCGTGATTCTAAAGCTAGTTAACGGGAACCCAATGGGTTGTCAGAAGAAAGTAAACAAACACTTATGCACTCGTAAATATGATTTTATTGCAATTAACACTTCACAGAACAAGAAAATAGCATTGAATACAGATAAAGCAATATGGCTACTTCGGATAGAAAACACTTTCGCATCGATAACCCATCGTTTTCTAGCAATAACGTACATTACACTTATAATCGAGTTTCTCGCTCCGAATTACAATGTCACTCCTTAAAACGTTGTTATCCCTAAACCAGGTGTAATATTACTTTCACTGCAGTCAATATGTACCTTCGGACACGTTCTCGAACCGAAAAAAACGACTAAATTCCGAATCGTATCTCACGCGCCAGATAAATTTCGCGTCCATGTTTAGTCGTCAAATTGACAATTTGGCTCTCGAGAGGAGAAATTGTGGAAATTATTGTAAATGAAATGACAATCATGCTCAGAAGGTGGTCGTCTTTGAGGAACGGAACAAATGGAGAGGCTATGCTCATATAAGCTCCATAGCAAATGATACGACCACCTTCTGAGCATGATTGTCATTTCATTTCCAATAATTTCCACAATTTCTCCTCTCGAGAGCCAGATTGTCAATTTGACGACTAAACATGGACGCGAAATTTACCTGGCGCGTGAGATACGATTCGGAATTTAGTCGTTTTTTCGGTTCGAGAACGTGTCCGGAGGTACATATTAACTGTAGTGAAAGTAATATTACACCTGGTTTAGGGATAACAACATTTTTAGGAGTGACATTGTAAATCGGAGCGAGGAACTCAATTAGAAGTGTAATGTGCGTTATTGATAGAAAACGATGGGTTATCGATACGACAGTGTTTTCTATCCTAAGTGGCCATAATGCTTTATTTGTATTCAATGCTATTTTCTTGTTCTGTGAAGTGTTATTTGCAATAAAACCATATTTACGAGTGCATAAGCGTTTGTTTACTTTCTTGTGACAACCCATTGGGTTCCCCTTGACTAGCTTTAGAATCACGGTCGCAGCGGTAGGTGCAAAAAGCCACGTAGTTAGGCAGGCGGTCGCAGGGGTAGTTGCGACAACGTGTACACATGGATGTCCACTCCGGTTTTATCTTGTTCCTCAAAGGTGGTCGTATCATTTTCTATGGAGCTTACATTGAGTAATTAAATAATACTGGAGTGGACAACCACGTGACAATATGGTTGCAACAACCCCTGCGACCACTTTTCCTACTGCTAGGCTCTTGTTTACAACCTTAGAGAGAGCCAAATTGCACAAGCAAACATGGCTGCTGCTCAATGTAAACAAATTTTCATACAATATCAAAAATTTGCTTTCTATTTGAAAAACCTTCAGCATTGTATGAAAAGCATGTAAAACATTAATATATTAACTACTCACTTGTGAAAGGAAACACCTACAGATCCTTTTCCACCATGATTTTTTCACGAAGGCACTACACATTTCATTTTGAAATTCTAAGTTAATTACACAGTGTCACACGTTAAAGTCACTTGAATCACAAACCCCAATCGAATGTTTAAACACTTGGAACGAATTTAGATCGCGAACACTTTCCACAGTTTTAATATCGGATAAAATTTGCGACGAAACTTGCAAATTGGCCAATTTGGCGTTCAACTTGCATCAGTCAACTTGACAGTCAGTTCACACCTAGTCAGCCTTTGGGACAAGAAAGTGACCAGCAAGAGGCAGACGGGGAGGAAATGACAGACTGTTCACTTGGAAGAGAACAGAAACCAGTCGCATGCTCTCTCATGCATTTTATATGAGCTTAGCCCATCCAGTTCTTATTAATCTTAGGGAGCTTATATGAGCATAGCCTTTGAGGAACGGAACAAATGGAGAGGCTATGCTCATATAAGCTCCATAGAAAATGTTACGACCACCTTCTGAGCATGATTGTCATTTCATTTCCAATAATTTCCTCAATTTCTCCTCTCGAGAGCCAGATTGTCAATTTGACGACTAAACATGGACGCGAAATTTACCTGGCACGTGAGATACGATTCGGAATTTAGTCGTTTTTTCGGTTCGAGAACGTGTCCGGAGGTACATATTGACTGTAGTGAAAGTAATATTACACCTGGTTTAGGGATAACAACATTTTTAGGAGTGACATTGTAAATCGGAGCGAGGAACTCAATTAGAAGTGTAATGTGCGTTATTGCTAGAAAACGATGGGTTATCGATACGACAGTGTTTTCTATCCTAAGTGGCCATAATGCTTTATTTGCATTCAATGCTATTTTCTTGTTCTGTGAAGTGTTATTTGCAATAAAACCATATTTACGAGTGCATAAGCGTTTGTTTACTTTCTTGTGACAACCCATTGGGTTCCCCTTAACTAGCTTTAGGATCACGGTCGCAGGGGTAGGTGCAAAAAGACACGTAGTTAGGCAGGCGGTCGCAGGGGGAGTTGCGACAACGTGTACACATGGCTGTCCACTCCGGTTTTATCTTGTTCCTCAAAGAGCATAGCCTCTCCATCTGTTTCGTTCCTCAAAGAAATGATACGACCTTTGAGGAACGGAACAAATGGAGAGGCTTTGCTCATATAAGCTCCATAGAAGATGATACGACCACCTTCTGAGCATGATTGTCATTTCATTTCCAATAATTTCCTCAATTTCTCCTCTCGAGAGCCAGATTGTCAATTTGACGACTAAACATGGACGCGAAATTTACCTGGCACGTGAGATACGATTCGGAATTTAGTCGTTTTTTCGGTTCGAGAACGTGTCCGGAGGTACATATTGACTGTAGTGAAAGTAATATTACACCTGGTTTAGGGATAACAACATTTTTAGGAGTGACATTGTAAATCGGAGCGAGGAACTCAATTAGAAGTGTAATGTGCGTTATTGCTAGAAAACGATGGGTTATCGATACGACAGTGTTTTCTATCCTAAGTGGCCATAATGCTTTATTTGCATTCAATGCTATTTTCTTGTTCTGTGAAGTGTTATTTGCAATAAAACCATATTTACGAGTGCATAAGCGTTTGTTTACTTTCTTGTGACAACCCATTGGGTTCCCCTTGACTAGCTTTAGAATCACGGTCGCAGGGGTAGGTGCAAAAAGACACGTAGTTAGGCAGGCGGTCGCAGGGGTAGTTGCGACACCGTGTACACATGGATGTCCACTCCGGTTTTATCTTGTTCCTCAAAGGATACGACCACCTTCTGAGCATGATTGTCATTTCATTTCCAACAATTTCCACAATTTCTCCTCTCGAGAGTCCGATTGTCAATTTGACGACTAAACATGGATGCGAAATTTAGCTGGCGCGTGAGATACGATTCGGAATTAAGTCGTTTTTTCGGTTCGAGAACGTGTCCGAAGGTACGTATTGACTGTAGTGAAAGTAATATTACACCTGGTTTAGGGATAACATTTTAAGGAGTGACATTGTAAATCGGAGTGAGGAACTCAATTAAAAGTGCAGGGTGCGTTATTGCTAGAAAACGATGGGTTATCGATTCGAAAGTGTTTTCTATCCTAAGTGGCCATAATACTTTATTTATATTCAATGCTATTTTCTTGTTCTGTGAAGTGTTATTTGCAATAAAATCATATTTACGAGTGCATAAGCGTTTGTTTACTTTCTTGTGACAACCCATTGGGTTCCCGTTAACTAGCTTTAGAATCACGGTCGCAGGAGGTAGGTACAAAAAGGACACGTAGTTAGGTAAGCGGTCGCACGGGTAGTTGCGACAACGTGTACATATGTATGTCCACTCCGGTTTTATCTTGTTCCTCAAAGACTAGTTCAAAAGTTAGGGAGGCAAGAAAAGGAGTAAATGATAGCCCAAAAAATTCCTGAATATCAGCTATTTATTTGTAAGGTTTCTTCGATTGCATTGGTAGTGGCTTACACCAAGGGTAGCCTCGGCAACGCAGGAGCAAATGAAATCAATTGGCGGGAAAATTCAAATTTATAACACCATGAAAAAAACATTTAACTCAAAATGATTTAACATATTTTTTTAGTTTCTCATTTAAGGTGTCTAAGGTAAATTTGACAATTAATTTAACTTTAGGTTAAATGCAATAAATGAAAATGTATTTTTAGTGATTATTGATGAAAATCTAATAAAATAATGGAGCGCAACTATTTAATTTTCTAACGAATATTAGAGTTAGGAGTTTCAGATACAAACATCGTGAATCAAAAATTGAAACAAGTAAATCGGATCAAAAATTAACGTTGTGTGTATCTCATTTCGTTTCCAGGTCTGGAAGACAGTTTAATATATAGCGATATTTTTTCCATGTAAGAATATTCATGGTAATATTTTTTCTATTAAATATGACTTTTTTTTAGATATAAAAAAATACCTTTTTGATTATCAAATTCAAAAGGGAGCAATAGCGACCACTTCCAATCATATGTTGCTTTTAGCATTGCCATCTTAAACCTGGCCGTCTTGCTCTGCAATTTCTCCGACATGACCTCATACGTTTGAGAATGGAACACTGGAGTGGAACATCAACTCAAATTTTGTCATCATTTCCCGATGCGCCACGAACGTTGCTCTTTCGATTTAATTTTCGAAGGGTATAGTTTAAAAAGGGAGCTACAATTTAGAAATATTTGAAAATCTAAAAGTTAACTACCATTGCATAATTGATTGATAATGTTCCTATTTCAGACTTGAATAGTTTGTAAAACTTTATTCGGGTAAAAAGAAACTCACAGCGACATTTAATAAGCAAAAACTAAATCTGTTTCCTAGGTTATTACAAATTCAACTACTATTAAGATTATAATCGTTCATTCTTTTATACTTTTTCACCTCCCTTTTCCTTTCATAATCGTCTTCAGTGGAATGAAGGTGAAATGCATAATTGTTGAGCTTGACCTTCGCTATGTGTGAGAGAACTACATGACTTTAAGGTATACTAATTTGTTGAAATATCGCCTAACAGAAATTTATTCTGATTTTAATTTCGCAATAAAATAGTATTTTGTGTTACTATATTTTACTGCTATAAGTTTAACTAACAAGCTGAAGTGTCGTTTGTTGTTCATGTGCTCACCATATGCAACAAGGGGTTGCTTTCCGATGCATGGCACTTGACCATTTTTAAGTATACTATTTAGAGTAAATAAAAGTTTATTGCAGCTGGCATTAAATTGCCTTACAGTTAATATATTGCCATAGCTGGGACTTGATCGAATGGATCAAAAATAGCTTAATGTTATCTTGATTTAATTTATACGAGGGAACACATTTGAGCATATGTTGGTTAAAAATACGTCTTCTCTTGCTGTTAGATTTCTCAAACCAGTGACTAGTCTTAAAAATCCAACGTTTCTCTTTAAATAAATCATACTGCGCCCCAATAATTAATTTATCTCTTTGATATAGGCTATGAAATTGATCGAAAGTTTGAATACAATATTCGAATTATTTGCACAAAGCATCTTTTTGAAGAGTTCATACTCGTATATCATTCTGCTTGCTAATATAAAGATCAATTATTTCGAAATTACTTTTATTCATTTGAAAACTCAAAAATATAATAAATGGAATTCATTCTATATATGCCTACAGTTAAAAGAATAATACTAACAACTCCGGGATTCTGCTTTCCGCTTTCCACATCCAGAGAGGTGCTTGAAATCAATATTGTCGCTAAGCTCGTTGCATTTGCCTGCAAAAATAAAAATATGTCTGAGATCCCGGTGACATTTATAAAAGTAAACAGTTTACCGATTGTCATCCATTATTTATTTTTTCATCTCCATATATTCGTATGTCCAGTATCATTTAACAGATTCCTGGAAAATGAAATAAAATTGACTTCATCAATAAAATTATTCAAGCGATATGCTAGCACAACTTGTCCCCAAAATGCAGGCGCTACTACGCGAAAACTAATCGAATAAAATGGTCGCTACCGAAATGTAAACATAATCATGCATGAATTGGAAGCAGTGACTTTGAGTGAAAAAACACTTCTAAATATTGATTTTTCTTTTCTATGCTTTATGTTGATACTGTCGCGTGTTATTCGGTTCGCGGCCAATAATTTTAATGTTCCGGGAAAGTGAAAACGCAATGTCTTTTAATTTAAGTTAAAAGTGTTTATTTAATTAAGTAAAATGCACAATAATCAGTTAACACTTTCACTAATTTTAATTGTCACTATTAAAAAAAAATCTAACACTTGTCCATAAATTTACTATCGCAATTGTCTTCTAAATTACTTCACTATTACGAAACACACTTCCCACACACAATCGCAGTTCTTATCGCGGTCGAATGAATGATTCCCCCCATTCATTCAGCTCGCCTTTATATAGGGTCTCTACCTATTCACCCATTTCTCGCACATGGGCGAATGTTCGACCGAGAGGTAGGTTCGAGCAAATTCATGAATGGAGTGACGTCACTTGCAGATGTTGATCATTCTTGTTGGGTTCTCGTGATTTCGAGTGAATTCGTGTTCTTCATTGTTGTGAAAACAATTGCGACAGTAGCTCGCAGAATTATTTGTACATGTAACAATACTAACCTAGGAAATGTTACTCCTGTGGGCTGACGGGGTGTTCTATTATTGTATATTTTCACAATGCACATGATTTTGGAAACTTCTTCGCATTTTCTTACTTTTCCGTAGAAATATAACGTTTCCTCACTTGCAATCTAACCGATAGATTGTCTCTTATTGTCTTGTTAGTGAACAACGCACATATCACAAATTTTCACTGATTTTAACATCAAAATTATACAGCAAACGAGTTTGTTTACGCATTTTCACAGCCGAATTTGATAGCGAATGCAAAAAAATCATATGATGATATAAAGATTTCTCCTTATCAGCAGCGAGAATTGATGACAAGAAAAACTAGTGTTCCATTAGCATCGGGCCGTTCCTGTTAGCTACCTGTTCCAAGCCTCATACAAAACTAACACCTTTGAGAATGGAACACTGGAGTGGAACATCAACTCAAATTTTGTCATCATTTCCCGATGCGCCGCGAACAAAACTGACGATAGATACAAGCCATATGGCAGCAGCGCTTACTACCCCACACATGACCATTAGTAGGCCGACTTTGCTGGCTAACTTACATGGCGTTATATGAAGAATTGTGGAGGTGCCAGCAAAAATTCGAGGTTTTGTACGGTTTAGACATGGATTTCTACAGTGAAATCCAGATGATCCATGGAGAACACAATAGCGCTCCTAGTGAAGTGAAAATTATTTCAGTTCTTATACCCGTTTAGTTTTTATCGCCTTCCAAAGTGAATTTATAGGAGTTTGTTTACATCTCAACGCTGAGCTATCAGTCGAAGGTGCAAAACGTGTGCTTCATTTGCTCGTCTTGGAAAGTTTAGGAGCACAATGGGCTATACAAGGTGAATTTATAGCATGCACGGAATGCGTTCGGCACGTTTTTTATTCGGAAAATAGTATATATGACGAAATATAAGCATTTGCTAATGCCGCAGTTGGGTGACAGCTACCGGAAGCTTGTCCATAGTAGGCCGACTAATACATATGCAAATTGCTACCATATGGCTTGTATCTATCGTCAGTTTTGGCCGCGAACGTTGCTCTATCGATTTCATTTTGGAAGGGTGTAGTCTAAAAAGGGAGCAACAGTTTAGAAATATTTGAAAATGTAAAAGTTAACTGCCATTGCATAATTGATTGATAATGTTCCTATTTCAGACTTGAATAGTTTGTAAAACTTTATTTAGATAAAAAGAAACTCACAGTGACATTTAATAAGCAACAACTAAATCTGTTCCCTAGGTAATTACAAATTCAACTACTATTAAGATTATAATCGTTCATTCTTTTATACTTTTTCACTTCCCTTCTCCTTTCATTATCGTCTTCAGTAGAATTAAGGTGAAATTTATAATCGTTGAGCTTGATCTTCGCGATGTGTGAGAGAACTACATGCCTTTAAGGTATACTAATTTGTTGAGATATCGCCTAACAGAAATTTATTCTGATTTAAATTCGCAATAAAATAGTATTTTGTGTTGACGTATTTCACTGCTATAACCTTAAATAACAAGCTGAAGTGTCGTTTGTTGTTTACTCGGTCACCATATGCAACAAAGAGTTGCTTTCCGATGCATACCACTTGAACAGTTTTAAGTATACTATTTAGAGTAAATAAAAGTTTCTCGTAGCTGGCAGTGAATTGCCTTACAGTCAGTATCTTGCTATAGGTGAGACTTGATCGAATGGATCAAAAATAGCTTAATAATATCTTGATTCAATTTATACGAGGGAACAAATTTGAGCATATATTGGTTATAAATACGTCGCCTATTGCTGTTGAATTTCTCAAACCAGTGATTAGTCCCAAAATGAATTATCCTGTGCCCCGATATTAAATTTAGCTCTTTGATATAGGCTATGAAATTGATCAAAAGTTTGAATACAAAATTCGAATTATTTGTCCAAAGCATCTTTTTGAAGAGTTCATATATCCTTCTGTTTGTTAATATTAAGATCAATTATTTCGAAATTACTTTTATTCATTTGAAAATTCAATAATATTGTTTTTTGTACCGCGATAAGATATTTTTCTTACCGCCCAGTTCACAATTTAGTACTTTACTAAATGTGCAGGAAGCAAGGATATATTTCTAGTGGAGTACTAGAAATATTCTAACTCCATAAAATATTTATATTTACCTAGTGATTATAAAGCGTCTAGGCACGAAGGTAGATTAGGCGGTTAACGCCGGAATGACTGAGTCAAACAGAGGCGAATTCGCCAGTTTAACGTTTGACCAAACAGTGTATTTTCCTATATCGACCTATTCTATTTATACAATTTTTCTATCACAAATACATATTTAACTCTAACAAAATATTGTTTGCTTCAGCAAAAAATACTTACCGAGAAAATTCCTTATTCTAAATTTTCTACTTCAAAATCTATACAAAACAAATTTACTTCCTCAATGCAATTCTACACGTTGGGTTTCCCATAGAATGCTATCACAAAAAAAACATTAGCTCTGCATGACGTGAATGCATTCATACATACTCTATGTTAATTTCCCGCAAAAAAAGGAAACAAGATATCATATGTGGAGTTCTTAGACGCCACATATGAACAATGTCAAGTTCATCGAGAACAAACGAAAGCAGTCAAGGCAATTAGTTTATGTTTTGAAATATGATGCACAAGTGTCTTCGCTTGTTGTAAATTTGTAATGTTGTACATATGAAACCATATGAGTGAGGATTTTTCCACACGTAAGAAAATGGGTTCATATGGGAAGAAGTACATATGATAGAGTTTGATGTAGTTTCTAGGTTTAAAGCGGATCATGCATATTTATTTATTTATATTGATGCATGAATGAATTTAATATGAATTTACCTAATGGTTAAATTATTGTGTGAGTATAAATGCATTACAATTTAACTTATCAGGCAAGTAATTTACTTAGATTTTAATACTTTCGCTGTCGTAAGGGAACATCCTCCCCCCCTTTAAACGAACTGTTGAAAGATGGATTTCTGGATTCACCTGGAATTCCTCAGCTTTCGCCTTGCGTGGTGCGGGTGTTGGGTGACGGTTGCGTGTAGGCCGCCTCCTGCAAAATTTCCACACAAGGTACAATAAACAGACCAACGAAATTGATAAGCCAAAGTATCCAATGGTGAAATGATGCACGTGGGTTGACTTGCTTGTTGGGAATTCCGTTTCGGCGGCTCGTAGCTTGTTGATGCTCTGTTGTAGTGTTTTAATATCGTTTTCTAAATTGTCCTCGTTCTTGGCTGACATACGGGTGTTATTGAAATTGTTGGTGAGTTCCACGAGGTCGAAAATGTTTCGCGAAGGAAGGATGGACGTTCTTATCATCAAGGGATGTACCTTGCTCGTCTGTAATGTAGCGATCTCGTCTTTGATACTGCATCCGCGAGTTACATTGATGGTCCCCGATCCGGATAGCACGCAAGTTGAAATTGCCGTTCCACAAACGATGTTGATGCTCACCGGTTGGTTTGTCACGTAAATCCAGTGATGTGGATTCAAGAGCTGGGTCCACCTTACTGTTTCCTTAGTTTTGATGACACAGCTGGAAATATTGCCCGCATCAGTTAATATTGCCATTTCGCAGTGGTTGATATTAGGTCCCCATCGATGCATCGGATGACGTAGTTTGCAGATGAACCCGGAGTAGTCAACAAGGAGACATTTTGAGATTTCCAGTTTGGACATTGGGTAAAATTGATCTCGATGTAGATTTACGAGCAGAATTTGTGTTGATGGAATAACGGTGAAAAATGTCTCATTAACTAATAAAGGTACTGGAACAATTCGTAAGGTTTCGAATATTTCCTGTGATAGAAGTGGAAGCTTTATTCGGAAAATCATTTGCTCGCCTAACATTCTGTCTTCTATAGACATCATTCCATATAATTTTGCTAAGTGTCCATGATCTCCAGGTACTCGCAATGTGGGTGAGAGGTGCTCTTTAATCATAATAAGCTGGTCTTGTAGCTGTCTAGGAGTTATTACTTGCGGATTGACTTTGCCGTGATGAGCCCTTGTTATCACTTCTAGAAGTGTCGATTGTGCCCTTTGATAATGTGATATCATCAGTATTAACCGAATTGCTAGAGTGTTGAAGTATTCCATTATTTTTTCTTGGTGGAACTCGTGGTTAATTCCTTTAATGGTGTTGAGCGTCTGGTTGAGATATTCTTCTAGTTCATTCACCCGTCTTTCAACTGCTTTATGTGACTCTTTCATGATATTTGTGGTGCAATCGATTATGGATGTTTGATTCTTCAGTAGTTCTAGCAAGTATCTGTCATTTTGTGGAAGGTTGTTTATTGTCTCTGACATTTTTTCCGCATACTCATCATCCAAAATGCCGAAAAGCGAATGAGCGATGTTACCGAATATATTGAGGGGGGATCGTTTCCCTCGTCCATGGCCTTGTTGACGCAGTAATTTGTTGTTCTCTGTTAATTCCGCAACCGTGGTTGTAAATTGAGCTAGCGTTGGTGCACAGGAATAATATTTACTGTTATACTACAGAGATGATCTAGGTTTTCAATTCCTTTGTTTATAGTGGCCAGCTCCTTCCTGTAGTTTGTCATGTTGTAGTAAATAACTAAATCCCACTCGTCGGATGACAAGTGAGTGAAACCCATTCGTTCAAAATACAAACCAGGTAATGATTTAAACGGTTTTATTGTTGCCTGATTGTTTCCTAGTACCGGCAAGACAAGGCAAGTGAATAATAATAGGCTGATTGGGAGCTGACTTCGGCGCAGTTTTTTGGAAGCAGGTGGACCTTCGGTTGGCGGTGGCCTGTTTGTTTTGTCTGCATTCGTTTGCGTCATAGAGAGTGAGGATGTTGTATTGGTGAAGTTTTCTTCGTTGGTTTCATCCTTCGCTTCTGCGTCGACCTTTACTGGTAGTGGAGCGAGATTGTGGATTGCCCGTTTTAGAACACCTGTAGCCGTTTTTACAATTGCAGCTCGCACTAAACCATCATTTCCCTTTATAGTCTCCAGTATGCGACCAAGACGCCATTGCATGGCCGGAAGATTGCTGTCCTTTATTATAACCATCATGCCTGGCTGGGCGTTCTGGCATTGTTGCTTCCATTTTGTTCGGTACTGCAGCTCGGTTAAATATTCTTTTAACCATCGCTGCCAGAATTGATTCTTGAGGTGAAGAGTGTGCTTCCAGTGTTGAAGTAGATCTACTCGCTGAGGGTTTTCAGTAGATTCGGCAGTGCTGGTTAACGGTTTGCCTATTAAAAAATGTCCTGGGGTCAGCGCAGTCAGGTCGTTTGGATCCGAAGACAGTGGCGTGATAGGTCGTGAATTGAATATCGCTTCTACTTGCACTATAACCGTCTCCAACTCCTCATATGTCAGCGAATTGTTGTTTAGGCTGCAAGGAAGCAAGTTTTTAGCAGACTTGACGGCTGCCTCCTACAGTCCACCGAAATGTGGAGCTCTTGGTGGGATGAAATGGAATTCGGTTCCTCTAAGTGTGCAGAATTTGTTGATTTGTTCTTCCGCTTCTTTTGAATATATCGCTGGTCGAAGTTCTTCCAGTTGGTTTCGAGCTCCTACAAAGTTCGTTGCGTTGTCGCAATACAAATGTTGGCAATTTCCACGTCTACCCACAAAGCGTTTCAGCGCGCCGATGAATGCGTTAGTCGTCAAGTCACTTACCACTTCTAAATGCACTGCCTTGGTTGCAAAACAAACGAATAACGCTACGTAACACTTCTGAGGCTTCTTTCCTCTAGCTTTGTAATGAATCCAAAATGGACCGCAAAAATCAACTCCTGTTGTTCGGAATGGCTTATCAGGTTTGATTCTTCTCTCAGGCAAATTACCCATCATCTGGGATAAAAGTTTTGGCTTTGCTTTGCTACAGTGAACGCAATTCAATACAATTGACCGCGCAATTGTCTTCCCTTTGAATAGCCAAAATTTTTGGCGCGTGGTAGCGAGTAATCCTTGCGGTCCAACGTGAAAATTTTTAATGTGAATGTCTGTCATTACCAGCCGAGTAAGTATGTCATTGTATGGCAACAACATTGGATGTTTTGCGTCATATACGATGTCAGCTCCTTGTAATCGTCCTCCGACCCTGATAACGCCATTCTTGTCCAAGAATGGGGCGAGTGAGCTTAAGTTGCTTTGCTTGTCTACTATGGCCGTTTTTTTAAGGGAGGCTAACTCTTGTGAAAAGTTTCGGCATTGAGCTTCTTTTATAAGTTGTGCCGTGGCTGCATCCAATTCTTCAACAGTAAGGTGTGATGAACGTTTGAACCCTTTGTTTCTGATGTTATTTACAAACCGAAGAACATAAGCGAAAATCCGTTGCAAATGTTGAAAGGAATTCCGGTGGTCGATTGTAGACAGTATATCTCGTTCGTTTGCAACTGACAGTGCTACCTTTGCTGGCTTCGTTTCTAGATTTGTTTCAAATTTTTCATTCCTCGGCCACACCCTTTCGTCGCCATGTAGAAACCTCGGCCCGTAAAACCAAAAAATATCATTTTTTAATTTGTTGGGTGCGACTCCGCGGGAAACCAAATCGGCAGAATTTTCCTGGGAAGGTACGTGTCACCATTGTTCAGCCGTGGTAAGCTCCTGTATAGCTGCTACTCGGTTTGCAACGAAGGTGACGTATGATGATGATGGGGTCCTCAGCCAGGCAAGAACTACCTCTGAGTTCGTCCAAAATGTGCATGGAACATCATTCCATTGTAGTGCCCTTGTGACGCGAGTAGCGTGCTTGGTAGTGAATGTTGCAGCTTGAAGCTCCGAACGCGGAATCGTTGTAGCCTTGTTTGGGGCTACCTTTGACTTGGCACATAGCAGTCTCACGACCACGATACCGTCAATTTGCTGTGATCGCACGTATATAGCTGCGCCGTATGCCTTCTCTGATGCGTCGCTGAAAGCATGTAATTCAAGGCTTCGCGGGTTTTCGACCGAAAATACATGCCTTGGAAACTGGATATCTTCAAGGCATTGCAGTTCTTTACGAAATTTGACCCAATAAGAGTGCATCTCCATTGGTACAGCTGCATCCCAATCTATCTTTAGATTCCATAATGCTTGTAGAAATATTTTGGCCTTGGTCACCACTGGGCTCCTGACTCCTAATGGGTCAAAGAGATGCGTAATGTCAGACGACACTGTTCTTTTGGTCACTTTACCGTCGCTGGCCTGAATTGTTTCTACGCAGAAGTTGTCATCTTCGGGAAGCCAGATTATGCCCAACGTCTTCACATGGTAGCTGTCTTTGCCGTTTAGGTTGAATTGAACTGCTTGGTCCTCTTCGAGAATGCCTTGAAGTAGCCGAGTATGGTTTGCGCACCACTTTCGCAATTTGAACCCTCCTGATTGAAGCAATTCCTTTAGTTGCCTTTGTACTGCGAGGGCTTCCGTTAGACTGTTAGCTCCTGCCATGACGTCATTAATGTAAATGTTGTTCCTTATCGTTTGCAAACCCAATGGAGCTGACGTTTCAGCTTGTGCTGCTATTTGTCTGAGGCATCTCATGGCTAAATATGGAGCCGTTGTAATGCCGTATGTCACCGTAGTTAGTTGGTAGCACTTAACTGGTTCATTTGAATGGTCTCTCCAAAATATTAATTGAAATTTACTATCGGAAGCCGGAAGCGTAACAGAACGGTTAAAACATCGTCTTGGAGAAACGGTCCAGTGTGCAGAACTTCATTCAAGGAGATATTTGTAGACGTTTTTGCTGAAGCATCAAATACTACTCGCAGTTTAGTTGTGGTACTTTCTGGTTTTATGACACAGTGGTGCGGCAAGAAGTAATGGGGTGTAGGTACCTGCTGAATATCGACCTCTTCCATGTGTCTTAACTGACGGTATTCCTTCATGAAGTCGGTGTACTGTTGTTTCAGCGATTCGTTCTTGTTCAATTTTCGTTCCAAAGCCAGAAAACGTTTATATGCTGTCTCTTTGGAGTCACCCAACAACTTAGGGTCTTTCATGAATGGTAATTTTACAACAAATCGTCCATCTTGTCCTCGCCTGGTATTAGCAGTGAAGTGTTCTTCACAACCTTTTTCTTGCTGCGTAAGGTTCGAGCTCGGCTCCACTTCGTCCAGTTTCCAGAACTCTTGCACCCTTTCTTGAAGCTCGCCGCAATCATGACTGCAGATGCCACAGCTAAATGTGTGGGTGTCCGAATTAGCCACTCGACCGGAGACGATCCATCCAAACACGGTATTCTGTAGACTTGATAATTTCTTCCCCAATCTTATTTGCCCAACCGAAAGTATCGGCAAAAAGTTTTGGGCTCCAATGAGAATATCAATTTGATTAGGGTGATTGAATTCAGGATCCGCAAGTGACACATTTTGGGGAATAGGCCATGATACGATGTCAATGAATTCTGACGGTTGATAAGTTGTGATTTGCGGTAGAACAAAGGCTTCAATTCTGGCTGAGAATCCTGTTGTCCTGGACCGTGTCGAAAAGTTTACTCTAGATTGAGCCTTTTGAATTCCTTGTCCAATCCCTTGAACACACAATGCTTCGGGAACTTCCTTCAAACCAAGCCGTCTAACCAGATCTTTCGTGATGAAATTTAATTGAGATCCGGAGTCAAGAACAGCCCGACATTCAAGTTCTCGACCATCCACAGTCAATACCTTGACGAGTACAGTGCTCAGCAAGATGCTGTTTCTCCGTGTGTTGTTGGTCTTCGCTGCTAGGGTCGTTAAGTTTGATGGCATTGTCGATGTTTCTGCTTGTGCTGGAGGTAAAGCAGAACTTGACTTGATACCCTGATTGTCGATGTGCAATAATGTATTATGCCATTGCGAACACTTCTTGCAGCCTTGGAGCGAACACTGTTGACTATTATGGTCCGCCCCCAAATAGTTGTAGCACAGATTATTTTTCCTCACAGTCTGGAGACGAACCTTTGGGGTTTGGTTTAGAAAAGTTTTGCAAGAACACACTGGATGCGTTCCTTGGCACACTATGCATCGGCTTCCTTTGGATGACGTCACTAGCGAGGCAGGCTTAGTTTTTTTTTCTTTAGAAATGGCGAGCCCCCTTTGCCGAGGGTTTCCAGGCTTTGAAAACGATTCTCCAGAAATGATAGAAAATGCTTCACAGTGCTTAGCTGCCGGGGCTCTGCCAACGATTGCTCATACAATGTATGTGTTGTATGATCCAACCTTTTCACCAGTACATGCAGTAGTATCGGATCCCAGGCGTCAATTAAAATGCCCAAATTCTTGAGTCCCAGTAGACATTCATTGGTTACGTCATGTAGATTTCTAACTGATGATGCAGATTCAACAGAGCTCGATGGTTGAGAAAGAAGTTTGTTGAGAAGATGTGTCACTAGCAACCTTTTGTTGTCATATCTCTCTTTAACTATATTCCATGCATCTAAATAATTCTCGCTGGAAACTGGCAAATGCTGCACTAATCGTTTTGCTTCGCCTGATAAATTGCTAAGCAGATAATACATTTTTTGCGCATTTCCGATTGCACGGTTGTGGATCAGTTGGAGGTACAAATCACGAAATTGAGTCCACTGCAAGGAATCACCGTCAAAGGTTGGTAGTACGATTTTTGGCAATTGATCTCCGGTATCCTTTGATTGTAGCAGTGGATTGTCGCTTCTGCCTTCAGTGCTTCTCATACGTTCTTGCATTGAGATTATTATTTCTTGAGTCCAGCAATGAAGTTCTTGGCAGATTTCAGGACTGTACTCAAAAGGGCTCCTTTCAGTGGTTTGTTCCCATATTGCCTGATCGTTCTCTGCCAGTTTATCCACGTATCTTTGTAATAAGTTGACCTCAAGTGTGTAGTACTCAGTAGAATGTTCAATACTAGGCTTTTGTTCAATGTCTTGAATGAAGTAGGTAAGGGTCCTCATCAAGGCCTTTTGCTTCCGGATCATTCTTGGAAGAACATCCTTTTCCTCTTCGTCATCGCCTTTGAATTTGAAATCTGCATGGCGTTCTAGTTTTCTTGTGGCAGATATATCCCCAGATTTGTTTGCAGGTGATGATGCCATAGGGTTGTCGTTAGAAGAAGTTCCCTCCAGGTTTCTCCTCGTGTCATCTAGTGCATGAATGAGCTTCTCGTACACCTTGCAAATTTCGTTGTAGTAATTGTTGGCAAAGTAGGGATGATCTGGTGAGGTCACTTCAAATGGTTTCAAATTTTCGTGAACTTGATCAAATTCGGACCAGTACTCTTGTGACAAGCCCAGTCTCTTGTCTAGGTACTCCTTGGTTTTCCTGGACACTGAATCCTTCCTGAAGTTTATCAGCAGCTGTTCCAGTTTGCTCCCCAGCTCGGATTGTGTCGCCGTTAACTTTTCCATTGTTGGGCTTGTTCGAATGCTACGATTGATTTAAGCGATCGGCTTTGTTCTGGATCACGTCGGGGTCACCAATGTTTTTTGTACCGCGATAAGATATTTTTCTTACCGCCCAATTCACAATTTAGTACTTTACTAAATGTGCAGGAAGCAAGGATATATTTCTAGTGGAGTACTAGAAATATTCTAACTCCATAAAATATTTATATTTACCTAGTGATTATAAAGCGTCTAGGCGCGAAGGTAGATTAGGCGGTTAACGCCGGAATGACTGAGTAAAACAGAGGCGAATTCGCCAGTTTAACGTTTGACCAAACAGTGTATTTTCCTATATCGACCTATTCTATTTATACAATTTTTCTACCACAAATACATATTTAACTCTAACAGGCAAGTAATTTACTTAGATTTTAATACTTTCGCTGTCGTAAGCGAACAAATATAATAAATGGAATTCATTCTATATATGCCTAAAGTTAAAAGAATAATACTAACAACTCCGGGATTCTGCTTTCCGCTTTCGAGGATGAAATAGCTTCCACATCCAAAGAGGCGCTTGAAATCAATACTGTCGCGAAGCTCGTTGCATTTGCCTGCAAAACCAAAAATATGTCTGAGATCCAGATGAGATTTATATAAGTAAACATTTTACCGATAGTTGCCCATTAATAATCTTTTCATCTCCATATATTTGTATGCCCAGTATCATTTAACAGACTCCTGGAAATAAAATTATTCAGGCAATATGCTAGCGAAACTTGCCCCCAAAATGCAGGCGCTACTACGCGAAAACTAATCGAATAAAATGGTCGCCACCGAAATGTAAACATAATCATGCATGAATTGGAAGCAGTGATTTTGAGTGAAAAAAACACTTCTATATATTGTATTGTGCTTTCTACATTGTATGTTGTTACTTACCTATGAAATGATAGTCCTGTGGGCTGACGGTGCGTTCTATTATTGCATATTTTCACAATGCACATGATTTCAGAAACTTTATTTGCATTTTCCTCCTTTTCCGTCGAAATATATAGTTTTCTCACTTGCAATCTAACCGATAGATTGTCTCTTATTGTCTTGTTCATGAAAAGCGCACAAATCACAAATTTTCACTGATTTGGACTAAAAATCCCACAGCAAATGAGTTTGTTTACGCGTTTTCACAGCCGAATTTGACAGCGAATGCAAAAACATCATATGAAATATGAAGATTTCTCCTTATCGACAGCGAGAATTGATGACAAGAAAAATCAGTGTTCCATTAGCATCGGGCCGTTCCTGTTAGCTACCTGTTCCATTGGGTAATTAAATAATACTGGAGTGGACAACCACGTGACCATATGGTTGCAACAACCCCTGCGACCACTTTTCCTACTGCTACGCTCTTGTTTACAACCTTAGAGAGAGCCAAATTGCACAAGCAAACATGGCTGCTGCTCAATGTAAACAAATTTTCATACAATACTAAAAATTTGCTTTCTATTTGAAAAACCTTCAGCATTGTATGAAAAACACGCAAAACATTAATATATTAACTATTCACTTGTGAAAGGAATTACCTACAGATCCTTTTCCACTATAATTTTTTCACGAAGGCACTACACATTTCATTTTGAAATTCTAAATTAATTTCACAGCGTCACACGTTAAAGTTACTGGAATCACAAACTGTAATCGAATGTTTAAACACTTGGAACGAATTAAGATGGCGAACACTTTCCACAGTTTTAATATCGGATAAGATTCGCGACGAAACTTGCAAATTGGCCAATTTGGCATCAAATTTGCATCAGTCAACTTGACAGTCAGTTCACTCCTAGTCAGCTTTTGGAACAAGAAAGTGACCATTAAGAGGCAAACGGGGAGGAAATGACAGACTGTACGCTTGGAAGAGAGCAGAAACCGGTCGCATGCTCTCTCATGCATTTTATATGAGCTTAGCCCATCCAGTTCTTATTAATCTTGGACCTGTTCGAATCTTTGAGGAACGGAACAAATGGAGAGGCTATGCTCATATAAGCTCCATAGAAAATGATACGACCACCTTCTGAGCATGATTGTCATTTCATTTCCAATAATTTCCACAATTTCTTCTCTCGAGAGTCCGATTGTCAATTTGACGACTAAACATGGACGCGAAATTTACCTGGCGCGTGAGATACGATTCGGAATTTAGTCATTTTTTCGGTTCGAGAACGTGTCCGGAGGTACATATTGACTGTAGTGAAAGTAATATTACAGCTGGTTTAGGGATAACAACATTTTAAGGTGTGACATTGTAAATCGGAGCGAGGAACTCAATTAGAAGTGTAATGTGCGTTATTGCTAGAAAACGATGGGTTATCCAAACGAAAGTGTTTTCTATCCTAAGTAGCCATAATGCTTTATTTGTATTCAATGCTATTTTCTTGTTCTGTGAAGAGTTATTTGCAATAAAACCATACTTGCGAGTGCACGAGCGTCCCCTTAACTAGCTTTAGAATCGCGTTCGCAGGGGTAGGTGCAAAAAGTAGGTGGTCGCAGGGGTAGTTGCGACAACGTGTACACATGTATGACCACTCCGGGTTTATCTTGTTCCTCAAAGGTTCCAATAGTAAAACTGACAACTCCTGACCTTTGAGGAACAAGATAAAACCGGAGTGGACATCCATGTGTACACGTTGTCGCAACTACCCCTGCGACCGCCTGCCTAACTACGTGTCTTTTTGCACCTACCCCAGTGACCGTGACTCCAAAGCTAGTTACGGGGAACCAATGGGTTGTCACAAGAAAATAAACAAACCTTTATGCACTCGTTAATATGGTTTTATTGCAAATAACACTTCACAGAACAAGAAAATAGCATTGAATACAAATATTGCATTATGGCCACTTAGAATAGAAAACACTGTCGTATCGATAACCCATCGTTTTCTAGCAATAACGCACATTACACTTTTAATTGAGTTCCTCGCTCCGATTTACAATGTCACTCCGTAAAATGTTGTTGTCCCTAAACCAGGTGTAATATTACTTTCACTGCAGTCAATATGTACCTCCGGACACGTTCTCGAACCGAAAAAACGACTAAATTCCGAATCGTATCTCACGCGCCAGGTAAATTTCGCGTCCATGTTTAGTCGTCAAATTGACAATTTGGCTCTCGAGAGGAGAAATTGTTTAAATTATGGGAAACGAAATGACAATCATGCTCAGAAGGTGGTCGTATCGATTTCTATGGAGCTTATATGAGCATAGCCTCTCCATTTGTTCCGTTCCTCAAAGCTCCTGACAGTTAATGCCATTGAGTAATTAAATAATACTAGAGTGGACAACCCCGTGACAATATGGTTGCAACAACCCCTGCGACCACTTTTCCTACTGCTACGCTCTTGTTTACAACCTTAGAGAGAGCCAAATTGCACAAGCAAACATGGCTGCTGCTCAATGTAAACAAATTTTCATACAATACCAAAAATTTGCTTTTTAATGGAAAAACCTTCAGCATTGTATGAAAAACATGCAAAACATTAATATAATAACTACTCACTTGTGAAAGGAAACACGTACAGATCCTTTTCCACTATGATTTTTTCACGAAGGCACTATACATTTCATTTTGAAATTCTAAGTTAATTACACAGTGTCACACGTTAAAGTATCTTGAATCACAAACTCCAATCGAATGTTTAAACACTTGGAACGAATTTAGATGGCGAACACTTTCCACAGTTTTAATATCGGATAAAATTTGCGACGAAACTTGCAAATTGGCCAATTTGGCGTCCAATTTGCATCAGTCAACTTGAAAGTCAGTTCACACCTAGTCAGCTTTTGGAACAAGAAACAGACCAGCAAGAGGCAGACGGGGAGGAAATGACAGACTGTTCACTTGGAAGAGAGCAGAAACCGGTCACATGCTCTCTCATGCATTTTATATGAGCTTAGCCCATCCAGTTCTAATTAAGCTTAGGTTAATGCATTGGAACAGGTAGCTAACAGGAACGGCCCGATGCTAATGGAACACTGATTTTTCTTGTCATCAATTCTCGCTGTCGATAAGGAGAAATCTTCATATTATCATATGATTTTTTTGCATTCGCTGTCAAATTCGGCTGTGAATCCGCGTAAACAAACTCGTTCGCCGTGGGATTTTTAGTTAAAATCAGTGAAAATTTGTGATTTGTGCGCTTTTCATGAACAAGACAATAAGAGACAATCTTTCGGTAAGATTGCAAGTGAGAAAACTATATATTTCGACGGAAAAGAAGGAAAATACGAACAAAGTTTCTAAAATCATGTGCATTGTGAAAATATGCAATAATAGAACGCACCGTCAGCCCACAGGACTATCATTTCATAGGTAAGTAACAACATACAATGTAGAAAGCACAATACAATATATAGAAGTGTTTTTTCACACAAAATCACTGCTTCCAATTCATGCATGATTATGTTTACATTTCGGTGGCGACCATTTTATTCGATTAGTTTTCGCGTAGTAGCGCCTGCGTTTTGGGGGCAAGTTTTGCTAGCATATTGCTTGAATAATTTTATTGATGAAATCAATTTTATTTTTTTTTTTTCCAGGAGTCTGCTAAATGATACTGGACATACGAATATATGGAGATGAAAGAATAATTAATGGACAACAATCGGTAAACTGTTTACTTTTATAAATCTCATCTGAATCTCAGATATATTTTTATTTTTGCAGGCAAATGCAACGAGCTTAGCGACAGTATTGATTTCAAGCACCTCTCTGGATGTGGAAGCTATTTCATCCTCGAAAGCGGAAAGCAGAATTCCGGAGTTCTTAGTATTATGCTTTTAACTGTAGGCATATATAGAATGAATTCCATTTATTATATTATTGAATTTTAAAATGAATAAAAGTAATTTCGAAATAATTAGTCTTTATATTAACAAGCAGAAGGATATATGAACTCTTCAAAAATATGCTCTGGATAAATAGTTCGAATTTTGTATCATAACTTTTGATCAATTTTATAGCCTATTTCAAAGAGATAAATTTACTATCGGGGCGCAGGATAATTCATTTTGGGACTAATCACTGGTTTGAGAAATTCAACAGTAATAGACGACGTACTCATAACCAATATATGCTCAAATTTGTTCGCTCATATAAATTGAATCAAGATATCATTAAGCTATTTTTGATCCATTCGATCAAGTCTCGCCTATAGCAATATACTGACTGTAAGGCAATTTCCTGCCAGCTACGAGAAACTTATTTACTCTAAGTAGTATACCTAAAAATGCTAAGGTGGCATGCATCGGAAAGCAACTCTTTGTTGCATATGGTGAGCACATGAACAACAATCGACATTTCAGCTTGTTAGTTAAGCTTATAGCAGTTAAATACATCAACACAAAATACTATTTTATTGCGAAATTAAAATCAGAATAAATTTCTGTTAGGCGATATCTTAACGAATTAGTACACCTTAAAGGCATGTAGTTCTCTCACACATAGCGAAGGTCAAGCTCAACGATTATGCATTTCACCTTAATTCCACTGAAGACGATTATGAAAGGAAAAGGGAGGTGAAAATGTATAAAAGAATGAACGATTATAGTTTTAATCGTAGTTGAATTTGTAATTACCTAAGGAACAGATTTAGTTTTTGCTTATTAAATGTCACTTTGAGTTTCTTTTTATCTAAATAAAGTTTTACAAACTATTCAAGTCTGAAATAGGAACTTTATCAATCGATTATGCAATGGCAGTTAACTTTTACATTTTCAAATATTTTTCAAACTATAGCCCCCTTTTTCGACTACACCCTTCCAAAATTAAATCCGAAGAGCAACGTTCGTGGCGCATCGGTAAATGATGACAAAATTTGAGTTGAAGTTCCACTCCAGTGTTCCATTCTCAAAGGTTAATGCATTGGAACAGGTAGCTAACAGGAACGGCCCGATGCTAATGGAACACTGATTTTTATTGTCATCAATTCTCGCTGTCGATAAGGAGAAATCTTCATATTATCATTGCCATCTTAATATAATGGCCGGATTCGTGAAATCGATGACGTATTTCATAAGGGTTAAGATGGCGGCGGTACATCAGCTGTGCAGTTTTGTCAGTGAAGTGACATTTCTTCGCATCTCGAACGCTTAAAATCGACAATCGGTGTTAAAACTAAATTTGTAAGGCAAACCCGTGCGATTTGAACCGCCAAATTTCGGTGCGCGTAGCTCGAATAACTGCTCCAATGAAAGCAATAGTTTGCACTTCCGTAAATCGCTTAAAATATGAGAAATTACGTGATAAAGTTGGTGCCGTAAGTTCAAAAGTTTTCAAGTGAAGTGTCGCAGTCTCACGAAAAGTGAATTATTAATATTGTTTAAGTGAAAATTGGTGGCGGATATTTTAATGAGACTCGCTTAACAATCATGTAAATCGGATGCGTAAAGTTATATTTCACTTGGTTTGTTTTACTGGCGCCGAGTGAGTGTTTGATATATGTAAACAAACTTAGTGCGGATGTCATTTTAGTTTATCCTTCCAATTACTTATCGTTGATGTAAGAAATAAAGATGCTCTCGGCATACATAGCTAAATTACTGCTGCGCGACAAGTTTTGTCAAAATTTTCTAAGTGCGTATAGTATAACTTTCACCGTAGGAGCTTTCACAGCTTTCATTTTTTTAAGGTTTAGTATATTTCTACGAAGACTTCAGTAACTGTAAAATCTAATAAGCCCTTCTCAGGGCTGCATAATTCCTTTGTTTGTTTTAGTTGTTTCAGGTCCCATCTCCTCCAGCTGGAAAAACGCTGGATCGGTTTTATGCGATGGAATTCGACTCAACAGGTGGACACAAACTCTATATCTAAATGGCTGCATATCCGGGATGGCGAACAATTAATGGCCCTTTTCAGGGCCCCAAAAAAAAAATTAACAAAGAGTAGAAGCGACTATCAAGTCCAAAAGCCCTTCTCAGGGCTAAAAAATATCTGGTTTCTTTTTAATCGTTTCAGATCCCATCGCCTCTAGCTGAATAGACTCCGGACCTGCTGAGATTCGTGGAAAGGATTCAATTCGATAGTGTGACCCGAGGGACTTTAAAGCTATGTCGCTGCATACCCGGGATGGCGAACAATAAATGGCCCTTTTCAGGGCCCCAAAAAATTAAACAAAGAGTAAAAAGCGACTATCAAGTCCAAAAGCCCTTCTCAGGGCTATAAAATATCTTGCTTTCTTTTTAATCGTTTCAGATCCCATCGCCTCCAGCTGAATATACTCCGGACCTGCTGAGATTCGTGGAACGGATTCAATTCGATAGTGTGACCCGAGGGACTTTAAATCTATGTCGCTGCATACCCGGGATGGCGAACAATAAATGGCCCTTTTCAGGGCCCTAAAAAATTAAACAGAGAGTAAAAAGCGACTTTCAAGTCCAAAAGCCCTTCTCAGGGCTAAAAAATATCTTGCTTTCCTTTTAATCGTTCGAGGTCTCATCGCCTCCAGCTGGATAGACTCCGGACCTGCTTAGATTCGTGGAACGGATTCGATTCGATAGTGTGACCCGAGAGACTTTAAATCTATGTCGCTGCATATCCCTTCTCAGGGCTAAAAAAATAGTTTGTTTTGTTTTTGCTCATTTCAGGTCTCATCGCCTTCAGCTGGAAGGAAGCTGAATCTGATTAGTTTGATAATCAAGATATCGCCCTTCACTAGTATGCAGTGCTGTTGAAGCTTAGTACAAGCAGGTCCCTTCGGAAGTAATAGCCCTTCGCTAGTACGCAGTGAAAGCAGTTCCTCTTGGATTTTAGCATGCAATGTTGAGCTGAAATATTTTTATTGAATACAAGTTTCATTATGGAGAAGCCTAAAAGGTAAATGTAATTAACCTTTTAGGCTTCTCCATAATGATAATACGATTATTGTGAGGATAAAGATAATTTGGCTTTATTGTCTTAGGTGCACGTTAGGATAAAGATAAGGTGGCTTTATTGTCTTAGGTTCCCGTTACAAATATTTAAATGATTAGGCTTTCACTGGATGCAACTTCTAAACCGATCAAGAATTAAAAACACTGAATTGTTTTTAAGATGTACATTACAAATTTATTTAAATCAATCACGACATTTCAATATTTCTTAGCTTTATCAAATTAACAATTGCTCACACGATAAATAAAGGAACAATTACTTATTTGATAAGTGTACGAAGTATCTAAAAGGCTCTCGTGATTAATTTAGCTAAATTTGTAGTCTGAAATTTTAAAAATCTTTTGGGGCTTTTAATTTTTGATGTTCAACTCGATATGTAAATATAATTATTGTAATCTTCATATACTCTTACTACGCTTAACATACTCCAGAACGTTTTTAAAAAACTTTGAATATTGTAAATTAACTTTAAAGACATTCAAAAGTTAATTAGTAATATGCTTTATTGAACTCATCCTGAACATTCAAAAACAAACTTATGCGAGTTTGAACATTAAATTTGAATCTAAACATCTGCAAAAAATCAATTTTTATTTATCTTTCATAAAAATTGCTTGAATATGTTCAAAAAGAAAAGCAGTCATAAGTTTCAAACCATTTTGCGCCAATTGGGGAACATATTTCTCATCTTGTTCATTTTGGCGCCAAATAGATCTACATCGAATATCTACCGTTACATGTTGACATTCGGTAAAAGTGGTAAAAGTCCAGTGCGTGATTGATTTTAAATCGTCTAGAAATTGAATTTATCGAAAATTGTGGTGTAATATACAGGTGAAGGACATTTACCTTTTCTTCATATTGTGAAAATTATAAATCGAAGCTGATTATGAATTGGATTAACTTCGATTTAAGTTTTCGCGATATAAATTTTTTCAAATTATATTTAGTGAGTTCACTTTAAATCTGTTTTGAGTTATCGATGTTTTCTCCCTCAATTACCATTTGTTGAGTATAGTGTCAAAGTGTGTTAAAGAAAAAAGAAAGCATTTCTTTTATTCTTGCGTTGATCGGAATCGATTTTCGACCATTACTGTTCGGTGATCCTCAGCGCTGAGGAGGACACAATGATAACGGTCGAAAATTGATAACGATGAATAAATATATAACCGTCATATTAAAAGGAAGGCTTTTCTTTTTATTTAAATCACAATCATAACACAGTTAAATCAAAATTGATATTTTTAGGGTTTTGTACTAAAATACAAAACCCTAATGCAATCACGACCTGTGCCCGTCTGTCCGTCCACCCGTCCATCCATCCGTCCGTCCGTCCGTCTGTATGTCACAGCACTTTTTCTCCGAAACTATAGAGGCTACAGCCATGAAACTTTGTGGAAAGGTCAGAAGTGGTGACTTCTTGAAAGTTCAATGATGGAAAAATTTTTCAAAGGGGTTTAAGGGGGGTCTGCCCATATAGGGAGGTGATCCCTCAAAAAAAAATTTTCACCATTGGTAGTCGAATAGGGTGTCGTTGGAAAGGTCTCAATGAGATCTTTTCAAAACAAGTCTGAAAATTGCCTTATGAGTACCGAGGGGGGCAGGGGAAGTGGAAATGTACGAACTATTTGCGTCCCCCCCCGAAAAATCTGAAAAAAATCATGAATGTAAGCCTTAATGAGTACAACAACAAATGCATGAGAAGTCGCAATTCACTCAACTTTGTTAGTAATAGTATGATTTATCGATTTTATGTTTTCTTAAATAAAATCTAAACGGTACCCTTAAATTCAACAAAATTTAGCAAACAGATGTCTATTTACAAGGTTGATCATTTCATAAAGATCGAATAGTATTTAACGAAGTTATAGGGATTTGAATTTTCCTGTATTACTATGGAACAATATGTCCTGTATTACTATGGAAACATATGGCTTTGGAGCCATATGCACTTTTTACCGACTAAGGCACTACAGCTTTGCTAGGATTTGCATGAAAATTTCAGGAATGATAGGTATCATGAAGATGAGTAGAGAGGTTGGAGAGAGTTCCTAGCAAATAGGCTTTGTAACCATTCTAAGATTCGAAAAAACAGGCCATGAATCGATGATTACAGTACAGAGGAGTGGCCCTTGAAAAAAAAATCGGTAAAGGTAGTAGGTAAAATTATCAAGGGAGATATATATGGGTATTATTATAACAAATACCTCAGAAGGCAAAATTCTTTCAACTTTGCTAATAATAGTATGATCCTCAAACATGACATGTTTCTTGATTTTATTCGATGCTGGTTACTGCATTTTGTAAGTTGAGTACAAAACCCTTCTGACAGAGCAAAGGTCTGTCTACCCAACTTGTTTCCGTTAAATGCATGTTATTCAAACAAATATCAATTTTAAAGGAAAGAACAAAAATTTCAAATCCCACTGAGTTTTCGAATCGGTGTGATTAATTAACTTCAGTTTTAATTGGTGCTAACTTCTTTTCCTCCTTCTTTTATTTAATTCACAATCATAACACAGTTAAATTAAAATTGATATTTTTTTAGTTAAATGCATTTTACTCAAACAAATATCATACAAGTACTTTCAGGTTGAAAGTTTTACATAGACATTACCAATTAGCAGATATAATGAAGCTAGTAAAATTAAAACTAAAAAAAGAAAGTTTGCTTATTATTGTATTGTTACTATGAGTATATTGTAAAATATCAAACGCTAAATTTTGATGCTTCCCAGACAAGATTCGCTAGAAATGAAACAATTTGAAAAATTTGCCATTAAAAAGGGTGAAATAAAAAAAATTTAGAAAAAAAAACCGACTTCAAGATGTTTTAAAAAGGATGAGATAAACGTTGTGAAAGCGGTGCCAAATCAATTTCTCAGTTTCTACATAAAAACTCCAAAAATATATGCACTATCACGAAAGAAATGGGGGAAAACCTGATATGGCACCGCTTCAGTGAAGTTTATTTCATTCACTTTGAAGTCGGTTTTCTATTTTTTCCCAAAAATTTTTTCAAAAGTTAATTCTATATAATTGGGTGATTGATTTTTGAGCAAGTGAGCGCCGTTCATATTTAAAATATTTTAATAATTAAAATGAATGGATTACCTTTATAGTCACTTACAACAATCAAATTTCTATATCTTTGGTATAAACAATTTCAGTAATCCTGATATATAGCATAACATAATCGTATGTCCTCTAATTTTGTCTGCAACCCTTTTGATTCATTCAGCCTTCCAGTTTAAAAAACACGCTGTATATTGCCACTAAAAAGAATAAAATAAAACGTTTTAAACGAAAGAAAACAAATTTCAAATTCCACTGAGTTTTGAAATCGGTGTGATTCATTAGCTTCAGTTTTAATTGGTGCTAACTTCTTTTCTTCCTTCTAAAATATTGCATTCATTACAAACTGGTGTGATCTGGCACCGATTGTTAAAAGTCATCTAATCGTTTATATTGCATTTTGAAGTCGGTTTTTCCTTTTTCAATAAGTCTACGTTTACTATAGAAGGAAAGTAGAATTAAAAATTAACAAATTATTCTCTATTTAGGTATTAAATTCCTTGGCCACAGCATTAAATAATCAAGGTAACCTTTATTCTAATTTATTCCAAAATATTATTCATCGTATATTAATTGTTTTAGAAGTAAGAATACAATAAATATGCCCTCACACTGTTGCGTGCCTGGCTGTCGGTCATCATATATGACCGCAAATATGTTTCATTTTCCGAAAAACGAATCTTTACGACGTAAATGGATCCAAAGTATCCCTCGTAAAGATTTGAAAATAAGTAAAAATACTTTGGTTTGCAGTCTCCACTTTGATCCAAGTGAAGTTATCCGTGAGGATACTTTGCACTCAGATGGGTCTAAAGTCAAAAGAGGGAGGTGCTCTCTGAAAGGAGATGCTTTTCCATCAAATTTCTCCGGCTCACCAAAGTACCCTTCGGAAATACCATGCACCTCGCGAGTCGATCCAGATACGAGACCTGTTACAGAAAACGAAGTTTTTGGGAATGGAGAGAAAACGTTTCGTCAAGAAGATGAAGTAAAATCTTTGAATGAAATTATTTCAAATATACATGAATTATCTGAATTTTCATGGTTCGTTTCCAATCAGGAATTTAAACTTTTTTTCTTTCAGATAGATTTCAATAGTAAAATTCCGGAAGTATATAAATCTTTTTTCATTAATTCAAATTTCGAGGTAGAGGCTTATATACAGAGAAACAGAATTACCAATAAAAAACTTAAATCAATTTTAGGCCCTATGTTTAAATGTAATTCATTCTCAAAAATTAAAAGTTTAATGGCCTACTTAGAAAATTTTGATCCAAATATAATAAGCATTGAAGAAATAGTCGATGCATTTAACGAAAAGGTTCAGGAATTAATTGAAGGCGGGAAAATTGTAGAGGAAAAAATTGAGACAGTCAAATTTTTGACTAAACAACTTAAAACATTATTTTCATCGCGCTTGCGTTACGGAGCCGATGATGTAGTGCTTTTTGGAATTTTTCACTCTTATTTTCCTGGCGCCTATAAGTTTTTACGTGATACTAATATTTTGAAAATGCCCCATCCTTCTTATTTTAAAAGCCTAACCAGAGGTAATCTTTCTTCTGGCATTTCAGCTACCTATCTAAAGGAAAAGTTTAAATTCTTGGAAGACCATGAGAAATACATAAATTTGCTAATAGACGAAATTTACATCAAGCCTCAAATATCATTCAAAGGTAATAAAATAGAAGGAGTGGCTCAGAATACGGTATTTGCAGAGAATATTTCGAATGTTCGCCCTGCTGCAACAGTGCAGGCATTTATGATAACATCCATATTATCTTCTAATAAAGATGTTGTCGGTCTTTACCCTGTAAAAAATTTAGATGCCCCCTTCCTTTTCGAAACCACCAAGGAGGTTTTAACACTCCTTCACGAAATTGGTTTTGAGGTGGTTGCCATTATATCGGACAATAATCAAATTAACTGGAAACTTTTCAAAGAATTTTCCCCCACAAAAGATTTGCAACCCTTCATTAACTCTCCGTTTGTTCCTGGAAAGAAACTTTTCTTTCTTTTTGATTCTGTCCATTTATTTAAATGCGTGCGCAACAATTGGTTGAACCAGAAGGAGCAAACTTTTGTATTCCCAAGCATACATGATTTTTCTCAAACTAAAACGGCCAAATTTTGTTTATTAAAAAAATATTTATGATCATGAGAAATTTTCTACGCTCAAATTAGCTCCTTCTCTTTCTTGAAAATCACTATATCCTAATAATTTTGAACGGCAAAGTGTACCATTGGCCCTGAGAATATTTAATGAAAAAAATGTCGAGGCTTTAAATTATTACTTCCCGTCCGATCAGGGCACTTCTGAGTTTATGCTAATGATATTAAAGTGGTGGAATATTGTTAACGTAAAACACCCATACAAGGGCCGCAACTTAAGGAATCCTTTCCAAGAGCCGATAACTGGAAGTAGTAATGAGCCTTATAAATACCTTTTAGTTTTCAATCAATGGTTGCGTCATTGGGAAAGTAGCAGTCATTTCAAAAATTCATCCAAACATAAGTTCACCACTGAAACTCTTACAGCTTTACTTCATTCCTCTACAGGTATTCTTTCTCTTTGTGATTACTTATTAAATGAGCTTAATTTTTCCTACGTTTTACTTGGTAAGTTCCAGACGGATTTGTTAGAAGATCGTTTTAGCAAATACCGGAAAATGAGTGGCTCCAATTTCAATACATCCATACAGCAGATTCTAGAATCGGAAACAAAAATTAAAATTACTAATATTTTAAAATTAAAGTCTTTTCATCGGGGTGATATAAATCTAAAAGATTTCCTTCTTGAGGAAAACGTTGGAAACGAACCAAATTCTTTTGAAGTTTGCATTGTTCCAGAAGCAGATGACATTATCGAGCAATCTGAAAATGTCGCTGTCGATGAAGCAACGCTGTCTGCTATAGTTTTCGTAGCTGGATATGCTGGCCGAAAAGTTATTGAAGCAGTGAAATGTGATTCGTGCCACAATATCCTTCTTTCAAATGAGATCGTAGAGTCAATAGACCAAAACAATTACTTTATAAATTTAAATAGAGGAGGCCTGAAGTATCCATCTCAATTTTCATTAGAAATAGGTACTTCAGCTTATCAAATTTTTCAAACAATGATATCGGAGGATTTTGAAGATTTATTTTTACAACAAAAAATCATAGAAAATATATTTTTTCCATTATTTATAAATATATTGAAGACCGTACGGATGAGATTGATGTTTGTTGCTGCGGTAATAACAGTATTACTTTAGCAAGGAAAGTCATTTTCACATGGTGCAATATATTTATGAATAACTATTGCAAAAACCTCAACGACGCATTTCAATGTTTTAATGATAAAGCTAAGGCACGCAAATTAAAAATACTGGGCGTTAAGTAAATTACCATTCAGACGCAATAATCACCTGACGTCAAGGCGTTGTGATCATCAGTTAGAACAGTTAGAGCTAGTTTTAAAGCTAAGTTAAATCTTGTATCTGCAATATTTTTGCTGCACCATTGAAATTTCAGCATTTGATGATTGCCCGTACCCGAGCAGATGAATTGCACTCCATCAAACTAAGCTGATCCAGATTCCTTGCAGTCGGAGGCGATGTGACCTGAAACAACTCAAAGCAAAGCAAGGTATTCGTAGCCCTGATAAGGGCTTATTTTACTTCATAATCCCATTTTTAACTCTTTGTATATTTTTTAGGGCCCTGAAAAGGGCCATTTATAGTCCGCACACCACGGATATGCAGCGGCACAGACACACAGCAAGCCCGAAGTCGATCTTGTACGAGACAATGTGTTCTGAAATGACTCGTAAAGTAAATTCCCATCAATTAGAACATTTACAGCTACTTATCAAGTTAAGTTAAATTTTGCGTTTTTAATATTTTTGCTGCACCATTGAAATTTCAGCATCCGATAATTGACAAATAGAATAGACGAATTACATTCCTCAAATTAAGCTGAGACAGCTTCCTTCCAGCTAGAGGCGGTAGAACCTGTAATGAGTAAAAACAAAGTAAGGTATTTTTTAGCCCTGAGAAGGGCTTATTGGACTTGAAAGTCGCTTTTTACTCTTTGTTTAGTTTTTTAAGGCCCTGAAAAGGGCCGTTTATAGTTCGCCATCCCGGATATGCAGCAACACCACTCTAAAGCCTCTCGCTAGGAGTCCTACTATTGAATGGAATTCCAACCCATTGAAATTTCAGCATCCGATAATTGACGAATAGAATAGACGAATTATATTCCTCAAATCAAGCTGATCCAGCTTCCTTCCACCTGGAGGCGGTGGGACCTGAAACGATTAAAAACAAAGTAAGGTATTTTATTAGCCCTGAGAAGGGCTTATTGGACTTGAAAGTCGCTTTTTACTCTTTGTTTAGTTTTTTAAGGCCCTGAAGAGGGCCGTTTATAGTTCTCCATCCCGGATATGCAGCAACATTGCTGTAAAGTGTCTCGCCAGGAGTCCTACTATTGAATGGAATTCCAACCCATTGAAATTTCAGCATCCGATAATTGACGAATAGAACAGACGAATTACATTCCTCAAATCAAGCTGATCCAGTTCCTTCCAGCTGGAGGTGGTGGGACCTGAAATGAGTAATAAGAAAATAAGGTATTTTTTTAGCCCTGAGAAGTACTTATCGGACTTATAGTCGATTTTTTACTCTTTGTTTTATTTTTAGAAGGCCCTGAAAAGGGCCATTTATAGTTCGCCATCCCGGATATGCAGCAACACCACCCTTAAGTCTCTCGGCGGGAGTCATACTATTGAATGGGATTCCAACCCATGAAAGTAAGCAGGTCCAGAGTCTATCCAGCTGGAGGCGATGGGATCTGAAACGACTAAACAAAGCAAGTTCAGCATCCGATAATTTTTAGCCCTAAAAAGGGCTTTTGGTTTTGATAGCCGATTTTTACTCTTTGTTTATAGTTTTAAAGCCCTGAAAAGGACCATTTACAAGTCATAAGCCTACATATGAACCGAAGTGAGAGCGAGCCTTTACATGTGATAAATATCTTCATCATCTAGCCCGATAAAACTTTATGTCTTTTTTTTATAAGGTCTCTGAAAAGGGCCATTTTGCTGCCAATTACGAATAAATACATTGAAATTAGAGCTTGTGTAATTAGTGCTTGTGTAATTAGAGAAGTAGAAATTGTATTTAGTTATGATGTAAAATTTTCTGAAATATCAATGGATAATATATATACTCACATATTTCTACTGAAGTTACCGCACATCATCGTTTAAGCACTAATGCAGAAGAATCGTGTGGTTATAGCACTCTTTTATCGAATGCTTACCGCTGAACCGATTGCGTTCAAATTTTGTATTCCGGAGCACTTTTTAATTCTAAATCCGATAAGGTGAGGAAAAATAAGATCCAAAACGTTTTTCAATATAATTTTATTAGTTTTAGTATCGAGCTGACCGATGAGCACTACATTTATTCGTCAATTGACAACCCACACATTTATTCAATTGTGATCAGATGTTGTCATATAACACAATTGAAGAAAATGGGATGAGAATTGTATTTCAACAACATTTTGGTGGAATTTAAGGCATTTAATTATAATATTTGAAATGGCAGATCCCCGATGCTGCTGTAATATATTGTGCAAGGACGGGTTCTAGAAGAGCAGCCTTCTTTTCTCTAGAAGGGTGCCCTTCTATTCTCTAGAGGAGCATCCTTCTATTCTCTAGAGGAACAACCTTCCAATCTTTAGGTGTGTATTCTATAGAAGGGCATCCTTCTATTCTCTAGGGAAGCATCCTTGTACTCTTCCTTCTACTCTATAGAAGGGTACCCTTCTATACTTTATGATACCCTTCTATTCATTTGAAGAGTACCCTTCTATAGAATAGAAAGGTGCTCCTCTTGAGAATAGGGGGGTGCCTTTCCATTCTTTAGAAGGGTACCCTTCTATTCTTTGAAAGAGCACCCTTCTATTCTTGACAAGGGCACCTCTTTAGTTTTTAGAAGTTATTCTCTTCAATTGTGTTATATGACAACATCTGATCACAATTGAATAAATGTGTGGGTTGTCAATTGACGAATAAATGTAGTGCTCATCGGTCAGCTCGATACTAAAACTAATAAAATTATATTGAAAAACGTTTTGGATCTTATTTTTCCTCACCTTATCGGATTTAGAATTAAAAAGTGCTCCGGAATACAAAATTTGAACGCAATCGGTGCAGCGGTAAGCATTCGATAAAAGAGTGCTATAACCGAATTGTGTTTAGTTCACTTTAAATGATCACTTATTGTATAGATATAGAAGACGTATTAACTTCGCAGTATTAAGTTTATTTTACAGACATTAAACACTCACTCGCGTCCATTGAAGCAAACCGATTGAGAAATATGCTTTTGCATCCTATTTGGATGTGTGTTGCGCGAGCCTAAGTAAAATTTACTGCGTATATAAGCATTTGAACAGGAATATAAGTTCACTTTTTAAAAGTTGCACGAGTCGCGGGCACTTCTTTCACCCACTATGGCATCAAAATTGCCACCTAATTTTGCGTTTTGAGGAAATGTACTAATCAAACACTTAGAACTTTGCTTTTGCGTCCTATTTGGATGTGCGTTGCGCGAGTCTAATTAAAAATTACTGCGTATATTAGCATTTGAACAGGATTAGAAGTTCACTTTTTTAAAGTTGCACGAGTCGCCGGCACTTCGTTTACGTACTATGGCACGACATTATTTTGCATTTTTAGGGAAATGTACTACTGAGACATTTAGAGTTTTGCTCCCCAACATTTTGGTTTATAAAACGCGCGATTTCCACAGCGAAATTACTTTAAATCGGCGAGATACAAGTTGAACCTTTCGCGTTCGAATGAAATGTCACTGCACTCAGCTGATCATGAATAGAAAAGCAAAAAATTGATGACGTCGTTATTATAGGTATCAGCTGAGATTTTTATCAGCTGTGAATACGGCCATTATATTAAGATGGCGCTGATATTATCATATGATTGTTTTTGCATTCGCTGTCAAATTCGGCTGTGAAAACGCGTAAACAAACTCATTTGCTGTGGAATTTTCAGTTCAAATCAGTGAAAATTTGTGATTTGTGCGCTATTCATGAACAAGACAATAAGAGACAATCTATCGGTTAGATTGCAAGTGAGAAAAGTATATATTTCGACGGAAAAGAAGGAAAGTGCAAATAAAGTTTCTAAAATCATGTGCATTGTGAAAATATGCAATAATAGAACGCACCGTCAGCCCACAGCAGTATCATTTCATAGGTAAGTAACAACATACAATGTAGAAAGCACAATACAATATATAGAAGTGTTTTTTTCACTCAAAATCACTGCTTCCAATTCATGCATGATTATGTTTACATTTCGGTGGCGACCATTTTATTCGATTAGTTTTCGCGTAGTAGCGCCTGCATTTTGGGGGCGAGTTTTGCTTGCATATTGCTTGAATAATTTTATTAATGAAAGCAATTTTATTTCATTTTCCAGGAGTCTGTTAAATGATACTGGACATACGAATATATGGAGATGAAAAGATTATTAATGGGCAACTATCGGTAAACTGTTTACTTTTATAAATCTCATCTGGATCTCAGACATATTTTTGTTTTTGCAGGCAAATGCTACGAGCTTAGCGACAGTATAGATTTCAAGTGCCTCTCTGGATGTGGAAGCTATTTCATCCTCGAAAGCGGAAAGCATAATCCCGGACTTGTTAGAATTATTCTTTTAACTGTAGGCATATATAGAATGAATTCCATTTATTATAATATTGAATTTTCAAATGAATAAAAGTAATTTCGAAATAACTGATCTTTATATTAACAAGCAGAAGGATATATGAACTCTTGAAAAAGATGCTTTGGACAAATAATTCGAATATTGTATTCAAACTTTTGATCAATTTTAAAGCCTATATCAAAGAGATAAATTTAATATCGGGGCGCAGGATAATTCATTTTGGGACTAATCACTGGTTTGAGAAATTCAACAGCAATAGGCGACGTATTTATAACCAATATATGCTCAAATTTGTTCCCTCGTATAAATTGAATCAAGATATCATTAAGCTATTTTTGATCCATTCGATCAAGTCTCGCCTATAGCAATAGACTGACTGTAAGGCAATTTACTGCTAGCTACGAGAAACTTTTATTTACTCTAAATAATATACTTAAAACTGTTCAAGTGGCATGCATCGGAAAGCAAATCTTTGTTGCATATGGTGAGCGAGTAAACAACAAACGAAACTTCAGCTTGTTATTTGAGCTTATGTCAGTATAATACATCAACACAAAATACTATTTTATTGCGAAATTAAAATCAGAATAAATTTCTGTTAGGCGATATCTTAACAAATTAGTATACCTTAAAGGCATGTAGTTCTCTCACACATAGCGAAGGTCAAGCTCAACGATTATGCATTTCACCTTAATTCTACTGAAGACGATTATGAAAGGAAAAGGCAGGTGAAAAAGTATAAAAGAATGAACGATTATAATTTTAGAAGTAGTTGAATTTGTAATTACCTAAGGAACAGATTTAGTTTTTGCTTATTAAATGTCGCTGTGAGTTTCTTTTTATCTAAATAAAAGTTTACAAACTATTCAACTCTGAAATAGGAACATTATCAATCAATTATGCAATGGCAGTTAACTTTTACATTTTCAAATATTGCTAAACTGTTGCTCCCTTTTTAGACTACACCCTTCCAAAATTAAATCGGGAGAGCAACTTTCGTGGCGCATCGGGCAATGATGACAAAATTTGAGTTGATGTTCCACTCCAGTGATACGACCACCTTCTGAGTATGATTGTCATTTCATTTCCAAGAATTTCCACAATTCCTCCTCTCGAGAGTCCGATTGTCAATTTGACGACTAAACATGGACGCGAAATTTACCTGGCGCGTGAGATACGATTCGGAATTTAGTCGTTTTTTCGGTTCGAGAACGTGTTTGGAGGTACATATTAACTGTAGTGAAAGTAATATTACACCTGGTTTAGGGATAACAACATTTTAAGGAGTGGCATTGTAAATCGGAGTGAGGAGCTGAATTAAAAGTGTAATGTGCGTTATTGCTAGAAAACGATGGGTTATCGATACGACAGTGTTTTCTATCCTAAGTGGCCATAATGCTTTATTTGTATTCAATGCTATTTTCTTGTTCTGTGAAGTGTTATTTGCAATAAAACAATATTTACGAGTGCATAAGCGTTTGTTTACTTTCTTGTGACAACCCATTGGGTTCCCCTTAACTAGCTTTAGAATCACGGTCGCAGGGGTAGGTGCGAAAAGACACGTAGTTAGGCAGGCGGTCGCAGGGGTAGTTGCGACACCGTGTACACATGGATGTCCACTCCGGTTTTATCTTGTTCCTCAAAGATTCCAAACCTTTGAGGAACGGAACAAAAGGAGAGGCTATGCTGATAGAAGCTCCAGCTTCGAGGAACGGAACAAACGGAGAGGCTATGCTCATATAAGCTCCATAGAAAATGATACGTCCACCTTCTGAGCATGATTGTCATTTCATTTCCAATAATTTCCTCAATTTCTCCTCTCGAGAGTCCGATTGTCAATTTGACGACTAAACATGGACGCGAAATTTACCTGGCGCGTGAGATACGATTCGGAATTTAGTCGTTTTTTCGGTTCGAGAACGTGTCCGAAGGTACGTATTGACTGTAGTGAAAGTAATATTACACCTGGTTTAGGGATAACAAATTTTAAGGAGTGACATTGTAAATCGGAGCGAGGAACTCAATTAAAAGTGTAATGTGCGTCATTGCGAAAAAACGATGGGTTATCCAAACGAAAGTGTTTTCTATCCTAAGTAGCCATAATGCTTTATTTGTATTCAATGCTATTTTCTTGTTCTGTGAAGTGTTTTTTGCAATAAAATTATATTTGCGAGTGCATGAGCGTTTGTTTACTTTCTTGTGACAACCCATTGATTTCCCGTTAACTAGCTTTAGAATCACGGTCGCAGGAGGTAGGTACAAAAAGGACACGTAGTTAGGTAGGCGGTCGCACGGGTAGTTGCGACAACGTGTGCATATGTATGTTCACTCCGGTTTTATCTTGTTTCTCAAAGACTAGTTCACAACTTAGGGAGGCAAGAAAAGGAGTAAATGATAGCCCAAAAAATTCCTGAATATCAGCTATTTATTTGTAAGGTTTCTTCGATTGCATTGGTAGTGGCTTAAACCAAGGGTAGTCTCAGCAACTCAAAATGATTTAACATATTTTTTTAGTTTCTCATTTAAGGTGTCTAAGGTAATATTGATAATTAATTTAACTTTAGATTAAATGCAATAAATGAAAATGTTTTTTTAGTGATTATTGATGAAAATCTAATAAAATAATGGAGCGCAACTATTTAATTTTCTAACGAATATTAGAGTTAGGAGATTCAGATACAAACATCGTGAATCAAAAATTGAAACAAGTAAATCGGATCAAAAATTAACGTTGTGTGTATCTCATTTCGTTTCCAGGTCTGGAAGACAGTTTAATATATAGCGATATTTTTTCCATGTAAGAATATTCATGGTAATATTTTTTCTATTAAATATGACTTTTTTTTAGATATAAAAAAATACCTTTTTGATTATCAAATTCAAAAGGGAGCAATAGCGACCACTTCCGATCATATGTTGCTTTTAGCATTGCCATCTTAAACCTGGCCGTCTTGCTCTGCAATTTCTCCGACATGACCTCATACGTTTGAGAATGGAACACTGGAGTGGAACATCAACTCAAATTTTGTCATCATTTCCCGATGCGCCACGAACGTTGCTCTTTCGATTTAATTTTCGAAGGGTATAGTTTAAAAGGGAGCTACAATTTAGAAATATTTGGAAATGTAAAAGTTAACTGCCATTGCATAATTGATTGATAATGTTCCTAGTTCAGACTTGAATAGTTTGTAAAACTTTATTCGGGTAAAAAGAAACTCACAGCGACATTTAATAAGCAAAAACTAAATCTGTTTCCTAGGTTATTACAAATTCAACTACTATTAAGATTATAATCGTTCATTCTTTTATACTTTTTCACCTGCCTTTTCCTTTCATAATCGTCTTCAGTGGAATTAAGGTGAAATGCATAATCGTTGAGCTTGACCTTCGCTATGTGTGAGAGAACTACATGACTTTAAGGTATACTCATTTGCTGAGATATCGCCTAACAGAAATTTATTCTGATTTTAATTTCGCAATAAAATAGTATTTTGTGTTACTATATTTTACTGCTATAAGTTTAACTAACAAGCTGAAGTGTCGTTGTTGTTCATGGGCTCACCATATGCAACAAGGGTTGCTTTCCGATGCATGCCACTTGAACATTTTTAAGTATACTATTTAGAGTAAATAAAAGTTTCTCGTAGCTGGCAGCAAATTGCCTTACAGTTAGTATATTGCCACAGCTGGGACTTGATCGAATGGATCAAAAATATTATATTTTATTAATATTATACGAGGGAACAAATTTAAGCATTTATTGGTTATAAATACGTCGTCTCTTGCTGTTAGATCTCTCAAACCAGTGACTAGTCTTAAAAATCCAACGTTTCTCTTTAAATGAATCATACTGCGCCCCAAAAATTTATTTATCTCTTTGATATAGGCTATGAAATTGATCGAAAGTTTGAATACAATATTCGAATTATTTGTCCAAAGCATCTTTTTGAAGAGTTCATACTCGTATATCCTTCTGCTTGTCAATATAAAGATCAATTATTTCGAAATTACTTTTATTCATTTGAAAACTCAAAAATATAATAAATGGAATTCATTCTATGTATGCCTACAGTTAAAAGAATAATACTTACAACTCCGGGACTCTGCTTTCCGCTTTCCACATCCAGAGAGGTGCTCGAAATCAATATTGTCGCTAAGCTCGTTGCATTTGCCTCCAAAAATAAAAATATGTCTGAGATCCCGGTGACATTTATAAAAGTAAACAGTTTACCGATTGTCATCCATTATTTATTTTTTCATCTCCATATATTCGTATGTCCAGTATCATTTAACAGATTCCTGGAAAATGAAATAAAATTGACTTCATCAATAAAATTATTCAAGCGATATGCTAGAACAACTTGCCCCCAAAGTGCAGGCGCTACTACGCGAAAACTAATCGAATAAAATGGTCGATACCGAAATGTAAACATAATCATGCATGAATTGGAAGCAGTGATTTTGAGTGAAAAAACACTTCTAAATATTGATTTTTCTTTTTTATGCTTTATGTTGATACTAACCTAGGAAATGTTACTCCTGTGGGCTGACGGTGCGTTCTTTTATTGTATATTTTCGCAATGCACATGATTTTGGAAACTTCTTCGCATTTTCTTACTTTTCCGTAGAAATATAACGTTTCCTCACTTGCAATCTAACCGATAGATTGTCTCTTATTGTCTTGTTAGTGAACAACGCACATATCACAAATTTTCACTGACTTTAACATCAAAATTATACAGCAAACGAGTTTGTTTACGCGGTTTTACAGCCGAATTTGTCAGCGAATGCATAAAAATCATATGATAATATGAAGATTTCTCCTTATCGACAGCGAGAATTGATGACAAGAAAAACTAGTGTTCCATTAGCATCGGGCCGTTCCTGTTAGCTACCTGTTCCAAGCCTCGTACAAAACTAACCCTTTTGAGAATGGAACACTGGAGTGGGACATCAACTCAAATTTTGTCATCATTTCCCGATGCGCCGCGAACGTTCCTCTTCCGATTTCATTTTGGAAGGGTGTAGTCTAAAAAGGGAGCACCAGTTTAGAAATATTTGAAAATGTAAAAGTTAACTGCCATTGCATAATTGATTGATAATGTTCCTATTTCAGACTTGAATAGTTTGTAAAACTTTATTTAGATAAAAAGAAACTCACAGTGACATTTAATAAGCAGAAACTAAATCTGTTCCTTAGGTAATTACAAATTCAACTACTATTAAGATTATAATCGTTCATTCTTTTATACTTTTTCACTTCTCTTCTCCTTTCATAATCGTCTTCAGTAGAATTAAGGTGAAACGTATAATCGTTGAGCTTGATCTTCGCGATGTGTGAGAGAACTACATGCCTTTAAGGTATACTAATTTGTTAAGATATCGCCTAACAGAAATTTATTCTGATTTAAATTCGCAATAAAATAGTATTTTGTGCTGATGTATTTTACTGCTATAACCTTAACTAACAAGCTGAAGTTTCGTTTGTTGCTCACGTGCCCACCATATGCAACACAGAGTTGCTTTTCGATGCATGCCACTTGAACAGTTTTAAGTATACTATTTAGAGTAAATAAAGTTTCTCGTAGCTGGCAGTAAATTGCCTTACAGTCAGTATCTTGCTATAGGTGAGACTTGATCGAATGGATCAAAAATAGCTTAATGATATCTTGATTCAATTTATACGAGGGAACAAATTTGAGCATATATTGGTTATAAATACGTCGCCTATTGCTGTTGAATTTCTCAAACCAGTGATTAGTCCCAAAATGAATTATCCTGTGCCCCGATATTAAATTTATCTCTTTGATATAGGCTTTAAAGTTGATCAAAAGTTTGAATACAATATTCGAATTATTTGTACAAGCATCTTTTTCAAGAGTTCATATATCCTTCTGCTTGTTGATATAAAGATCAATTATTTTGAAATTACTTTTATTCATTTGAAAATTCAATATTATAATAAATGGAATTCATTCTATATATGCCTACAGTTAAAAGAATAATTCTAACAACTCCGGGATTATGCTTTCCGCTTTCGAGGATGAAATAGCTTCCACATCCAGAGAGGCGCTTGAAATCAATACTGTCGCTAAGCTCGTTGCATTTGCCTGCAAAAACAAAAATATGTCTGAGATCCAGATGAGATTTATAAAAGTAAACAGTTTACCGATAGTCGCCCATTAATAATCTTTTCATCTCCATATATTCGTATGTCCAGTATCATTTAACAGACTCCTGGAAAATGAAATAAATTTGAGTTCATTAATAAAATTATTCAAGCAATATGCAAGCAAAACTTGCCCCCAAAATGCAGGCGCTACTACGCAAAAACTAATCGAATAAAATGGTCGCCACCGAAATGTAAACATAATCATGCATGAATTGGAAGCAGTGATTTTGTAATGATTTTTCTACCTTCAGCTCGAACGCGGAACCGACCTCTCATCGGTTCTAGACGTTAAGTCTGAGTAGTGCCAACGGATGGTACCAACAGGTCAACCAATCCGTGCACCGTAATCCATCCACGCGGTGACTGCTTGTCGGCCAGCTAGTTCGGAGAGGATTTCGGTCGCGGGTCTCCGAATGGATTACGCTCAATTACAATATTTCAGTCACCTGAACTTGCCCGTTTTCCAAACGCGTCAACAATTACTCATCCAGAACGAGAAACCTACATTACGTTAGTTCTGGATGTGATCTATCCACAGATCTCAAATCAAAAACGCTACAACAATCCACAGGCGCGTTACCGATTCACCGACGCGGTACCGAAAAATATACTACTCGAACTTAAACCGAAGAAAACTACTCTAAAGAAATGGCGAAACAAACAAAGGTACCGCGTACCGCGCGCGACGCGAAACCGACTTCAGCGGATTTGTCGAAACCCTACCCTCGCGACGACATACTTACCATGCACTCACCCTCCCGCTGAAACAGAAAGAACCACTGAAAAGGAAAGTCTTGTTTACAATTAGCAATTCATTTTAATATTTTCCATGCTTTTCCTAATTAAATTTCAACAATTGATCTTATTAGGGATTTATATTGAATGGTAAGACTTAAGTTACATATTAAACTTGTGTATAGTACGGTTGAAATTTTCAAGATACGTAACGGATTACACTACATATGCAAACTATCATCGCCGATTAACTTTTGACACCAAAATTATGCCTGATGTATGAATGTGTTTGTTATTGTTATTCTTTTTACTCCTACACATACTCCTACGTGCGTGTATGTATTCAAGTGAAAATTAAGCAAGGTACTTGTATATAAAATTAATCAACATATTCATACTTAATACTTGAAAACATTGTTCAATATATTGTTTTGTTTTCTAGGTTATGCGGACATGCAAATAAGGAACAATTTTTTTAATGTTTCAACTCGTAATTAATTAATCTTAATGATGAAAATAAATAGAATAAACCGTAGGGTGTATATTATAATATGAATTTTAAATGTATCCGAAATTATGACCAAATTTCAACTAGATTAGTGTATACTAGTTACTAAAATAGTGGATCTATATTTTCAACGATTTTGTTTTCCGATTTTCAAAAGTATGCTGATAATAACCTGATCTCTATTATCGCGTTTGTTTTGATTTGTTCTATTTCTAAGAACTTATATTTTTAATAGTTGAGTATTAATTTAATAGTATAAAATAGAGTAATATGCAGTTCGTAAATTCTTATTACAAAAGTGGGTGTGCTTTCATATTCAAAAAGTTTCCTTGTGTATATATTTTTTTTTTTTAAACCGTATTCAATGCCGGTAAAATAATCAATTTTTGAAAGCGGAATTCGAAAACAAAAGATTAACATCAATGAATCGAGAGATAGAAAATTTTCTCTCAATAGTTAACGACCGCGTTCGATTGTATATTCTTCTATATATATTTATCCTAGTTGTTGTTAGACTTCAGTAGAAAGAACTAAGGGAATTTGTGTGCACTCATGTTTCAAATTTCTCGACTTCCTAAAGATTGTTGTTTTCTTACAAATATTAACGTTTTTTTTCTTTATTTTAAATCATATGTTCATTACTTAACTCTTCTTCGCCCAGGAATACAAATATCAAACAAATTAACTTAATATTTTATCAACACTATACCGAAAGCTGTATTTATTTTTCATTTTCTGTCTATGAAATTGATTCCTTCGTGCTATGCTTAGCAATATAATTTAATGGGGTCAATTGTAGAAACATAAAAAAAAACAATAAGGTGTAGCTCAGTTTTAATCTCATTGTCCTGTTTTGTGTATGCCTTTCCAAAAGAATGAATTCAAAGGCAAGAAACCCAGTATATTTCTAGAAACGCAGGTGACTTCGATCATAATGTATGCCTTCGCAGATGGCTTTAGTGAAATGTAGCTAAAAGTAAGGGTCAATCGTAACACTTAAGGCACATATCCGACAAACTTGGTTGAAATTCATTTTCACATTGAAAATTTATTATTAACTGCTGCGAGAAATCATCAAATCCTCATCATTATCATCGCTGATCGCCGTTGATAGTTTATTCTCCTGATTTCGTGCAATCAATTCGGAAAGTGGTTGCCAATCCTCGTCGTCATCATCATCGTCATTTGTTACTATTTCTATAATTTTGTTTTCAGCCGGCCGCATGAATGCCCTCACATCCGCCAACAATTCCTCTTCTGGAACTTCTTCTTTGATACCGACTGAATGTTTTATCGAAGGTATATTTCCACTTAGTCCGCAGTTCACGCAACGTTAAATTTGATGAGGTGATCAGCCGCTGCATAGCTTCGCCATAATAGCAGCAAAGCTCTAGTGGATCACAATACCGAGTCAGTTCATTGTCACAATTGTCACTTTTCAAAAAGACATCTGACCATTCAAGAAAATTGTTTGCAGATGTGAAAACTTTCGTGCAACCAGCTGAAAACAAAATTATCATACGAACGCAACAATTTTCGTTCCGGATTCTTGCGATTTTCTATCAAGAATGAGGTTAGAGACGGAACTCGGGAAATATCCGTTAGCAGACTTACCTTTATATGGATATTTTCGGCACAAACAAGAGCGCAATCCGGACTCTGCCGCACCCAACAATTTGCAGCTGCTATCTCTGGTTCTTCCGATATTTCGCGACACTGGACATATTCGAAGACGACATTCACGAAAAACTAAGCCGACATGTGGCTGTCAAAAATTTCGGTTGTCACCTCGGACAAAACATCTGTGCGTGGAATGGCACTTCATATGGCGGAAATGTGCTTCTCCAGATGTCGCCAGTGGCATAGTTTTCTCGATGGCCACGGTGGAGGGGCATTTCCAGATGGCTATGTCTCGAAAGGTGCCGGGGTTGGATTAATTCTATATTTCGAATATTTATATCCACGGATCTAAATATTTGGGCAGAAAAAAAAATATTTTCTGCACAACGATATCCGCACAACAGATGAAGTCCGCTGGCACTTCGAGGACATATCCATCTGGCAGGTTACAAGGGTTCGGGATCGGAATCACTTCGATTCCTGGGCGTAGGCGTCACATTACAATTTTGAGTGAAAAAAACACTTCTATATATTGTATTGTGCTTTCTACATTCTATGTTGTTACTTACCTATGAAATGATACTGCTGTGGGCTGACGGTGTGTTCTATTATTGCATATTTTCACAATGCACATGATTTTAGAAACTTTATTTGCATTTACCTACTTTTCCGTCGAAATATATAGTTTTCTCACTTGCAATCTAACCGATAGATTGTCTCTTATTGTCTTGTTCATGAATAGCGCACAAATCATAAATTTTCACTGATTTGGACTAAAAATCCCACAGCAAATGAGTTTGTTTACGCGTTTTCACAGCCGAATTTGACAGCGAATGCAAAAAAATCATATGATAATATGAAGATTTCTACTTATCGACAGCGAGAATTGATGACAAGAAAAATCAGTGTTTCATTAGCATCGGGCCGTTCCTGTTAGCTACCTGTTCCATTGGGTAATTAAATAATACTGGAGTGGACAACCACGTCACCATTGGTTGCAACAACCCCTGCGACCACTTTTCCTACTGCTGCGCTCTTGTTTACAACCTTAGAGAGAGCCAAATTGCACAAGCAAACATGGCTGCTGCTCAATGTAAACAAATTTTCATACAATACTAAAAATTTGCTTTCTATTTGAAAAACCTTCAGCATTGCATGAAAAACATGCAAAACATTAATATATTAACTATTCACTTGTGAAAGGAAACACCTACAGATCCTTTTCCACTATAATTTTTTCACGAAGGCACTACACATTTCATTTTGAAATTCTAAATTAATTTCACAGCGTCACACGTTAAAGTTACTTGAATCACAAACTGCAATCGAATGTTTAAACACTTGGAACGAATTAAGATGGCGAACACTTTCCACAGTTTTAATATCGGATAAGCTTCGCGACGAAACTTGCAAATTGGCCAATTTGGCATCAAATTTGCATCAGTCAACTTGACAGTCAGTTCACTCCTAGTCAGCTTTTGGAACAAGAAAGTGACCAGCAAGATGCAGACGGGGAGGAAATGACAGACTGTTCGCTTGGAAGAGAGCAGAAACCGGTCGCATGCTCTCTCATGCATTTTATATGAGCTTAGCCCATCCAGTTCTTATTAATTTTGGACCTGTTCGAATCTTTGAGGAACGGAACAAATGGAGAGGCTATGCTCATATAAGCTCCATAAAAAATGATACGACCACCTTCTGAGCATGATTGTCATTTCATTTCCAATAATTTCCACAATTTCTCCTCTCGAGAGTCCGATTGTCAATTTGACGACTAAACATGGACCCGAAATTTACCTGGCGCGTGAGATACGATTCGGAATTTAGTCATTTTTTCGGTTCGAGAACGTGTCCGGAGGTACATATTGACTGTAGTGAAAGTAATATTACACCTGGTTTAGGGATAACAACATTTTAAGGAGTGACATTGTAAATCGGAGCGAGGAACTCAATTAAAAGTGTAATGTGCGTCATTGCTAAAAAACGATGGGTTATCCAAACGAAAATGTTTTCTATCCTAAGTAGCCATAATGCTTTATTTGTATTCAATGCTATTTTCTTGTTCTGTGAAGTGTTATTTGCAATAAAATCATATTTGCGAGTGCATGAGCGTTTGTTTACTTTCTTGTGACAACCCATTGGGTTTCCGTTAACGAGCTTTAGAATCACGGTCGCAGGGATAGGTGCAAAAAGACACGTAGTTAGGTAGGCGGTCGCAGGGGTAGTTGCGACAACGTGTACATATGTATGTCGACTCCGGTGTTATCTTGTTCCTCAAAGGTTCCAATAGTAAAACTGACAACTCCTGACAGTTAATGCATTGAAACAGGTAGCTAACAGGAACGGCCCGATGCTAATGGAACACTGATTTTTCTTGTCATCAATTCTCGCTGTCGATAAGGAGAAATCTTCATATTATCATATGGTTTTTTTTGCATTCGCTGTCAAATACGCCTGTGAAAACGCGTAAACAAACTCATTTGCTGTGGAATTTTTAATTCAAATCAGTGAAAATTTGTGATTTGTGCGCTATTCATGAACAAGACAATAAGAGACAATCTATCGGTTAGATTGCAAGTGAGAAAACTATATATTTCGACGGGAAAGAAGGAAAGTGAAAATAAAGTTTCTAAAATCATGTGCATTGTGAAAATATGCAATAATAGAACGCACCGTCAGCTCACAGCAGTATCATTTCATAGGTAAGTAACAACATAGAATGTAGAAAGCACAATACAATATATAGAAGTGTTTTTTTCACTCAAAATCACTGCTTTCAATTCATGCATGATTATGTTTACATTTCGGTGGCGACCATTTTATTCGATTAGTTTTTGCGTAGTAGCGCCTGCATTTTGGGGGCAAGTTTTGCTTGCATATTGCTTGAATAATTTTATTAATGAACTCAAATTTATTTCATTTTCCAGGAGTCTGTTAAATGATACTGGACATACGAATATATGGAGATGAAAAGATTATTAATGGGCGACTATCGGTAAACTATTTACTTTTATAAATCTCATCTGGATCTCAGACATATTTTTGTTTTTGCAGGCAAATGCAACGAGCTTAGCGACAGTATTGATTTCAAGCGCCTCTCTGGATGTGGAAGCTATTTCATCCTCGAAAGCGGAAAGCATAATCCCGGAGTTGTTAGAATTATTCTTTTAACTGTAGGCATATATAGAATGAATTCCATTTATTATAATATTGAATTTTCAAATGAATAAAAGTAATTTCAAAATAATTGATCTTTATATCAACAAGCAGAAGGATATATGAACTCTTGAAAAAGATGCTTGTACAAATAATTCGAATATTGTATTCAAACTTTTGATCAATTTTAAAGCCTATATCAAAGAGATAAATTTAATATCGGGGCACAGGATAATTCATTTTGGGACTAATCACTGGTTTGAGAAATTCAACAGCAATAGGCGACGTATTTATAACCAATATATGCTCAAATTTGTTCCCTCGTATAAATTGAATCAAGATATCATTAAGCTATTTTTGATCCATTCGATCAAGTCTCACCTATAGCAAGATACTGACTGTAAGGCAATTTACTGCCAGCTACGAGAAACTTTATTTACTCTAAATAGTATACTTAAAAATGTTCAAGTGGCATGCATCGAAACGCAACTCTGTGTTGCATATGGTGAGCACGTGAGCAACAAACGACACTTCAGCTTGTTAGTTAAGGTTATAGCAGTAAAATACATCAGCACAAGATACTATTTTATTGCGAATTTAAATCAGAATAAATTTCTGTTAGGCGATATCTTAACAAATTAGTATACCTTAAAGGCATGTAGTTCTCTCACACATCGCGAAGATCAAGCTCAACGATTATACGTTTCACCTTAATTCTACTGAAGACGATTATGAAAGGAGAAGAGAAGTGAAAAAGTATAAAAGAATGAACGATTATAATCTTAATAGAAGTTGAATTTGTAATTACCTAAGGAAAAGATTTAGTTTTTGCTTATTAAATGTCGCTGTGAGTTTCTTTTTATCTAAATAAAGTTTTACAAACTATTCAAGTCTGAAATAGGAACATTATCGATCAAATATGCAATGACAGTTAACTTTTACATTTTCAAATATTCCTAAACTGTTGCCCCCTTTTTAGACTACACCCTTCAAAAATGAAATCGGAAGAGGAACGTTCGTGGCGCATCGGGAAATAATGACAAAAATTAAGTTGATGTTCGGCCTTTGAGGAACGGAACAAATGGAGAGGCTATGCTGATATAAGCTCCATTGAAAATGATACGACCACCTTCTGAGCATGATTGTCATTTCATTTCCAATAATTTCCACAATTTCTCCTCTCGAGAGTCCGATTGTCAATTTGACGACTAAACATGGACGCGAAATTTACCTGGTGCGTGAGATACGATTCGGGATTTAGTCGTTTTTTCGGTTCGAGAACGTGTCCGGAGGTACATATTGACTGTAGTGAAAGTAATATTACACCTGGTTTAGGGATAACAACATTTTAAGGAGTGACATTGTAAATCGGAGCGAGGAACTCAATTAAAAGTGCAATGTGCGTTATTGCTAGAAAACGGTGGGTTATCGATTCGAAAGTGTTTTCTACCCTAATGCTTTATTGTTCCTACCCTAATGCTTTATTTGTATTCAATGCTATTTTCTTGTTCTGTGAAGTGTTATTTGCAACAAAATCATATTTACGAGTGCATAAGCGTTTGTTTACTTTCTTGTGACAACCCATTGGGTTCCCCTTAACTAGCTTTAGAATCACGGTCGCAGGGGTGTGCAAAAAGACGAGTAGTTAGGTGGGCGGTCGCAGGGGCAGTTGCGACATGGTGTACATATGTATGCCCACTCCGGTTTTATCTTGTTCCTCAAAGACTAGTTCACAACTTAGGGAGGCAAGAGAAGGACTTAGGGTTCGGCCACATTGCGATTTTTCTGCCGTAACTAGCGATTTTCAGACGCAAATACGAACACACTGCGACAAGATTTGCAAAGGACCTTCACGCATGCGCAGAACTAATATGCTCATTTGAAGGTATGTCTCTGCCAGGAACACATGCGCTAACTCATTTGCACGCTATGCAAGAAACCTCCGTGCACGTCTGCGTCAAATGTCCAAATGATGTGCGCCTGCGCGAGTATCACAAAAACTACCTGCTAAACTGGTTGTAGGAAAAACCGCAAATTCCTGCGACTGCCGACCTGGACAAAATTGTCGAAAATCGCAGTGTGCGGGCTTCCATTTAACCATGTGTAACTTGCGACAGAAGTGCGGCTAAATAGTCGTAGTCAGATGCATCCCTAAATCATAGCCCAAAAAATTCGTGAATATCAGCTACTTATTTATAAGGTTACTTGGATTGAATTGGTAGTGGCTTAAACCAAGAGTAGTCTCAACAACGCAGGGGCAAATAAAATCAATTGGCGGGAAAATTTAAATTTATAGCACCATGAGAAAAACATTTCACTCAAAATGATTTATCGACTGCCTCCTTAAACCTGGCCATCTTGCTAGGTTTGATAATGCAGTGAAAAGGTAAACTGACAATCAGCTGTTTCATCAATGAGGTCATTACTTTTTTGCTTTTTATATCAGCTCCCGTGACATTTCTCCAATAAGTGTCAGATTATTGTCAAATTGGGGGAGCAATCATTATTGGCGGTAATTTGTTGCCTGAAAAATAGTTCAGCAGGATAGCCTGAATTATTTTTGTGAGTTGTATAGTCGTGTAGGAAGTTGCAAAGCAGTTAATTAAGTATTTTATACATATTTTAGTTAACATTAACCTGAACCTCATTAAATTTCAGATCGATGAAACTTCGTTTTTGAACATTGTTCGAAAGTCATATCTCCTTTATCAGTGCTTGTTAAGGACCATTGTTAATATTTCATCCTAGACTGTATTCTAGACAGAATCCGGAAACTGTGTGGTAGGCTTAAAAGCGTTTTATAATATTTAATATCATGTAATATTAGTATTGATTCCTTTCAGTAAATTATCAACTTTACACATTACAGAATGCTACAGTGAAATCGCTTGCACTAGAAGTAGTCGCATTGGTTTCCCGCAATAAGGAATGTGTAAGCGAGATAGCAGCGTGCGAAATACAGGGAAGCTATTTTGTTGCGCTAAAAGATTGATTTAAGAGACCAACAAATGAAAGTACTGAAAACACTTTCAGGGCTTCTGAATTCACAAGAGATGATAAAAGAAGCTCAAAATAAAGGTAAAGTGAATTCTTGGCAAACAATTATAAAATATTTACTTCCTGTTTAGGTGCTGTGATACATCTACTGGACATGTTCTGTAATTCAAGGAATCTTCAAATGCGAGAACTTTGTGCTGAAATTCTCGCTAAAATGACCGCTGACCGTTTAAGCGGACCTAAGGTAGGAAAATTATAACGTATACAAAATGATAGAAAGCTAATATTGCATAAAATTCTGAAGGTTCGCATAACAGTTTGCAAATTTCTACCTCCATTATTCGTCGATGCAATGATCAAATCTCCGGCAACTTCCGTCCAATTATTCGAATCAATTCACGAGCATCCAGAATTAATTTGGAATGTAAAGACAAGACAAGAACGATGGGTAAGCTAACTGAGATTGCGTAAAGTTTTTAAATAGCTAACATACTATATATTTACGTATAAATGCAGTTTTTGTAAAACACAGAAACAAAATCCAAAAATTTTGTGGAAAGACCCAGATATTCTTAAAAATATTATACCCAATGAGTTGATTGTATCTGGCGTTTATTTGCTGGATTACTAATCCAGCGTGGACTCCGCGCAAGTCAAAGTAATTTTCAGATTTACTGGACTTCGTTGTAGACCTTATCAACAAATATTCGCCGGATGTAAGTTAATTAATTTTTTAAATCACCGGTAAATGGTCTCCTGGAATCTTCAAAACGTACTCTTCAATATTTTTAGAAAGATACATTGGAATTAGCATCTACTGCATTAGTCGAATTATTAAGAACGCAGCCTAATTTCGCAGATGACATTCCAGTTTGGGGTCACATACCAAAACTCTTCAATTTACTTAACGTACAACCAAAACATACATTGTCAGTATTAGATCAATTAGCTCTTTCAGAGGTAAGATCAATTTGCCAGAATTTAATTGATTTTCGATAAACATGTATTTTATTTTAGTACTGCGTGACAGCAGTGTCGCCAACTGAATGTATCTTGCCTTTAAAACGGTGTATGGAAAATAACAAGCCACTGATCAAAAATGTGTGTGGAATGTCAAGCCGTTTGTTTAAATACCAAGACGTGAGTGTAATGATTCGGTAAAAAGCTTACCTCTAACTGACTTATTCATAACGGATACAAACGTTAGCGGTTATTTAACAGGTGAGTTATTTACTTGTTTATGAATTATTGATTATTGGATTAAATACTTTACGCATAATTTTTTGCCAAGTATTGTGTTTGTTTCTTCCAATTCTCAATTCGGCTATGATAGGTATTAACTCAAAGTTCAAACAGTCCCAAATTCAATTACAGATTGAGATAATTATCATTGCTTTTCAATGGCAAATTATTGAATATCTTAAAAATTTCGTGTCATCGATTTTGAGCCTATCAAAGAATACACAAAGATATTTTTAATTTTGATCAGGTTCCACGATTTTTGCTTGATTCCTATCTCCTTGCTTATTCTAATTATGAAACGGACAACAATAAGGTTTTAGTCATACATTCCTTATAATATACAGAATAAATTTCTGTTATACAGAAAATTTTTGGAAAGAGCTATCTTTACAGCAAATTTTATGCTTATGGGCGTAGATAATTAGCACATCGATGTATGTTTAATACGAGCAATTTTCTTCAATTCATCCTAAAAGCCGATTTTTCTACATATTCCTTCTTAAAGTTGATTTCCAATAGAACTGGCAGTATCTGTAATCAATTTAATTAATTTTAATTCAAATCTCGTTCTTTTGTAACATACAATCCTAAACATCAATAGATATTGTGAACCTTTGCAGGTAAAAGGCATAAATGCTAGCATCTAGTCACGGGTGTTTTAATGGACCAAGTAACCCATCGCTCATAATTTTGTTTTCACAAATTGGAATCAAGCCGATTGACGCGAGCATTAAAATGTCTTTCCATTTCATATATCTGCAGAGGAGCCCGACAAAATGATTGCGTTCTGTCAACAATACATTTTTTAAAGATTAACTGCGCGCTTGTTTTCTACGGCAAGTTTATTCCTCGTTTGGTTGTCTAGAAATGTGACTTTCCTCGTTCTATATCGTTCCATAAATCAACACTTGATCATTTCGCTATTCTTCTTCTTTCTAGCACTACAGCCCGGCTCAACAAGAACTGGAAGTGCACGTTTTCCTTGCCGTTATTTTAAAAATACCTTTGTAGCTTGATCTGCTTTTCATTATAGCTTAATTGAAAATAAAATAAAATTTAAATAAAATCATTAAACTATATGTTTCAATATATTTTATAATTTATCAAGGCTGATGACATCAATTTACAATTTTTTTTATAGATCTTAATGCAATAACAATGAGTATGGACATAGAAACGTGATGATTCGAGATGGCTAGTGGGTGCTGAATCCCGATTTGGTGTGTCGCGCTGCTGACAATGAATCAATCTCATTGAATATTCTTGTATCTTGATTATAAAACGTCTGTTTTTTACCACGGATGCTGTAATGATGTTAAAAAATTTATAAAGCAAGTATTAAATAAATATTATTCAAACTAATTTAAGAAGGGATTGAGGATTTCTGTGGATTTAGACGAAAAAGGATATGCATCTAAGCTAGTGAGGGAAGCAGATCAGAAATATTATCTTATTGAAAGTCATTTAGATTTTAAGTTTTCGGTAGGTTAACAGACAACTCTATCTTAATTTAACTATTGAAGTTACTTAAGAGTTTCTAGGTGGATAAAACAGTCTGCGATAATTATCTTTATCTATAAAAGCTAAATCTGTCATCGCGTGTATTTCTGTTCTGGATAACTTCATGTTAAAAAGTCCTATTAAACTTGCTGTCTTTTTGTATGTAGCTAGATTGAAAAGCAAGCATACGAGAGTATTGATCGTAACATGCTGTACTAAATAACGCTTTGCTTTGGTATCCTAGCCAAATTAGTCCGTCTTATCAAAATGACGTGGACAACCTCCCAAGTCTTCATTAATAACCAACTCACCGACGCCTTTGACACCAAAAGCGGACTAAAGCAGGGAGATGGGCTGGATCCATTGCAATCAATTTGGCTCTGGCTAAGAAAGCTACCTGTCCATACAAGAGATACGCTTTTATAAAAGTTAAGCCAAGTGGTAGCCTATGCAGATGATAGCAACATTTTGTTACGGTCGCTAACAACTGCCAAAGAACTTTTCCTGAAACTCGACAGCGAAGCAAAACTAGTAGGGCTACAAATCAATGCGAATAAAACAAAGCTCATTACGCAGTCGAGGAAAAATACCTAAAGTACACAAAATATCGCACTTGGCGAATACACTAGTGAAAATGTGGGCGAACTTGTGTATCTAGGCACCAAAATAACGAGAACGCTAATGAAGAGAAGAAATACGCCGACGAATACAGCTCGCAAATAAAATATTGTATTCAGTTTTGACGATCTTGAGCATGATGACACAACTAATTCAATATTACTAGCTTCGATTTGGTCAGCAGCTTTGATATACTATTTAAATGTTGCTTTGCTCATGGACTCCAAATAAGTCCTCCATTATGTAATTTCGTCAGGATAAACGCATTTAAAACAAGTTTCTTAATGTGCATTGGAAACGACTCATCTTCTTAACAAGCCTATTATTGGGGCTAATTGCCTCCTTAAGCTATTTATGTGTGGCAACTAGGTCATATAATGGTCTATGATAAGACCAAGATATTTCATTTCTAGCACTCTTTACAATTTTTCGCCGTTAATATTTAGTTCGACATCGATGTCACATTATTTTGGTTTCCGATCGGCAAGCGCCTACTTTATTTCCAATGCTTCATTCGATCGAGTATTTCCTCTGCATCGGAAAAGCTGATTGCTTAAAGCGAAGTTTTTGGAATGTTCTGACAGCAGGATTATCGGACTGCAAATAATTAATTTAGCAATTAATTAACCAATTCAACATATAAACTTGCATAACTAGTTCCTATATTTAAAGGTGGTGATCATCTCGACCCGAATAACTATAGCCTGATTACGCTGCTGACGGGATTTAGTAAGATATTTGAAAAAATACTGAACAATCGATTGACATCATTCTTAGTTGAAAACTCTATCGTAAGCCAATATCAATTTGGTTTTCAAAAGAACAAGAGTACTTTGGATGCCCTACATTCTGCCACACGTTTCACCAATCTAGGACTTGACAGAGGTGATCATGTCATCGGCATTTTTGTGAATTTGAAAAAAGCATTTGATACAGTTGATCATGAACTCTTGCTTCGTAAACTTGAATCGTATGGTATTCAGGGTAAATTTAAGCAATTGTTTAAGAGTTACTTGGAGAGAAGATCAAAGAGAACTTTAATCAACAATGTCCTTAGCGATCGAGCAACTACGAAAACAGGAGTTCTCCAAGGCTCACTACTTGGCCCAACGTTGTTCCTGCTATACACAAATAGTCTAAATACATGTGGACTGACGGGATATCATACATTATATGCTGATGACACAGTTCTACTTTATTCAGGACGAGACAAAACATTGAAAACACCATCAACCTGGATCTAGGAAAATTCCATCAGTGGTTAATCGAAGATAAACTAGTACTGAACACTACAAAGACAAAATAAATTATTTTTAAGCAGAAGAACAAAGGAGACATAGATGTCGACCTAAATATTAACGGCGAAAAATTGCAAAGAGTGCTGGAAATGAAATATCTTGGTCTTATCATGGACCGTCGTATGATAAATAGCTTAAGGAGGCAATTAGACCCAATAATAGGCCTGTTGAAACTTGTTCTAAATGCATTTGTGCTGACGAAGTTACAATATGGAGTACTTATTTGGAGTCAATCGGCAAAGCAACATCTTAATAGTATATCCAGGCTGCTGAACAAAGCATATCAAAACATTCTGAAACTGCCAATGCTTACTCAAACTCGTTTGGTTTACCGATTAGCAAAATCATTAACCTTTAGTGAAATCATTATAATGGAAAAAGCTATGTTTATTTACAACAATTTAAAAACTAATGGATCGGAACGAACACCATTAATTAAGGTATCACAGTTCAACCCATATAATGCGAGGAATGCAGATAAATTCGTAATACCTTTTGCCGGAACGGATAGACTAGAGAACGATGCAACGAATGATGCTTTGCGTATATATAACAATCTACCAGAAATGGTTCAGAAAGCAACCTCTCTTTTGGTATTTAAGAAAAGACTAAGGACTGATTGAAGCGTGCACCTGTTACTCAGAGCTTTTTTTTTTGAATGCGTCGTACTGTATTGAATTTTTTTTTTCTATCTTTGAGAGCTGCTTATGATTTTTGGGCTAGATGTTCATGAAAAGGATTAGTTCACATTGCCGCCTTATACCGATGAATTAAACATTGTCTGGGTAGCACAAAGGTCGAAGCGAGGTCATTTGAATGCAGATCGCATGAGCGTTGTGCGACGAAGAAAGAGTGATGGAGAGAGTGGTAGGGAGTGGAGGTACTAAAAATAAAGTTTAATTTTTTTTTATTGTTTGGAATTTGCTTTATATTCTTTGAAAATTTATGGCGATTATTATTGAATAAAGCACGTTTGACTTTGACGTGCGAGGAATGCAAATTAATTCGTAATGCCTTTTTTCAGAACCTATCGTCTAAAGAATGATGCTCTGTGTACGAGTACATATAACAATCTTCCAGAGATGGTTAAGGATGCAAACTCACTATTGGTATTTAAGAAAAGACAGGGATCATCTGATGAACACAGATTGAAGCGTGGACATGGACATTTCAGTACAGTATCTTAGGGCATTTTTGACCCTATCGACGAGATACTTGAAGAGACAGTTACTCCGATTTTTTTAGTTTCGTGTTATGCGGTTTTTTTTTATCTCTGAGACCTGATCACGAATTTGAATAAATATGCACGAAAGGATAGATTCATTTCATTCTGTGTGCTCCTTTATGCCGATTTATTGAACACTCTTCACAAAGCGGACGAGTGTTGATGAACGAAGAATGAATGAAGATAGTGATAAGAAATGGAGGTACTTAAAAAATTCGGTATGTGACACTTCCTCTTTACGATTTATCAGTTTCAGCCAGTCAGAATGAAACAAAAGCTACAGACGCTGGTCAATATAAAAGTGGATATTACTTCCGTAAGCACATAACTGAAAATCGATGTTCACCTTATCCTATGAAAATAATTCACCCTATAGAAAACACCTATAGAAAACACCCTATAGAAAACAAACATTAGGCTATAAATAAACATGTAGAAAAGTTTTCTCCATACCTGCATTCGAGAATACGGCTCAATGTTTCTACATGAATTTTGTTCCAGCATTCTATCAGACAATGTACTTAGATGTGCTTTGACAATTACATCTTCCTCCAGCTCTTTTCGATATTCCTTGAGCGTGTCCTGAAAATCAGCTAGAGATCTTTTGTGAGATGCTTGCGCGACGGATTTCATTGCGTCGATGTCTCGTCCTGAATACGTGATAGCATAATAAATAAAAAATATTAATTTCTATGCAATCAGCTTTAAATCAACATCCTTACCAGCTTTCCACTAACAATTTGATGCTCTGTTACTTTCGACACTGTCAAAACCTTCGAATGCTTCATAAAAATATGAAAAAGCTGTTCTGAAGTCCCTCTCATCTGCCGCATGTAGAATACCCGATTGCAAATCTAAAGCCCCCTGCATCTTAGGCGGACAGTAGATAGCATTTGCCGTGGTACGTGCCGAGGTCAGGGCAGCACGCGCTTTTGGCAAATTGCTTAGAGCATGATAGGTCTTACTTTCAAGAAGTAGAACTTCTACGAGCAAATTTTTTTTGTCCAACTTTTTTAATTCTTTCAGCAGCTGTGACCTCAGCGCTAGCGCTTCTGAATACAATCCAGTATCGAAAAATAAAGCAATTAATCGAGCTTCCAGCGATTGTCTTAAGAATGTTCGTTTCTCTTGTTTCGGCCATCCTATATTCTTTAAAAAGTTAAACCTCGATACCAATACCAGCTTCCAAGTCTAAAAACAAATACACCAACGACCGCACTAACTTGGCGGCCTTCGCTTTGCTAATCAGGCTAAGAAATGGTCTCGTCAATTTGATCAAAGCTGCTAGCTCCTTGGCCTTTTCTTCCTGTTTGTACAATTCACCTAATTGCAGAATGCCTTGTTCCTTGACACGAATAAGCTCTACGTCATTCTCGGCTGTTTCTTGCTCGCGAACAATTTTTTGAGTAACGAAATTCCTTCCTCGTGATTTACAGGAGATACAGGTTGTGCTCGTTCGAATAACAATGACAGGAATTTTGACGTCTTACACTGCCTCCTTAAACCTGGCCATCTTGCTAGGTTTGATAATGCAGTGAAAAGGTAAACTGACAATCAGCTGTTTCATCAATGACGTCATTACTGTTTTGCTTTTTTCATCAACTCCCGTGACATTTCTCCAATAAGTGTCAGATTACTGTCAAATTGTGGGAGTAATAGTTATCGCGGGAATTTGTTTTGCCTGAGAAATAGTTCAGCAGGATAGTCTGAATTATTTTTGTGAGTCGTATAGTCGTGTAGGAAGTTGCAAAGCAGGTAATTAAGTATTTCATACATATTTTGATCAACCATAACCTGATCTTCATTCAATTTCAGATCGATGAAACTTCGTTTATGAACATTGTGTCATATCTCCTTGAACAGTGTTCGTTAAGGACCATTTTTAATATTTCATCCTAGACTGAATTCTAGACAGAATCCGGAACAAGTGTGGTAGGCTTAAAAGCGTTTTATAATATTTTATATCATGTAATATTAGTATTGATTCCTTTCAGTAAATTATCAACTTTACACATTACAGAATGCTACAGTTAAATCGCTTGCACTAGAAGTAGTCGCATTGGTTTCCCGCAATAAGGAATGTGTAAGCGAGATAGCAGCGTGCGAAATACAGGGAAGCTATTTTGTTGCGCTAAAAGATTGATTTAAGAGACCAACAAATGAAAGTACTGAAAACACTTTCAGGGCTTCTGAATTCACAAGAGATGATAAAAGAAACTCAAAATAAAGGTAAAGTGAATTCTTGGCAAACAATTATAAAATATTTGCTTCCTGTTTAGGTGCTGTGATACATCTACTGGACATGTTCTGTAATTCAAGGAATCTTCAAATGCCAGAACTTTGTGCTTGCACTAGAAGTAGTCGCATTGGTTTCCCGCAATAAGGAATGTGTAAGCGAGATAGCAGCGTGCGAAATACAGGGAAGCTATTTTGTTGCGCTAAAAGATTGATTTAGGAGACCAACAAATGAAAGTACTGAAAACACTTTCAGGGCTTCTGAATTCACAAGAGATGATAAAAGAAGCTCAAAATAAAGGTAAAGTGAATTCTTGGCAAACAATTATAAAATATTTACTTCCTGTTTAGGTGCTGTGATATATCTACTGGACATGTTCTGTAATTCAAGGAATCTTCAAATGCCAGAACTTTGTGCTTGCACTAGAAGTAGTCGCATTGGTTTCCCGCAATAAGGAATGTGTAAGCGAGATAGCAGCGTGCGAAATACAGGGAAGCTATTTTGTTGCGCTAAAAGATTGATTTAAGAGACCAACAAATGAAAGTACTGAAAACACTTTCAGGGCTTCTGAATTCACAAGAGATGGTAAAAGAAACTCAAAATAAAAGTAAAGTGAATTCTTGGCAAACAATTATAAAATATTTACTTCCTGTTTAGGTGCTGTGATATATCTACTGGACATGTTCTGTAATTCAAGGAATCTTCAATTGCCAGAACTTTGTGCTTGCACTAGAATAGTCGCATTGGTTTCCCACAATAAGGAATGTGTAAGCGAGATAGCAGCGTGCGAAATACAGGGAAGCTATTTTGTTGCGCTAAAAGATTGATTTAAGAGACCAACAAATGAAAGTACTGAAAACACTTTCAGGGCTTCTGAATTCACAAGAGATGATAAAAGAAGCTCAAAATAAAGGTAAAGTGAATTCTTGGCAAACAATTATGAAATATTTACTTCGTGTTTAGGTGCTGTGATATATCTACTGGACATGTTCTGTAATTCAAGGAATCTTCAAATGCCAGAACTTTGTGCTTCCACTAGAAGTAGTCGCATTGGTTTCCCGCAATAAGGAATGTGTAAGCGAGATAGCAGCGTGCGAAATACAGGGAAGCTATTTTGTTGCGCTAAAATATTGATTTAAGAGACCAACAAATGAAAGTACTGAAAACACTTTCAGGGCTTCTGAATTCACAAGAGATGATAAAAGAAGCTCAAAATAAAGGTAAAGTGAATTCTTGGCAAACAATTATAAAATATTTACTTCCTGTTTAGGTGCTGTGATATATCTACTGGACATGTTCTGTAATTCAAGGAATCTTCAAATGCCAGAACTTTGTGCTTGCACTAGAAGTAGTCGCATTGGTTTCCCGCAATAAGGAATGTGTAAGCGAGATAGCAGCGTGCGAAATACAGGGAAGCTATTTTGTTGCGCTAAAAGATTGATTTAAGAGACCAACAAATGAAAGTTCTGAAAACACTTTCAGGGCTTCTGAATTCACAAGAGATGATAAAAGAAACTCAAAATAAAGGTAAAGTGAATTCTTGGCAAACAATTATAAAATATTTACTTCCTGTTTAGGTGCTGTGATATATCTACTGGACATGTTCTGTAATTCAAGGAATCTTCAAATGCCAGAACTTGTGCTTGCACTAGAAGTAGTCGCATTGGTTTCCCGCAATAAGGAATGTGTAAGCGAGATAGCAGCGTGCGAAATACAGGGAAGCTATTTTGTTGCGCTAAAAGATTGATTTAGGAGACCAACAAATGAAAGTACTGAAAACACTTTCAGGGCTTCTGAATTCACAAGAGATGATAAAAGAAGCTCAAAATAAAGGTAAAGTGAATTCTTGGCAAACAATTATAAAATATTTACTTCCTGTTTAGGTGCTGTGATATATCTACTGGACATGTTCTGTAATTCAAGGAATCTTCAAATGCCAGAACTTTGTGCTTGCACTAGAAGTAGTCGCATTGGTTTCCCGCAATAAGGAATGTGTAAGCGAGATAGCAGCGTGCGAAATACAGGGAAGCTATTTTGTTGCGCTAAAAGATTGATTTAAGAGACCAACAAATGAAAGTACTGAAAACACTTTCAGGGCTTCTGAATTCACAAGAGATGGTAAAAGAAACTCAAAATAAAAGTAAAGTGAATTCTTGGCAAACAATTATAAAATATTTACTTCCTGTTTAGGTGCTGTGATATATCTACTGGACATGTTCTGTAATTCAAGGAATCTTCAATTGCCAGAACTTTGTGCTTGCACTAGAATAGTCGCATTGGTTTCCCGCAATAAGGAATGTGTAAGCGAGATAGCAGCGTGCGAAATACAGGGAAGCTATTTTGTTGCGCTAAAAGATTGATTTAAGAGACCAACAAATGAAAGTACTGAAAACACTTTCAGGGCTTCTGAATTCACAAGAGATGATAAAAGAAGCTCAAAATAAAGGTAAAGTGAATTCTTGGCAAACAATTATGAAATATTTACTTCGTGTTTAGGTGCTGTGATATATCTACTGGACATGTTCTGTAATTCAAGGAATCTTCAAATGCCAGAACTTTGTGCTTCCACTAGAAGTAGTCGCATTGGTTTCCCGCAATAAGGAATGTGTAAGCGAGATAGCAGCGTGCGAAATACAGGGAAGCTATTTTGTTGCGCTAAAAGATTGATTTAAGAGACCAACAAATGAAAGTACTGAAAACACTTTCAGGGCTTCTGAATTCACAAGAGATGATAAAAGAAGCTCAAAATAAAGGTAAAGTGAATTCTTGGCAAACAATTATAAAATATTTACTTCCTGTTTAGGTGCTGTGATATATCTACTGGACATGTTCTGTAATTCAAGGAATCTTCAAATGCCAGAACTTTGTGCTTGCACTAGAAGTAGTCGCATTGGTTTCCCGCAATAAGGAATGTGTAAGCGAGATAGCAGCGTGCGAAATACAGGGAAGCTATTTTGTTGCGCTAAAAGATTGATTTAAGAGACCAACAAATGAAAGTTCTGAAAACACTTTCAGGGCTTCTGAATTCACAAGAGATGATAAAAGAAACTCAAAATAAAGGTAAAGTGAATTCTTGGCAAACAATTATAAAATATTTACTTCCTGTTTAGGTGCTGTGATATATCTACTGGACATGTTCTGTAATTCAAGGAATCTTCAAATGCCAGAACTTGTGCTTGCACTAGAAGTAGTCGCATTGGTTTCCCGCAATAAGGAATGTGTAAGCGAGATAGCAGCGTGCGAAATACAGGGAAGCTATTTTGTTGCGCCAAAAGATTGATTTAAGAGACCAACAAATGAAAGTACTGAAAACACTTTCAGGGCTTCTGAATTCACAAGAGATGATAAAAGAAGCTCAAAATAAAGGTAAAGTGAATTCTTGGCAAACAATTATAAAATATTTACTTCCTGTTTAGGTGCTGTGATACATCTACTGGACATGTTCTGTAACTCAAGGAATCTTCAAATGCGAGAACTTTGTGCTGAAATTCTCGCTAAAATGACCGCTGACCGTTTAAGCGGACCTAAGGTAGGAAAATTATAACGTATACAAAATGATAGAAAGCTAATATTGCATAAAATTCTGAAGGTTCGCATAACAGTTTGCAAATTTCTACCTCCATTATTCGTCGGTGCAATGATCGAATCTCCGACAACTTCCGTCCACTTATTCGAATCAATTCACGAGCATACAGAATTAATTTGGAATGTAAAGACAAGATCAAAAGTATGTGATGTTGTTGCTGATATGTGCGATGGGTAAGCTAACTGAGATTGCGTAAAGTTTTTGAATAGCTAACATGATATATATTTACGTATACATGCAGTTTTTGTAAAACACAGAAATAAAATCCAAAAATTATGTGGAAAGACCCAGATCTTCTTAAAGATATACCCAATGAGGTGATTGTATCTGGCGTTTATTTGCGGCTGTTTGTTAGTAATCCAGCTTGGACTCTGCGCAAGCCGAAGTTATCGGATTTACTGGACTTTGTTGTAGACGTGTACAAAAATTCGCCGGATGTAAGTTAATTAATTTTTTAAATCACCGGTAAATGGTCTTCTGGAATCTTCAAAACGTACTCTTCAATATTTTTAGAAAGATGCATTGGAATTAGCATCTACTGCATTAGTCAAAGTATCAAGAGCGCAGCCTAATTTAGCAGATGACATTCCAGTTTGGGGTCACATACTAAAACTCTTCAATTTACTTAACGTACAACCAAAACATACATTGTCAGTATAAGATCAATTAGCTCTTTCAGAGGTAAGATCAATTTGCCAGAATTTAATTGATTTTCGATAAACATGTATTTTATTTTAGTACTGCGTGATAGCAGTGTCGCCAACTGAATGTATCTTGCCTTTAAAACGGTGTATGGAAAATAACAAGCCACTGATAAAAAATGTGTGTGGAATGTTAAGCCGTTTGTTTAAATACCAACATGTGAGTGTTATGATTCGGTAAAAAAGCTTACCTCTAACTGTTATTGCGTTAATTGTAGGATTCATTCTTTAGAAAGTAATCTAATACCATTCCTGTTAAATTTGCTTGAAAGTCGTATGGAGTATGTAGACAGTCCTTCTGCGGTGAAGGCACAAGTTGTAGCTGCGCTCAAGGCGATGACACACAATTTAAATTATGGTGATCGTGTATCGCAAATTTTATTGAAACATCCAGAGTGGGCAGAGTTTAAAGATCAAAAGCATGACTTATTCATAACGGATGCAAACGTTAGGGGCTATTTAACAGGTGAGTTATTTACTTATTTATGAATTATTGAATGAAACATCGATTATTTACCAAAATGGGTTCAATACTTTACGCATATTTTTTTGCCAAGTATCGTGTTTCTTTCTTCTAATTCTCAATTTGGCTATGATGGGTATTAACTCAAAGTTCAAACAGTCCCGAATTCAATTACACATTGTGATAATTATCATTGCTTTTCAATGGCAAATTATTGAATATAAGCTTAAAAATTTCGTTCATCGATTTTGAGCCTATCAAAGGATACACAAAGATATTTTTTATTTTGATCTGGTTTCACAATTTTCGCTTAATCCCTATCATCTTGCTTATTCTAATTATGAAATGGACAACAATAAGGTTTTAGTCATACATTCCTTATAATAAAACGTTTCAGGAAATCCCTAAACTGCTAAGCCTATACAGAAAATTTTTGGAAAGAGCTATCTTACAGCAAATGTTATGCTTATGGGCGTAGATAATTACCACATCGATGTATGATTAATACGAGCAATTTTCTTCAATTCATCCTAAAAGCTGATTTACAATTTCAGACTGGTCTGTTTTCTACTTATTCCTTCTTAAAGTTGATTTCCAATAGAACTGGCTGTATCTGTAATCAATTTAATTAATTTTAATTCAAATCTCGTTCTTTTGTAACATGCAATGCTAAACATCAATAGATATTGTGAACCTTTGCAGGGAAAAGGCATAAATGCTAGCATCTAGTCACGGGTGTTTTAATGGACCATGTAACCCATCGCTCATAATTTTGTTTTCATAAATTGGAATCAAGCCGATTGACGCGAGCATTAAAATGTCTTTCCATTTCATATATCTGCAGAGGAGGCAGATAAAATGATTGCGTTCTGTCAACAATACATTTTTTAAAGATTAGCTGCGCGCTTGTTTGCTACGGCAAGTTTATTCCTCGTTTGGTTGTCTAGAAATGTGACTTTCCTCGTTCTATATCGTTCCATAAATCAATACTTGATCATTTCGCCATTCTTCTTCTTTTTAGCACTACAGCCCCTCTCGGGCCTTCGCTTAGAGATAGAGTATCTCATTTTCATGACCGTATTGATTTTTTCGGAAGTTGGTTTGGTCAGTATCATGCTCCCGTGTGCTTGCTCAGCTTTGATATGATCTGATTAAATCAGTACATACCACTACTGGCTGAACACTCGTAGTCTGTCCGAAAAATCCCCTGAACTAAATCACGTTACTCCCAACGAGATTTGAACCTGGGACATTATCGTCGTTCAATTCTAATTTGTATACAATTTGACTTTCAACTGCTGAAGATGAGAATGATGCTACAGCATTTTTACTAGTTGTTGAATTTGCATGCTATCGTGTTACTGAGCCACAAAGTGTGGAACTACTAGGCGTTTGACGATTCCGCATTGGTTTTGTTGATCTATAAACCGCACTAGCATCACCATTGGTTTTTCGATTCTCGAGAATTGGTTATTCGATTCTCGAGAATCAATGGCAATGCTAGCGCGGTTCATAGATCAACACAACCAATGCACAATCGTCAAGGTCTAGTAGTTCCACACTTGCGACATTAAAATAGTTTGCCTTATTTTCTAACTTTTCAATCAATTTTTTCAGAAACCTAACCGGAAGCTGATACCACGAAAAAAGTCGTCAGAATGGGAACAAACTGCCGAGGAAACGTTAACTCCTGAAATAACAAAAGACGCAATCCGCCTCAACTACGCCAAGTACGGATGAGGATAACGAAATTGAATACAATCGTGGCTCAACAGGAATTGAAAGTGCACGTTTTCCTTGCCGTTATTTTAAAAATACCTTTGTAACTTGATTTGCTTTTCATTATAGCTTAATTGAAAATGAAATAAATTTTAAATAAAATCATTAAACTATATATTTCAAAATATTTTATAATTACGAAGGCTGACGACATCAATTTACAAATTTTTTTATACATTTTAATGCAATAACAATGAGTATGGACGTAGAACCGTGATGATTCGAGATGGCTAGTGGATGCTAAATCCCGATTTGATGTGTCGCACTGGTGACAATGAATCAATCTCATTGATTATTCTTGTATCCTGATTATAAAACGCCCTGTAACTTATTTCCTTTATACGTTAATTTCGGATTTACATAAATTTCATCTAATAGCAAAACTACTTTTTTCTCTTTTGCCTCTAACTGTTTCGACCTGTTAGTCAAATAATTTAATGAGACACCTGAGTTCAAATTTAGAGTCAAAAGAGTTTGTAAATATTGGCAACTTGGCAAAGTTAATAAATCTAATTCGCGCAAATACTTGTATGCACCCGGATATGTGTAATAAAGCATTGCAGCAAAAACTAATGTATCTGAATCATATCGCGAACTTTTTAAAGAAATTTGCCTAAGTTGATTTTTTATGAAGTTTATTCGATTATCTGGCTCTTGGTCTGAAAGTTGCGATAGCTGTTCTATTGCTGAATACACTATTTGTTCTTTTGATTTTAGATCATTATCGAAATTATTTGCTTCTACCGACTCTATTAATTTTGTAATTTTACTTAAACTATCGCATTTCATTCGATGGCCGAGAATACTTTGAAAGAAACTAGATTTTACTTTAGTTTTTTCAAAATAAATCTTAGTTTGAAAATTGCATTCAATTTTAATGGAGCAATATACAAATGGAATTGGGTTCACTCTAATATTATATAAAAACAATGTATTATATACGCACTTCAATTGCCAATCTTCGCGTAAAAAGTGATTTTTGTTTTCAACTAGCTCATGAATTTCCTTAAATCTAATCTCCAGCGGTGGTTGGGGTGTTCCAAATTGATTGAGGGCAATATCCATACATTTTGATACATCCGGGCTTGATCCTGGAAACTTCGTCGGCACAGCGTTTGCCTTCAGTATCCACCTGCTCTTTAGTGAAACAACAATTTCTATATACGAGAAGAAAATATATGTACATATATGTATATAAATACATGTTGAATTTGCAGGAGGGTACTGCTGCCACTCATTATTATATTAAATTGAATACTGAAAACATTATTGCAAAGCTTTGCCCGTGCCATCTTCAATGTATTCTTATTTAGTATATCTCATAAGCTACAGTTACCAAATTTTCTAGTGTTCGAGATAAACTGTCCAAATGTTCAATAAATTCATTGGAATAACAATTTAGGGCTCTGTAGAAAGTGAACAATTTCACGTTCCACCCAAATTACCATTTATAGTAATAATAACCGTTTGCTACCATCTTTATATTACAGTGTCAACTGTTTTACTGACGTAAATAATCGTTCTTCTACTTGGGAATTATCTTCTCTTATATGAATGGCCATAAAATTGCTGATCAAATGTTTCGTTCAAAAAAAAAAAATTAATACTACAGTACAGCTAAGTCGTTCAAATTTATTGCTGGTAATATTTATTTTCGCATAAAAAATTATCAGTTTAAAAAAATTTGAGCGATAATTGATCTTACGCTGGGATACTTTCAGACGATATATAAAATATGTGCTTTTATTTTTAACCGACTCAATCCTTTCTATTGGAAACAACCTATAAATTATTTCTAAATGTAGCTTAAATGCTATAATTGAAGATGATTTACAGTAATTATATACTATAGAATAAGAAATAAAAAATCAACTTATTGCTTTCTCGGGGTGAGCATATTTTCTCCCTTATATCAGATAGCTGTTTTTGGGCCTGTCTAGCCTCTTCCCCAGTAATTCGATGGTTTCATTAGATAGGTTACTGAGAAAGAGGCTAAATGTCCCGAAACAGCTGTCTGATTTAGGAAAAAAATTAATTTACTCTGAGAAAGGAACTAATTCATTTTTTTCTTGTTTCTATTTTAAAACGTTGCAAACATCGCAAACGAAAAATTAAAAATAATATTATGTTTCATGATTACTTTTCCCTTTAGCATTCGTCCTCCGGCTGGCTGATAATAAACATAAGATCCTGCTTAAATTTTTAGATGAAGATGTTAAACGTAAGTTTTGCGAAATTTCCCCAAGGCAATAATAAGGATTGAATGACTGCGAATTATAAAGTAAATCGCCATTTGAAAATTGAGTCATTACTTTCTATATAATTTTATACATAATCTGCCCGGGAAGTTAAAATTAGTGATCCCTATACTAAAGACAGGCGGAAACCGCGAACTACATAGTTGATTTTATGAATTTTTTTTTGTCCGTAGCTACTTTTTAATTGAGTTGCATTATTTTTTTTCTATTCGAGAAATAGTTAAAGAAGAAAAAATTAGTTGAAGGTGTTCCAGTTAAACTGGCTCCATCATTGTCTTTGAAATGTTTGTATCCAAATACTTTTCAAAGACAATCAGTTTCATTAGCATTAAACATTTTTGATGAAAAAACAATAGAAGCAGTTAATATATTTAAAGATAAACTTGGACCCGAATCTGCAGGAACCTTTGAATTTATGTCAATCATTAGGAAATGGTGGATAGTTGTTAATGTTAAACATCCGGGAAAAGGATACCGTATTCGAGAGCCATTGGCATTGCCTATTACTTCGATCCATCAAGATAATGTTACATTTTTAAAAAAGTTTTTAGATTGGCTTAGTTCTTGGGATGCTTTTGATGGCATAGAAAGTGTTACTAAATTTAGAGGTAAACTTTCAAGAGAAACCAAGACTGCTTTGAATTTAACTACCGCGTCATTAATTTTAATAGCTGAATATCTTTTAGTGGATTTGCAGATTCCCTTTGTTCTTTTAGGGAAACTACAAACTGATCCACTAGAGGCGCGATTTTCTCGATATAGGCGAATGAGCGGAACAAATTACAGTGTGTCTGTTCAACAAATTTTAGAATCAGAACGGAAAATTAAAGTAACTTCACTTTTGAAATTTTACTCTAGTCATCAAGGTGCAATAAAAATTAGTCAAAATCAAAGTAGATTTTACGGAATATGATGAGCTTTCAATAAATACTAATGATGTATATACTAGTCAGGAAATAATCCTAAAAAGCTGTGATGTAGAAATAAGCCCCGAATGTGAAAATAGTTTAATCTATGTAGCGGGATATGTTGGACGAAAAGTGTCGGAAAGAACAACTTGTCCAACATGCTCCGCATTCTTTTGTACAAATGTAAATTTAAATATTGAAGTGGACGAAAACTTTTTCTATCTTGATAATTTAAATCGCGGAGGTTTGAAATGGCCGTCAAATTTTTGTATAGATATGTCATTTATGGCATATCAGATATTTCAAACTTTAATATCAGAAAATTTTGAAAATATGTTTTTAGCCCAAAAAGAGCAAAAAAAAATTTTTAATGAACTTAATTTTAAGCAAATTAGATGCATACACAGAAGAAAACTGTGAACTTTGCGGAACACCAATCACTAGCAACTTGAAAACGTTTTCGTCCACTTGGGCAAATATTTTTTTTAAAAATTATTCCAAAGAAAAAAGCGATTCCTTTAAAAGACTGTCCAGAAGAAAATTAGCTGTATTGAATTAGATTATTGTTTATTTTTCATTTATTATACCAATTATTGATTTTATTTTTTTCAGTTCATAGCATTTTGAAAGCTATAATTAATTCATCCATCATTCATCATGAATTCATTTATAATTAATTTAAGATTATATTTTTTAAATACACACCAAAGAAAAAGTGATTGCTTGAAAAGACCGTCCAAACCGAAGCTAGCAATATTGAATTAGTTGTTTTTTCATATGTTCATTTAATATGCAAAATATTGATTTTTTTGCATTTCACAGCATTTTAAAATATATAAATTATTTATTCATCATTGACTAACAATTTAATTAAGATCAGCAATATTTTAAAATATTATTCCAAAGGAAAAAAGACTGCCCAAACAAAATTAACAAGATTGAATTCGATTTTTGTTTGCATTTATGTTTATGATACAAATTGTTGAGTGTTTTTTAATTCATAGCATTTGGAAGTATTGAATTTATTTAGTCATAACTAACTACAATTTTTTTATAATTAATTTAATTAAGGCTTAAAGTAATACTTTTTATCCAAGAGAAATTTGCAATATTATAATAATTTATTCTTCATTAAATATTTATTTTTATAAGACATGATTTTCTTTGTTTTTGAGGTAAAAAATTTATTAGTCTACATAAATGTGAAGTTCACTTTTTTCAATTTCTTCGTTGCACTACAGCCCCGCGCCGGCCTTCGCTTCCTGCAAATAACGCCTCGGTCCATCAATCGCATCCTCTAATTTTGAAATCCGAGCAGCGATGAACTGCCTTCTTCGATCGAGTCAGACCGGCGTTTCCTCGATTTCCCCACTAGTCTCCGCCCTTCTGTTCTCCCAACGAATACCTTTTTGGGTATCCGTTGTTCATCCATACGATTCATGTGGCCAGCCCATAACAGCTTCCGCCGTCTTACAATCGTTGAGACCTCCTGCTCGTCAAACATTTCATACAGCTCATGGTTGTGTCGAATTCGCAATTGGTCTCCGTCTAGCTTCGCTCCAATCATCCTCCACAGGACCCGTCCCTCAAAGGCGTTGAATATGTTTGCGGATGCTTGAGTTAGGGTCCATGTTTTCCAAATCCGTAGTATAGCACAAGTCTTATCACAGATTTGTATACTTGGAGCTTTGTTTTCCTGTGTATGCAGCTAGTTTTCAAGATCTTCAAAACTGAATACAATATTTTATTTGCGAACAGTATTCATCCGCGTATTTCTTCTCTTTCATTAGCGTTCTCGTTATTTTGGTGCCTAGATACACAAGTTCGCCCACATTTTCGGTAGTGAATTCGCCAAGTGCGATATTTTGTGTACTTTAGGTATTTTTCCTCGACTGGGTAATGAGCTTTGTTTTATTCGCATTGATTTGTAGCCCTACTAGTTTTGCTTCGCTGTCGAGTTTCAGGAAAAGTTCTTTGGCAGTTTCTAGCGACCATGACAAAATGTTGCTATCATCTGCATAGGCTACCACTTGGCTTAACTTGTATAATAGCGTACCTCTTGTATGAACAGGTAGGTTTCTTACCCAGACCCAAATTGAATAGCAATGGGGCCAGCCCATCTCTCTGCTTTAGCCGGCTTTTGGTGTCAAAGACGTCGGTGAGTTGGTTATTAGTGCAGACTTGGGAGGTTGTCCACGCCATTTTCATACGACGGACTAATTTGGCTAGGATGCCAAAGCAAAGCATTATTTGTCGTATGCTTGCTTTTCAATCTAGCTACATACAAAAAGACAGCAAGTTTAATGGGAGTTTTTACCATGAAGTTAGCCAGAACTGAAATACACGCGATGACAGATTTAGCTTTTATAGATAAAGATTACCGCAGACTGTTTTATCCACCTAGAAACTCTTAAGTAACTTCAATAGTTAAATTAAGATAGAGTTTTCTGTTAACCTACCGAAAACTCAAAATCTAAATGACTTTCGATAAGGGGATCATCTGATGAACACTGATTGAAGCGTGGAGATGGATTTTTCAGCACAGTTTTTTAGGGCATTTTTGACCCTATCGGCGAGATACTTGAAGAGACAGTTACTCCGATTTTTTTAGTTTCGTGTTATCGGTTTTTTTTTTATCTCTGAGACCTGATCACGAATTTGACTAAATATGCACGAAAGGATAGATTCATTTTATTTTGTGTGCTACTTTATACCGATTTATTGAACATTGTCTGAGAAGCACACTTCACTAAGCGGACGAGTTGTGGAACGAAGAATGAGTGAAGATAGTGGTAAGAAATGGAGGTGCTTAAAAAATTCTGTATGTACCACTTCCTCTTTACGATTTATCAGTTTCAGCCAGTCAGAATGAAACAAAAGCTGCAGACGCTGGTCAATATAAGAGTGGATATTACTTCAGTAAGCACACAACTGAAAATCTATGCTCACCTTATGCTATGAAAATAATTTGGCACCCTATAGAAACCAAACACTAGTCTATAAATAAACATGTAGAAAAGTTTTCTTCATAACTGCATTCGAGAATACGGCTCAATGATTCTACATAAATTTTATTCCAGCATTGTATCATACAATGTACCTAGATGTGCTTTGACAATTACATCTTCCTCCAGCTCTTTTCGATATTCCTTGAGCGTGTCCTGAAAATCAGCTAGAGATCTTTTGTGAGATGCTTGCGCGACGGATTTCATTGCGTCGATGTCTCGTCCTGAATACGTGATAGCATAATAAATAAAATATATTAATTTCTATGCAACCAACTTTAAATCAACATCCTTACCAGCTTTCCACTAACAATTTGATTTACATCTTCCGCTTTTCTCAGCATTATTTTGCAGAGTAACATATATTTGAGTGCGGTTAATGCTCTGTTACTTTCGACACTGTCAAAACCTTCGAATGATTCATAAAAATATGAAAAGCGTGTTTTAAAGTCCCTCTCATCTGCCGCATGTAAGATACCCGATTGCGAATCTAAAGCCCCCTGCATCTTAGGCGGACAGTAGATAGCATTTGCCGTGGTACGTGCCGAGGTCAGGGCAGCACGCGCTTTTGGCAAATTGCTTAGAGCATGATAGGTCTTACTTTCAAGAAGTAGAACTTCTACGAGCAAATTTTTTTCGTCCAACTTTTTTAATTCTTTCAGCAGCTGGGACCCCAGCGCTAGCGCTTCTGAATACAATCCAGTATCGAAAAACAAAGCAATTAATTGAGCTTCCAGCGATTGTCTTAAGAATGTTCGTTTCTCTTGTTTCACCCATTCTATACATTCTTTCCAAAGTTGAACCTCGATACCAGTAGCAGCTTCCAAGTCTAAAAACAAATCCACCAACGACCGCACTAACTTGGCGGCCTTCGCTTTGCTAATCAGGCTAAGAAACGGTCTCGTCAATTTGATCAAAGCTGCTAGCTCCTTGGCCTTTCCTTCTTGTTTGTACAATTCACCTAATTGCAGAATGCCTTGCTCCTTGACACGAATAAGTTCTTCGTCATTCTCGGCTATTTTTCGCTCGCGAACATTTTGTTGAGTAGCGAAATTGCTTCCTCGCGATTCACAAGAGATACAGCTTGTGCTTGCTCGAACAACAATGACAGGAATTTTGACGTCTAATTGCTTGGAACTGCATTAACTGTCAGGAGTTGTCAGTTTTATTTTTGTATGAGGTCTTAGGCATTGAGTAATTAAATAATACTGGAGTGGACAACCACGTGACAATATAGTTGCAACATACCCTGCGACCACTTTTCCTACTGCTACGCTCTTGTTTATTACCTTAGAGAGAGCCAAATTGCACAAGCAAACATGGCTGCTACAATACCAAAAATTTGCTTTCTATTTGAAAAACCTTCAGCATTGTAAGAAAAGCATTAATATATTAACTACTCACTTGTGAAAGGAAACAACTACAGATCCTTTTCCACTATGATTTTTTCACGAAGGCACCACACATTTCATTTTGAAATTCTAAATTAATTTCACAGTGTCACACGTTAAAGTTATCGTTTATCGAATGGTTACCGCTGCACCGATTGCGTTCAAATTTTGTATTCCGGAGCACTTATTAATTCTAAAACCGATAAGGTGAGGAAAAATCCGATCCAAAACCTTTTTCAATATAATTCTATCAATTTTAGTATCGAACTGACGGATGAGAACTACATTTATTCGGCAAATGACAACCCACACATTTATTCAATTGTGATCAGATGTTGTCATATAACACAATATAAGAAAATGGGATAGGAATTGTATTTCAACAAAGTTTTGGTGGAATTTAAGGCATCAAATTATAATATTTGAAATGGCAGATCCCCGATGCTGCTGTAATATATTGTGCAAGGACGGGTTCTAGAAGAGCAGCCTTCTTTTCTCTAGAAGGGCTCCCTTCTATTCTCTAGAGGAGCAACCTTCTATTCTTTAGGTGTGTATTCTATAGAAAGGCATCCTTCTATTCTTTAGGGAAGCATCCTTGTACTCTTCCTTCTACCACTGCCTCCTTAAACCTGGCCATCTTGCTAGGTTTGATAATGCAGTGAAAAGGTAAACTGACTATCAGCTGTTTTATCAATGACGTCATTATTTTTTTGCTTATTTTATCAACTCCCGTGACATTTCTCCAATAAGTGTCAGATTACTGTCAAATTGTGGGAGTAATAGTTATCGGCGGGAATTTGTTGCCTGAAAAATAGTTCAGCAGGATAGCCTGAATTATTTTTGTGAGTCGTATATCGTGTAGGAAGTTGCAAAGCAGGTAATTAAGTATTTCATACATATTTTAATCAACCATAACCCGAACTTCATTCAATTTCAGATCGATGAAACTTCGTTTATGAACATTGTGTCATATCTCCTTGATCAGTGCTCGTTAAGGGCCATTTTTAATATTTCATCCTAGACTGTATTCTAGACAGAATCCGGAACAAGTGTGGTAGGCTTAAAAGCGTTTTATAATATTTTATATCATGTAATATTAGTATTGATTCCTTTCAGTAAATTATCAACTTTACACATTACAGAATGCTACAATTAAATCACTTGCACTAGAAGTGGTCGCATTGGTTTCCCGCAATAAGCAATGTGTAAGCGAGATAGCAGCGCGCGAAATACAGGGAAGCTATTTTGTTGCGCTAAAAGATTGATTTAAGAGACCAACAAATGAAAGTACTGAAAACACTTTCAGGGCTTCTGAATTCACAAGAGATGATAAAAGAAGCTCAAAATAAAGGTAAAGTGAATTCTTGGCAAACAATTATAAAATATTTACTTCCTGTTTAGGTGCTGTGATACATCTACTGGACATGTTCTGTAACTCAAGGAATCTTCAAATGCGAGAACTTTGTGCTGAAATTCTCGCTAAAATGACCGCTGACCGTTTAAGCGGGAAGGTAGGAAAATTATAACATATACAAAATGATAGAAAGCTAATATTGCATAAAATTCTGAAGGTTCGCATAACAGTTTGCAAATTTCTACCTCCATTATTCGTCGATGCAATGATCGAATCTCCGACAACTTTCGTCCAATTATTCGAATCAATTCACGAGCATACAGAATTAATTTGGAATATAAAGACAAGATCAAAAGTATGTGATGTTGTTGCTGATATGTGCGATGGGTAAGCTAACTGAGATTGCGTAAAGTTTTTGAATAGCTAACATGATATATATTTACGTATACATGCAGTTTTTGTAAAACACAGAAATAAAATCCAAAAATTATGTGGAAAGACCCAGATATTCTTAAAAATATTATACCCAATGAGGTGATTGTATCTAGCGTTTATTTGGGGCTGCTTGTTAGTAATTCAGCTTTGACTCTGGGCAAGCCGAAGTTATTATCGGATTTACTGGACTTCGTTGTAGACCTTATCAACAAAAATTCGCCGGATGTAAGTTAATTAATTTTTTAAATCACCGGTAAATGATCTTCTGGAATCTTCATAACGTACTCTTCAATATTTTTAGAAAGATACATTGGAATTAGCATCTACTGCATTAGTCAAAGTATCAAGAGCGCAGCCTAATTTAGCAGATGAGATTCCAGTTTGGGGTCACATACCAAAACTCTTCAATTTACTCAACGTACAACCAAAACATACATTGTCATTATTACATCAATTAGCTCTTTCAGAGGTAAGATCAATTTGCCAGAATTTAATTGATTTTAGATAAACATGTATTTTATTTTAGTACTGCGTGACAGCAGTGTCGCAAACTGAATGTATCTTGCCTTTAAAACGGTGTATGGAAAATAACAAGCCACTGATAGAAAAAGTGTGTGAAATGTTAAGCCGTTTGTTTAAATACCAACATGTGAGTGTAATGATTCGATAAAAAAGCTTACCTCTAACTGTTATTGCGTTAATTGTAGAATTCATTGATTAGCCAGTCTTTAGAAAGTAATCTAATACCATTCCTGTTAAATTTGCTTGAAAGTCGTATGGAGTATGTAGACAGTCCTTCTGCGGTGAAGGCACAAGTTGTAGCTGCGCTCAAGGCGATGACACACAATTTAAATTATGGTGATCGTGTATCGCAAATTTTATTGGAACATCCAGTGTGGGCAGAGTTTAAAGATCAGAAGTATGACTTATTCATAACGGATGCAAACGTTAGAGGCTGAGTTATTTACTTGTTTATGAATTATTGAATGAAAAATAGATAAATTACCAAAATGGGTTAAATACTTTACGCATATTTTTTTGCCAAGTATCGTGTTTGTTTCTTCTAATTCTCAATTCGGCTATGATGGGTATTAACTCAAAGTTCAAACAGTCCCAAATTCAATTACACATTGTGATAATTATCATTGCTTTTCAATGGCAAATTATTGAATATAAGCTTAAAAATTTCGTTCATCGATTTTGAGCCTATCAAAGAATACACAAAGATATTTTTAATTTTGATCTGGTTTCACAATTTTCGCTTAATCCCTATCTCCTTGCTTATTCTAATTATGAAACGGACAACAATAAGGTTTTAGTCATACATTCCTTATAATAAAACGTTTCAGGAAATCCCTAAACTGCTAAACCTATACAGAAAATTTTTGGAAAGAGCTATCTTTACAGCAAATGTTATGCTTATGGGCGTAACTAATTGGCACATCGATGTATGTTTAATACGAGCAATTTTCTTCAATTCATCCTAAAATCTGATTTACAATTTCAGACTGGTCTGTTTTCTACTTATTCCTTCTTAAAGTTGATTTCCAATAGAACTGGCTGTATCTGTAATCAATTTAATTAATTTTAATTCAAATCTCGTTCTTTTGTAACATGCAATGCTAAACATCAATAGATATTGTGAACCTTTGCAGGGAAAAGGCATAAATGCTAGCATCTAGTCACGGGTGTTTTAATGGACCATGTAACCCATCGCTCATAATTTTGTTTTCATAAATTGGAATCAAGCCGATTGACGCGAGCATTAAAATGTCTTTCCATTTCATATATCTGCAGAGGAGCCCGACAAAATGATTGCGTTCTGTCAACAATACATTTTTTAAAGATTAACTGCGCGCTTGTTTGCTACGGCAAGTTTATTCCTCGTTTGGTTGTCTAGAAATGTGACTTTCCTCGTTCTATATCGTTCCATAAATCAATACTTGATCATTTCGCCATTCTTCTTCTTTTTAGCACTACAGCCCCTCTCGGGCCTTCGCTTAGAGATAGAGTATCTCATTTTCATGACCGTATTGATTTTTTCGGAAGTTGGTTTGGTCAGTATCATGCTCCCGTGTGCTTGCTCAGCTTTGATATGATCTGATTAAATCAGTACATACCACTACTGGCTGAACACTCGTAGTCTGTCCGAAAAATCCCCTGAACTAAATCACGTTGCTCCCAACGAGATTTGAACCTGGGACATTATCGTCATTATATTCTAATTTGTATACAATTTGACTTTCAACTGCTGAAGATAAGGATGATGCTGCAGCATCATTACTAGTTGTTGAATTTGCATTCCACACTTACGACTTTAAAATAGTTTGCCTTATTTTCTAACTTTTCAATCAATTTTTTCAGAAACGTAATCGGAAGCTGTTTCCACGAAAAAAATCGTCAGAATCGGAACAAACCGCCGAGGAAACGTTAACTCCTGAAATAACAACAGACGCAATCCGCCTCAACTACGCCAAGTACGGATGAGGATAACGAAAATGAATAAGATCGTGGCTCAACAAGAACTGGAAGTGCATGTTTTCTTTGCCGTTATTTTAAAAATACCTTTGTAGCTTGATCTGTTTTTCATTATAGCTTAATTGAAAATGAAATAAATTTTAAATAAAATCATTAAACTATATGTTTCAATATATTTTATAATTTATCAAGGCTGATGACATCAATTTACAAATTTTTTTTATAGATGTTAATGCAATAAAAATGAGTATGGACGTAGAACCGTGATGTTTCGAGATGGCTAGTGGATGCTAAATCCCGATTCGGTGTGTCGCGCTGCTGAAAATAAATCAATCTCATTGAATATTCTTGTATCCTGATTATAAAACGTCTGTTTTTTTACCACGGATACTGTAATGTTGTTAAAAATTTATATAGCAAGTATTATGAACTGTTAAATATAATTTCAAACTAATTTAAGAAGGGATTGAGGATTTCGGTGGATTTAGAGGAAAAAGGATATGCATCTAAGCTAGTGAGGGAAGCAGATATGAAATATTATCTTATTAAAGTCATTTAGATTTTAAGTTTTCAGTAGGTTAACAGACAACTCTATCTTAATTTAACTATATAAGTTACTTAAGAGTTTCTAGGTGGATAAGCAGTCTGCGATAATTATCTTTATCTATAAAAGCTAAATCTGTTATTGCGTGTATTTCTGTTCTGGATAACTTCATGTTAAAAACTCCTATTAAACTTGCTGTCTTTTTGTATGTAGCTAGATTGAAAAGCAAGCATACGGCAGTATTGATCGTAACATGCTGTACTAAATAATGCTTTGCTTTGGCATCCTAGCCAAATTAGTCCGTCTTATCAAAATGACGTGGACAACCTCCCAAGTCTGCATTAATAACCAACTCACTGACGCCTTTGACACCAAAAGCGGACTAAAGCAGGGAGTTGGGCTGGACCCATTGCAATCAATTTGGATCTGGCTAAGAAAGCTACCTGTCCATACAATAGGTACGCTTTTATACAAGTTAAGCCAAGTGGTAACCTATGCAGATGATAGCAACATTTTGTTACGGTCGCTAACAACTGCCAAAGAACTTTTCCTGAAACTCGACAGCGAAGCAAAACTAGTAGGGCTACAAATCAATGCGAATAAAACAAAGCTCATTACGCAGTCGAGGAAAAATACCTAAAGTACACAAAATATCGCACTTGGCGAATTCACTAGCGAAAATGTGGGCGAACTTGTGTATCTAGGCACCAAAATAACGAGAACGCTAATGAAAGAGAAGAAATGCGCCGACGAATACAGCTCGCAAATAAAATATTGTATTCAGTTTTGAAGATCTTGAAAACCAGTTGCATACACAGGAAAGCAAAGGTCCAAGTATACAAATCTGTGATAAGACCTGTGCTATGCTATGGATTTGAAAAATATGGGCCCTAATTCAAGCATCCGCAAACATATGCAACGCCTTTTAGGGACGGGTCCTGAGGCAGATGATTGGAGCGAAGCTAGACGGGGACCAATGGCGAATTCGACGCAACCATGAGCTGTGTAAAATGTTTGACGAGATAGAGGTCTCAACGATTGTAAAACTGCGGAAGCTGCAATGGGTTGGCCACATGAATCGTATGGATGAACAACGGATACCCAAAAAGGTATTCGTTGGGAGAACAGAAGGGCGGAGACTAGTGGGGAAATCGAGGAAACGCCGGTCTGACTCGATCGACGAAGGCAGTTCATCGCTACTCGGATTTCAAAATTAGAGGACGCGATTGATGAGCCGAGGCGTTATTTGCAGGAAGCGAAGGCCCGAGAGGGGCTGTAGTTCTACGAAGAAATTGAAAAAAGTTAATTTCACACTTATGTAGACTAATGAATTTTTTATCTCAAAAACAAAGAAAATCATGTCTTACAAAAATAAATATTTAATGAAGAATAAATTATCACAATATTGCCAATTTCTTTTGGATAAAAAGTATTACTTTAAGCCTTAATTAAATTAATTATAAAAAATGTTGTGGTTAGTTATGAATAAAAAAATTCAATACTTCCAAATGCTATGAATTAAATAACACTCAACAATTTGTATCATTAATCAAAATGTTAATTTTGTTTAGACACTCTTTTTTTATTTGGAATAATATTTTAAAATATTGCTAATCTTAATTAAATTTTTAGTCAATGATGAATAAATAATTTACGTATTTCAAAATAGTATGAAATGCAAAAAAATCAATATTTTGCATATTAAATGAACATATGAAAAAAAAACAACTAATTCAATATTGCTAACTTCGATTTGGTCAGTAGCCTAGATATACTATTTAAATTTTGCTTCGCTCATTGACTCCAAATAAGTACTCCATAATGTGTTTTCGTCAGGACAAACGCATTTAGAGTTTCTTGATATGCATTGGAAAAGACTCTTATCTTAACAAAGGCGACATAGATGTCGACCTAAATATTAACGGCGAAAAATTACAAAGAGTGCTGGAAATGAAATATCTTGGTCTTACCATTGACCATCGTATGATAAATAGCTTAAGGAGGCAATTAGACCCAATAATAGGCTTGTTGAAACTTGTTCTAAACGCATTTGTGCTGACGAAATTACATTATGGAGTACTTATTTGGAGTCAATCGGCAAAGCAACATCTTAATAGTATATCCAGGCTGCTGAACAAAGCATATCAAAACATTCTGAAACTGCCAATGCTTACTGAAACTCGTTTGGTTTACCATTTAGCAAAATCATTAACCTTTAGTCAAGTCATTATAATGTTTATTTACAACAATTTAAAAACTAATTGATCGGAACGAACACCATTAATTAAGGTATCACAGATCAACCCATATAATGCGTGGAATGCAGATCAATTTGTAATACCTTTTGCCGGAACGGATTGTCTAAAGAACGATGCAACGAATGATGCTCTGCGTATATATAACAATCTACCAGAAATGGTGCAGAAAGCAACCTCTCTTTTGGTATTTAAGAAAAGACTAAGGACTGATTGAAGCATGGACCTGCTACTCAGAGCTTTTTTTTTGAATGCGTCGTATTATATTGAATTTTTTTTTATTTCTGAGAGCTGATCATGATTTTTGGGCTAGATGTTCATGAAAAGGATTAGTTCACATGATTTTGTGTGTCCCTTATACCGATGAATTAAACATTTTCTGGGTGGCACAAAGGTCGAAGCGAGGTAAAGTGAATGCAGATCGCACGTGCGTTGTGCGACGAAGAAAGAGCGATGGAGCGAGTGGTAGGGAGTGGAGTTACTAAAAAAAAAATTTAATTTTTTTTTATTGTTTGGAATTTGCTTTATATTCTTTGAAAATTTATGGCGATTAGTATTGAATAAAGCACGTTTGACTTTGACGTGCGAGGAATGCAAATTAATTCGTAATGCCTTTTTTCAGAACCTATCGTCTAAAGATCGATGCTCTGTGTATATAATAATCTTCCAGAGATGGTTAAGGATGCAAACTCACTATTGGTATTTAAGAAAAGACAGGGATCATCTGATGAACACTGATTGAAGCGTGGAGATGGATTTTTCAGCACAGTATCTTAGGGCATTTTTGATCCTATCGGCGAGCTACTTGAATAGACAGTTACTCGGAGTTTTCTTTTAGTTTCGTGCTATGCGATTTTTTTATCTCTGAGACCTGATCACGAATTTGACTAAATATGCACGAAAGGATAGATTCATTTTATTTTGTGTGCTACTTTATACCGATTTATTGAACATTGGCTGAGAAGCACACTTCACAAAGCGGACGAGTGTTGTGGAACGAAGAATGAGTGAAGATAGTGGTAAGAAATGGAGGTGCTTAAAAAATTCTGTATGTACCACTTCCTCTTTACGATTTATCAGTTTCAGCCAGTCAGAATGAAACAAAAGCTGCAGACGCTGGTCAATATAAGAGTGGATATTACTTCAGTAAGCACATAACTGAAAATCTATGCTCACCTTATGCTATGAAAATAATTTGGCACCCTATAGAAACCAAACACTAGGCTATAAATAAACATGTAGAAAAGTTTTCTTCATAACTGCACTCAAGAATACGGCTCAATGATTCTACATAAATTTTGTTCCAGCATTGTATCATACAATGTACCTAGATGTGCTTTGACAATTTCATCTTCCTCCAGCTCTTTTCGATATTCCTTGAACGTATCCTGAAAATCAGCTAGAGATCTTTTGTGAGATGCTTGCGCGACGGATTTCATTGCGTCGATGTCTCGTCCTGAATACGTGATAGCATAATAAATAAAATATATTAATTTCTATGCAACCAACTTTAAATCAACATCCTTACCAGCTTTCCACTAACAATTTGATTTACATCTTCCGCCTTTCTCAGCATTATTTTGCAAAGCGAAATATATTTGAGTGCAGTTTATGCTCTGTTACTTTCGACACTGTCAAAACCTTCGAATGCTTCATAAAAATATGAAAAAGCTCATCTGCCGCATGTAGGATACCCGATTGCAAATCTAAAGCCCCCGTGCATCTGAGGCGGACAGTAGATAGCATTTGCCGTGGTACGTGCCGAGGTCAGGGCAGCACGCGCTTTTAGCAAATTGCTTAGAGCATGATACGTCATACTTTCAAGAAGTTGAACTTCTACGAGCAAATTTTTGTCGTCCAACTTTTTTAATTCTTTCAGCAGCTGTGACCCCAGCGCTAGCGCTTCTGAATACAATCCAGTATCGAAAAACAGAGCAATTAATCGAGCTTCCAGTGATTGTCTTAAGAATGTCCGTTTCTCTTGTTTCGCCCATTCTATACATTCTTTCCAAAGTTGAACCTCGATACCAGTACCAGCTTCCAAGTCTAAAAAACAAATCCACTAACGACCTTGGCGGCCTTCGCTTTGCTAATCAGGCTAAGAAACGGTCTCGTCACTTTGATCAAATCTGCTAGCTCCTTGGCCTTTTCTTCTGTTTTGTACAATTCACCTAATTGCAAAATGCCTTGTTCCTTGACACGAAAAAGCTCGGTTATAGCACTCTTTTATCGAATGGTTACCGCTGCACCGATTGCGTTCAAATTTTGTATTCCGGAGCACTTATTAATTCTAAAACCGATAAGGTGAGGAAAAATCCGATCCAAAACCTTTTTCAATATAATTTTATTAACTTTAGTATCGAACTGACAGATGAGCACTACATTTATTCGTCAATTGACAACCCACACATTTATTCAATTGTGATCAGATGTTGTCATATAACACAATTGAAGAAAATGGGATGGGAATTGTATTTCAATAACATTTTGGTGGAATTTAAGGCATTAAATTATAATAGTTGAAATGGCAGATCCCCGATGCTGCTGTAATATATTGTGCAAGGACGGGTTCTAGAAGAGCAGCCTTCTTTTCTCTAGAAGGGCACCCTTCTATTCTCTAGAGGAGCATCCTTCTATTCTCTAGAAGAGCAACCTTCTATTCTTTAGGCATAGAGGTATATACAGGAGACTGCGAAAGATCAAATTCATGAAGCCACGAGCTTTTGCCTTTGCTATTGTGATAACTCGCATAGGCTCGAAGCTAATTTCGAAATTGGGGTCGAAATTTCGTTCATCATATGATAAGGTGTATCATACTCTTGACGATAAACTTTATGAGAATGCAGCGGTTGAAAATTAATTGTTTGCTACAAGAAGAAAGCCAAAAAATTATCATATGTGCTGATATTATTATTCTGGTGGAATTTTCTTGCAAACGCTTGAGAGGGTACCACTTTTGACCTACGTAGAAAATTTCATCATTCAAGTATGTGGTTTGCGAGAAAACTTGCTGTGACGCACGGATGGATGGACAGGCGGACGAAAAGACAGATCGTGATTTTAATAGGGGATTGTAAAAATATTTTACAATCCCCTAAAATGGTCTGTTGTATAAATACTTGCAAGTTACGCCATTAAAAATGTTTCCATGCTAAACATTCATTACTTCAGTTGCTACTAAAATAGCGAATTGCGCTTACCTTCTGACCTTTGTGGGCCGCCATTTTGAATGCATGCATTTGATTTTGGATTTTTAAAAATATTTCAATCTTAGAGTCTCATCAGTCAATTTGTCCAATCTCAGTCAAATCAGTTTCCCTCTAGACAGGGCAAAAGCATTAAATTTTGAATGAAAATGGCAGCGAAAAATATTAGGTTTTATATTTTCGACTTCTTTATTTTTCATCCGATTTTGATGATTTTTTGTTTAGTACAAGGACTTTATACAATTATCCATAGTCTCAAGTTTCATTAAAATCCATTGGAAAATTCGGCCACTAGAGGGCCACAAAAATCTGAAAAAATCTCATATTTGAATTGCCGCCATTTTGAAACTTGAGCACGTTTGTGCACCAAAATAGCAAAATGCTTAGATCTAATTGTTTTCTATTTTGAAAATAAATTTCATTCACATCGAATCAAAATTGGGTCTTTCAGAAGCCTTTGAAATTTCTAGCTTCAACTAGCCGCCATTTTGTTTTTGGAGCCCTGATCTCTAGTTTTTAAACATGATTCTTTAGGCATTTACAGTAATTACCAAAGAACCAAATTTCATTAAAATCGGTTGAAAAGTTTGGCCACAACTACAACATCCAATGCTTACACGCTTTTCGACGTCTGAGCGGCCACCATTTTGTTTCAAACAGTTCGACTTTGAATTTTTTATTGTGAAATTCATCGCATACCTCAATAAACCTCTGTACCAATTTTCATCCAAATAGGAGCCACGGTTTGGTCAGAAATGAAATCACGAATGTTTGTCTAAAATAGCCGCCATTTTGTTTTCCCTCGACCGATTTGGCTGGTTAAACAACTTAACTGAGATATTTGCCTAATACGCCTTTCCTAAAAATTTTGTGAAAATTGGAGCGAAATTGTGACCTCTAGCATAGTCACAATTTTCGTTATATCATATATAAATCATATTTATATATATATATATATATATATATATATATATATATATATATATATATATATATATATACGCAATAGGTAAATATCTCTTGAGAAATTCACCTAAAAAAAACCGACTCCAAAGTAAGAAAGATGAATAAAACTTTTTAAAAGCGGTGCTATATTGCACGGTGCTTTAATATCACCTTCATAAAACTTATTTCATCCTTTGTAGGGCACTTTGAAGCCGGTTTTCTTCGTTTTCCGGTAAAGAAACAAATATTTTCAAATTAAACCACCATGCATGCGTTTCGGCATTAATTGGCTCGATTTTCAACAACAATTTCAGTCCCATCACCACAACTCCAGAATCCTAGAAAAACATTTTTAAAATCAACCGATCAGTTTTCGAAATTAATAAAACAGCTCCCATATTGTAGGTGCACTGCACTGGTACGAGATCACGTATTTTAGAAAATCTTCAACGTTTTTCAATTAAAATGTTTACTCCGATACATGAAACTTTTACAAACACCTTCGCAATAACAAAACGAATTATTTTCAACAATTTAACCTTAACACCATTATGGACGGAGCCAACAAAACTTCAACATTTGCGCGCAACATCTATTTCACATGCAATTTGCTCTTTGATAATTACGATTTTTTACTTAAAAACACAATTAATTACTTCAACACGAAGCTTTAAGGATAACTTAGGCCCATTTAAATCCGTAGGAATAAAAATCAGAAAAAAAGCGCGTAAATTCTTAAAATGCAAGCGAGTTGTAGTTGCATCTTATCGGAATTCTATAACCGGCGTCAAATCTGCTTCAACCGAGAAAATCTTTAAACTCGCGTCTCCCATATACCGTTTCTAGCAGGCACGATTCACACAACATTCGAAATTATGTTTTCATTCACGAATCGCACCGAAAACCTGGACGGACACAGAAAACATCACGTAAATTATACCCGGACACATAATTGTTTCCTTGACTGCACTTTACTTACCTAAATAATGAATAATACTCAATGACGCGCTCACATTTTTGCTCACGTTTACACATTGAACACTTTATTTTCGAAATCACTTATAGAATCCGACCGAAACAAGCGTTTTCATTGAAAATTTTTAAAAATTACGATGTTTGATGGAATTTTCGCAGGAATTGTCAACTTCCTGTTTTCTATCAGCTGAATCATCATTTCCGAAATCAGGGGTGTCACAATTGTTGATTTCAATCGAGAACGATTTGAATGTGGCGCACTTCGTAGTTTGTTAGTATATTTTATGGAAAGGAAAGAAGTTTGTTGAACAATATTTGGAGGCATTGTTCACAATAGTAAATGCTGTATGATCATTAAAGAGAAAACTAAAAATAATGAACTTTTTTAGCTATTTCGAAATTAATTTCGAACAATGATAGAATTTGGACAATCATACGTAAGCTCATTCATGAAAGCCCAAAAGCTTTCGAAAATTGGAGCATACGGACATGAAATGTTTGTTCATATTGAGCATGTATTAAGAGACTTCAATATTTTATATCGGAAATGAAAGCTCGCCGTCTCCAGTGTATACCTCTATGTCTTTAGGTGTGTATTCTATAGAAGGGCATCCTTCTACTCTTCCTTCTATTCTATAGAAGGGTACCCTTCTATACTTTATGATACCCTACTATTCATTTGAAGAGTACCCTTCTATCGAATAGAAAAGTGCTCCTCTTGAGAATAAAAGGGTGCCCTTCTATTCTTTAGAAGGGTACCCTTCTATTCTTTGGAAGGACACCCTTCTATTCTTTGAAAGAGCACCCTTCTATTCTTGACAAGGGCACCTCTTTAGTTTTTAGAAGTTATTTTCTTAAATTGTGTTATATGACAACATCTGGTCACAATTGAATAAATGTGTAGGTTGTCAATTGACGAATAAATGTAGTGCTCATCTGTCAGTTCGATACTAAAATTAATAGAATTATATTGAAAAAGGTTTTGGATCGGATTTTTCCTCACCTTATCGGTTTTAGAATTAAAAAGTGCTCCGGAATACAAAATTTGAACGCAATCGGTGCAGCGGTAACCATTCGATAGAGTGCTGTAACCAAAGTTACTTGAGTCACAAACTGCAATCGAATGTTTAAACACTTGGAACGAATTTAGATCGCGAACACTTTCCACAGTTTTAATATCGCATAAAATTCGCGACGAAACTTGCAAATTGGCCAATTTGGCGTCCAATTTGCATCAGTTAACTTGACTGAAAGATGCCATCTAGTCAGCTACTGGAACAAGAAAGTGACTAGCAAGAGGCAGACGGGGAGGAAATGACAGACTGTTCGCTTGGAGGAGACCAGAAACCGGTCGCATGCTCTCTCATGCATTTCATATGATCTTAGCCCATCCAGTTCTTATTAATCTTAGGTCTTAGGGAGGGACGAAAAGGAGTAAATGATAGCTCAAAAAATTACCGAATGTCGGCTATATTTGTAAGGCTTCTTTGATTGTAGTGGTAGTGGGTTAAAGCACTGCCTCCTTAAACCTGGCCGTCTTGCTCTGCAATTTCTGTGACATGACGTCATACAAAAGTAAAACTGACAACTCCTGACAGTTAATGCAGTTCCAAACAAATAGACGTCAAAATTCCTGTCAAACAATAGGTCAATTTGCAAACTGAATCGAAATTTGCACGCAGAAATGATGTAAAACATACGAAGTCGTGCACTACTATACGCAACACAGGAAGAAGAGTTGCTGGGAGCGTTAAGAGTGTGAGTATTGTACTTTGCGTATATGTTTAATTAGTTAATTAATTGCAAATTTAATTATTTGCAGTCCGAAACATTTCAAGTCGTAACATTTCAATAGCTCGATAAGAATCCGGCCGTGTTCTATCCAGCTCGTACATCTAAGGAGCACCTTAACCACAATAGTCTCGTTGCTACCTGATCAGACAGTTAAATCAATTTCTATTGAATTGGGGCAGTAAGTTTATGGGTTAGAGCACTCTTTTATAGAATGGTTACCACTGCGCCGATTGCGTTCAAATTTTGTATTCCAGAGCACTATTTAATTCAAAACCCGATAAGGTGAGGAAAAATCGGAGCCAAGACCTTTTTCAATATAATTTTATTAATTTTAGCATCGAACTGAACGATGAGAAGCTCTACCTTTATTCGTCAATTGACAACCTACACATTTATTCAATTGTGGTCAGATGTTGTCATATAACACAATTGAAGAAAATAACTTCTAAAAACTAGAGAGGTGCCCTTGTCAAGAATAGAAGGGTGCTCTTTCAAAGAATAGAAGGCTGCCTTTCCAAAGAATAGAAGGGTAAACTTCTAAAGAATAGAAGGGCACCCTCCTATTCTCAAGAGGAGCACCTTTCTATTCTATAGAAGAGTACTCTTCAAATGAATAGAAAGGTATCATAAAGGATAGAAGGGTACCCTACTATAGAGTCGAAGGAAGAATACAAGAATGCTTCCCTGGAGAGTAGAAGGATGCCCTTCTATAGAATACAGAATAGAAGGGTGCCCTTTTAGAGAATAGAAGGCTGCTCTTCTAGAACCCGTCCTTGCACAATATATTACAGCAGCATCGGGGATCTGTCATTTCATCCAGTTATTTACTTCAATTGTGTTATATGACAACATCTGATCACAATTGAATAAATGTGTGGGTTGTCAATTGACGAATAAATGTAGTGCTTCTCATCGGTCAGTTCCATACAAAAATTAATAAAATTATATTGGAAAATGTTTTGAATCGGATTTTTCCTCACCTTATCAGTTTAAGAATTAAAAAGTGCTCCGGAATACAAAATTTGAACGCAATCGGTGCAGCGGCAACCATTCGACAAAAGAGTGCTCCAACCAGTTTTTGTTCGTAAAAAAAATTAGCGTTAAAACCTATTAAATTTTATAGGAGGCAGTGTTTTGAGAAGAAGGTATCACCCTCAAGCGAAAATGCGCGTCCATAAAGACGGGCAAAGGTAAATCAATTTACATTATGTAATTCGTATGTGAACAACAGATGTTCTTCTGATTTAGGAAAAACAGGAAAAGCAAAAGTGGAGTTCGATAGACGGAGGACACCTACAAAAATTTTGCAAGCTGACGTGAAAGGTAATTGTTTTACATTTTTTGCTAAAAATTGTATATCAAGTCTAGGGTGAAGTTCCTTAATTTGATCCAACAAGTGTAAATCAAGCACCCAGAATTTAAAGTTACGCGGATTGTTTAAATTTGAAACTTGAGTAGCTCCTAAGTCAATCAGCGCCGTTTCCCAAGTTGCGCGTATTGATTATTGACGCGGCTTTCAGTGAAGTGTGTTTTCGGTTTCGTACGGCTTTAAGTTCCCTGGTTCTATTAGAGTTTGATACCATTCGACGGGATTTGGTGTATATAAAACTTGTTCATTATAAGTGCTAACTGAAAGAGTCTTTAGCTTTTGATATAATTAAGCATACGTCACTTACCGTATTCACATTGAACTTCTAAAGTGTAAAAACCACAATATTTGAAATTTTCCTAACATAAGCGCTATATAAAAAGTGATATGTTTTTGATTTTTTATAGGCACCTGATACACGTTTAAGGTGGTGATCGATTGGTTGAGCAATTTAAAGATAAGTAGAACATTTACCACATTAATTTATAACTTTCCTGCTTTTTTGTTAATTTTGTAGGAATGGTGAATTTTTGCTCTGTAGAGAGCTGCTGAAGATCAGCAAATGGAGTGCCATCAAAGCACTACTTTCTGCTGCCCCAAGAAGGTCAACTCCGGCAACAATGGCTGGCGGCAGCGGAACATGCCCAGGAGTATCTTCCGGACCACAGCGCTATTTGTGAGCGGCATTTCAACGAAGAAGACATCATAATGTTCGACTTAACCAGCTCAAACAATCGTAAGTTATTGTTAAATTAGATCATTTTCTTTATCGGTATTTTTCGTAGTTTGTAAACTAAATTTAAAAAATCGAAATCGGTTCAGTCTTCTAAAGTGATTCGCGGTCGAAAATCAATATCGAAAAATTAAACTAGTGGGTAAAAAAATATTACAAAAAAATTAAAAACCAACATCGAAATGTTCTTAAAAGAGAGAAATAAATTTTATGGAATCGGTGCCAAGTCAGTTTTTCCCCGTGTATTCATTTCATTAAACATATTACAAATAAGTAGGTCCAAACGAGGAAATTGATTTGGCACTGATTCTATGAAATTTATTTCACCCTCCTGAGGGCATTTCAAAGTCGAGTTTTAATTTATTTTTTTCACGCTTTTAGAGAGGAATTTACTACTATAAGAAAGTTTTCTAACCCAAGTCATCATTGCTTATCTGCTAAAGATTATTCATCCATATAAGGTGTGAAAATTATGAACCTTCCGAAAAAACTGATAATAGTAATCTAAATCTGAATCTATATACGTCCATTATTGCCATTTCTGAAGAACAATTTTTATAAAAATACGTTCAGGCTCATTTTTTCGACTGAAGTATCTTCTCTCATGGTATCGCTGCATTACTTTTCCGTTATTACTCATATCTGTCCCATATGGTAGTTCTCATAAGTAACTTCAATAATTGAAACCCAAACCTACATTGTTGTTATGTAATGACATCGCGAAGTAACAAAAAGATCCTTTTTAACCATAACATTCATTTACGTTTATTCGATATTCGTTGCTGTCGTGGAAGCTTTCATGAAAATTATGTGCCATAGTTTAATGAAAACGCAACTATGTACTAAACTTTTTTTATTGATTGCTCGACCCTTTTTTTATATCAATTTAATCTAAATGTATACGTTTATATGCTCTTCCTGAGACATAATTGTAACTCACCGGAACGGATCATGTTTCGTATAGCTCTGATGGCGCAAATTTTTTTTTATCCATGTCTATTTTTTTGATTGAGTTGCATAAATATTTATAACTTGAAAAATTGTTAAAGCGGAAAAATTGTTAGTACATGTTGAAACCACCTACAATTAACATTTTTCTTCTTTAATAATTTTTCAAATAAAAAAATATTAGTCCAACTTAATTAAAAAATATCTATGGACAAAAAATTTTTTCGCTATCGGAGCTACCAGAAATCTGATGCGTACCCGTGCGTTACAATTAAAGCACAGTGTAGAGGAAATAAACATAGATTAACATTAAGATGACGTAAAAAGTCTTGAGCGATCAATAAAAAAAGTAAGAGAAATTGTAACTGAATATAATTCGTAGTTACAAAAACATAGAGTCTGCATAAGAAGAATAAATTGGAATGATTCTTTTACTTTTCAGCGTAGTGGTCGGCATCATCCGTGTGTGTCTATAGTCTGATGCCCTGAAGGGAATCGTAGGGAACACCTTCAACTAATTTTTTCTTCTTTAACTATTTTTCGAATAGAAAAAAAATAATGCAACTCAATTAAAAATTAGCTACGGACAAAAACAAATTCATAAAATCAACTATGTAGTTCGCGGTTCCCGCCAGTCTTTAGTATAGGGATCACTAATTTTAACTTCCCGGGCAGATTATGTATAAAATTATATAGAAAGTAATGACTCAATTTTCAAATGGCGATTTACTTTATAATTCGCAGTCATTCAATCCTTATTATTGCCTTGGGGAAATTTCGCAAAACTTATGTTTAACATCTTCATCTAAGAATTTAAGCAGGATCTTATGTTTATTATCAGCCAGCTGGAGGACGAATGCTAAAGGGAAAAGTAATCATGAAACATAATATTATTTTTAATTTTTCGTTTGCGATGTTTGCAACGTTTTAAAATAGAAACAAGAAAAAAATGAATTAGTTCCTTTCTCAGAGTAAATTAATTTTTTTCCTAAATCAGACAGCTGTTTCGGGACATTTAGCCTCTTTCTCAGTAATCTATCTAATGAATCCATCGAATTACTGGGGAAGAGGCTAGACAGGCCCCAAAACAGCAATCTGATATAGGGGAGAAAATATGCTCATCCTGAGAAAGCAATAAGTTGATTTTTTATTTCTTATTCTATAGTATATAATTACTGTAAATCATCTTCAATTATAGCATTTAAGCTACATTTAGAAATAATTTATAGGTTGTTTCCAATAGAAAGGATTGAGTCGGTTAAAAATAAAAGCATATATTTTATATTTCGTCTGAAAGTATCCCAGCGTAAGATCAATTATCGCTCAAATTTTTTTAAACTGATAATTTTTTATGCGAAAATAAATATTACCAGCAATAAATTTGAACGACTTAGCTGTACTGTAGTATTAATTTTTTTTTTTTTAACGAAACATTTGATCAGCAATTTTATGGCCATTCATATAAGAGAAGATAATTCCCAAGTAGAAGAACGATTATTTACGTCAGTAAAACAGTTGGCACTGTAATATAAAGATGGTAGCAAACGGTTATTATTACTATAAATGGTAATTTGGGTGGAACGTGAAATTGTTCACTTTCTACAGAGCCCTAAATTGTTATTCCAATGAATTTATTGAACATTGGGATAGTTTATCTCGAACACTAGAAAATTTGGTAACTGTAGCTTATTATACTAAATAAGAATACATTGAAGATGGCACGGGCAAAGCTTTGCAATAATGTTTTCAGTATTCAATTTAATATAATAATGAGTGGCAGCAGTACCCTCCTGCAAATTCAACATGTATTTATATACATATATGTACATATATTTTTTTCTCGTATATAGAAATTGTTGTTTCACTAAAGAGCAGGTGGATACTGAAGGCAAACGCTGTGCCGACGAAGTTTCCAGGATCAAGCCCGGATGTATCAAAATGTATGGATATTGCCCTCAATCAATTTGGAACACCCCAACCACCGCTGGAGATTAGATTTAAGGAAATTCATGAGCTAGTTGAAAACAAAAATCACTTTTTACGCGCAGATTGGCAATTGAAGTGCGTATATAATACATTGTTTTTATATAATATTAGAGTGAACCCAATTCCATTTGTATATTGCTCCATTAAAATTGAATGCAATTTCCAAACTAAGATTTATTTTGAAAAAACTAAAGTAAAATCTAGTTTCTTTCAAAGTATTCTCGGCCATCGAATGAAATGCGATAGTTTAAGTAAAATTACAAAATTAATAGAGTCGGTAGAAGCAAATAATTTCGATAATGATCTAAAATCAAAAGAACAAATATTGTATTCAGCAATAGAACAGCTATCGCAACTTTCAGACCAAGAGCCAGATAATCGAATAAACTTCATAAAGAATCAACTTAGGCAAATTTCTTTAAAAAGTTCGCGATATGATTCAGATACATTAGTTTTTGCTGCAATGCTTTATTACACATATCCGGGTGCATACAAGTATTTGCGCGAATTAGATTTATTAACTTTGCCAAGTTGCCCATATTTACAAACTCTTTTGACTCTAAATTTGAACTCAGGTGTCTCATTAAATTATTTGACTAACAGGTCGAAACAGTTAGAGGCAAAAGAGAAAAAAGTAGTTTTGCTATTAGATGAAATTTATGTAAATCCGAAATTAACGTATAAAGGAAATAAGTTACAGGGAATTGCAGTAAATACTACTAATAATTCTGACAAACCAGTACTTGCTAATTCAGTTCAAGTTTTCATGATTTTATCTTTACTTTCAAAAAATAAGGAGGTAATTGGAATATTTCCGGTTAAAAAAATGAGTGGTGGTGAATTATACAAAATGACGAAAGATATTTTGGATAATTTGCACAACGCTGATTTTGAAGTTGTTGCGATTATCTCCGATAATAATAGAGTTAACGTTAATATGTTTAAATCGTTCTCTCCCCATAATCAGCTAGAACCGTACATCATTTCTCCTTATGATTCAACCAAAAAATTTTTTTTCTTATTTGACACAGTTCATTTGCTTAAAAATATTAGAAATAACTGGATTAACTCATTACCTAAAATGTTTTGTTTCCCTAGTTTTGATAATTCTGATTTACATTTAACTGCTAAATTTAGAGACTTAATTCAAATTTATGAAGAGGAGAAAAATTCAACAGTTAAACTGGCTCCTTCATTGTCTTTGAAATGTTTGACAATCAGTTTCATTAGCATTAAACATTTTTGATGAAAAAACAATAGAAGCAGTTAATATATTTAAAGATAAACTTGGACCCGAATCTGCAGGAACCTTTGAATTTATGTCAATCATTAGGAAATGGTGGATAGTTGTTAATGTTAAACATCCGGGAAAAGGATACCGTATTCGAGAGCCATTGGCATTGCCTATTACTTCGATCCATCAAGATAATGTTACATTTTTAAAAAAGTTTTTAGATTGGCTTAGTTCTTGGGATGCTTTTGATGGCATAGAAAGTGTTACTAAATTTACAGGTAAACTTTCAAGCGAAACCGAGACTGCTTTGAGTTTAACTACCGCGTCATTAATTTTAATAGCTGAATATCTTTTAGTGGATTTGCAGATTCCCTTTGTTCTTTTAGGGAAACTACAAACTGATCCACTAGAGGCGCGATTTTCTCGATATAGGCGAATGAGCGGAACAAATTACAATGTGTCTGTTCAACAAATTTTAGAATCAGAACGGAAAATTAAAGTAACTTCACTTTTGAAATTTTACTCTAGTCATCAAGGTGCAATAAAAATTAGTCAATTAAAAGTAGATTTTACGGAATATGATGAGCTTTCAATAAATACTAATGATGTATATACTAGTCAGGAAATAATCCTAAAAAGCTGTGATGTAGAAATAAGCCCCGAATGTGAAAATAGTTTAATCTATGTAGCGGGATATGTTGGACGAAAGGTGTCGGAAAGAACATAGATTAACATTAAGATGACGTAAAAAGTCTTGAGCGATCAATAAAAAAAGTAAGAGAAATTGTAACTGAATATAATTCGTAGTTACAAAAACATAGAGTCTGCATAAGAAGAATAAATTGGAATGATTCTTTTACTTTTCAGCGTAGTGGTCGGCATCATCCGTGTGTGTCTATAGTCTGATGCCCTGAAGGGAATCGTAGGGAACACCTTCAACTAATTTTTTCTTCTTTAACTATTTTTCGAATAGAAAAAAAATAATGCAACTCAATTAAAAATTAGCTACGGACAAAAACAAATTCATAAAATCAACTATGTAGTTCGCGGTTCCCGCCAGTCTTTAGTATAGGGATCACTAATTTTAACTTCCCGGGCAGATTATGTATAAAATTATATAGAAAGTAATGACTCAATTTTCAAATGGCGATTTACTTTATAATTCGCAGTCATTCAATCCTTATTATTGCCTTGGGGAAATTTCGCAAAACTTATGTTTAACATCTTCATCTAAGAATTTAAGCAGGATCTTATGTTTATTATCAGCCAGCTGGAGGACGAATGCTAAAGGGAAAAGTAATCATGAAACATAATATTATTTTTAATTTTTCGTTTGCGATGTTTGCAACGTTTTAAAATAGAAACAAGAAAAAAATGAATTAGTTCCTTTCTCAGAGTAAATTAATTTTTTTCCTAAATCAGACAGCTGTTTCGGGACATTTAGCCTCTTTCTCAGTAATCTATCTAATGAATCCATCGAATCACTGGGGAAGAGGCTAGACAGGCCCCAAAACAGCAATCTGATATAGGGGAGAAAATATGCTCATCCTGAGAAAGCAATAAGTTGATTTTTTATTTCTTATTCTATAGTATATAATTACTGTAAATCATCTTCAATTATAGCATTTAAGCTACATTTAGAAATAATTTATAGGTTGTTTCCAATAGAAAGGATTGAGTCGGTTAAAAATAAAAGCATATATTTTATATTTCGTCTGAAAGTATCCCAGCGTAAGATCAATTATCGCTCAAATTTTTTTAAACTGATAATTTTTTATGCGAAAATAAATATTACCAGCAATAAATTTGAACGACTTAGCTGTACTGTAGTATTAATTTTTTTTTTTTTAACGAAACATTTGATCAGCAATTTTATGGCCATTCATATAAGAGAAGATAATTCCCAAGTAGAAGAACGATTATTTACGTCAGTAAAACAGTTGGCACTGTAATATAAAGATGGTAGCAAACGGTTATTATTACTATAAATGGTAATTTGGGTGGAACGTGAAATTGTTCACTTTCTACAGAGCCCTAAATTGTTATTCCAATGAATTTATTGAACATTGGGATAGTTTATCTCGAACACTAGAAAATTTGGTAACTGTAGCTTATTATACTAAATAAGAATACATTGAAGATGGCACGGGCAAAGCTTTGCAATAATGTTTTCAGTATTCAATTTAATATAATAATGAGTGGCAGCAGTACCCTCCTGCAAATTCAACATGTATTTATATACATATATGTACATATATTTTTTTCTCGTATATAGAAATTGTTGTTTCACTAAAGAGCAGGTGGATACTGAAGGCAAACGCTGTGCCGACGAAGTTTCCAGGATCAAGCCCGGATGTATCAAAATGTATGGATATTGCCCTCAATCAATTTGGAACACCCCAACCACCGCTGGAGATTAGATTTAAGGAAATTCATGAGCTAGTTGAAAACAAAAATCACTTTTTACGCGCAGATTGGCAATTGAAGTGCGTATATAATACATTGTTTTTATATAATATTAGAGTGAACCCAATTCCATTTGTATATTGCTCCATTAAAATTGAATGCAATTTCCAAACTAAGATTTATTTTGAAAAAACTAAAGTAAAATCTAGTTTCTTTCAAAGTATTCTCGGCCATCGAATGAAATGCGATAGTTTAAGTAAAATTACAAAATTAATAGAGTCGGTAGAAGCAAATAATTTCGATAATGATCTAAAATCAAAAGAACAAATATTGTATTCAGCAATAGAACAGCTATCGCAACTTTCAGACCAAGAGCCAGATAATCGAATAAACTTCATAAAGAATCAACTTAGGCAAATTTCTTTAAAAAGTTCGCGATATGATTCAGATACATTAGTTTTTGCTGCAATGCTTTATTACACATATCCGGGTGCATACAAGTATTTGCGCGAATTAGATTTATTAACTTTGCCAAGTTGCCCATATTTACAAACTCTTTTGACTCTAAATTTGAACTCAGGTGTCTCATTAAATTATTTGACTAACAGGTCGAAACAGTTAGAGGCAAAAGAGAAAAAAGTAGTTTTGCTATTAGATGAAATTTATGTAAATCCGAAATTAACGTATAAAGGAAATAAGTTACAGGGAATTGCAGTAAATACTACTAATAATTCTGACAAACCAGTACTTGCTAATTCAGTTCAAGTTTTCATGATTTTATCTTTACTTTCAAAAAATAAGGAGGTAATTGGAATATTTCCGGTTAAAAAAATGAGTGGTGGTGAATTATACAAAATGACGAAAGATATTTTGGATAATTTGCACAACACTGATTTTGAAGTTGTTGCGATTATCTCCGATAATAATAGAGTTAACGTTAATATGTTTAAATCGTTCTCTCCCCATAATCAGCTAGAACCGTACATCATTTCTCCTTATGATTCAACCAAAAAATTTTTTTTCTTATTTGACACAGTTCATTTGCTTAAAAATATTAGAAATAACTGGATTAACTCATTACCTAAAATGTTTTGTTTCCCTAGTTTTGATAATTCTGATTTACATTTAACTGCTAAATTTAGAGACTTAATTCAAATTTATGAAGAGGAGAAAAATTCAACAGTTAAACTGGCTCCTTCATTGTCTTTGAAATGTTTGTATCCAAATACTTTTCAAAGACAATCAGTTTCATTAGCATTAAACATTTTTGATGAAAAAACAATAGAAGCAGTTAATATATTTAAAGATAAACTTGGACCCGAATCTGCAGGAACCTTTGAATTTATGTCAATCATTAGGAAATGGTGGATAGTTGTTAATGTTAAACATCCGGGAAAAGGATACCGTATTCGAGAGCCATTGGCATTGCCTATTACTTCGATCCATCAAGATAATGTTACATTTTTAAAAAAGTTTTTAGATTGGCTTAGTTCTTGGGATGCTTTTGATGGCATAGAAAGTGTTACTAAATTTACAGGTAAACTTTCAAGCGAAACCGAGACTGCTTTGAATTTAACTACCGCGTCATTAATTTTAATAGCTGAATATCTTTTAGTGGATTTGCAGATTCCCTTTGTTCTTTTAGGGAAACTACAAACTGATCCACTAGAGGCGCGATTTTCTCGATATAGGCGAATGAGCGGAACAAATTACAATGTGTCTGTTCAACAAATTTTAGAATCAGAACGGAAAATTAAAGTAACTTCACTTTTGAAATTTTACTCTAGTCATCAAGGTGCAATAAAAATTAGTCAATTAAAAGTAGATTTTACGGAATATGATGAGCTTTCAATAAATACTAATGATGTATATACTAGTCAGGAAATAATCCTAAAAAGCTGTGATGTAGAAATAAGCCCCGAATGTGAAAATAGTTTAATCTATGTAGCGGGATATGTTGGACGAAAGGTGTCGGAAAGAACAACTTGTCCAACATGCTCCGCATTCTTTTGTACAAATGTAAATTTAAATATTGAAGTGGACGAAAACTTTTTCTACCTTGATAATTTAAATCGTGGATGTTTGAAATGGCCCTCAAATTTTTGTATAGATATGTCATTTATGGCATATCAGATATTTCAAACTTTAATATCAGAAAATTTTGAAAATATGTTTTTAGCCCAAAAAGAGCAAAAAAAAAATTTTAATGAACTTAATTTTAAGCAAATTAGATGCATACACAGAAGAAAACTGTGAACTTTGCGGAACACCAATCACTAGCAACTTGAAAACGTTTTCGTCCACTTGGGCAAATATTTTTTTTAAAAATTATTCCAAAGAAAAAAGCGATTCCTTTAAAAGACTGTCCAGAAGAAAATTAGCTGTATTGAATTAGATTATTATTTATTTTTCATTTATTATACCAATTATTGATTTTATTTTTTTCAGTTCATAGCATTTTGAAAGCTATAATTAATTCATCCATCATTCATCATAAATTCATTAATAATTAATTTAAGATTCTATTTTTAAATACACACCAAAGAAAAAGTGATTGCTTGAAAAGACCGTCCAAACCGAAGCTAGCAATATTGAATTAGTTGTTTTTTCATATGTTCATTTAATATGCAAAATATTGATTTTTTTGCATTTCACAGCATTTTAAAATATATAAATTATTTATTCATCATTGACTAACAATTTAATTAAGATCAGCAATATTTTAAAATATTATTCCAAAGGAAAAAAGACTGCCCAAACAAAATTAACAAGATTGAATTCGATTTTTGTTTGCATTTATGTTTATGATACAAATTGTTGAGTGTTTTTTAATTCATAGCATTTGGAAGTATTGAATTTATTTAGTCATAACTAACTACAATTTTTTTTAAAATTAATTTAATTAAGGCTTAAAGTAATACTTTTTATCCAAGAGAAATTGGCAATATTATAATTTATTCTTCATTAAATATTTATTTTTATAAGACATGATTTTCTTTGTTTTTGAGGTAAAAAATTTATTAGTCTACATAAATGTGAAGTTCACTTTTTTCAATTTCTTCGTTGCACTACAGCCCCGCGCCGGCCTTCGTTTCCTGCAAATAGCGCCTCGGTCCATCAATCGCGTCCTCTAATTTTGAAATCCGAGCAGCGATGAACTGCCTTCTTCGATCGAGTCAGACCGGCGTTTTTTCGATTTCCCCCCTGGTCTCCGCTCTTCACTTTCCCAACGAATACGTTATTGGGTATCCGTTGTTCATCCATACGATTCATGTGGCCAGCCCATTACAGCTTCCGCAGTCTTACAATCGTTGAGACCTCCGGCTCGTCGAACATTTCATACAGCTCATGGTTGTGTCGAATTCGCAATTGGTCTCCGTCTAGCTTCGCTCCAATCATCCGCCTCAGGACCCGTCCCTCAAAGGCGTTGAATATGTTTGCGGATGCTTGAGTTAGGGTCCATGTTTTCCAAATCCATAGCATAGCACAGGTCTTATCACAGATTTGTATACTTGGAGCTTTGTTTTCCTGTGTATGCAGCTAGTTTCCAAGATCGTCAAAACTGAATACAATATTTTATTTGCGAACAGTATTCGTCCGCGTATTTCTTCTCTTTCATTAGCGTTCTCGTTATTTTGGTGCCTAGATACACAAGCTCGCCCACATTTTCGGTAGTGTATTCGCCAAGTCCGATATTTTGCGTATTTGAGGTATTTTTCCTCGACTGCGTAATGAGCTTTGTTTTATTCGCATTGATTTGTAGCCCTACTAGTTTTGCTTCGCTTTCGAGTTTCAGGAAAAGTTCTTTGGCAGTTGTTAGCGACCATGACAAAATGTTGCTATCATCTGCATAGGCTACCACTTGGCTTAACTTGTATAATAGCGTACCTCTTGTATGGACAGGTAGGTTTCTTACCCAGACCCAAATTGAATAGCAATGGGGCCAGCCCATCTCTCTGCTTTAGTCGGCTTTTGGTGTCAAAGACGTCGGTGAGTTGGTTATTAATGCAGACTTGGGAGGTTGTCCACGCCATTTTCATACGACGGACTAATTTGGCTAGGATGCCAAAGCAAAGCATTATTTGTCGTATGCTTACTTTTCAATCTAGCTACATACAAAAAGAGAGCAAGTTTAATGAGAGTTTTTAACATGAAGTTAGCCAGAACAGAAATACACGCGATGACAGATTTAGCTTTTATAGATAAAGATAATTACCGCAGACTGTTTATCCACCTAGAAACTCTTAAGTAACTTCAATAGTTAAATTAAGATAGAGTTTTCTGTTAACCTACCGAAAACTCAAAATCTAAATGACTTTCGATAAGATATTTCTTATCTGCTTCCCTCACTAGCTCAGATGCATATCCTTTTTCCTCTTAATCCACAGATATACTCAATCCCTTCTTAAATTAGTTTGAAATAATATTTAACAGTTCATAATACTTGCTATAACCATATAAATTTTTTAACATCATTACAGCATCCGTGGTAAAAAAAACAGACGTTTTATAATCAGGATACAAGAATATTCGATGAGATTGATTCATTGTCACCAGTGCGACACACCAAATCGGGATTTAGCATCCACTAGCCATCTCGAATCATCACGGTTCTACGTCCATACTCATTGTTATTGCATTAAAATGTATAAAAAAATTTGTAATTTGATGTCGTCAGCCTTCATAATTATAAAATATATTGAAATATATAGTTTAATGATTTTATTTAAAATTTATTTTATTTTCAATTAAGCTATAATGAAAAGCAAATCAAGTTACAAAGGTATTTTTAAAATAACGGCAAGGAAAACGTGCACAGACTGTTGAGCCACGATTGTATTCAATTTCGTTATCCTCATCCGTACTTGGCGTAGTTGAGGCGGATTTCGTCTTTTGTTATTTCAGGAGTTAACGTTTCCTCGGCAGTTTGTTCCCATTCTGACGACTTTTTTCGCGGTATCAGCTTCCGGTTAGGTTTCTGAAAAAATTGATTGAAAACTTAGAAAATAAGGCAAACTATTTTAATGTCGCAAGTGTGGAACTACTAGACCTTGACGATTGTGCATTGGTTGTGTTGATCTATGAACCGCGCTAGCATTGCCATTGATTCTCGAGAATCGAATAACCAATTCTCGAGAATCGAAAAACCAATGGTGATGCTAGTGCGGTTTATAGATCAACACAACCAATGCGGAATCGTCAAACGCCTAGTAGTTCCACACTTTGTGGCTCAGTAACACGATAGCATGCAAATTCAACAACTAGTAAAAATGCTGTAGCATCATTCTCATCTTCAGCAGTTGAAAGTCAAATTGTATACAAATTAGAATTGAACGACGATAATGTCCCAGGTTCAAATCTCGTTGGGAGTAACGTGATTTAGTTCAGGGGATTTTTCGGACAGACTACGAGTGTTCAGCCAGTAGTGGTATGTACTGATTTAATCAGATCATATCAAAGCTGAGCAAGCACACGGGAGCATGATACTGACCAAACCAACTTCCGAAAAAATCAATACGGTCATGAAAATGAGATACTCTATCTCTAAGCGAAGGCCCGAGAGGGGCTGTAGTGCTAAAAAGAAGAAGAATGGCGAAATGATCAAGTATTGATTTATGGAACGATATAGAACGAGGAAAGTCACATTTCTAGACAACCAAACGAGGAATAAACTTGCCGTAGCAAACAAGCGCGCAGTTAATCTTTAAAAAATGTATTGTTGACAGAACGCAATCATTTTATCTGCCTCCTCTGCAGATATATGAAATGGAAAGACATTTTAATGCTCGCGTCAATCGGCTTGATTCCAATTTATGAAAACAAAATTTAATTAAAACACCCGTGATTAAATGCTAGCATTTATGCCTTTTCCCTGCAAAGGTTCACAATATCTATTGATGTTTAGCATAGCATGTTACAAAAGAACGAGATTTGAATTAAAATTAATTAAATTGATCACAGATACAGCCAGTTCTATTGGAAATCAACTTTAAGAAGGAATAAGTAGAAAACAGACCAGTCTGAAATTGTAAATCAGCTTTTAGGATGAATTGAAGAAAATTGCTCGTATTAAACATACATCGATGTGGTAATTATCTACGCCCATAAGCATAACATTTGCTGTAAGATAGCTCTTTCCAAAAATTTTCTGTATAGGCTTAGCAGTTTAGGGATTTCCTGAAACGTTTTATTATAAGGAATGTATGACTAAAACCTTATTGTTGTCCGTTTCATAATTAGAATAAGCAAGGAGATAGGGATTAAGCGAAAATTGTGAAACCAGATCAAAATTAAAAATATCTTTGTGTATTCTTTGATAGGCTCAAAATCGATGAACGAAATTTTTAAGCTTATATTCAATAATTTGCCATTGAAAAGCAATGAATTAGAAGAAACAAACACGATACTTGGCAGAAAAATATGCGTAAAGTTTTTAATCCATTTTGGTAATTTATCTATATTTCATTCAATAATTCATAAACAAGTAAATAACTCAGCCTCTAACGTTTGCATCCGTTATGAATAAGTCATACTTCTGATCTTCAAACTCTGCCCACACTGGATGTTCCAATAAAATTTGCGATACACGATCACCATAATTTAAATTGTGTGTCATCGCCTTGAACGCAACTACAACTTGTGCCTTCACCGCAGAAGGACTGTCTACATACTCCATACGACTTTCAAGCAAATTTAACAGGAATGGTATTAGATTACTTTCTAAAGAATGAATCCTACAATTAACGCAATAACAGTTAGAGGTAAGCGTTTTTATCGAATCATTACACTCACATGTTGGTATTTAAACAAACGGCTTAACATTTCACACACTTTTTCTATCAGTGGCTTGTTATTTTCCATACACCGTTTTAAAGGCAAGATACATTCAGTTTGCGACACTGCTGTCACGCAGTACTAAAATAAAATACATGTTTATCGAAAATCAATTAAATTCTGGCAAATTGATCTTACCTCTGAAAGAGCTAATTGATGTAATACTGACAATGTATGTTTTGGTTGTACGTTAAGTAAATTGAAGAGTTTTGGTATGTGACCCCAAACTGGAATGTCATCTGCTAAATTAGGCTGCGCTCTTAATAATTCGACTAATGCAGTAGATGCTAATTCCAATGCATCTTTCTAAAAATATTGAAGAGTACGTTATGAAGATTCCAGAAGACCATTTACCGGTGATTTAAAAAATTAATTAACTTACATCCGGCGAATTTTTGTTGACGTCTACAACGAAGTCCAGTAAATCCGATAACTTCGGCTTGCGCAGAGTCCAAGCTGGATTACTAACAAACAGCCGCAAATAAACGCCAGATACAATCAACTCATTGGGTATATCTTTAAGAATATCTGGGCCTTTCCACAAAATTTTTGGATTTTATTTGTGTTTTACAAAAACTGCATTTATACGTAAATATATATTATATTAGCTGTTTAAAACTTTACGCAATCTCTGTTAGCTTACCCATCGCACATATCAGCAACATCACATACTTTTGATCTTGTCTTTACATTCCAAATTAATTCTGTATGCTCGTGAATTGACTCGAATAATTGGACGGAAGTTGTCGGAGATTCGATCATTGCATCGACGAATAATGGAGGTAGAAATTTGCAAACTGTTATGGGAACCTTCAGAATTTTATGCAATATTAGCTTTGTATCATTTTGTATATGTTATAATTTTCCTACCTTAGGTCCGCTTAAACGGTCAGCGGTCATTTTAGCGAGAATTTCAGCACAAAGTTCTCGCATTTGAAGATTCCTTGAATTACAGAACATGTCCAGTAGATATATCACAGCACCTAAACAGGAAGTAAATATTTTATAATTGTTTGCCAAGAATTCGCTTTACCTTTATTTTGAGCTTTATTTGATCTTGTCTTTACATTCCAAATTAATTCTGTATGCTCGTGAATTGATTCGAATAATTGAACGGAAGTTGCCGGAGATTTGATCATTGCATCGACGAATAGTGGAGGTAGAAATTTGCAAACTGTTATGCGAACCTTCAGAATTTTATGTAATATTAGCTTTCTATCATTTTGTATATGTTATAATTTTCCTACCTTAGGTCCGCTAAAACGGTCAGCGGTCATTTTAGCGAGAATTACAGCACAAAGTTCTGGCATTTGAAGATTCCTTGAATTACAGAACATGTCCAGTAGATATATCACAGCACCTAAACAGGAAGTAAATATTTTATAATTGTTTGCCAAGAATTCACTTTACCTTTATTTTGAGCTTCTTTTATCATCTCTTGTGAATTCAGAAGCCCTGAAAGTGTTTTCAGTACTTTCATTTGTTGGTCTCTTAAATCAATCTTTTAGCGCAACAAAATAGCTTCCCTGTATTTCGCACGCTGCTATCTCGCTTACACATTCCTTATTGCGGGAAACCAATGCGACTACTTCTAGTGCAAGCACAAAGTTCTGGCATTTGAAGATTCCTTGAATTACAGAACATGTCCAGTAGATATATCACAGCACCTAAATAGGAAGTAAATATTTTATAATTGTTTGCCAAGAATTCACTTTACCTTTATTTTGAGCTTCTTTTATCATCTCTTGTGAATTCAGAAGCCCTGAAAGTGTTTTCAGTACTTTCATTTGTTGTTCTCTTAAATCAATCTTTTAGCGCAACAAAATAGCTTCCCTGTATTTCGCACGCTGCTATCTCGCTTACACATTCCTTATTGCGGGAAACCAATGCGACTACTTCTAGTGCAAGCACAAAGTTCTGGCATTTGAAGATTCCTTGAATTACAGAACATGTCCAGTAGATATATCACAGCACCTAAACAGGAAGTAAATATTTTATAATTGTTTGCCAAGAATTCACTTTACCTTTATTTTGAGCTTCTTTTATCATCTCTTGTGAATTCAGAAGCCCTGAAAGTGCTTTCAGTACTTTCATTTGTTGGTCTCTTAAATCAATCTTTTAGCGCAACAAAATAGCTTCCCTGTATTTCGCACGCTGCTATCTCGCTTACACATTCCTTATTGCGGGAAACCAATGCGACTACTTCTAGTGCAAGCACAAAGTTCTGGCATTTGAAGATTCCTTGAATTACAGAGCATGTCCAGTAGATATATCACAGCACCTAAACAGGAAGTAAATATTTTATAATTGTTTGCCAAGAATTCACTTTACCTTTATTTTGAGCTTCTTTTATCATCTCTTGTGAATTCAGAAGCCCTGAAAGTGTTTTCAGTACTTTCATTTGTTGGTCTCTTAAATCAATCGTTTAGCGCAACAAAATAGCTTCCCTGTATTTCGCACGCTGCTATCTCGCTTACACATTCCTTATTGCGGGAAACCAATGCGACTACTTCTAGTGCAAGCACAAAGTTCTGGCATTTGAAGATTCCTTGAATTACAGAACATGTCCAGTAGATATATCACAGCACCTAAATAGGAAGTAAATATTTTATAATTGTTTGCCAAGAATTCACTTTACCTTTATTTTGAGCTTCTTTTATCATCTCTTGTGAATTCAGAAGCCCTGAAAGTGTTTTCAGTACTTTCATTTGTAGGTCTCTTAAATCAATCTTTTAGCGCAACAAAATAGCTTCCCTGTATTTCGCACGCTGCTAACTCGCTTACACATTCCTTATTGCGGGAAACCAATGCGACTACTTCTAGTGCAAGCACAAAGTTCTGGCATTTGAAGATTCCTTGAATTACAGAGCATGTCCAGTAGATATATCACAGCACCTTAACAGGAAGTAAATATTTTATAATTGTTTGCCAAGAATTCACTTTACCTTTATTTTGAGCTTCTTTTATCATCTCTTGTGAATTCAGAAGCCCTGAAAGTGTTTTCAGTACTTTCATTTGTAGGTCTCTTAAATCAATCTTTTAGCGCAACAAAATAGCTTCCCTGTATTTTGCACGCTGCTATCTCGCTTACACATTCCTTATTGCGGGAAACCAATGCGACTACTTCTAGTGCAAGCACAAAGTTCTGGCATTTGAAGATTCCTTGAATTACAGAAAATGTCCAGTAGATATATCACAGCACCTAAATAGGAAGTAAATATTTTATAATTGTTTGCCAAGAATTCACTTTACCTTTATTTTGAGCTTCTTTTATCATCTCTTGTGAATTCAGAAGCCCTGAAAGTGTTTTCAGTACTTTCATTTGTAGGTCTCTTAAATCAATCTTTTAGCGCAACAAAATAGCTTCCCTGTATTTCGCACGCTGCTATCTCGCTTACACATTCCTTATTGCGGGAAACCAATGCGACTACTTCTAGTGCAAGCACAAAGTTCTGGCATTTGAAGATTCCTTGAATTACAGAACATGTCCAGTAGATATATCACAGCACCTAAACAGGAAGTAAATATTTTATAATTGTTTGCCAAGAATTCACTTTACCTTTATTTTGAGCTTCTTTTATCATCTCTTGTGAATTCAGAAGCCCTGAAAGTGCTTTCAGTACTTTCATTTGTTGGTCTCTTAAATCAATCTTTTAGCGCAACAAAATAGCTTCCCTGTATTTCGCACGCTGCTATCTCGCTTACACATTCCTTATTGCGGGAAACCAATGCGACTACTTCTAGTGCAAGCACAAAGTTCTGGCATTTGAAGATTCCTTGAATTACAGAGCATGTCCAGTAGATATATCACAGCACCTAAACAGGAAGTAAATATTTTATAATTGTTTGCCAAGAATTCACTTTACCTTTATTTTGAGCTTCTTTTATCATCTCTTGTGAATTCAGAAGCCCTGAAAGTGCTTTCAGTACTTTCATTTGTTGGTCTCTTAAATCAATCTTTTAGCGCAACAAAATAGCTTCCCTGTATTTCGCACGCTGCTATCTCGCTTACACATTCCTTATGCGGGAAACCAATGCGACTACTTCTAGTGCAAGCGATTTAACTGAAAAAGTTGATAATTTACTGAAAGGAATCAATACTAATATTACATGATATAAAATATTATAAAACGCTTTTAAGCCTACCACACTTGTTCCGGATTCTGTCTAGAATACAGTCTAGGATGAAATATTAAAAATGGCCCTTAACGAGCACTGATCAAGGAGATATGACACAATGTTCATAAACGAAGTTTCATCGATCTGAAATTGAATGAAGTTCGGGTTATGGTTGATTAAAATATGTATGAAATACTTAATTACCTGCTTTGCAACTTCCTACACGATATACGACTCACAAAAATAATTCAGGCTATCCTGCTGAACTATTTTTCAGGCAACAAATTCCCGCCGATAACTATTACTCCCACAATTTGACAGTAATCTGACACTTATTGGAGAAATGTCACGGGAGTTGATAAAATAAGCAAAAAAATAATGACGTCATTGATAAAACAGCTGATAGTCAGTTTACCTTTTCACTGCATTATCAAACCTAGCAAGATGGCCAGGTTTAAGGAGGCAGTGGTTAAAGCATGGGTAGTCTCATCACAAGAGGGGCAAACTTAATCATATGGCGGGAAAATTCAAATTGATAGCACCATGCCGAAAATATTTAACACAAAATAAATTCACTATTATATTAGTTTCTCATATAAGTTTCATAAGATAAATTTGATAAGTAACTAATCTTTGGATTAAAATGCAATCAAGGAAGATGTATTTTTAGAGGTTATTGAAAAATTCGAATAAGATAATGAAGAGCCACTGTTTAGTTTTTTGAGGTATATTTTTCAGCAGATTCCAATCGCCTTCATGCTTATTATTGAAAATTAATCTGACAATAATTTATAATAATAATGCATAAATACATTCCTAACTAGCCCACATACTCTTTAGTTAAATCAAAATGCTATGTAAATTAATCTGAGTTACTTCCAGGCCATTGCAATTGATGTTGGTATTTAATTGATAAAATAATATTAACGGCAATATTCTTTCTGTTGAATATTTTTTTCTTACATACCGTGACAGCGATTTCTTTCATTCAGTTTTTGGTGGACATAAAATAATACCTGGTGTTGAGACACTTTTTGATGAACAAATTTAAAAGGGAGTAATAGTGACCACTCATGATCATACATTGTTTGTACTTAGTGAATAACAGCTTCTCTAAAAAACGTTCTTTGATTGATGTAGCATTTAATTACCATCCTAATTGAAAAGAAGAAATCACATACAATGTTCACGTGGCATAATTTAGTAAAACACGATTGTTAGTATTAAACAAGCGGAAAAATTCTCTCCCCTAAAACAAAATCAAAATCCTGCAACAAAGTTTTCTCGTATTTGTTTAAGCTGGAAAGTGAATCCTAATGCTTAGATAAAATCAATCTTCCATCTTTTTGATTAAATTACCTATATTATAAAAAGGACCATTATAAGAATGAAATGCAAAATGGTACCTTTTACTTCTTTATTTTTGTTTATTATATTCAAATTTAAGACGATGTATTTAAATTTACATTAATACTGCAAGCCGTATGAACCATCTCCCGCTGACTTTTTTCGTTTAGAAGCCTGAATAAAAAATGTCATAATTGATGCTACGTATCATACTCGTATATTGAAACTTACACTTTCAAGGCTTCCAATAGACAACGTTGCTGCTGAAGGGCTTAAATCAATATTAATATATAACTGGAAAATCATCATGACCACATTATACAAAATATGAAAAGGTATCATGGGCTTCGTCAAAAGCATGTTCTAAAATAGAGAGGATTAAAATTTACATTAAAATTTAAGATAAGAAATTCATACCTTCTCCAAATTCCATTTAGATCCCACTAAAATATTTGGGTGACGACAATTGGGGATTTCGTCATTTCCGGTCAAAAAGTCCTGAAATTGAGGGTGATAAATGTAAGGTGCTGGCGACTATATGACACTTGAACTATCCAGGGTAGTCGACTTATTCGCCGCTGAAGGAATTGTTTGGTAACCGCACTAAACTTAGCTTAACCTCTGAATTTGATTTCTTAAATAAAGATAAATATAAATAAAAAAAATATTTAAACATGATATATACTTACATGTCCAAAAGTAGCTTTAGAGATGTTAGTATCTTCAACTTCACATCGACTCTAAAATATATATTTTATTTTGTGCGGATATTGATTTAAAAATAGAAATCATACATTTTTTTGCAGTTGTCACATCTAATGTAAGAATGTTAGAAATATACGCGTTCCTTGAATTTGATTTAGAGCCCACTAAATCATCCAGATGACATGCTCACAATTTCATCGTTTCTGGTCCAAGAATCCTGAAATTGAGCGGGCTAAATGTAATGTTCGGGAAACTAAATGACACTTACCCTATTCAGGCCAATGGACTTATTCGCCGAAACCGAAGAAATCGTTTCATAATCGCACTAAAACTAGATACTTAGGAACGAAAACGGCAAATGTATGTAAACTTACACATCCTGAATTAAATTCAGAATTTGAGCAAAACATTGTCCTATTCGTAGTTGAATTCTAAAATTAAAAATTTGAAATCGGCATTTTAATCAATTATGAAATATACTTACATGTCAAAAAGTGGATTTAAGTGTGTTAATATATTCAATTCCACATCGAGTCCAAAAATATGAGATACTTGAATTTTGTGCAAAAAATTAGTTTAAGAATAGCTATATTACACTTTACGCTTTGATTCAAATAAATGAGGTCGTCATCCTTGAAATGATCTTCGCAAACTTGCGAACGTTTTATTTCCGGATTTATCCCGAGAATTCAGCTCCACTCCATTTTTGCACCAATATCATTCAGAATTCTAAAATGATAAGAAGTTACAATGAATTATGACCCCCTTAAAAATGCTACAATTTTGTGCCGCTTCTGCTTTGAGCCACAAGATATGCGGCAAAATATGAAGCGATCAAAACAATAAATTGCAAATATTTTTGAGCAGTTTTCTTGCGATTCACAAATTGAACCTATTGAAAGTAAACTTTCTGACGATTATAAATCAATGAAACTATAAATTTTTACCAAAAGTACGATTTTCCGCTCAAGCCACTATTGAAATTCGGGCAACACCGAACCGAACAGTGCATTGTCGATTTCTAATTTTTAAGTCACTTGATTTGATAAAATTTCACCATATATCGTGTGAAACTAACCGAAGCAATATGTATTACGTTCACCACTCAAATATTCACTACCGTTTTCACGAAAATCGCGAGAAAATGATACTTTCTGCATATTGACAATGATGAATGCACGAAGCCGTAAACAAAATTTTGACCTTTGTTATGATTTCCCCTTCCCTCGCAAAAACCGCCTGTACAAGCAAAATATCGGAATTCACATACAGGGTTTTACACTGATAGACTTACTCCTCTTCTCTCTCTCTTAGTATGAGGTCATGCAAAACTGACGTTAGATAGGAAGCCATATGGTAGCAATTTGCATATACTAGTCACCCAACTGCGACATTAGCAAATGCTTATATTTCTTCATATATACTATTTTCCGAATAAAAAACGTGCGGAACGCATTCCGTGCATGCTACAAATTCACCTTGTATAGCCCATTGTGCTCCTAAACTTTCCAAGACGAGCTAATGAAGCACACGTTTTGCTCCTTCGACTGATAGCTCAGCGATGAGATGTAAACAAACTCCTGTAAATTCACTTTGGAAGGCGATAAAAACTAAACGGGTATAAGAACTGAAATAATTTTCACTTCACTAGGAGTGCTATTGTGTTCTCCGCAGATCTTCTGGATTTCACTGTAGAAATCCGTCTCTAAACCGTACAAAACCTCGAATTTTCGTTGGCACCTCCACAATTCTTCATATAACGCCATGTAAGTTAGCCAGCAAAGTCGGCCTACTAATGGTCATGTGTGGGGTAGTAAGCGCTGCTGCTATATGGCTTGTATCTATCGTCAGTTTTGAGGTCATGTCACAGAAATTGCAGAGCAAGACGGCCAGGTTTAAGGAGGCAGTGGTATGAGGTCATGTCACAGAACTTGCAGAGCAAGACGGCCAGGTTTAAGGAGGCAGTGCTAATTAGTAAGTTTTTTGTGTTTTATATTGTAATTAATTATTTGATGGTTGGAATAAGGACTTTAATGTGATTTAAGATTTTTTTCCTTTTTTGAATTGCATTATTAATTTATCAAAGAAAAAAATCTAGTATTTAGAATAGCGTTAATTTTGTTTGAATTTTCAAAGTTCATTCTCAAATATTTTGATAATTGTTCTATTTAAATGATTATGTTTTGTAATTGATAGCGTGGTAGGATCGTACGTAAATTGAATGTTTCGATATTTTGTCCGCTTTATATTGAATATGAAAAAGTTTCCTCGAATATCAAGAATTTTCATTTTATGACATTTATCTATTTTCTAGATCTTTCTTGTTTGACCTTGCAAGTTGGTTGTTGGCTGCTTTGTTTTTCTTTCATATTAAAAACGAATTTTTAAAATGGAAACTGTTCCAGAAAACTTAAGCGTACTGTTTGTTGCTATGAAATTTTTCGGTTGAAATTGTTAACTGTTCTTCTATTTGGTTATTTACTCATATACTCCTCTCTTGTTGCTATTTTGTCACTGAATTATTTCGTTCGTAAGAAAAAAAAACGATCAAACACTTTACTTGCTATTATGAATCAAGATTTTCCATGCATTGCACAAATATTTCTATGTCGGATGTCTTTTGTAAAGGAAGAACTTGAATTTTTATTTTTTACGGAAAACCGAAAAAAGCTGCATGGGATCAAATGCACAGAAATAAAAATATTTACAACGGTGCAACAATGATATTTTTCGCAAAGTCAATTGAGACTAAATTTGTGTTTTGTTCTGATATGGTTTTTAACCGGCAAAGCATTGCAAGAATGACAACTACTCACTATTGTTTTCATTACGGGCTTTGTGGCACCATGCACCATAGGTTGTTTGACCGCAGTCTCTCGGCTTAACTTCGCACGACCTTCGTGACGTCTTTCATGCATAATCGTAATGATGCCCTCCTGGTAACGTAATCCTTCAATGTAATTGCGTATCTTCAGCAATGTAAAAACTGACAACCCGCCGATGAAGATAACACCAAAGGCTGCCGGGTTTGCGAACGCAAAGTGTAGGGGCGGGAACAGACCGTGAATCCAGTTATCTTCTTCACTCAACCAACGAAAGAATTCAACGCCATTCATAACAGGAAAGCCACATGATACGTAGAACCGCGTGAATCGATTCTGTCTCGTTGATCGTTACTTGATCCAAAACACATTCGTAGAGTTAACATCGACGCCAATTACACTTCGTTCAGTCAGTCTATCTATCGCACAATATATCTACACACCACCAAAAAATTTTAACCTCTTAAGTTCAAAGTCGGGGATTTCGCCCACCCACTCTCTATATGGCTGCATCGGACTGCCACTTTGACAGTCTTCGATCAAACTGACGTGGGACTAGCAGTCGTCACAACTGACGCGAGATGGGAAGCCATATGGTAGCAATGTGTATATGAATTGGCCGCCAGTGGCGTAGGTCCAATTCATTACACACTAATGGCACTGCTGTGCCATGCCTGATTTTAAGAAGACCATATCCTCAGCCAAAACAAAAATATGAGTCCTTCATCACAATACAAGAAGCTGAAGCGAGTTTGGGGCTAAGGCCGTGCAAATTCCACGAGACGTTGATATCGAGTTATTTCCTTGGTCAAACGTGTCAGTCCAATTACGTCGATATTAAATAAATATCGTTTGGCTTCCGGATTGAAGATTACGACACTTCTCGTTACAATTATATCCGCGTGATCAGCATTCTGCCTCTGTCATGAGAATAATTTCAACCCGCTGATTTGATTATTCGACCGTTGAAGACAACACTAACCCAAAATCTCTATTCTTACACATACGAGGTCGAAGCACTCTCCCTTATTCGATTATTGTACAGCAGTTTCTCACATGTAAATGCTTTTGGACTTGTCAACAACCGGATTTTTACTATGTACGTAATCACAACCAAGATGAAAAAACCAATTGCGCCCGCAAAAAGCTTAACTCGGACAAACTTTGCAATATTCTCGCTAACCAAAGCGTTACGCACGAAAGTAATTGCTAACATTCGAATATTATTCATTATTCAACCTAGATATCCAAGCTTATCTCTAGTTGTCCGCATGAAAATCGACAAACACCGCGCGGTCCACAGCATTCAACTCTTTCGCTTCTTCGATACAGTGCTCCCATGTTCAAAATTGTAATTGGCAGATTTAAAATTTTTTTTAGGAAAAATTAACCGAATTTAAAAAAAACGAAAAAAATTCTAAATAGTAATAAAAGTTAAATCTCATGAAAAATATAGTGAAAGGGAAATGTTTCAATTTAATATAGAGGAAAATTGATAATAAAGTTACATTTAATAATGATTGTAAGAAAGAATACTATTTTAACAATTACGATTATGAATGTAAATAATTAATTATTTTTCTAAATCTGCCATTAAAATTTTGAATAGGAGATAGGAACGTTTTCGAGCAGTTTGCTTGTGTGACTGCTCGATTACTACATAATATTACAAAAGAATGCACTTTGCGGGAAAAGGTTTTGTGTCGGTCTTTGAAACTGTCAAATAATGTATTAATTGTCGGCCTAACAGGGTGTAGAAAAACTTCATTGTGCCAAAACGGTACTATCCTTCATCATTTTAATAATTCAAGATTGGTTTCAGGCTCGCTACCCCTTGAACGATCGTGGATGTAAGTGACTGCCTGTTTTTTTTATTCATTTACACTATATGCAGGAAATTATTGAAAATGAAAGTAATTTATTCTAGTATTGCAAATCCTTAAGTATGTACATATTAAAAACCGAATATTATCAATTGTAGCATGAGTTGGAAATGTCCTTATTTATTGTATGTCTATCTGTGTTAATATTTTATTCGAGTTTCTAGTAATAACCTCAGTTCTCCGTAATAAAACAAGAAAAAAACAACTGCTAAGCCTATTCACAAAATCGGCAGAAGCAGACGTTCGTTGTTACGCGCTCGGAGGTTAGAATGAGAATAATGATTTCAAATGTTCAAAACAAACTTTCTTGTTAGAATATGAAAACAAGAATACTCGGTGTGTCTCGAACTATTATCTAATATTTTTTGCTAAATTTTTGCAGACCACTGAATCCCTCTCAGAAATAAATTTATATGGTTCTCTTTTAGCTCAGGGTTACAGTAATATCACATTCCCTAAAACATACAATAAATAATAAATAAAAATATTGGTAGCAATTATTTTGTTTATTTCCGCAGGCCATGTTGAATTTGCAATTTTTGCTTTCCGTCGGGCCTTGCTGCCGCTTTTGTGAGAACGCATTTTAGTATCTTTAACCGAAAAAAATATTGATATTTTGAAAAATAATAATTTTTTTTTATTTTTCAAAATCAATCTCTTCTCACTTCAATTCAAACCTTAATCAACTTGGACTGCGAAGGGTTAAAACCTGAGGTCGATACAAAGGTAAAATTTATAAAAATAATGATTATCTTTAAAATCTAAGACTATTGTTCAATTTTACTTTGAAGTTAACAAAAAGCTTTTCAAGATTAAAAGGGAAAAACTGTTTTGGTAACGAGGAGAAAAAATGATTTTAAATCGCTATTCTATTATCCCCAAAAATGGTTGAGTATTAAATTATTTTAAGTAATTAAGTCTATTAACTGTTACCTCATGAGACCGTTCTAAAATATGATGGTGAAGAGCAATAATTGTCCTTAATGTACATAACGCGTTTGACAAGAAGAGTTTTTTTTTTTACTTATTATCTTCACTTTATTCCATAAATACTTAAAAATTAATTACAGTAATACAACTAAATACTATATATTTATGAAATAGTCTGTTGTCTAGTTGACAAGAGGCGAGTGTAATTATCATTTAATTTAAATTATGTGTAGATTATCGACGGGGAAAATCAAAAAAAAAATTTAAAATTCAATACAAAAGCACAAAAGTAATGCGATGAAATTAAGGAAAAAAGGAAGTTTAATGCAATATTCAACAATATTCAAGCTAGACCGCGGGATAAAATACATTATTTATGGAAGAGAAATCAAAAAAGAAAAGCCAATGCTTAACATTATCAAGAAAAACTCCTTTCGTTCTTTCGTATCTGAGCTTCTCTGGTAACATGTTATACAAACGAGGTGCCGTGACATGGTAAAAGCGTGAGAAGTGTGTTTTCCAAATAGTAGGAACATTTGCAAAAGTTGCAGTATTCATTCTTAAGTTGTAGTTCTCATTATATCTTACAGAATAGTATCCAGATTTTTCAAAAAATATTTTGAGTACTTTGTAGCAGTACAAGTGCCGCAATGGGAGAATGTTTAGTGATTTGAACAGATCAAAACTTGAATCTTTCGATTGACTTTACATATTATTCTAATTGCATGTTTTTGCTTTATAATTAAAGGATCTATTTTGTTGGAATATGCTCCACCCCAGCATGATAAACCATATTGCAATTTAGACTTAAGCAAGCTATCATAAACTACTCTTAAGATGGCCTGATTGCAGTAGAGACTTAGATGGTAAATTTTTCTCACTACTTTATTTGAATAATGCTTATGGTGAAGTGTGTGGTTGGCCCAACTAAGCTTATGATCTAATATAATGCCTAAGTATTTAAAACTGTCCACGTTTTCAATTTCAAAGCAATTCTCGCTACAGTTAACATTTTTATGAAATGCAGCATCACTAACAGTTAAATTATATCTTAGACAACACGGCGAATGATAAATTAGTGGGGAGTTATTGCATACTGGACCTTTAATATTAAAAGCCATAAACTTTGTTTTGTTACTTATTAAAAGTTTATGTTTACTGAGCCACCTTCTTAAAATGTCTAGGTCATAGTCAACATCTGAAAAAAGGTCAATTAAGCTATTACTAGAGTAGGTAAAGGCAGTATCATCTGCAAAGGCAGTGATTTTACCTTTAAAAGGCTGAATAAATAGGGAATAAATATATATTAAAAACAGAATTGGACCCAACACAGAACCTTGAGGAACGCCTACATTAATATACTTCTCAGAGCTAAAGCTCCGCTTGATTCTAACTATTTGCTTTCTGTTTTTTAAATAGGAAACAAACCAGTCATAAATATATCCTCTAAAGCCTGCTTTGAAAAGTTTACTTAAGAGTAAAGTATGATCTACCATGTCAAAAGCTTTAGTGATGTCAATGAATAGACACGCTGGAAATTCAGATACATTTAAGCTAGTGTATATTTCACCTGCTAATTTTAAAAGTGCATCTTCGGTAGATCTACTACTTCTGAATCCAAATTGGAAATCACTAAAGAAATGATTTCTATCTAAAAACGAAAGCATTCTGGATTTTATACCTTTCTCGAAAATCTTAGAAAAAGTCGATAACAGAGAAATGGGGCGATCATTCTTTAATGAAGTAGTATCTCCCTTTTTGTGAAGCGGTATTACTACTGCTGTCTTCATAGATTCAGGGAAAACTCCAGACTGCACACATAAGTTGAAGATAAAGCATAATACATCTGAAACGTGAAATGAAATATTTTTTAACATGGAGCTGGACACATTATCAGAAGAACTTGAATTAGATATTTTAAGAGACTTAATAATTTTATGAATTTCTAAGGCTGTGAAAGGCTCAAAGAAAAAACTTTCTGATATTCTATTACTTGAAACTAACGAACTGGTTTATAGAATTATTGATTGTTGAATCTTGATAAACACTTGCATTTGAAAAGAAATCATTAAATAAGTTAGCAACTTTCAAATTATCGGATACAGTTAAGTTATTATTATTTATAACAATATCCATATCAGCATTATTTCTGTTTAAAATTTCATTAACAATACACCATTCTTTTTTCAAGTTGCCAGCATTTTCAACCAATCTGTTTTGAAAGTAGTTGTCTCTACAAAGTGGAATATCTCTTTTTAGTTCTAGACATATTTTACTGTAGTATTCTCTAAGCCTATGATTATTAGGATGTCTTTTGACACGGGCACATAGTTTTTTCTTTTTAATTTTTCTCAAAAGAGATACAGTCATCCATTTCTTGAGACGCTTATTACGGCTATTGAAAGTTCTATTGCAATTAGATATATATTTTTGCAACTTTTTGAGAAAAATGTCAAAAGCGACACAGGGGTCATGCGCTGAATAAACATCCTCCCACATTTCAAAATGAAGATTAGTCTTCAGATAGACAAAATCAATTTTGTTGTAAACACAATCATTAAGATCTTTCACTCTAGATACTCTATTTTTTAATTGGATGCAAGTTAGACTGTGATCAATTAATATTAAATCAAGTGCGGCGGTTTTAAAACCTATGCGATTATTTCTATTAAGCCTAATAAATATAGGGTCTATGCAGGCGTTAAGTCGGGTGGGTTCTGAAAGCGCAGTATCAAATCCAAACGATGACAACGCTGATAGAAAATTATCTACATCTTGAGACTCAGATAAAATATTAATATTGAAATCACCCAAGAGTATTGTGTTTTTACTTTTTTGATTTTCCAAATATGACGAGAATTCATCTATAAAAACACTTACAGTGCATTTATGTAATCTATAAACGCAAGTGAAACTGTACTGAATATCACAAATTCTGCAACTAATGCTTATTATGTCGGCACTATTCATGTTAAACTTTTTTATTTCTACTTTTTCCAAACTGTTTCTAAAAAATAACCCGACACCACCTGCAGAATACAAATTATTACAGGCCGCTTCATATGTCAAGTTTGGAATTTTAAATGAAGAAATTTCATTGTCGTAAATCCAGATTTCAGAAACAAAAATGAGATCTGGCAAATGATCCAGAGATGCTAGATGAGCGGAAAAAGCATCGAAGTTCGTTCTCATACTACGAATATTTTGGTGAATAGCAGAAAAACCTGAATATTGTTTGTCAGATAAATGTTCTAAACATAAACAAATTGAATTATTTGAAATTTTAGGAAAAGAACTATTGATAAAACTAAGATTATCATGAGGATTATTAGTAGTATTACAATTATAATTATCGTTAATCATTAGGATAATTTAGGTTAATTAAGTAATTACATCATCCAGCTTAAGAAAATCCTCATGAGAAATTATTTTGATAACTTTTTCGCCTTCTCTTTTCCTGACCAGCACGTTTGCGTCTCTTACCCAAACAAAGCTACATTTGTTGCTTCGTTTAAGCTCATTTGCTTTGTTTAACAGCTTCCGATTGTAGACAGTAAGAGAATCGTTAATAAAAACTCGTTTATTGCTATTGCCATCCGCACCATCGTTCTTGTTTTTAACGATCCCTCCTTTGTTATCGCGCATTTTCTGCATTATTTTTCTTTTCAGCAAAAGAGATGCAAATTTCACGCACACAATTTTAGTTTTCGCATTGCCAGCTCTTACGTTCTTAACAAAACAAGAGACAATATCTTTGGGGTCGACCACATCGCCAGTTATGTTTGTTGGAAGCGTATCAACTCTCTCTTTAACATTTGCGCTTGTGACATCGGTAATACCTACGATGTCTACTTCACACTGCTTTTCTCTTTGCTCTAGAAAATTGATTCTAACTTCCAAAGCTTCAACTTTTTTGTGAAGAGATGCATTATCAGCTTCTACTGATTGGATTTTCGCTAGCGCCTCAGTATTTATGCGCTTTAACTCAATGTTAAATTGCTTGAGATCAATTATTTCTTTGTAAAGCATTTGAAGCGTTATGCTATCATTTACATCACTTATTTTGGTAACAGAACTATTACCTGTTAGCGCAGGAGTCGTAGTTAAAGTAGAATTCTTCGTTGAAAGGAGAGTAACAGTAGGATTCATTCATTTGCTTCAATTTAAATCATTATGCAATGATTTTTCTAAGACTGAAGGCATGAACTTATTTGCGAAAATCATTGTTGACTCAATAAGGGGAGCGGCAATACATTCATGTAAAACAAAGCTGGCATTTTTTTTTGTGAATTGTTGCTTTTATTGTGTCGTTCGTAACATTCTGTATTAATAGAGGACGGTTAATTAACGTAACAAACACATTTTGTCATTCCAAATTTCTGTAAACCATCATGTTATCTATTTTGTAGGTTACCTATTAATCAAAACCTAACATCAACTTCTACACATGTCTTTTCATTTTATTATAATAAACATGCTCGTTCGAACCGCCTACATGCTCACCTGTCTCATACTTTAGCCACAATTATGAGAGTTATAAGCTTTTGGTAAACAGTTTACTCTTATTAAAAGAATATGCTTGTTCCAAATTCTGTAGAAACTCGAATTCAGTTTTTTTAAGCTTATGGAGTTATATTTTGAATTGAACTTTATTGTAACGGTCTACAAACAATATAAATCGATTTAATTTTGCAAATTTGAAAACCAAAAATTGTTCGAAAAAAATTATAAACATTTTTAAAAAATACATTAAACTTATGATTCATATTATTGTATGTATTTAAAATAATATCTGGAGAAAAACGTGCCACTAGATCTTTAGAGCTATCATTATTAATCAAATGTTGTCCAAGTTGATTTAGGATCTGTTTTGTGAACAGTATTACAATTAGTTAAATGGAATTTATCGAGCCCGTATTGCCGCATTAACTCGCTTTCGGAATCGTCCCTCTCAGCTAATCCATTTTCATTTTCTTTTCGGTATCTTGGTACAAATTGTGGATAGAGAGGGTTGTTTACGGCAAGAATATCACTGCTTGTTGACGGCAGCTGGAAACATTGTGACAACCCTGGAATTGGTTTGGCATTCTGGTTTAGTGGGTCCAGATCCGACAGATCAAAACTATTGTTGCTCATGTCAAGCGAAATTAAATCTTTTGTTACATCTACTTCCGATGTTGTTGGCTAGAATGATGAAAATATCAATTTAATAAAAATACGGTATTTTTCTAATTAATAATTTCAAAAGCGACACAGTAATACACTAATGCACACATGATGTTTTAAATAACAAAATAAAAAGGAAAGAACAATCGCGTTTCATGCATGTACCAATATTAAGTCAAATTATTTATTAATTTTGAAATGAAGGTATTTTTTTAATTCAATGAGATCATTTAAAATTGACAGCAGTCAAAATTCTAGGAGATATTGTGGCCACTAAAAACTGTCACGTGCTAACTACTGCATTATTTTGATTGGATTATTTGAAAGTAGAATCCCATTATTAGTAAAAATTTAAGCCAAAACATTTAAACATTGCTTACATAAGCAACAAACTATAATAAAAAGTATTTGTGTACAAAATATATCTATAAAGTGAATTTACTTTCTGTTACCTCTTCTGATATTTTTGGCGGCACGGATATGGGGAAACGGCTATTTGTCATGGATTGGGAGTTATGAGCCCCTGAAAAAACTACCAATTTTTGGCCTTTGATTACTTGAACGTGATTACTTTCGAAAGCTGCTGATATGAGTAAACCACTAGTAACTGAATTGTTATCGAATTTTCTGTTTAATTCTGGTAGTTTCGTTGAGTGCTGAGTTCGATTAACATTACAAAAGCTACCATTCCTGCGTTTTGGAGGAACTGGCGGGGCCGGCATTTCTGGAGGTGAGTCGAATTTCGTATCCACTGAAAATATTGAACTGTGAGATGATTTCGCGATTTCCGAGTTGCTTTCTTGATCTTCCATGCCTTTTTCAATTTTGCGGCCTTCACATATGATTTGTGGGAAAGAACGTTCTTTAGAATTTACAGCATCGGCCCCCCTCTCAACAGGTGTATTTGGCATAGATCCTAAACTTTGAGCAGCGCGAAATCCTGAATTTTCCAAACTGTTGCTCGGTTTTAACTATATTTTAAAGACATTCAACAAATACAAAGTTCGATCAAAATAAATAAAATGGAACAAAGTGAAAAGCTCCAAACATACAGTTAATTTATTTAAATTAAACAATCATTATTTCGTACCCCTACACCATGCCACATCAAAGATTAAGTCAAGCGCATTTTAGGAGTAAAAAACTTCTTTCATTGTATATTTTAGTAAAAATGTAATTTGAATTGCTCCCATAACTTAAATTAATTGGATTTTATTTTCTAATAATAAATGTTTTAGTCATATTTATAATACACGCGCGACGTTCTGTGCGTTCTAAATTTAATAAAGATTTGCAACTGGTCCTAACTTTTCTTTTAAATATTTATGTTAAAACATGAAATAGTAAGTAGTATTTCTTGAAGGATTACTACAACGTACCATGGTCTGAGCGCTCGAGAGCAGCTTAACTGGCTATCATACCCTTTTATGCAACAATCTATTTTATGAGAGGAAGGTAAGTTTTAGGTACCAGAAAAGCGAAGAAATTTCGTACATTATTATTGCTTCAGCAGTCAATTATTTTGTTTATTTAGTATCCGCAGGCAGATTTCCCTTTTTCTTTAATATCCGTGGGGCTTTGCTTTGTTGTGTGAGCAGACGCGTTTCGACTCCTAAAGGATTGTAATAAACATAAGCAGTCGAGCAGCCCCGTGGTGATCAGGAGTGGCTGCTCCTGAAGAGATAAGGTGGTCACCCCGTCGAAACTGCTCAGTATGTTGTTTTACTAGTGTAAAGTAAACTACATCCGTCAAGTTTCCATCCTTTAGGCAGAGATGAGTGGTTCACTTTAGCCACTTTAACATCTTTAGGTTTGGCATTCCCCTTGTAATGCAACGACCTTCTTCGGAGAAAGTAACGGTTGCTTTTTGTGTAATGCTTGCATTTGTCTCAAGCCTCCGTGTCCGCTAATTTTAACGAGAATTACTGTAGAGTAGCTTAATTGACACCTAATAGAACATTTCTAAAGATAATAAAAATTGATCGGTACGTCTTGTAGAGTAGAGTACGCGTGATAAGTATTTTGTAGTGTAGATTCATGGCTCGACCGCGTACGCGGTCGTTAAGCGAAGCTAGTTAGCTGAGCTCGGTGTTGTTTATAGCTCGCTGACACTTGTGCCAGACCATCGGCACCCGTGTCCTACACGGGCATTTCGAAAATCATTACAGGATGTCTAAGGGATGTGTTGAAGGGAATGACTTTACATAGTCGTAGAATGGGTTAAGAAGGTATTACTAAATTAGTTCAGGTACTAAATTAGGTCAGGTGGAGGGATATTAGGTTTTTGTTTTTTTTTTATTATTAGATGTCCGTTTGTTTCATCTCGTTGCCGTTTTCGTCTGAGTGCGGTCTAGGCTGAAAAAACTGCGTCGGAATTTATAACAAGTTGTTCGTTAATAATGTTGCGTCCCGCAGGGTGAATGCTGGCCGACAGGAATACTCTTGGAGGCTAGCATTGTTTGGGGAGTTTCTCCCTCATGTGCCCGAAGAAATTCCCGCAGAGGGAATGCCGGTCAACAGGAGCACTCTTGGAAGCTAGCATTCTCTGAGGAGCGCCGCCCCACGGAGCCGAGGACATGGGGGGCGCCGTGAGGTTCCCTCCTGGGATGACAGGTAACGACCCTGACTGAATCTGGACTAAGCTTTGGACAACGAATTGGAATTTATGCTTTGGGCTGCTGGATATGATGGTTTCCACCTAGTTGCTTTGCACGGTAGCGCCGAGGTACACACTCGTGCGTGAAGGGCTCCAATTCAACTATCATGCCATCTGCGTCCCGGTAAAACCTTGGCAGGCCTGGATTGCGTTTGAAGTTCGTACCATTGTGGTGGCGTAGGTTCGGTTGAGATGGACTCCTGATTAGTGCTGGTCTGGCTCTGAGCACTTTTCCCCATAAGGGCTTGTAACAACCCTCGCATGGCCTCCCTGCTCTGCAAAGATAACCATGGGACCAAAAAGGCGACTACACACACGAACGGACATAGCTGCTCCGAGGGGTTCTCAAGAAAACTGGAGCAACCAAAAAACATAAAAAAAGATAAAAAAAAACCCAAAAAAAGCAAAAATAACAGCAACGACGACGCAACCAGCGGCTGCAGCCACGTTGCCAACAACACATGGGGAACGGTACAGACGACAAAAACGACGATTAATACAATGACAGGAAAGACGGACGAAAAATGTATATTAACAGACAGTGTTCTCCAGACTGAAATTCCTGCGGCGTTCGGGCGCAGCAAAAATATGATGTGAATGCCAGAGCGTCCTATAAAGTCAAAGCGGGAAACTCTTCAGTACGCGTCAGATGTTCGAGCGGTCCAGGAAAATGTAAAGAACATCGATAATTGGATGGTCACTGCTGCAATCGCCGCACGTGTCTCCATAAGGGCTTGTGCTAACTCTCGGATGGCCTCCCTGCTCTGCAAAGATAACCATGGGACCGAAAAGGCGACTACACACATGAACGAAGATAGCGGCTCTGAGAGGGACCCAATAAAACTGGAGCAACCAAAAACCCTGAGAAAAAATTTAAAAAACCCCGAAAAAGAAAGCAAAAATAACAATGCAGACGCAACCAGCAGCTGCAGCCACGATGCTAACAGTACATATGGAGCGGTACTAACGATGACAAAAACGGAGATTAACAGACAGTCTTGTCCAGGTTGAGATTCCTGCGGCGTTCGAGCGCAGCACAAAAATGACGCGCACACCAGAGAGTCCTAAGAAGGGAAAGCGGAAAACTCTTCAGGATGCGCCAGATGTTCGAGCGGTGGACGAAAATATAAAGAACATCGAGAATTCGATGGTCACTGCTGCGATCGCTACCGAAGCAAGGGTCTTAAATCCTGAAATAATAACGAACCATCCTGCCAGGGACGGTCTAGGTATGGGGCATCCAATGTTGTCAATAATGTCAAAAATATTTTTACAATCTTTGGAAGAAGTCTTTATACCCCAAATTGTCAAAAGATTCAATGTAATATTTTACAGACGATATATGGATGACTGTTTCATCATTATTGAATCACATGAAAATAAACAAGACGAACTACTTACCTATATGAATGAAATACGAGTATACCCGAATATAAATTTCACTATAGAAAAAGAAACAAACGGACAACTCAACTATATAGACCTAACGATGAAACGCGAAAAAAACACAATTAGACTACAAAACATACATAAAACCAACCACAACTGATCATACCATACACGCAACATCTAACCACCCCGCACAATATAAGCTAGCAGCGTACAGATCAATGGTACAGAGATTTCACTCCATCCCCATGACTCCTACTAACTACAGAAAAGCTAATAATAACGGATACAAACAACGTGACATTGACAAACCTATTACACAGTACAAACAAAAACAGGAACGCCAACTGACTGAAACTCATAAGAACGACCAACAGTGGATTTTGTTGACATACGTAAGTAAAGAGACATACAAACTTCCTTAGGAAATACAAGCTACACACTGCATTCAAAACTAACAACAACATTGGAAACAAACTGAAGCCAAAACTGAATGACAGGTCAATATACGAGAACAGCGGCATATACAAACTGACATGCAAGGATTGCGACAAACAAAGCAAAGCCCGACGGGTTTTAAAGAAAAAAATTACTTTAGTAATATAGTTTTGAAAAACCGATAAAAAATTAAACTATTATCTAACCCATCGTCCTACGAAGTTAGCTTGCAAATAAGGCTTAAAACACTTCGGATGTACAGTCGTTTTCTCTACAACCTTGCAGTGCCGAGGTCTCAATTGAATCAAAAGGAAATTTATACTTATTGTACAAAAATTTGTGTCTTTCCTAACATTTTTGTTTTACGTTCAAGAAGTTACTGCGTGTGATGTAGTGGTTAGAGTACCCGATGCGTAAGCCGAACGTCGAATCCCGTTGGTAACAACGCGCTTTGTTTCGGGTAAATCTTCGGACGGACTATAAGCCCGTTCAGTTATGATACGTACTGATTTAATATCAGAACATATTGCAGCTGGGTGGACGGACACACTGCCAAGGTTAACTGACTATATCACTTTCTCGAGCGCCGATGCACTCGATCAAGATAATGAGATACTCTAAATATTTCTAAGCGAAGGGTCGAAAGGAGATGTAGTGCTAAAGCTAAAAAGGACTTTAATTAAATGTTTACATTTACATAGTAGAATTGTTATCGGAAAAATGCTATAATAAATAAACAAAATAACTAAGTCTATGGCTCAAAATTTTAGAAAAGCTATTAGGTAAGAATATGATGAGGGACGCGGAGCACAATTTTGATAGTGTTCAATCCAAGTCGTTGTAGGGAATCGTCTTTGTTTTGGATATTTGTACGAAATGTCTCTGGTTTTCGAGAAAACAATGCTTAAAGATTATAATTTTTCCTCAAAGAAACGTTCTTACACAAGCAGTTCATGATTTCATTACTTTATTTGAGAGCGGTTGCCATTTCACGTGTGTCGTATGTTAATCTGTCATTAATTCCAGAGAAAACCAAAATAGAAGGAAAATTTAGGCGCCGGGCAGGGCTGAATGGCCTATGCCTACGCCATACATATGTCGAAATGTCATCGCCGCCACCGCTCTCAAATCATGTGGTGACTTCGGAAGCAAAATTTTAAATGAAAATATTGTCACTAACTCTTTATTATTTTTTATCTTTATTTTCTCAAAAAATTAAGCTATTCTGCACAATCGTCCACAAGAAACGCTTTCTCTTCACCAATTTTGATTAAATGTCACAAAGTTACGCTTCATCTTCTGAATCATATTTGTATCAATTGTTTATTTTGCAAAACAATTAGTACATAAATAGCGCGACATCGAAATTCAAACATTTGAGTAGAGAGTAGCATACTTCTGTCATAAGGGTTTATGCTAAATCTATGAAAAGCCTGTCTTTATCAATTGCTGATTAAAGTAAAAAAATATCCGATAAAATAGACAAAACCACTTTTATTCAATTTTTGTTTTATTTTTTTAAACAATCCATTTTTCATCACCCGTTATGATTCTTTTTAGGAATGGGTCGTTTTGGTTACGATTCAGCAAAAGTCGCATATGTTATGCGTTTGGTGAGGTGAATTTCCTTTAATCCCCGAGGAATCCAAACATCCAGTTTTTTTAGATAACTAAGCTTTTGTAAGTGCAAGTAAACGGTTGAATTCGATATGTTGTGCTTCTCTGCTATTTCTGGAGTTGTCATACGCTGGTTAGTTTCGATTAACGCCTTTATTTTTTCTTCACCAGTGGTAGTTGGGCGACCAATATGTGGTGCAACTTGCACATTAAAATTTCCAGACCGAAAGCGAGCAAACCAACACTGATACTGGCGTTCAGTAAGGCAGTTTTCACCAAAAACTTCACACAATTTCTTTCGAGCTTGCATCACATATTTGCCCTTTCGGAAGTAAAACAATAAAATATGTCGATAATGCTCTTTTTGATTGTTCATTTTCAAGTTTATTTTTATCCAACTAGTTGTTTACTAATGACGCTCAGTTTTTGACTGAAGATAGCCTAAAGTCTAATCTTTAAAATAGTATATAATAATATAAGCCAAGCAATCACTACTACATGAAACATGCAGTTCACGTCATCTATGAGAAAAAACGACATGAATTATCGAGCAACCTAATATTTTTCAATCTGATCTATTGATTAGTTAGTCACGGTTTCCTAATTGCACATTTTGCGCAGGAGAGAAGGACGGCGTCCTACTGACATTTGATCAGTGTATAAGCTTTTAATAATAGATTAATTGTAACGTATTTCATTCGTATGGTAGGTTAAGATTATGATGCCATTTGATCGGACTTGAACTCACAAATTGAAATATAAAGGATCAGTTTTGCGAAATTCCATAGTTTTTGAGAAAAAGAAGAATTAGAACTAGCATTTATCTCATGAAAATTTGCTACAATGATATTTAAAGTATATTATATGCTCCAGCAGTGAATATTTGAGATGTGTAGTGTATTTACTTGGCTCCAAGAGGTTCCCACGAATCACACAATTAAAAAAATTGCTTACTACTTTTATCTTTATCTGTTTTTGATAAGGAAACTACAATCATCAAATAACCAGTGCTTTATCATATAGTGATAAAGTGGTCAACAATACTTTAAACCGCTCCAGAAGCATGGCAAAATCTAACCTTTATCATGTTTTTTTCACAAATAGTGATCCTGATGACTTTTAATTTTTTAACCTCAACATTTTACTATTATAAATAAAATCGTACAAAATAATTTTTTGAACAATGAATTTACATTATTTTAAAGCCATTTCATGATTTTTTGTTTACAATATTTCTTTTATTATTAATACAGTGAATAGCTATAAAATTGGAATAATTGCTATTTAAATTCAAAAGAGATTAATAAAATCATGTTTGTAAGGCTGTTCATATATTAAATTTCACTTTACATCTAAGTTTAAATTATTTTCATATGGCATATATAGTGACACTAATTTGAACATACAGCCCATCAATAATTATATTGCAAATCGTAATGTTCATGTCACATTGTGTTATTGGCATTTTTATATGATAAACTTTGGCAACACGCATCCAATAAACGTGCAAAATAATGTTTCCATAAAAGTGTTACTTAAATAACATGACATTCGAGTAAGAATTAAAGAATTGCAAGTAACAGGACAAGCGAGTGAATGAATTATAAAACTTAAATGAAAAACCAATGTTACATGCATTAATCAAAACAAAATGAACGCAAGAGCAACAAGGCACCAGGTGAAATTACTGAAAAATAATTTTGGTACTTACACTCCGATCGACTGCAGGTGACTTAAATAACGGATGATTTTGAAGTTCCTGGGAGATGTTCATATCAGAAGAAGACAGCGAATTTGACGGGCTTATTGTAGGGCTTTTTTTCATTGGACTATTAAAGCTATCTATGTTTATATTGTTATTATTGTGCATCATACTTTGATTTGAATAATCGTGGTGGCTATTCTTCACTACTGAATTTGAAGATTGTGTATACGACGAATATGGCTTTTGGTCAGCTGCAAGGGGTAAATCTTTATTTACGTCGCGCTTGAAAAACACTGGAGAATTTGGCGCCGAATGATGCTTATAAGTAATCTCAGCCTTGTCTGCATCATTTGGCGGTGACGGTGATATGTGAAATTGCGACTTTGGTGGTGTGATATCACGCAATTTCGATTTAAGATCTTTATAGGCGGTTTTGACACCACGACTTCCTTCCTTAACCTGATAAGAAAGATTTGTTGTATTCCAATGAGCTTATTTCTTGTGCAGAAAAACATATAACGAGAGACCTGGATTGTTGTAAATATTTAGACTTTTAAGCAAAAATAATAATTGTCAAACTGAGCCACTATATATGTTACTCTTTTCATATTGGGGTATTTATTTTAGAATTAGTGAGAACTGAGTAATTATAGTGTGTTTGCAACGAGCAGTAATATTAGGTTTTCAGTTATCTAAAACAACTGGACGATGCCGTTTATAAGATTTATTAGAAAGTCTAAATATAAATTACAACATTTCCAGCAGGTCCACCAAAATAATTTGTTGCGTAGAATAATAATGAATATTGATTAAGAATATTTATTATTTAACTAACGAGTGACTATAAAATCTATAATTAAGCGACCACTCACCGATTTAACCGCAGACTTAACTGCCGGATTAGTCTGCAAACACCAGCATTATTGGCAAACACCAAAAATGTAAGCACAAGAAAAAGATATTATTAAAAGCTAACAAATTCTTGTAAAAATTGTATTACATCATTAACATCAATTACGGATGTATTGCGTGAGGTAGTTACAAATATAAATACATTCAAAATTACTTTAAAGAAGTTGTAAAATTAAGAGAGTTGAAGCCGTTTTGAGAGCAGATTGCACTTAGAATGAGCTCGTAACCATTTATTAGGGTTCATCAAGTCGCTATGCTAAGAAAAATTTCTGAATGGACTAGAATAAAATGGACATTTATCAATATGTAAAAGAATTTTACAAAACCCTACTAAAATCGCGTCCTGTCTGTCCATCCGTCCGTCCGTGTGTCACAGCACTTTTTCTCGCAAACTACTTAAGCTAGAAACATAAAATTGTATGTTCAGACGTAAAGTGGAGCTCTCTTCAAAGTTCAACTACAAAAAAATTTTGTAAGGTATTTAAGGGGGTCTCCCCATAAAGGGGAGCTGCCCCAAAAAAAGTTTCATCCAAGGTAGCCGATATGGGTATCAAATGAAAGCTCTTGATGATGAATTTTCACAACAGGTCTTAATTTGACACTTTTTGCTTCGAGGGGCGCACAGGGAGGGGAAATACACGAAAAACTTGTGTCCACAATAATTGTGTGAACGCAATCCCTTATACAGTTTGGAACTATATTATCCTGGTAAAGCTTTCATAAATCGAGCCAAACGAACGAGGTTAAAATGAAATTCAGATTAACTTAGACCACAACTAACAAAATGTAACACTTGATGAATACAACTTAGGAAATGTAGAAAAATTTATATATTTAGGCACTAAAATGTAGAAGGGCTGCAGCAAAACTGGCAAAATAACCGAAGAGTAGAAGTCGCATGTAAGACGATTATCAGTTTTGATGCTGCTTACACAGGAAAGACTTGTATTATGTAATGAGTGTGAGACAGTATCAAAAAATGTGTTTGTTGGAAATAGTTAGGAAATTGACGCTAGTTGCTTCTTCGAAAGCAGAGAGAATGCTTGTTCAAGTCGATCTTGGAAGTAATTGCATTGCTGCACAGATTATACGAATTCTTATAACCTTTTTACTAGCAGAAGCATCAGGCAAAACCCTCGTCATAAGCTGCACCTGTTTTCTGCACCGAAAAAAAGCTCAAAAGAAGATACGACAATAAAGAAGAAAAACCACAAATTTTATCGGTCATCGTAATCGAGCAGCTGATTAAAGAAAAGGAGAAAAAGAAAATGAAGAACTCAAGCTTCAAATCAAATCATTAGAAGCACTAGTTGGAACATTGACATTCAACAAAGCTAAAGAAAGCAAGAAAGGCCAAGAAGCAAATTCAAAAACTGAAGATAAGAAAATTAAGAAGCCAAAGCAAGAAGCTGATCAAGAGGATGTCCTCAGCGCAGGCGGAGCAAACGACAGCAGGAATTACTGTGCAGCGCTCGCTGGACTTGAAGATACGTTGAGTATTGAAGAGGACCCAGGTAAAACTTCTGAGTTAGATAATGAATTTATAGAATACCTAAAAATTAAAAATAGGGAGAAAAAAACAAAAGTTTTGTCTGCTGGTCCGTCCGTCAAGATTAATGAAAAGAAAGAAAAAATCCCACCAATCAATGTATTTGGGCAAACGGGCAAAGATATGGTTCGGCCTTTGGCAGCCGAAAATAAGCTAAAAGATTTTGAGATAAAAAGAGTCAATGCCGATAAATTGACAATTAGGACTAAGTCGCTGGTTGATTTCCAGGCAACAAAAAGTGCGTTAAATTCTGGCGATGTTCCGCATTTTACATACACCCCCAGGAGCGAAAGAAACCAAACCTTTTTATTGAAGGGTCTGGACTGTGATGAGGACACAGTCGATCTCCTTCAAGTGCTCCAAGAAGTTGCACCAGAAATACAATTTATTTCCGTTAAAAACTTTGCAACAAGGAGATCGATTGTGGAGCGTAAAAGCTTGCCTTATTACTTAGTCCAGATTTCCAGCAAAAGCAGTTCAAGTGCCCTGCAAAAAATAAGGTACTTGAACTTCAGCGCAGTGAGGTGGGAACGCCTCCAGAAAAGTGAGGTCAACCAGTGCTACAAGTGTCAAAGATTCGGGCATTCGGCTGCCAATTGCGCCATGAAGTAAATGTGTGTTAAATGCAAAGATATCCATGCTCCCGGCGAGTGCAAATTGGCTCAGGCGGAGCCAAAAGAAAAATTATATTGTGTGAACTGCGGTGCCTTTGGTCATCCAGCATCATATCGAGGATGCACCCGGTATCAAGATGGAAAGGTAAAATTCACTCCAAAACAAAGTCAAGCACACCGCAGTGTGATACCTACCAACTTCGTCAAGCCCGGGGTGTCATTTGCACATGCTGCGAGAGGACCAGCAGACAATGCAAATAAAATAAATAATGTAAGTGGCAATAATGAGCTGCTCCTTAAAATTTATCAGCAATTAAATTCCTTATCGGAGAGAATCGATAAACAAGATTTGAAAATTAAAATTGTTTTTCAGCGTTTAGGACTTTCAAATACCTCAAAATAAGTTGTCATCCAGCCACATTCCCACGGATAGGATTCGTCTCATCTCGATCAACGCCAACTCCATTGTGAGTCTACATCGTCGTGACTGTCTCCTGGAGTTCCTTGTTAAGCAAAAGCCTGACATCATGCTTCTTACTGAAACCCACATCAATTCATGGCACTCCATGACATTGAAAAGATTTGAATCTCTTGAAGTGTCCGTTATCAAAATTTCACTGCCAGGTGAGGATAACCTTTTCGTTATCTCTGCCTATGCAACCGGTGGAACTGTTCTCAAGCTCAATGAGGAACTCAATTCCTTGTTTGAAATACTCGAATTGAACAGACTGCATAGTTATTATGTTCTTGCTGGTGACCTGAATGCCAAACATACATCATGGCTGAACGCCACCAATAATCCTAGAGGTGTATTCCTGAAATCGTGGATAACAGAGAACCAAATTGAATACAGGTGCAATCTATATGGGTCAGAGTTCCCAACACACCCTAGGACAAATTCATATTTGGACCTCTGCATTGCTGACGCAAGACTTGCATTCAGCTTTAATAGTCCTCAACGGAAACTGCAGGTGCTTCCTTATGATAGCGACCATAACGCAATCGTAATGGAAATCAATCATCACAGGGATGATTTCTTCCTCATTCCAGTTCAACACGAAAATCATCGGTTGAACTTCAAAAAAACCGACTGGGGAAAGTTTCAAAAGAAGTTTAATCGGGAGCATCAGAAGCAATGTCCATCTTCTGATGATGGCAACTCTTGCTCAATGGTTCCTAATGACAGGAATCTAACTAACGATGAAATAGATGTCTATTTGTCGAAGTTAGAGAAGCTAACGTTGGAAACGATTGAGAAAGTAGTTCCCAAGATTAAACATCGAAAAAATATGGAAGGATATGAAACACCAACCATCGTAAGGTTGAAAAGATTGAAAAGCCTTCTTCTCACACGCGTCAACAATATTTATCGACGATTTTTGGACTACAACCATCCCTCGTTGTCTTTGTTGAAATTACACCTGAAGAATGTCCGGAACTTAATCCGGTCATACTTCAGGAGTGAGGTCAGCAATCAATGGGCGGAAAAATTGAGAGGTATTAGCCCAAAGGACCCAAACGGCGTTTTCGCGAAAGTGAATAGCATATTCCGCAAGAAGTCTCGAGTGGAGGTATCGAAATTGATACTACGACTCCGGATAGAAATGGAAACAGGATCATTTGTGAAGGATTGGATAAACTCTCCCTGATTGGAACACATTTTGAATTGGTTTATCTACCAAACCCTGAGAGAGGGAATAAAATATTTTCAGAGATCGTTGAAGCAAAAGTCTCCGACTTCAAATCAAGCCTGAACGGCAATGAAACATTAACATCTGACCTCATACCGAGCTTGAATCTTATTGATTATTTTGTCAGCTATGAAGACATGTGTTTCATATTTCGCAGTATAAACAACAAGAAATTATGTGGTACTTATGGTATTCCAAATGTAGTTCCCCGACATTTGCCTGAGGTTGCTATTAGGAATTATTGCATATTGTTCAACAACATGTTGAGCAATTCATATTTCCCAAATGAGTGGAAAAAAGCTAAGGTATTTCCGATCTTGAAGAAAGGAAAAGAATCTTCATGCCCCAAAAGCTATCGCCCAATCAGCTTGCTAGCTAACATCAGCAAGGTGTTTGAAGTGATACTCAACAGAGCATTAAACGCCCACATTGAGGAATATGAGTTGATGCCGAATTGCCCATTTGGTTTTCGTGCCAGGCATTTGACCGCACATGCAATAACGAAAGTAACCTCAAACATCTGTTGGAAACTAAATGATAGACAATGTGTTGGAGCATGTCTCATTGATATGGAGAAAGCCTTTGATACGGCCATGATGTGCAATATGTTATACGGAAAATCGTTTGTAGTAACTGATGGAAATCTGACAACAATGCGCGAATTCATGGTCCTGAATAGTCTACAGCAGGGAACAGTTACTGCGCCTCTGCTCTTCTCAATCTTCATTCGCAAGCTATTGAACGGCTTTGATTTTAACGTTTCGCCAACGTGATCATTGGTAGCGTTTGCTGATGATCTGATAATCTATACGGCAGACCGAAAAGCTACAATAGTTCAGAGCAACCTCCAAAAAATGTTCAATGATGTGCAGTTGTACACTGACAATTTCCGAATGAAAATCAATGCGCAGAAGTGTGAAACAATCTTGTTTCGGACAACACTGCAGAGGGTCAGTCAAGACCTGAAACGTAATTGGAAAGATTTCCACATGATGGCTGGCGAGGGTAGTTCAGAACGGGTTCCACATAAATCCTGTGTTCGATACCTCGGTGTTTATCTCGATCAGTATCTGTACTATACTGAACATATGTAAATCATGCTCAGTAAGGCACTAAAAGTAGTCATGGCCCTACGAAGACTCTTTCATTCCAAATACATTGATCAAAAGGTCAAAATTATCTGTTACAAGACCCTGGTTAGACCAGTTTTCACATATGGATGTCAGATCTGGTACAACCAGAGTGCTAGTTCTATGGAAAAATTAAGAGTTTTCGAAAGGAAATGTCTTCGTGCATGTACTGGTTTGTACAGAAAGCCTGAGACGGATTGGAAACATTATATATCGAATAGAACAATTTATCAAACTGCTGAAGTGACAAGAGTCGATATCTTCATATTGAAACTTTTTCGGAATCATATCGCAAGATCTGTGACTGTGAGCGAAAACCCTTGGATTTCACAGCCGTTCCACCCTACAGACGTGTATATTGCGACTTGCCTCGCTACTGGCTTCGTTCCTCCAGAAGCATTCGTGTATTGGGACATGAATCAATGTTTTTGATTCTGACGGCGTCCCAGTCATATATCACATAAATCGACGGGCCACCGAGAAGAAGGTAAAATATCCTCCGAATTTGAGTTCACGAGACCAACAATTCCAATGGAGATACTCATTTGCTAGATTCGTTGAAGCTGATCGAATTGAGACGGCGCAATCTAGGTATTGGTGGCTGAATGACAATGTCTAAATTATTCGTGTTTAATACCAGTTTTTGTGTTTTTCATTATTTAGTTTTTGAGTTTCAGCTCATTATTGCTACATTTAGTATTGTTGTTTATTTTTGGTAAAAATTAGGTATAGGTTAGGTACATGTTATGTTTATTATATTAGGTTAGAGATAAGGTTAAACGCTTAGGTTAGGAACATTGTTATAGAATTTTTTAGGATAAGATAAAGTTTTTTGATTGAATTTTATTAGAATTAAGTTAAAACATATTAGGTGTAGGATCAAAGTTCACTGTTTTATTTGAATTATAAATAATTTGAACATAGTATTGGTTGGTTTTTTCTCCTTTTCTAATTGATTTCAAAATATGTAATAATCTTAATCAATTGAATTTGCTATAGTTTTTTTGAAGAAATATGTTTAATGATAACGTATAAATTTAGAGAGCCATTTGGGCCATTAAGTTTTTGTATGTTTATTGTTTGGAATTTGCTTTATATTCTTTGAAAATTTATATCGATTAGTATTGAATAAAGCGCTTTTGACTTTGACTTTGGCAGCCCTCTCCTGGCAGCCAAACTGTAATATTTTGTAAGATGTTGTCCGTACAGAGCACTGGTGCCACAAAAACAAACTATTAAAATTTAAAAGAGAAATCATTTAAAAAAAACTCGTTTCTATACCTTGAAACAGTTGCCATAAATTACTTCTATACCAACATATGAGTATGTTCGACCGCAATTGTAACTCTGTAGGACGTTATTATGAAAATTATATGTCAAAACTAGTCAAGTGAGTTAAAGGGACGAATTTTTAATGTTTTAACAACGATTATTTGTTCTTAGAACTAGTAATGGCCAGCAAGTTGTGTATATTATTAAAGAATGCCTCATTTATTGCTAAAAAATGGCATAAGGTACAAGTTTCATTGGGTTGTTCGATATTTCATCTCGTGAACTGCATATTTCATGTCTTCTTCTTCTTCTTCTTAGCACTACAGCCCCTCTCGGGCCTTCGCTTCCTGCAAACAGCGCCTCCAACTGTCTCGATCCATTGACCGCGTCTTCCAATTGCGAAATCCGAGCAGCGATGAACTGTCTTCGTCGACCGAGTCAGACCAGCGTTTCCTCGGTTTCCCCACTGGCCGCCGGCCTCCAGTTCTCCCAACGAATACCTTCTTGGGTATCCGTTGTTCGTCCATAAGGTTCACGTGTCCAGCCCATTGCAGCTTCCGCAGTCTTACAATCCTTGAGACCTCCGGTTCGTCAAAAATTTCATGCAGCTGATGGTTGTATCGAATTCGCCATTGGTCCCCGCCTAGCTTCGCTCCGATTATTCGCCTCAGGACCCGTCGCTCAAAGGCATTCAATATATTTGCGGATGCTTGGGTGAGGGTCCATGTTTCACACCCATAGCATAACACAGGTCTTATCACAGATTTGTATACTTGGAGCTTTGTTTTTCTGTGTATGCAGCTGGCCTTCAAGATCGTCAATACTGAATAAAATACTTTATTTGCGAGCTGTATTGTTAGGCGTATTTCGTCTTTTTCATTGTCTGTTTTCGTTATTTTGGCGCCTAAATACACAAATTCGCTAACATTCTCGATACTGTATTCGCCAAATGTGATATTTTGTGTATTTGAGGTATTTTTCCTCGACTGCGTCATGAACTTTGTTTTATTTTCGTTGATTTGTAGCCCTACTAGTTTTACTTCGCTGTCGAGTTTCAGGAAGAGTTCTTTGGCAGTTGTTAATGACCGTGACAGAATGTTGATGTCGTCCGCATAGGCCACTACTTGGCTCGACTTGTATAGTAATGTACCTCGCGTATCGACAGGTAGCTTCCGTATGACGTACTCCAGAGTCAAATTGAATAGCAATGGGGCTAGCCCATCTCCCTGCTTTAGTCCGATATTTGTGTCAAAGGCATCGGTGAGTTGGTTATTGATGCGGACTTGGGAGATTGTCGAAGTCATTGTCATTTTGGTAAGACGGACTAATTTGGCTGGGATGCCAAAACCAAACATTATTTGGTACAGTACGTTACGATCAATACTGTCGTATGCTTGCTTGAAGTCAATGAAAATTTGGTGTACGTCTATGTTGAACTGCCAGCATTTTTAAGTACCTGCTTGACTGTGAACAATTGGTTGATCTACCTGCCCTAAAACCACCTTGATACTCCCCAAGAACACTGTTGGCATATAGTTCGATTTTATTTTCTAAGATTTTAGAAAATATTTTGTACGCCGTACAAAGTAGTAATTTGCCTCTATAATTTTCGCACTGTAGCTTGTCACCTTTTTTGTGGATAGGGAATATAATTGATTTATATTTCATGTCAGGAACTGTTTATTTCATGTAGTATTGATTGCGTGGATTTTATTGTTGTATACTGTTTTAAAGATTAGACTTTAGACTATCTTCAGTCAAAAACTGAGCGTCGTTAGTAAAAAACAAGCTGGTTAAAAATAAACTTGAAAATGGACAATCAAAGAGAGCATTATCGACATATTTTATTGTTTTCCTTCCGAAAGGGGAAATATGCGGTGCAAGCTCGAAAGAAATTGTGTGAAGTTTATTGTGAGGACTGCCTTACTGGTCGCCAGTGTCAGCGTTGGTTTGCTCGCTTTCGGTCTGGAAATTTTAATGTGCAAGATGCACCACATATCGGTCATCCAATTACTACTGCTGACGAAAAAATAAAAGCGTTAATCGAAACTAATCGGCGTATGACAACTCTAGAAATAGCAGCGAAGCTCAACATATCGAATTCCACCGTTTACTTGCACTTACAAAAGCTTGGTTACCTTAAAAAAACTGGATGTTTGGGTTCCTCACGGATTAAAGGAAATCCACCTCACCAAACGCATAACATATGCGACTTTTGCTGAATCGTAACCAAAACGACCCATTTCTAAAAAGAATCATAAAGGGTGATGAAAAATGGGTTGTTTACGATAACATAGTCCAAAAACTGTAAGTGTAGATTGATGTCCGTGAAGGACTGCAGCGATGGGCTGCTGCCTCAGCGGAAGAGGATGTTAAGATCCGCCGAGATTGGCCTTGTCTGGGGACGCGTGAATACGTTGGCAGGCTAGCGATGCGGCGTCGTGGGGCGGGTTCTTTCCCCCAGCACAAGGACCCACTACAAAAAGAATTTCGCATTCACGAATTTCTGGGGTCAAATAAATGTCGACCGAAGTTGAAAAAGAGGTAATCAACTAAGGGTCGGAAATTGCTGACGCAAAGGACAAACTGGACCTGGAGAAGACAGATGGACTTAAGGGGGACTTCATCGTTACCGACGATTCTTATGGCCCACAAAAAGAGTAGGGCATCCAGATGGAGAGGGTGCCCCCTCGCACCCTCCCAACCGGATCAAGATCCAAACGTAGACGTGGCCATATATTTCCCATTTGAGTGGAAAACTCATACAAACATAATTTGGATTAACTTTCCCATCAAATGAGAAATATAGACGTGGCCAATTTATGTTATAGATTTATGTGATGGAATCACATAAGTCTATACCATAAAAGGGCATGCGAGCGGAAGGCCACTCTACCTGGCAAGAGCCCCTGTTAACTACAAAAAAGGCAGAGCGCGCCCGATGGCTAGCCCGTACTTGCGGAGGAGCCCGCCATCGATGCGGGTCCTATACCCGGTCAGGTAAAACGAAATGGAAAGATCGAAAGATATAGGGTTTAACAATTCAATTTATTTTTTTTGCATTCAATGGCAACTAATATTAACAAAAGAGGACTTTCGAGTTTTTCGATATTAAAGTGAATGTTCAAATAACTTCTTTATACAGACATGCTTAGAAGTTAGATGGTCCTGCAGTTATACCTGATTTTAATATCCAATTAATCGGTTCGATGAGAAATCATCACAAATGTTTATAAAGGCAAATGTTCTAATTACTTCGAAATACTTATCACGTAAATCGAAAGTTGACGTCAATAAAGTTGCCTATCACCACTTACCTCGGAATATAACTAATAATCTTTATAAGCAACACGATGCTATTCAACTGTTACTTCGTATGCACTTTAATTTCGCCCATAATTTGCATTTAAAATAAGTCCATTCGGGCACCGTCCATACACACAAATACACGCTTCCGGCACCTGACGACCGAGCAACCACGCGTTACCGAAACCACGGTTTTGTAATCAAAATTGGAGGCTAGTCATAGTTATGAACTCCGGCAAATGCTTCGCTCTAATACATGTACTTGGCAAGGTTATAGTACAATTATGGTTGACTACTCGCTTCTCACTAATTACGTTGCTGTGACATGCTTGATCTTGAGAAGCCCCTATCCTCAGCCAAAACTACAATGCGAACCATTCATCGCAATGCAAGAAACTGATTTATTTCCAATCAATCACGTCGATATTAATAAAATGCAGTTCGCTTCCGGATTGACGAGTTCGAATATGAACTCTTACGGCTAAGGACTTCTCCCAATTATATTCTACAGCAAAATTGACTTAAAAGCGATCACTCCCCAGTTTTTGTCTTGTTGACTGGGCGGATGAATGTCCGTAGGATGACGGCTCACTGATTTCTTGCGCTATTTTTAATTGTGCGTCACTTTTCCGTCCGTTCGGATAATATGACGCACGATATGAGCAAAGATGGTGAAGTGTGAAAAGCAAGATATTCGGCTCATTCAAGAAAGGCGTCTTTCAGCTTCTGGAGTGGATGCAGATGATGCATGTGTTAAATATCCGTGCGCCGCTGTTCGGTGCGGGATCTCGCAATTTCGGGCAACTTTTGCTATGGATACCGCAACTTTTGTTTGTTTCATGTAAATTGAATTGCTTAATCGGAGCGATTTTTCGTGTTTTGCGAATGTGGGAAGCAATGCGAGCACCATTGAGAGCAAAGTTCAAAATTTGGCAAATATTCAAAAATGACAAGTTGTCGCAAGATAGAATCATTGATTATTAAAGACAATCACTTCATCACTCATTCTCCACTTGTAAGAGTTACATCACCAACTTGACTGAGCGGTCGCAGTATTTCTCGAGTTTATACTTACATGAAAGAAAACCTATTAGGCTTCAAAATGGGAACACAACAATTCATAGTTTAAGTCAATGATTATGGCGCCAAGTGAATTCTAGCCTTCACCGAGCACACTCAAGCATCATAGGTTCTTCAATGCTCGCTACTTGTTTTGTAACAAATAATACAATCACCGCCACAACATCGTAGATTTACATGCTAACGACGTGCAGTGAATTCTATTCCGGTCTTGGTTTATCAGTCATTATTTTTCCCGTTGGCAAATTTTTCATCGACTGGTTCCGTTGCATGCCGCCCGGAGGTTATCTTATCAGCAGGTCCGCCCCAAAACGCCCACCGCGCACTTGTAAAAAGCTTTAAACTGCGGAGGAGCAAATGCAAATGAAGTGAATGACATTTTAGAAGTCTCCGCTACATCCCATACGAATCAAACTTTTGGCAATATTTCCCTTTTCGCTAAAGTCTTTGTGACTAATAACCACGCTGAATCCTTACCTAGAGATAGAACTCACCGCATAGGAGACCACCTTTGAATTTATTTACTTCACTATGCGCACTTCAACGGAATTTGTTCGCGACGAGAAACTTTGCACCGCAAAGATGGAACCGAACCTCACTGCTTGGCGATTTGAAGCGGACTCCTCGATCTGTCCAAATCTCCTCTTGTTCCTCTCTTTTCCCCTGTACCGCTAAATCGGATCAGCAGCTAGCTCAGCCCGGTTCGCTTACATTCCGTGATGTAATACACCGTTGGGCTGTACTAGATCAGCGTTTCCATACTCGAAATTTTATTTGGCAGATTAAAATTTTTAAAAACAAAATTTAACTGAAGTAAAGAAAAATGAAGAAGATTGTAGATAGTAGATAAAGTTAAATCTCATGACGAATATAATTAAAGGGAAACATTTAAATTTAATATAAAGGAAAATTGATATAAAATTACATTTAATAATAATAAGAAAGAAAACTATTTTACAAATTACGATTACGAATGAAAATAATTAAATATTTTTCTAAATCTGTCTTTAAAATTTTTAATACGAGATAGGAAGGTTTTCGAGCAGTTTGCTTGTGTAACTGCTCGATTACTACATGATGTTCCATCATGATAACGCCAGACCTCACATCTCTATGATAACCCGTCGAAAATTAATGGAGCACAATTGGGAACTGAAGCCACATCTATCCTATACAATATATTATTGGTTAATGTTTGTTACCATAAATAAATAAATTTACTTTGAAAAACATGAAAAAACGACATTAATTAGCGAACAACACAATATATAGAAGGTTGCTGAAATTCCGCATCAATTTCATGAGTTACTTCAAGTGAATAGAAAACTAAATGAGATCCTTCTTCGTGTTACACGAAATTTTTTTTTTTTGTTTGCGCTTGTAAACATACATAGTTACTGAATTTATAGAAAATATTAAAAACAATAGAATAACAAAAGGGTAATTTGAACACATAAAAAACGGTAATTTTAATATATAAACAAGTCGGGTAGACAGACCTACGCGCATGTTAGAAGGGTTTTGTACTCAACTTCTCAGAAATATAGTCACCAGCAACGAATAAAGTCAAGAAACATGTCAAAGAGACTTGCTTGTTTAAAATAAAATCCATTGTTTCTCCATGTTCAACTAACAAAAATCACTCAAATCATTAAATCTCAAAAGCATTTATGTCATCGATCTTATCTGAAAATTTTAAATAGATCAAATCGAAACTGCACTTTGAGGTTCGATGGAAAGTCCATTAAATACCAAAATAGTGTGCTATTGTTGTTGTAATTGGAGAAGTTACAAATGGATATAACTTCCGTGACTATGCTACGAATTTCATCAAACTTACAGAGTATTAGGACCTTTTGTAGGACTACTTAAATATCGATTTTTGTTGAGTTTAAAGGCATCCATACGATTTTATCGGAGAAAGTGTGAAGTTCGAAGATCATACTATTATTAACAAAGTTGAACGAATTTTGACTTCTGAGGTATTTGTCATTGTTGTACTCATAAATATCTCCCTTGGTATTTTTTTCAGATTTTTTAGGTCCAATCGCGAGGGGGAAACATATTTTTCGTATATATCCCCCCTGTGCCCTCACTGAAGCAAAAACTGTCAGTTTAAGAACTGTTTTGAAAAGCTTTTAAACTGACAGTTTTGACCTTTCATTTTATAATCATATCGGCTACCTTTGATGAAATTTTTTTTCAGCGGCCACTCCCTTGTACTGTAATCATCGATTCATGGCCTATTTTTTCGAACCCTAGGATGGTTACAAAGCCCATTTGTTAGGAGCTCTCTCCTGCCTCCACGACTTGTTTCACCTATGAGTATTAATTGTAGGTACTCATCTTCAGTCATTCATTAAATTGAATCAAGTGTTAAAAGCATGCACCTTAAATGTTGAAGTCGGGGAAAAACAACTCAAAATTATTCAATCTTCTCATTTTAAACAGCCACTATTTGGTTTTACGACTACTGATACCACTAGCTGAACCAATTCTCAAAAATACGCATGACACGTTTCATTCCTGAAATGTTCATGCAAATCCTAGCAAACCTGTAGTGTCTGAGTCGGTAAAAATCGCATATTGTTCCATAGCCATATATTTCCATAGTAACACAGTGCATATTGTTCCATAGTGATACAGGAAAATTCAAACCGCTACAACTTCATTAAATACTATTTGATCTTTGTGAAACTTTCAGGGCAGGTCAATCTTAAAAATTGTCATTTCTATACGGAATTTCATTATTCAAGAAAATGTAAAATCAATAAATCATACTATTACTAACAAAGTTGAATGTATTTCGACTTCTCACGTATTTCTTTTTGTTGTACTCATACAGGCCTACATCCATGATTTTTTTCAGATTTGTCTGATGAAAGGTGTCTAATCACGAGGGGGGTACGCGAAGAGTTTGAACATTTCCCCTTCCCCTGCCCCCCACAGTACCGATAAGGCAATTTTAAGGCTTGTTTTGAAAAGATCGCATTTCATTTCCAACGGCACCCTACTCGACAACCAATTGTGGAAAATTTTTTTGAAGAGTCCCTATATTGGGAGACCCCCTTAAACCAATTTGAAAAATTTTTCCACCCCAAAACTTTCAAGAAGTCACCACTTCTGACCTTTCCACAAAGTTTCATGGCTGGAGCCTCTATAGTTTCGAAGAAAAAGTGCTGTGACATACAGACGGACGGACGGACACAGGTCGTGTATGTAATAGGGTTTCATATTTTAGTACAAAATCCTAAAAACGGTCATTTGAATATTTAAATAAAATGGTAATTTGAACGTACAAAAGGTAATTAAAAGGCAGTCACTTGCCTAACTCCACGAGCGCTCGGGAGGATAGGTGGACCTGAAAGCAAATTTTTTACAACTTATTTTTTCTCAAACGTATTCTTTTTATTTTAGCTGTATTCCGTCTCTCCGCGTTTTCCGTTTTTAAGTACTACACAAAAGAATATATCTACGCCAGGTTAGAGTCAAATCCAATAAAATGCACGTGGCTCTATTTTTGCACCCACACGAAACGTCATCATCATCTATGGCGCGATAGCCCAAGCCGGCTTCCAGGATTAATCGCCTCCAATCATCACAGTTCCATGATCTTGTCCGGCAGTAGTTTACTCCCAACAATGATCTGCTGTCAGCTTCTATCGTGTCTTTCCGCTGGACGTCTACCTTGTCCTCTATCCGTTAAAGTTCTTTTAGGTAGCCAGTTTTCTTCCATTCTTTCTACATGGCCCGCCCATTGCAATTTGCATAACTTTACGCGAGAGGAAACAGCTGGATCGTCAAATAGTTCATACAACTCATCGTTGTAACGTAGTCTCTACTCTGCTCCTTGTTTCACCGGGCCATACATTTTCCGGAGCACTGCGTTCAAATATATCCATTGCCTTTACGGATTCGCTCGTGAGAGTCCATGTTTCACTTCTATGTAACAACAGGTTTGACTGGTGTTTTGTAAATGCGGAGCATATTTTACCAGTGCAAAACTCTGGACCGTAGAATGGGAAGTACGGAGTAATATGCTTTATTTGCGGCGTTTATGTGGTGTCCAATCTCGTCCTTTTAGGCACCTCTTCTATTTAGGTTGGCTCCAAGGTGGATAAAATTATCCACACTTTCAAGGTTTTAGTCGCCTACGGTCAGATTTTGCCGAACTGGAGATTTCTTGTTCTTTTGAGTCATGAATTTAGTTTTTGTTTCATTAACTCGTAGACCAATTCGATATGCTTCAGAATTTAGGCTGACAAATGCTCCTTTTTTTTGTGTGTTTGGTAGGTGAATGCCATTTACGCACAGAGTGTGGGACTCTCATGCTCACAAGAAGGCGACTGGACTACCCACTAAACATCTCCCCTGTCAACCTGAGAACCTAGCCTGGAACCGTTTGATACATTACTTCGGGCCAACTCTCGTTTTGTTACTCCGTGAGGCGCCTTGAAGCTGGGGGATCCCTCTTCTAGCGGGAAGGGGAGGGGAAGAGGAAGTGCCAGAAAAGCGATCCCCCAGCCCCAACGCCCCCGGCTGCAGTGCGTCCCTTTTATCTTTTAGGACTGCCCGAGCATAATGTGCCACATGGTTCTATTTGTCAACCGATTCGAGCATCACCGCGACTATATTATCCGGGTGGAGCTCTCCCGTCTCCCTGTAGAGGTCCCTTGGCAGCCTGACCCATTTTGTGCACGCAAAAAATGTGTGGCAGGCATTGTCTGCCTCCCCTGGGCAAAATCGACAATCGGAGGACCGTGACTTACCAATCTTATGCAGGTAAGACTGAAAACAACGATGCCCACTCAAAAGCTGCGTCAGATAGAAGTCAGTCTCACCATGCCTTCGATTTAGCCACGGTCTCACATCTGGGATGAGGCGCGCAGTCCACCTTCCCTTCGTGCAATTCACCCAATACTGCTGCCAATAGTTGAGTGAGCGCGGTCTCTCCTCGCGGACAACCATCTCCCTCGTATCCTTGTTTCGGCGCAGGTAAATAGCGCGGCGGTCTCAAGCAAGGAGGGCAACAGGTATCACGCCTGCAATAACTCTCACCGCCGAATCAGATACTGTCGGATACGAAGATGCAATCCTCAGTGCTCCTCTTGTCTCAGGACAATGGTGATAGACAAGCTGCAACACCTCAACCGGAACACCATCTGGACCTGGAGCCTTTCTCGCTTTCAGCGAAAGGGCTGCCTCTTCCAGTTCCGGCTGTGTGAAGAGTGGACACTCGACTGCTGTTTCACCATGGGCAGCGTCAACACGCACGGGATGGGCAGGGAAGAGTGCCCGCACTATCTCGTTCATCTTTCCGCATCGTGTATGCAAGGCGTCCGTAGGGCACAGGCTTCCGCATAACTAGCTCGTAGCCGAGGCCCCACGCATCCTTGTTCACATCGTTCACTAGATCTTGCCAGCAGCGAGCCTTGCTGTTGTTAATCAGTTTTCGAAGGCATTTCCTGGCCGACTTATATACAGTTAACCGGTTGCGTCCCTCGTCACGGTTCTGTGCCCGTTGAGCCTCACGCCGGAACTTGTGACACTCCCTTCGTTTTTCAGCGATTTCAGTTGACTACCAGTACACTGGGGCCTTGCTGTGCCGGGGTTTTCGACGCGCATAGAAGCTTTGCAAGCAGTCTTGAGCTACCAGTTCTTCCGTCCCCTCCGAATCTCCCTGCAGCGGTGCAGCTGCTTTGAGCACCTTGACGAACTTCTCGACGTCCATCCTTGCGATGTTCCATCCAATTGTAGAAAGCCAAGAACACGGACGTCGGGAGACGTCCTTGAGCACAAACGCATGTGAAATAGGAAACGTGCTGCATAACACATGAATAAATGGAAACTTGCCTTTGGGCTAGTTTCAATGAACGCTTGCTTCAGATCTCAGCAACACAATTCAAGCCAATACTTCTCAACAACTATCAAATAAAAACGCGATTTTAATAACTTCACACGACACCGATCCAAATGGCGAAAAACTAATGGCAACGGTTGGGGTATTCTATTCTATATCCTCTTGCTTTAACAAGCTGATTTTAATTGGAGACTACCGTAAGTGGAACAGACAAAGAACCCAACTTTAATAGCAACGAAAGATGTCATATGGTCTCGAAGGCGGCCGAGAAATGTTTTCTTGTTATGTTCCGAAACCGTACGATTTATTTGATTTGCCAGTGGTTGGGGCCGAACTCACCGTGTCGCGGTAATGCAATTATTTTTATTCCGTTGATCGTTTGCGCAGGCGCGAATTCGTCTATGCTTTATACCTTTAACCAAATTTATTCTACCGGCAGCACTCCGACAACTACCAACGAGTTAAAGACGAGCAACGAGCTCTGGATGGAAGTGAAAGCGGCTATCAGGACCGTGGCAGAACAGACGATCGGACATCAAGCGCGGCGCAAGAGGAATGATTGGTTCGATGATGAGTGCCAGAATGCGTTAGATAAAAAGAATCACGCGTACAAACAATATGTACGTAGGAAAACCAGGCCGAAGAGAGAACACTATGAAAATCTCAGAAGAGTAGCGAAAAAGATAATAAGGATTAAGAAAAAAAAAATACTATGACGACCCATTGAGAAGTATCGATGTAAGTTTAGCGAGCAATAACACAAGACAAGCATACAAGGTAGTGAAAAGCCTGAAACGTGGTTATCAGCCCAAAACCACGCTCTGTCGTGATGACAGCGGCAATCTAATCGCTGATGAAATCAAGATTAAAGAAAGATGGGCATCATATTTCAAGAACCTCCTTAATTCTCCGCACAGCTCCAGCACGTCGGAGCCTATAGATGTCTGCGGAGAGCTTCTATTGGCCCCACCAACTCTGGATGAAGTTTGTTCCATCATCAAAGCCCAAAAGGGGAGTATCAAGGTGGTTACAGGGCAGGTAGATCAACAACAGACCAATTGTTCACAGTCAAGCAGGTACTTGAAAAATGCTGGGAGTTCAACATAGACGTACAACAAATTTTCGTACGAGATAATGCTTGGTTTTGGCATCCCAGCCAAATTAGTCCGTCTTACCAAAATGACAATGACGTCGACAACCTCCCAAGTCCGCATCAATAACCAACTCACCGATGCCTTTGACACAAATATCGGACTAAAGCAGGGAGATGGGCTAGCCCCATTGCTATTCAATTTGACTCTGGAGTACGTCATACGGAAGCTACCTGTCGATACGCGAGGTACATTACTATACAAGTCGAGCCAAGTAGTGGCCTATGCGGACGACATCAACATTCTGTCACGGTCATTAACAACTGCCAAAGAACTCTTCCTGAAACTCGACAGCGAAGTAAAACTAGTAGGGCTACAAATCAACGAAAATAAAACAAAGTTCATGACGCAGTCGAGGAAAAATACCTCAAATAATCAAAATATCACACTTGGCGAATACAGTATCGAGAATGTTAGCGAATTTGTGTATTTAGGCGCCAAAATAACGAAAACGGACAATGAAAGAGGCGAAATACGCCGAAGAATACAGCTCGCAAATAAAATATTTTATTCAGTATTGACGATCTTGAAGGCCAGCTGCATACACAGAAAAACAAAGCTCCAAGTATACAAATCTGTGATAAGACCTGTGTTATGCTATGGGTGTGAAACATGGACCCTCACCCAAGCATCCGTAAATATATTGAACGCCTTTGAGCGACGGGTCCTGAGGCGAATAATCGGAGCGAAGCTAGGCGGGGACCAATGGCGAATTCGATACAACCATCAGCTGCATGAAATTTTTGACGAACCGGAGGTCTCAAGGATTGTAAGACTGCGGAAGCTGCAATGGGCTGGACACGTGAACCTTATGGACGAACAACGGATACCCAAGAAGGTATTCGTTGGGAGAACTGGAGGCCGGCGGCCAATGGGGAAACCAAAGAAACGCTGGTCTGACTCGGTCGACGAAGACAATTCATCGCTGCTCGGATTTCGCAATTGGAAGACGCGGTCAATGGACCGAGACAGTTGGAGGCGCTGTTTGCAGGAAGCGAAGGCCCGAAAGGGGCTGTAGTGCTAAGAAGAAGAAGAAGACTACCAACGAGTAGATAAGAACTACCCGCGTTGCTGCGCCGGCTCAAAAAATTGCTGTCCGGCTGTTGTGATGTACCGTTCTCCCACAACACCCCTTGAAGTGATATTTAGCAGAGTCCTGTATAAGATGCTTTGCAATGTTGACTCCAAACGAGTGCGATGTTTGCTGTCGTTATCTTGTTTGGTTCTGCCCGCGAACTTTTGCTCAATTTTTGCTTAGTCGTATTTTATCGGGTGCTCGAGGTCGGAAAGATAGTCGAAGTGTTCTCAGCCGGCTGAGTACATGGGTGATTGAAAAGTGGAAGCCGTATATAAAAACTAATTGTGTGTTTAATCAGCATAAAGATTGTTTCTCAGCTATCAGATAAAATGAATGCTTTTAAGCGGTTTTATTTGTGGGGAGAAAAATGAAAGTTTGTTTTGATATCACATGGCGTGTAAATATTTGAAACCGACTATGTGATTAAATTGCTTAACTCTAGCTTAATATAATTAGTTGTTGTTGGAATTGTATTCTTATCCACATCTTTGTTATCAACAACTAAACATATATTACTAAATAACAAACTATTTAAATTTATTTACTTTGTTCTAAATATGAATGAATTTCCACTTAAGATTTGCATAATCTTTGAGGGATTCAGATTAAATGAATTATATTTGATCTCGTTGTTCTGCAGAATAGTTTTTGTAAATAGTTTCAGAGAAGTTGAAACTAAATATCTAATTTGGAAACATGCTTTAACAAATTTGTATGAAATTACATCGTGTGAAACTGATTTATGTTTAATCATAATATAAATAGACCGCTTCATGTCGAATTGATGTCAGGAAACATGTGACTCGCTTTGGTCAATTGCAGTGAAAAGTTTTAATTCAGTTGATGTTCACGCATTTTAGGGTATTTTTACGTACCCATAAATAGGTTACTATGGACAATTATTCCTGTAAAGTGATTCCTACAAAACTAATATCTAGTCAGGCGACTTTTTGATGGTTATTACAATCGCAGAGTTAAGAGATATGATTTTTTTTTCGTAGCACTACAGCTCCTTTCGGGACTTCGCTTAGAGATAGTTAGAGTATCTCATTGTCATGATCTAATATATCGGCACGCCACAAGGTGATATGATCATTATCACGCTTTGGCCGTGTGTCCGTCCACTCAGCTGCTATACGTTCTGTTTTTAAACCAGCACGCATCATAAGTGAACAGACTTATAGTCCGTCCGAAGAATGACTCGAACTAAATCTCGTTGACGCCAACGAAACTTGAACCAGAGACCTTCGGGCTTACGGGCTTAGTGCTCTAACCACTAAGCCACGCGGACTAGTTAAGAAATATGATACATGTCGCATTTTTTTCAAATAAATAAAAACCATGTAAATTAAAGATATCGCTCGCGATAATTATTTTAAAAATAAAAAAATTTTAAACTGGGTGAGCTTTTCGTAAGAAAAAATAAAGCTAAATCATTGCATATAACTTTGATCAAAAAAAATATTTTTTTCACATATTTTACTACTTATCAAAATCTTCATTTCTTTAAATTAAAATAATTTAATAAATTAGAGAAAAAAATGACTTTTTTGATGGTACTGATTGAGTTGCTACTACTTTATTTGTGGGCATTTCAGTTATCCTCAATTTACTAATATTACAAGTACTTTCATCAGGATGTCGATTAGTAGATTCATCGAATTATTTCGATGAGACGCCTCGTTGTCGATTGAAATTAGTTAAATGCTCATCGAAAATTTCATGCTGTACCATCTACTTTCCCTAAATTTTGTAGTAACTTCTCCTTGGCACGGCTGGCATAATTTGCACGGGTTTTGCCAACAACGAACCGTTACTCTCAGCCATTTGCACTCAGTTTTTCTGATTTCGGACAGATGAACCCGCGCTCTCATCGTGGATATTTACAACACATGCAACCAAATTGATCACGTCATTGAAAAACATGTTGCCACCTTCTGTCTCAATTCCCGTTCACTTCGTGGCCAACACTATGGTTTGGATAGCTACGTATGCAGGGTCAAACGCCAATATCGCATTCTCCAAAATTCAAAACCATCAATACTACCTGTGACGAGCTATAAAAGTTAAACGCAGGATTGAAGAAGTCATGCCTTCATAGCCAATGGCATTAAATGAACTAAACAAGATACCTTAGTTACATCATTAACGAAAGACGAGGTATAAGTATCCGTTTGCACCTCAGGAAGAATAGATGGAATACCTGTAGAGCTGTTCAAAATATTATTTAAAATATGGGCAGAGGAACAGTTACGAGATGATTGAGAAAAAAGTGTCATAAGTCTCATACAGTAAAAGAGAGAAATTGTGTTGTGAAACTTACTGGGGAATAAATCCTAGAGAGTGCTCTTCAACATCATTAAATGAAAACTGAAGCTGTTTATGAAAAAAATCTTGGAATAACGATGTGGATGTTTTGCGGGTGTTTGAAAAGTATACATTATAAGCATCAACATTCGTCAACTTTCAGTAACCATACGACAATGTCGACAGAAATACCCTATAAATAATGCTTGAGCGTTCAAACTAAACTCATCGGTAGAATTAAGATATCATGGAAGGAACCTAACAATTACAAGTATTCAGCCCGAATACGTCAATCCATTTGGTACGTCTCCTTTGCACCTTAGTCATGCGATTTCCTTTTATTTTTATTTCGAGAATCAGCCGTTGCCTCACTTTTCATTGATCTGGAAAAATTTAGTGAAAATTTCAATACTACATAAGTAATTACAATAGGTTAGAGGAAGTAGGCTAATATTAAGCAAAGTAAGAAGAACTATACGAGTAGCGGAGGAACGGGTAGCAATCAGTCGACGCTACGGGAGTGCTCTCGCAGGCAGTTAAATAAGCTCTTGTTTGCACACTACTTCCGTCATAAAAATCAAGCAAGGATAGGACAACGTAGGAGTTGAATATATCGGAAAACAGCGATAAAGGTGCCAGTTAATGTTCAAAAAGCGTCAAAAGATGTCATCTGAAGATCAACAATAACCTGTGTGATCAGTGATCGTTGATCACTAATCAGATTTGTCCCTGAAGGTATGAATGTGTATGAATAGGGAATACATTCTAATCAACAAGCAACACTGCGCGGAAAGTGAGAGAAGATTCAATTTTTTGAATCACGTTTGTTTGTTTGTTTTAGCAGTACAGCCCCTCTTTAGGCCTTCGCTTAAGACTGCGATTCATTCTTATTTTAAACCAGCACGCATCATAACGGGCTTATAGTCCGTCCGAAGAGTACCTCGAAACAAATCTCGATGTCACCAACAATTGAACCGGGGCCCTTCGGTTTACGGGGAGTTGACTCTAATCACTACACCACGTGGATTATTTGATAACCATATCTGATGAAACAACTTGCCGGACCGAGCACCTTAAACTGCTATCGGTGAACTTAAAATTTTATATCAACTAGAATGATCAGTTCAAGTTTGACATATATCGGATAGCCAGTACGATGGAAGAAAAAAAGGGCGGTTATACAACTAAAACTTGTTAAACCTAATGCAAAACGAATTCAAATAGATGGCAGCTCACGCTGAAAATCATTATGGAGAAGATTGCTAATACGATAATCAATACTGCGACGATGAGAGACACTCGCACAGCATTGCAACACTGAAAAATTGTCGCGCAGCACCAAATAAACGCGAAAGTGTGCCGTGATGCAAAATGAACCCGCCATTAGTTTGGTATTAAAATGGTTGACTGATATGCATTCGCAAGTTTTAATTTATCTTGCTTTTCGCGCTACGTTATTCAAAACTAAGAAGCGGCAAAAATTAATATAATTTAAAGGTGATACGAAAAGTATGTGATGTAAAGGTATATCTAGTCGTATACATTATAAGTGTCTAAGATTATCTGAGAAATATGGTGGTGTAGGTGGTGAGGAACGAGCAGAATTTTGATCGAATTGAGCAGAAACTGACTGAGTAGTGTGCAAAGAACTTGCAAAAATCGTCGGTAGGAGGAGTGAATGCTGAAGATTTAAAAGATAAAAATGAAACGCGACCGTAAATATATGTCACACCACTTTTTCTCGCAAACTACATAAGCTAGAAACATAAGATTTTGTAAGTTAGTGCGAAGTGACGCCCTCTACAAAGTTTCACCACCAAAAGAAATTTATAAGTCTTTAAGGAGGGTCTCCCCATATAGGAGAGTTGCCCCCGAAAAAAAGTTTTCATCACATATAGGCAATATGGGTATTGTAATGATTTTACGTCTACGTGCGAACGCGGAACCGACCTCTCATCGGTTCTAGACGTTAAGTCTGAGTAGTGCCAATGGTACCGACCGGTCAACCAATCCGTGCACCGTAACCCATTCACGCGGCGGCTGCTTGTCGGCCAGCTAGATCGGAGAGGATTTCGGTCGCGGGTCTCCGAATGGGTTACGGTGCACGGATTGGTTGACCGGTTGGTACCATCCGTTGGCACTACTCAGACTTAACGTCTAAAACCGATGAGAGGTCGGTTCCGCGTTCGCACGTAGACGTAAAATCATTACAAATGGGGCCCCACGTTGAGCGCCATTTGTAATGATTTAATGCCTATGTGCGACCTCTCATCGGTTCTAGACGTTAAGTCTGAGTAGTGCCAACGGATGGTACCAATCGGTCAACCAATCCGTGCACCGTAACCCATTCACGCGGCGGCTGCTTGTCGGCCAGCTAGATCGGAGAGGATTTCGATCGCGGGTCTCCGAATGGGTTACGCTCATTTACAATATTCCAGTAGTTCTTCTTTTCAGCGGGAAATGAGGTGCAGGGTAAGTATGCCGTCGCGAGGGTAGGGTTTGAGAAAATCCGCTGAGGCCGGTTTCGCGTCGCGCGCGGGACGCTGTACCTTAGTTGATTTTGATTTTTCTTTAACGTAGCTTTCGCCGGGTTGAGTTAACGTAGTATACTTTTCGGTACCGCGTCGGAAATTCGGGAACGCGAAGTAAAGATTAGATCTTTGTTTTTTTTGACTGGTTATAGGAAGAAATACGGAGTAACGTAAAATAGGTTTCCTCTCCGTATGGTTTTGTTTTGTAACGCGTTTGAAAACGGGCATGTATAGGTGGCTGAATATTGTAAATGAGCGTAACCCATTCGGAGACCCGCGACCGAAATCCTCTCCGATCTAGCTGGCCGACAAGCAGCCGCCGCGTGAATGGGTTACGGTGCACGGATTGGTTGACCGATTGGTACCATCCGTTGGCACTACTCAGACTTAACGTCTAGAACCGATGAGAGGTCGGTACCGCGTTCGCACATAGGCATTAAATCATTACAGTATCATATGAAAGGTCTTAATGAGAACTTTTCAAAACAGGTCTTAAACCAACAAGTTTCGCTTTGAGACGTGCAGGGGAAGGGGAAATGTACGAAAATGTTTTGACCCGAAAAATCTGAAAAAAAATCACAGAGGTGTGACTTTAGGAGTACAAGGGCAACAAAAACCTCAGAAGTCGAAATTCAAACAACTTTGTTAATAATAGTACATTTTATAAATTTTACATTTATTTATTTATTTATTTCACCAAGCAAGGCGTAATTATAAAAAATACAATACAAAAAAAACAAACTTAATTTAAACATTTATGAAATAGCGGCGTTGAGGGCATTTAAGATTTGGTTCTTAAAATTGGATTTGGAGATGGTTGGGCAGTAATGAACGCTAAACCTGTTGAATGCTTTACAGCATCTGTGTTTGAATGTTGCCTCTTATTACATCAAAGGGCAAGCAAGCGGACAATGCAACTCTCCTAGAGGCCAGTGTAGTCAGTTTGATTATGTGAAGTCGAACATCATAAGATGGAAGATTGTGGAAAGAAGTAGGATCATACAAGGATCTAAGGGCGAAGAGCAAAAACTGTTTTTGCACTGACTCTAATCTGTGACTATGAATGTCGAATATGGGGTCCCAGACTGTGCAGCCGTATTCAAGAAGTGGACGGACAAGTGAGGTGTACAGAGATTTAGTAGCCCAGATATGCCTGAACTCTTTTGCTCTACGTTTAATGAAACCTAGCATTTTATAAGCCTTGCTCAGGATTTCATCATAATGGAGGTTAAAGCGGAGTTTAGTATCTAAGACTATGCCAAGGTCGACAACTCTCTCGACTCTTTTCAAACGTGTGTTATTAATATCATAATCATGTAAGATAACGTTCTTTTTTCTTGCAAAACTTATTATCTGGCATTTTTCTATATTAAGAGCAAGTTGGTTTCTATCGCACCACTGAAGGAGAGCTGCTAACTTAGATTGAAGAAAAGATACATCGGATAAGGATTGTATACAATGATACAGTTTGACATCAGACAGTACTGTAGAAAGATCAGCGATGAAAATATTGAGGAGGAGTGGACCAAGATGACTGCCCTGAGGTACTCCATAGGTGACATTGAACTCACGAGACAACCGACCTTGAAACTTAACGCATTGTGTGCGGTCTTTCAAATATGACTGAATCCAGTTGAGCAGTGAACCGTAGATGCCAAAAATGCGAAGTTTATTCACCAGTATTTCATGGTCCACTCGATCGAACGCTTTACTGAAATCTGTATATATTGCATCTACCTGGAAGCCTTGCTCCATGCTACAAAGAATATCCGACGTAAAGGTAATAAGATTAGTGGTGGTAGACCTGTTTTTACGGAAGCCATGTTGCTGTTCATTCATATACGGTTCTATAATGGGGGAAATTTTACTGCAGATAATTTTTTCGAACAGTTTAGGCATAGTAGAGAGGATAGCAATGCCCCTGTAGTTCTCCACGCGCCGCTTATCACCTTTTTTGTGAATTGGTGTTATAAAGGATGGTTTTCAAAGTTTGGGAAATATACCAGATGTTAGCGATTTATTAAAAATAAGGAAGAGAGGTCTAACCAATTCATTTTTGCAGAGGGACAGGAAGCAAGGAGGAATAAGGTCAAGGCCGGGTCCTTTAAGTAGATCAAGATCTTCAATACCATGAAGAATTTCATCTTCAGAAATTGTAATGTTATCAATTAAGATCTGTGTGGCTGTTTCTAACGACTCAAAATGAGGCGAGTTGACTGGATTGGAGTAAACATGCTGAAAATGATCAGCAAAGAATTCACAGATCTGCTCGGTGCAGGACGAGTCGGAGTCGTTGTATGACATTAAAGACGGGTAACCAGATGTTTTGCGTTTAACGTTAAAAAAGTCGAAGAATTTTTTTGGATTGGATATAGTTTCCTCCGCTATGACGTTAACGTATGTTTGATAGGCCTCTTGCGATTTAATATTGAATTCAAGTGCAAGTTCGTTATATTTACTCTTAGTCGCATCGCTTACACATTTATCTTTTCTTAGGAGCCTATATAGTTTATTTCTCTGGTTACGTAAATGTCTCAGATCACTCCCCAGCCATGGTTCAGAAATCTTATCCCTTTTCTTGATTTTCGGTGCGAAAGATTCAACGGCGTCAAAGATTATACGATAAAAGGTGGATAGAGCCGTATCCAAATCTAACGTTGACAGAGTACCGTACCAGTCAATGCTGGATAGAAGACTATTAATGTTTCCATAATCGCCATTGCGGAAGTCATATACAATAGTTTGATTGTACGAAATAGAATTAAAAGTATCAGGAGTTGTAGTTCAATAGAAAAAGCGGAGTGATGTCTCGAGTTAGAAAACAGATTCTCGTTGTCATCAGTTAAACTGGCCACAACTTCGTCGCATGTATTAGAAAAAATAAGGTCTAGCCATACACCGTTCTGGTTGGGAGCAGGAGATATCTGCTGCAAGTCGTTACTATAGAAGGTGCTCATTAATTTGAAATCATTACTATCAAGGAGATTCACCGGAAGGAGTCGACCATCGTCATTGTCGATCAAAAATTTTATATTAGGTCTATTAAAGTCGCCAGTAATGATAATTTTATCGTCTTCGTTTGTCATTGCAGTGATATCACATAATTTTACAGACATTGTCGTAGACAGTATCATTCGATTTAGGAGGGACATAAAAAACGCCAATAAACACAGTAGATTTTCCCATTTTTATTTTGACCACTTTATGCTGAAATGAATTATGCGGCGTGCAGTTAACTGGCTCGCTCATGAAGGAGTTATGCATGGCGATCAATACACCGCCTCCTCTTGACTGGCCAGTGATAATCGGGTCCCTGTCATCTCTGTAAATCCTCCAGTTACTATCCAGAATTTCTTCATTAATGTGAGAATCCGTCAACCATGTTTCGGAAAGGGTGATAGCATTAAAATGGCACGATTTTGCGTCAAGGAAAAACTTATTTAATTTACTGCGCATACCTCCACAGTTGTGGTAATATAATTTGGGGCTTTGCTGATTATAGGGGGCGAAAAAATTTATTGTGATGTTCTCTAGTTCTTTGTAGTGACGAAATATAGTTGGAGCTTACATGTGATGCATATATTTCAAGATCTTTTTTAGCTTGATTTAGAGTGACACCTAACTCTTCATGGAATGAGAAATAAACGAGCCTAAGAGCCTCAAGATCGACTGGAAGCCCTTCTCTTTGAATCAAGATTTTCAAGCTGGTTTTTGTTTTACCGTCTATGCAGGTTGTGTCTGGCACCTTGTACATATAAGAAAGGTAAAGACGAACGGACTCGTAAATTTTGTTATCTCTCAGTCGAAACATAAGGTATCTTTTTTCCAGATCAGCTCCCGATACCATAGTTGCCTTGACTGAAGGGGGCAGAAGAGGGTCTAAGAATGTCTTGGTTAAGTTGTTTGAGGCAGGCGATAACGGATGAGTAATAAATCCAGGCGAAACAGGAATCAAGTCCTCTCCACGAACAAAATTCCTGTATCTATCCTGATCAGTGGATTTAGGTACCAAGCAGGGACCTGCATCCAACTCTTGTGCACAAGATGCCACGGAATTTGAAGCTGTTTCAGAATCGCCCACGTACACAAACGGAGTGCAATGTTGAGTCAGCCGAAGAAGTGTGATTAACATTCAATTGTTTATGCGAGGGAGAAGTGGTTTTAGAGCTGGGAATGGCGTGAGTATTGATTGATAGGCTATGGCTACTATCTGAGAGTTTACAAATATGCTTAAGGCTACTTAAATTACCACTATCTTTGGATTCAGGGCCAGTATTATGTTCGTTCCATTGTTTGAATAGCAAGCCATTCCAGGAACAGGCACTATTTTTCTTCTTGAAGCTCTTAAACAGCCAGGCGTATCTTGTGGGAATAGATACCTTAAACTCTCGTCGTCGTTGATGCCGGAAAGGAAGCTCCGCAACCTTGCATCCACTGATAAGTAGGACATCTTCTAACAACTTCCGAACTGTGATTGGGTTATTGAATTTTCTTGAACCCTTAACAAAAAATATGTTGTAGTCAGCCTGCGGGTTTGAGTCTGCAAGTTTCTGTATTCTGCTGTCCCACTCTTCAGCGGACCAAATTTGTAGATATGTCGTGGATTACGTGGTGTAGGGGGCGTTGTGTTACTGAAGTCTGTAACCAATGGATGAGTGATCGTCGGCCTAGTGAGACTATTTTGTTGACCTTGAATGAGATTGCAGCACAACTTTTCGACATTATTAATTTTCGATAGCAGCTGAGATAAATCTACATGGTCCTTAGGTTTGAAAAGGGATGAAGTCATTTTCTCGAGGCTGCTATGATGCTTTTCGAGCATTTTCTCAACTATATTTTGTAGAGACGAAGAATTTTTGCAACAATCGTTTTCGTTCGGGGAATAGCACAAAAAAGTCTCTTTGATCGAAGCGAGTTGAGAATCAAGCAAATCAAGCGATCTACACACTTTTTTGTTGCTCTCCGTAATTCTGGCAGCTAATTCGTCAAAACTGCATGCCATTTCTACAAAGCTGTCGTCATTGGCTCGAGACTGCTTTTGCTGTCATGAAATCAGGCTGTCTTTTTCATCGTTCAGCTTATCAATGTAGCCTATCAGTCTATCGAACATATTTCGTAGTGCGACATCAAACCCTTGGCAATCCGAGCATATAAAATGATTGTCCATGTACGGATGGTACCAATCTCTAGGCGCATCCATGCATGCTCCATGAAGCTTTCTATTACAGAAGGCCCTGCAGGTGACAAATTTAAACGAATTGTCGAATGCGATGCAGTTCGGGAGGCTGCATTTAATGCTCATTGTAAAATTGTCTATAAAATCAAGATGGGACCCTTAAATTTTTAAAGTAATTGTATGTAAAGCTAAAGTTTTTTTAAAGTAATTGTATGTGTCCCGAAAATTTTCACAATGATTGAACAATAAACAGCTAAGTTACAGCCGATTGAATATTTAATAATTACAACTACATTAACACGTGATACTAGGGAGATACACGGTTGCAACGGACCTAGGCACTACAAATATGTAGGAATTTCGATAAAAATTTTAGAAATGGTTTGTAATATTGATGAGTTATCATGACTAATCAAGCGGCGGGGTCAAAACACTTGAAACAAAATGGTGGCGAGTTTAAAATCATAATAACCATAATTATCTTGGAACTCAATTTTGCGGAATCTGTATATTAGTCAAGTTTTGATATGCAGAATACATTGTTTGATTTACTAAATATTTTACAATACCTTTCTGACAGGAGTACTCTCCTGCTACTTCAACTTGTTTTATTAGCAGTTCATGATCAGGAATTAAATGAAAAAATCTATAAATGGCAAAAATGAACAAATACAGCAAATTACAATGTATTATATGAATGTAATAGCATCAATAATAAAATAGATTTAAAAACTCTAAAGAAATGAACTTGTTATTAACATGCATGTCTTCTTATCATGGTTATATTTCAACAATATAGCAGAATATAAATGGAAGAGAAAAAAAAAATCAGATTCTATTTACGTGTGTACAAGTACTAAAACTTTATTTATTATGTCAGTATATTTCAAGAATATAGCAGAATATAAATGGAAGAGAAAAAAAATCAGATTCTATTTACGTGTGTACAAGTACTAAAACTTTATTTATTATGTCAGTAACCCACCATTATAACATGAGTTACTAATATACGAGTACTTGTACAACATATAAATATTGTCAGAGTTATTTTATCAAATGCTCATTGGAGAGAGAAATCAACATTAATAAATGATGAACCTAAGTTTTTCTCTTTTCAAATTAAATTATATCAAAAAAATGAATACTTAATCACTTTTAAGCTGTGAGAAAACCCTTGGAGTTCTCTATTTTCTTAAAATTGTTCCTTATACAGAGAGAAATTCATGCATGAATTTGAATTGTTGGAACAGCAAACAAACCATAACCAATTTTAGTTTTAATTTAATGTCTGGAGGCATGAGAGGAAAATTGTCACTCTCAATTTTGTAACTGGGTCTGGGCCTAATTATGGGGTTTCTCCCTGCCTCTGGAGCTCATGAAAAAAAAATTTTGACTAAGGAAAATAATTTAAAGGGTAATATTTATTATAATGAGTAATGTCTTTTTTCATAGTACTAATTTAATAAGGTCAAGATGTTTCATTCCGTTACAATAATTTTACTGAGCTTTCTTACTTGTTTCTCCGTTTTCCAAAAAATAAAGTTTAATTTTAGTACAAACAACTTGTTGTCACAAATTCTTGTTACCAGGCAAAGTTCATTTTCTCGTTGATAAACTTTTTTTACCGAATTTCGATCCAGCTGGCTGGTTCAATGTTCTCGCCACTTTTTTAGGTACTATTTCGACCATGCACTTTTCAACGCCAATACACATAGTCTAAATAATTAGTTGTCATCGCTTGAATAATTTTCACTCTCTCCAATGAATACTTGAGTTTCCACCGTAAAAATGAAAGACTGTGGGCTCCTAGTACACAAGGCCGTTCCCTTTCATTAAAGGTTCATCGCTACTGTTGTTTATGTTGAGATCACCATGATCTTAGGCTATTAAATATCACAAGCTTGTGAAAACAAACCAGGTGTTGGAACAATTTTTCTTGTTTGGCAGTAAGATTTGGACCAGCTAAAAATCGATTCAAGCCAGTGTCTATTAGTTATTCATGGTTGCTTTCTTCTCCTTCAAAATCTAATGTTTAAGATTCCCATTATTAATTACTTTCAACACAATGAACTACTAGCACATTTCTCGTACGATATTCTATTTTGATATTCCCAATTTCCAACAGCAATTATGGGGAATCTACTTGATTTGAATAGCGGGTTTAAGATAGATGAAAGTCAACAATCCGATTTTCTTTCAGCACTAACTGGTGGGTAATTAAGGTTATCTTAAAACACTAACTGAATATTCTGTTTACAACTACATTTACACTTGCGATTATTTTTGCACAAAGTTAATATTAATATCACCTAATCACCGTCCACGCATCTTCAGATAAGCAAGGTAATGGGAACTCAGCTCTTTCGGGTAATCCTAAATTCACCTACAAACGAGCCCGCTCTCTGATTTTGCATCCGGGTTTTAATTAAATCCTCGGTCATAAACGTTAGGTGATGATGAAAACATTGAAACGTTATTTGATCACCGCTATTTGCGCGAGCTCGTGCTGCCATTATTCATAAACATTCTGTTTGTGAGAAAAATATTTTCTGCATCATCTACCATGCGCACATCACCATTAGCAATCACCGCCGTTTGCACAGATTAATTACTATGCCTGAAAGCTTCTATTTCGATAGGCTCGCAAATTTTCTCCCACGGAGCTCAATCTTGCACGGATATAACGGAGGCGCCACAGTTCTTTTCGGTTCGATACACGATACGATACGTCATTGGCTCGAGACTGCTTTTGCTGTCGTGAAATCAGGCTGTCTTTTTCATCGTTCAGCTTATCAATGTAGCCTATCAGTCTATCGAACATATTTCGTAGTGCGACATCAAACCCTTGGCAATCCGAGCATATAAAATGATTGTCCATGTACGGATGGTACCAATCTCTAGGCGCATCCATGCATGCTCCATGAAGCTTTCTATTACAGAAGGCCCTGCAGGTGACAAATTTAAACGAATTGTCGAATGCGATGCAGTTCGGGAGGCTGCATTTAATGCTCATTGTAAAATTGTCTATAAAATCAAGATGGGACCCTTAAATTTTTAAAGTAATTGTATGTAAAGTTAAAGTTTTTTTAAAGTAATTGTATGTGTCCCGAAAATTTTCACAATGATTGAACAATAAACAGCTAAGTTACAGCCGATTGAATATTTAATAATTACAACTACATTAACACGTGATACTAGGGAGATACACGGTTGCAACGGACCTAGGCACTACAAATATGTAGGAATTTCGATAAAAATTTTAGAAATGGTTTGTAATATTGATGAGTTATCATGACTAATCAAGCGGCGGGGTCAAAACACTTGAAACAAAATGGTGGCGAGTTTAAAATCATAATAACCATAATTATCTTGGAACTCAATTTTGCGGAATCTGTATATTAGTCAAGTTTTGATATGCAGAATACATTGTTTGATTTACTAAATATTTTACAATACCTTTCTGACAGGAGTACTCTCCTGCTACTTCAACTTGTTTTATTAGCAGTTCATGATCAGGAATTAAATGAAAAAATCTATAAATGGCAAAAATGAACAAATACAGCAAATTACAATGTATTATATGAATGTAATAGCATCAATAATAAAATAGATTTAAAAACTCTAAAGAAATGAACTTGTTATTAACATGCATGTCTTCTTATCATGGTTATATTTCAACAATATAGCAGAATATAAATGGAAAAATTAACTGAAGTAAAGAAAAATGAAGAAGATTTTTAATAGTAATAAAAGTCAAATCTCATGCCGAATATAATTAAAGGGAAACATTAAATTTAATATAAAAGAAAATTGAAATAAAATTACATTTAATAACAATAATAATAAGAAAGAAAACTATTTTACAAATTATGATTATGAATGGAAATAATTAATATTTTTCTAAATTTGCCATTAAAATTTTGAAAAGGGGATAGGAAGGTTTTCGAGCTGTTTGCTTGTGTGACTGCTCGATTACAACATGATGTTGGTCGAAGTGGGGTGATGTTAACGAGCCCAACCATAGATGGCCGTAACCATGGAACGAAACCAACAACGGAAGACAACTTCCGGTTTGAAAATCAGCTCAACAAAAATAATATATCTACAATGTACTAATATGTAAACAGTTGCAATTTATTAAAAGGCGGTAAATGACCTGCCAGTTATTGACCTTTTGCATGATCTTATCTAGTAGTTTGTCGATCTTTAATCCGGTCACAACGTTTTCGAGTTCGTCGAGAAATAGAAATTATATGAAAGTTTAGAATTAAGTTTTGTCGGTTTAAAAGTACGAATAAATTGGAATCTAGTGTGAAAATATTAAACTGGTTGTTCAATTGACATTAGAATAATTTCGTCGGGTTTGAATTCGAACAATTTTTGTAAATCGAAAATGTTTTGGTCCTGCAAGCCAGATTGGCGTAGTTTATCAGCGAATTGATTTGGAAAATCTGCAGAATTCAAAGTTAGCTGGAATTGCGATATCAGTGGTGATGATATTGAACATTAACTCCGCCGTAGACGGTCCCAAGCCCGTTCGAGAAAGGATGAGGGATCCTCTTGTTTTCCCAACCTACAGTTTCCATGACACTTCATCCTAAATTCCACGACCAAATGGTAGCAAATGGTCTTGTAAACATACCTACAGCTTTGCTACTAAATCCTACTTTCACCTCCTTTGTGGGGCCGTAAGAGGATTTTCCGCGCCTCAAAACGGAATTAAAAGTAATAATCATGCCGCCGGAATGGAGGTTGGGCGACGGGCCAACTCCCAGTCCCTAGAAAACCCCACATAGTTTCGAAACTTGCTACCGAGACTCGGAATGGATTGGACCTACGGCAACGACCTCAAAACCGAAAAAAAGACTATAGCACGTGATCCTGGAATGCCAGATCACTACACAACTCTGGCGCTGTTAAGGACCTTTTACAACAGGCCAGCCAATATAAATTAAACATACTGGCAATCAAGGAAATGAACTGGAATGGAAGTAATATTCAAGATATGAGATCCCACACAATATTCAAAAGTGGAAAGCCAGCTGGAAAGCAAGAATTCGGAGTGGCCTTTATTATGGGTAGAGAGTTCAAATCGCATGTTATTGGTTTTGGGGCAATTAATAAACGGTTCTATGCGATCTACATCAAAATATGGCTCATAAATGTACACGCTCCGACCGAAGAAAAGGATGAAAAAACGAAGGAAATGTTCGACAATCACCTGAAAAGACAGACCAGCAGTTACTACTACCTATCTCTTTGGCCGTAACCTAGCCTCACAGATACTAGTTATAAACAGCTAGTTCTAAGTTATGTTAAGCTAATAATAAGTTCAGTAGAGATTTTTGCCGAAATTTTCCCTAGTTAATTAGAATATAGATTTTAACTAGGTATAAATAGATTTTAACTAATTATAAATAGATAGTTCTAGGTTATGTTAAGCTAATAATAAGTTCAGTAGAGATTTTTGCCGAAATTTTCCTCTAGCTAATTAGAATATTCACATTGGAAATACGACAGCACACATAGTTTTAAGTAATATTCAAACGATGGTGAAATTACTTTGTCAGAACACATAGCATATTATAAGACCTCTGTACCCCATACATTCTCAAATACACCTGAAAAGACCATTCGATTCAATACCTACAAATGACACAAAAATAATTCTGGGTGATTTCAACGCGAAGGTTGGCAATGAGCTTACTCATCGGGGAACGACTAGAGGATATAGCCTCCATGATGAAACAAATGTCAACGGCCAGCGCGTGATTACTTTGCATGTAGCAGAAATCTAGTCATACCTTCGACTTGTTTCCCACATTGACACATACATAAAATGACCTGGGTATCACCAGATGGCAACACACAAAGCCAGATCGACCATGTTCTGATCCAACAACGGGGGGCATCGAGCATAGTTGACGTCCGTACATACCGAGGAGCTAATTGTAACTTGGATCATTACTTGATCAAATTAACCTATCGATGTCGTATGTCAAAGGCGTGTTCGGCGAAGACTAGCTCTCTATAAAATTCGACATCAAAAGGCTCCAAACGGCGTTTGTGCAAAAAATTTCACGGAGACCCTCTACATCTAGCTAGCTCCCATCCTAGTAGACACATCGCTAAAAACAAGCAACGAGCTATGGGTGGTAGTGAAAGCGGCAATTAAGACCGTAGCAGAATGGATGATTGGACACGCAAGAAATTATTGGTTCGATGATGAATGTCAGGATACGTTAGATAAGAAGAATCAGGCGCACAAGCAATATTTAGGTAGGAAAACCAGGACGAAGAGAGAACAATATGAAAATCTCAGAAGAGCAGCGAATAAGATAATTAGAATTAAGAAAACAAAATGCTATGACGACCAATTAAGATGTAGCGATGTAAGTTTTAACGAGCAACAACACAAGCCAAGCAAACAAAGTAGGGAAAAGCTTGAAACGAGGTTATCAGCCCAAGACCAGGCTCTGCCGTAATGACATCGTCAACATCATCGCTGATAAAAACAGGATAAAGGAAAAATAGGCTATAGATATTCCCGGAGAGCTTCTATTGGCTCCACCTACTCTGGATGATGTTTGTTCCATCATCAAAGCCCAAAAGAATAATAAAGCACCGGACATCGATAGGATTGCAGTGGAGCTCATCAAATATGGTGGCAGCAGTGTTCAGAAAGCCTTCCACAAAGTCAACCAGCACAGTTCACAACAAGAACATATGCCGAACGAGTGGAGCCAATCAATTATATTCCCTATGCAACTAAAAAGTTGACAAGTTACAGTGCGAAAATTATAGAGGCATATCAGTAGTTTGCACGGCGTACAAAATATGTTAGAAAATTATAGAAAATAAAATCGGATCCACCAACAGTATTATTGGGAAGTATCAAGGTGGCTTTAGAGCAGACAGATCGTCGACAGACCAATTGTTTACGCCAAGTAGGTACTTGAGAAATGCTTGGAGTTCAACATAAACTGTAGTAATCGAGTAGGTAAGGCTCAAAAAGCCAGCGTGCGAGAGTTCTATGGAAACTAAACCGAATTTGGCAACATCATTCCTTCGATATGCTTCCATCCGATACATGATTTTGGTAGCTTATTCTATTAGAAAAGACGTGAAAATATGGGACTGGCGAACGAATCGGCTGTTATACAATTTGGAAGGGAAATCAAGAACCAGGTTCATGAAATTCAATCCTCTAAGCAATATGCTCATTACTATACAATCCTATGAACAGTATAGTACAATGAATTGCGAGAGTTTTGAATAAAAATAAAATAATCTGTACCTCTTCCTAACATAATGAAATCGTCTTTCATTCTGTGTAGTTCACTGTTTCGTGTTCCAGGGTTTTAATTGTTTAGAATTAGAGAAAAAATGACTATTGTTGCCGATTGTAGCCTTACGTCAGAGAATTCTGCAAATAATTTATCAGACGATCAAATTCCGCTTGATGCAATTATTCGCAGTATTATCACTTCGCGAGCTAAGGATAGACCGACAATAGAGGATATCCGCAATGATTATTACGAATATACCGGTGAAAAATTTCCTTACATCGAAGACGTATGCGACACATTGCTGAAAATTCCCGGCGTTGCAGGCTACAAAAACCAAAATGGCACATTTATATTTAACATGTTTTACACCAACCCTAAATCCCAGCATATCCTCAATATGGTACGAAATCAAAAACCCAATCAAAAGGCAGAACATAAAAAAAAAAAACGTGATTTCATATTCCAAAAATGATATGTGTTTCTTCAAAGATAATTATCATTATTTGAATAAAAACAAAAAAAAAGAGAGAAACAGATTATTACTGCAATTAATGGAGAAGAGAGGAAAGAGAAATAATAAATGCATTAGAAACAACATTTTGTCTCATAGCAAAACAAACTGCATTCAGCATTCATTCAACACGTACGAACATTTACCCTCACATAAATACAGCAATCAAGCAACACAAAATCCCATTCAAATGGTAAAGCTTCGAAACGCACCCAACACACCTACCCCATACTACACATACTGCGCAGCCGACGCATCCGACTCATGCAACGCATCCGACTCATACAACACCTTCGACTCATGCAACACTTGTACGAGACTGTGTAATAGTCCATACAAACATTCTCGCAAAAAAACTGCATGAGATACTACAGGGCAACCGATGCATACAACTTTGACTTCCCGCACCCACGCATAGTAATCAATTTTAGCATTCTTGAACATCCTCTTCATTTCGTTGTAACGAGTCGCAAGCGAGATGAAAACAAGCGAGAAAGGATGGTGAAGAAGAGAATGCCAGCGATAGCGGGAGTGGCATTGGCTTGTGTTGCTGGTGCTGTCGGAAGAAGTTTTGAGAGGGAAGTCTGTTCGAAACCGCGAGACAGCGCGGACGCCGCGTGGATAGAGAATCGAAATGGATTGAAATTGTGATCTCTAATCGTTATTCAGTTTTCTAATTTATGGTCGAACGTATCACTGTGATATTTAAATAAATTTTAAGGTGTTTTTGATATTTTCTAAAAGTTTTATAGTAGTGAAATCAAAATGCCTGATAAAAAAATTGAAATCAAGTACACACAACGATAATAACGGCAATCAGGAAAAATTTATTATATCTAAATGAAATTGGCGTGGAATATAACAGGTGTATGGTGTAGTTTTGGATATACGATATTTTGTGAAATCGTTTTTCGAGAGCTGAATTTACGGTGAATGCATGCCGAAATAGACGCGGAAAGATCGTAAAGTTAGAAAAAAAAAGAAAAACGGAAAAGTTGAGGAAAACATTTTTTTTGCCTGAAGTGCGATACCGTTTGTGGAAAGCCGTTAGGTTAGAGAAAATGTGAAGATAAGCGCGATATTGCAGAGCTGGAATGCAAAGTTGACGTAGCGTTCGGGTTGCTTAATCAGACAAGTTAGACCCCTGTGAAATAATAATTCAATTTTTGTGGCAAAGTTGTGAAATTAGATGACACGTCGTTTTACTAATTGATGAGTTTTGAATAAAAGATCAGTGTAACAGCCGGGAAATCGGAAGCAGTGTGAGACTCCTCAATTAGCCACCGAGCACCTTTCCCCAGACATAAGTGAAGGAAACTCGCGATAGTTTGCGTGCGGTACAAGATTCGCTCCCGCTTGTACAGTGGCAGTTTTCCGCCGACTGGCCGATTGAATTGTCGCGTATCTCATCGTTCTGTAGGAATTTACTGCACACCGGAGGGGAACGAGATTTTATATGACTTTTGACGGAATCAGCGGAACGCGCGTACTCCAAAGAGCTCATTTGTCTCCACCGATAAGACGGAAGTTAGCTAGGTCGCGTATGAATTCACATAGGCAATAATTGAGTCATAGGACTTCAAAATTTTCTAGTAATAGACATCGGAAACTTCAGCCGTTTTAGGGAAACGTGAGGCAATCATTGATTGCATTCGATTAGGCGCTCGTTATTTTTTTTTTTAAATTGATTGAAGTTTGTGAAAGTAATAATTACTGCTAAATTTTTTTTGATAACGATTTATAATTAAATGAAACCAGTTAGTGCGAGTGGATTTTGTTTTCGGTTATACAACATTTACAGGCCTTACCCACCCCGAACACGAGCGCTCGTAGGAGTAGGTTTAGGGTAAGTACCCTTTATTTTGCTCTAAATTTTCTTTGTTTTTTTGCATGTCATATTATATTAAATATTTATATATATCATGATGGCCCCACGCATTACGTGAGTGAGGTCGTATTAAGTACCTTTTTGAAGTATCATTCCAAAAGCAACTGCTGCTCGTTTTAATAATTTTCTTTTGCCGTCTTCGCCAAGCGCAAGCACAAAAATAGAAAAATCCTAATTGAAAAAGATTGCGGGTAGTATAGATTTCCGAAAAGAGAGTCGATTCAGGACGACATTGGTTCTAAAAGGAAGGAATCTTGTAAAAAGATAAATAGAATGTCTAGATAAATAACGATTGTTAATTTGCATAGAAAAATATTGTAGATATCATCGGATGAAGTCAAGAAAAGGAGAATCTAATGTGAAAACATATCGTTTACATTATATAATTGTTTGTTATTTATTTAAAAAAAAAAAAAAAGAAATCTATTGAGGTGAATTATATCAATTTGCTAGACTAATTTGCTTCCTTTCACTTTTAATCACAGTAAATTAGTTACTTTACAATTTTTATAAAACTTTTCGTAATGAGATTGCGTAATAAAACGGACGAAATGTCAAGTTAAGAGAATACTCTTCGGTCTTTCCTTTCGTCCGACTCTAACCGGGTATAGGACCCGGTACGGTGGCAGGCTTCCACCTCAAAACATGAGCCAGCCGCCGGGTACTCTTTAATCCTTCTTTTGTTTCAGGTGACGTCGCGGGTTGAGTGGCCCAAGCAGAATGCCTCTTTATGGCATAGAGTTATGCAATCGAATTGTATAATTCTATGCCATAAATTGGTCACCGGGGTACTCCCCTTCTGATGGGAAAGTTTATACAAGTCAAGTTGTATGAGTTTTCCACTCAGAAGAGGAATACCTGGCCACTGCAACAAAATATGGATTTAAATCCGGTTGGGTGGGTGCGAAGGGGCTCCATCACCACCCGGTTGCCCTTCTCTCATTTGTGGGCCCTGAGCTTCATCGGGTAACGACGAAGTTGCCCTAAGTCCGCCCCTTTTTACATGTTCCACTTGTTCTCGGAACAAGTCCTTTTTCTCTCGGTGTAGTTACCTACACTTTTTGCGACTTCGGTCGCCTCGTTTTAGCTTGACCAGGAGAAATTCGTGAGTGCGAAATTTTTTGTAGTGGGTCCTCGTGCTGAGGAAATGAACCCGCCCCACGACACCGCAATGCTAGCCTGCCAGCGCATTCATGCGTCCCCAGACGAGGGCATTCTCGGCAGATATCTCCATCTTCTTCTGCCGAGGCAGCAGAACATCGCTGCAGTCCTTTACGGACTTTTGAAACTTTAATAATTCACTACAAATGGCGCCCAACGTGGGGCCCGAAATGCCCGGCTGTATCATCAGTCGTGAGCACGAGACCGTCCATCGTCTCTAGGTGTCCCCACAAGGTGTCAAGATTATCGGCGGGTAGGTAACTCCCGAGGGTTTTTGCACTAATCGTGCCCCAGCAAGTCTAGTAACTTCCGAACGTGTGTTGTCTTTGGACGTCAATATCGTTTGGTCCTGCTTTTGAATTATACTTTGGTGGTTTACCACCATTGTATGACTAGTAAGGCCAAATGATATTAGAGTCCCTATTTGTATTCGGAAGTTACTATCTCAACATCCATTTTGCGGAGGATTCTGATCCGCTCCCCAAACCAGTGGTGCCTGAGTGTTTTACATTACATGGATCTTGATTTCATGTGATTGGCTGAATAGCTAATCCATGACTATCCATGACAAGACACGCGCTGCTTGTGGATCAGAATTCAACCCTGGGCTGACAAGTTGTAACTTGTAAAATCTTGCGAATGAGGGAGCACTTCTGAACCCTGATTTTCATGGTGCCGCAAGAGAGTTGTTCCTGAAACGCTATAGAAGGAATGTGCCATTGGTGTCCATACTTGGGAAGAGGGACAGAATGGAAAGACCGAACTTTCATGATAGATATCCTAACTATTTTTTTTTTTGAGGTTCGATTATAGTTCGCCACTGACGGCCACTTGGGAATTATATATATTTCACGTCATTTTTCACATTTTTCTTATATATTCATTTTGACAGGTTACGTTATATATTAGTAGTATTAAGTTTTCTATACTAAAAATCAAATGTTTCAGCAATGGCTACCAAACGCACGCCAGACAAGCGCAGGTTGCGTTCGGAAGCAGGGCCCACGGCATTGTGTGTCATCTGTCAGCAAGCACGAAATGATGGAACGTCCGTACAAATGTTGGCGTGCGGACATGAGTTCCATGAAGCCTGCGTGACCCAGCATCTACTAGTCAGTCGGACTTGCCCTTTATGCCGTCAACCAGCCACGTCAGCGGGTCTACCTTCCAGCCACATAGAGCTTCCAGCTGCTCAAGGGGCGGTGCCCAAACCAAAGGACCGGCGGGATCAGGTTCCAACAGCGGCTGATGAGCCTGATGTAATGGGCCGAGCCGAAGCAGTGCCGCCTGCGGAAGAGCCGAGACCTACTGTGGCTGTGGAGGCGACCGTCATACAAGCTTTGATGGCGCTTATGCTAGACTTGACCACCCGGGTAGCCTCGCTAGAAAGCCAGAAGGAGAATCCAGTACCACCTCGGCCAAGAACGCCTCCGATGTGGGATTCGGACCTAAATCCATGGGATTTTCCGGTAGACTCGCGGCGCAATCACGAACGAATCCCGCCCGGTGCGGCAATGAATCCATTGGCTCCAGTGTATCGGCCCCGACTGAGCCAAGCACCGCCAATAACTCAGGCTCCAGTGGCTCCGCCGGACCAACGCATCCATCCACACGCCACGTATCGGCTGAAGCCGACGCAGATCCCCAGCATCATCCAGGGCTGGAATCTGCATTTCAGCGGGGAACCCAACACCATAACTGTGGAAGTTTTCATTGGTCGGGTGGAGTCGCTGATTGAGCAAATGCTAGCAGGAGACCACACGGCGCTGGCAGGATATTTGCCAATGCTGCTTAGAGGAGCAGCACTTGAGTCATATTGGCGAATACATTCGGCCCCACCATCAATACGCTGGTCACGGTTGAAGGAGGTACTCCGCATGGAGTACCCTACGGTAGATATGGACGAATTGGTATTGGACAAGATTCATGCTAGATGGCAGCGTCCGGACGAGTCTTTCCATCAATATCGAGCCGATATCCTTCGGCTGAATGACCAGTTGTCAAAGCCGATGTCTTCTACCCAATTGCTGCGGTTGCTAAAGCGCAATCTAAGGCCGGAGCTTCGTCGCCATATCGTGAACTCCGATCCGCAGAGTATGGAGGCACTGCTGAGGACTGTGCGTCGCCTGGAAGGGTTTGAGGAAGACCTCCGGGACCGGCCCTACTTACTAGCTACTAGGTCCTCGGCGAGGAATCGCGGAATTGGCCCCAGATTATACCACCATGGATCTGGAGGAAGATATGGACCGGGACCAGCTTGCTGTAGCAGCGGTGGGAAGCCTTACGACCTGCTGGAATTGCAATCAAACCGGACACCGGTTCATTTCATGTCGAGCAGAGAGTAAGGTTTTCTGCTACGGTTGCGGCAAGCCGGACACTTACTTCCCGGATCGCCCTGAATGTGCCGCGCAAAAAAACGGCCGAAAGAGTACCCGACCACCTCAGCGGTACTCGAAGCCCCCGCAGTAGCTCCTCAGCCAGCTGCTCACCCCAATAACCCATCAGCCATGACCACCATGACTGCGGATGTTCACTCTCTTCCGGAGACCTCGCCAACGACAATATTAAAGCGACCACCGCAGTCACTGCCAGAAGAACCCCGGCAGCCTCAAATACGCACTCTAAAACCTTATCATGTTCGACTGCAGGAATATCGGGTGGCTCGAGAGCGAATATTCGCTTCCGAAGTAGTCACTTCCCGCCCGTGCAAGACAAAATGGTCAACCCGTCGTTGGCGGAATTTCCGCAAGAGAGTGCGCACCTGCCGTCAAACCCTAAACTCTTGTAACATCTCGGAGGTTGCTGAGAATGAGATCAGACCTTATCATCCAATTAAAGTGTTGGGCGAAACCGTGTTTGCATTGATCGACACGGGTGCCAGTATCAGTTGTCTTGCCTCGAGCTTTGGCTCGAAGGTGCTCCAAGAATATCCGACCTTGATTAAATCCTGGCGCACTGAAATCAGTACAGCTGATGGCACCAAACACCCTATACGAGGTAAACTAACCACACCCGTGACGTTCAGGGGCCAGACGAAGGATATTTCTTTCTACATTATCCCGTCTTTGACCCAGAATGTGTACCTTGGCGTCGATTTCGTCCTTCGCTTTGGACTGGCCTCCGATTTATTCACAGATTTGTCTTTAAATACCAGATATGTCAACGAACTCACTTCTGTTCCCGATAGGCATGAACTGACGCCTAACCAACGGCAACGCCTGGAAGCATCCATCGCTGCTTTTCCATCTTACGCTACCCAAGGCCTTGGCCGCACCACCCTAGTCTCACACGCCATCGACGTTGGCGATAGTAAGCCGATTAAGCAGAGACACTATGCCATCTCACCGGCCATGGAGAAATTGGTGTATGCGGAGCTGGATAGGATGCTCGAGTTGGGGGTTATAGAGGAGTCCCAAAGTGCCTGGTCATCACCGGTAACCTTGGTGGTGAAGCCAGGTAAAGTCCGCCTTTGTCTAGATGCCCGTAAGGTAAACGCGGTCACCATCAAGGACGCGTACCCTCTTCCACTCATCGATGGAATACTAGGGAGACTGCCGAAAGCCAATTATATCACCAGTCTCGACCTAAAAGACGCCTTCTGGCAAATTCCACTCGATGAGGGGTCGAGGGATAAGACCGCCTTCACAGTGCCTGGACGACCATTATATCAGTTCGTCACAATGCCCTTTGGCCTGTGGAACGCGCCGCAAACGATGACTCGGCTGATGGACAAGGTCATCCCACCTCACCTGAAACACCAAGTGTTCGTGTACCTGGATGATCTGTTACTCATCACGGAAACGTTCGACCAACACCTCCTACTCCTACAAGAAGTAGCCCTGCACATTAGTAAGGCGGGACTCACCATCAACGTACAGAAAAGTAAGTTTGTCATGAAAAAAGTCCGCTACCTAGGACATGTCATAGGACATGGCACTATCAAAACGGATCCAGACAAAACTCGTGCGATTGATGAGTTCCCCTTAACAAAAACAGTTAAGCAGCTACGACGTTTCCTTGGTGTGTGCGGTTGGTACCGAAGGTTTGTTCGGAATTACGCAACAGTTTCAGCGCCCCTGTCAGACATGCTGCGGAAAGGGAAGTTCATTTGGACCGAACTCAGCCGAAAGGCATTTGAAGAGCCAAAACAAGCCCTCACATCAGCTCCGGTCTTGCACAGCCCCGACTTCACTAAGCCCTTCTCCATTCATTGTGACGCAAGTCAACATGGAGTTGGAGCCGTGCTGGTGCAATTGACCGAAGAGAGAGAGGAAGCTCCCATCGCCTTCATGTCCAATAAGCTGAATTCGGCCCAAAGAAACTATACTGTGTCCGAGCAGGAATGTTTGGCAGCGGTAATGGCTGTGAAAAAATTCCGGGCTTATATCGAGGGCCACCAATTCGAGATCATCACGGACTACGCTTCGCTACAATGGTTGATGAACCAGGCAGATTTACATGGACGCCTAGCAAGATGGGCTCTTAAACTGCAAGGGTTCAAGTTTTCCATCAAACATCGGAAAGGGACCCAGAACATCGTACCCGACACTCTCTCACGAATGTTTTCCCCAGAGGGAGCCGAATTGACAATAAATGACGAGGACCCCATCGAAATAGATTTGGACAGCCCACATTTCGAAGCAGACAGCTACAAAGAGTTGAGGCAAACCATCGCGACCCAACAATCGCAGCTGCCTGATTTGAAGGTAATAGACGGCTACGTGTATAGACGAATTGAATACGCCACTGGTGATCCATGGCAGGAAGAAGAGTCCTGGGAACTCTGGATACCGGAGGAAATGACACAACATCTGATCCTCCGCGCACATGACCATCCTTTAAGTGCCCACGGAGGTTACGGTCGGACGTTACGGCGACTCAAGAAATACTTCTTTTGGCCTAAAATGGCATCCCAGGTCAAAGACTACGTGAGCGCCTGTGAGACCTGTAAAGGCACCAAAGCGCCCAACCAGCCTCTTCGACCTCCTATGGGTCAACTCAACGTCCCAGAACGCGTATTCCAACGTCTATACATAGATCTACTCGGTCCATATCCTCGGTCATCCATGGGACACATCGGAGCTATAGTCGTTCTAGACCAGCTCTCAAAAATCCCACTGGTGGAACCAATCCGTAAATTCACAACTCCATCTATCGTGAAATTCCTAGAGAACCGGGTATTCCATGTGTGCGGGGTTCCAGAGAGTGTGTACTCGGACAACGGGGTACAGTTCCGGTCTCGGCAGTTTAAGGGCCTACTCGAGCAGTATGGCGTTGAACACCAACTGACGCCCATATACTCTCCTCAGTCTAACGCCTCCGAACGGTTGAACCGCACCCTATTGGCCGCGATCCGTTCCTACGTCCACCCATCTCAAAAAGATTGGGATCGGCGATTGTCCGCCATCACATGCGCCCTGCGATCCTCGTATCATTCCGTCACCGGTGTCGCCCCTTACTTTGCCGCCTTTGGACAGCACATGATTTGCCACGGTAAATCATACCGGCTGTTACGGCAATTGAAGTGTTTGGGAGACCCCGTCGTTGCGCTGGAGCCCCACGAGCGTTTAGGAGACCTCCGCCAACAAATCGGACGGAAGATTAAGGCCGCGGGACGTGCAAATGAGGCGCAGTACAATCTCAGATCACGATCTGCCGATTTCAAAGAAGGAGATGAAGTTTTCCGGCGCAATTTCCGCCAAAGTGACGCCGCGGGGCATTACAACGCCAAGCTGGACAGGCGATTCTTGAAAAGCCGCATAAAAAAGGTAATGGGACCTAACCGTTACCTGATAACGGACCCATCGGGAAAAGAAGTGGGGATATACCACGCGAAAGACCTGCGCCGATAGATAATTAGTCACGTCTGTTTTGTCCGTCCGCATATATTTTCAAAAACGCGCAAGGGTTGTATACTTCCGGCCAAACATAAACATAAGTCAGTCCGTCCGTCTGTCAATTGTGTTTTTCTTTTATTGTTCGTCACTTCTTGTCCCGACGCCGAAGACAACCCATGGTACACTGAAAGATCCTTCAGCTCCTTTTTCGCAATCCACATCGCCTTGGGATCGCGAGAAAATTAGCTGCCCTGTAGTAATCGAGTAGGTAAAGCTCAAAAAGCCAGCGTGCGAGAGTTCTATGGAAACCAAACCGAATTTGCCAACATCATTCCTTCGATATGCTTCCATCCGATACATGATTTTGGTAGCTTATTCTATTAGAAAAGACGTGAAAATATGGGACTGGCGAACGAATCGGTTGTTATACAATTTGGATGGGAAATCAAGAACCAGGTTCATGAAATTCAACCCTCTAAGCAATATGCTCATTACTATACAATCCTATGAACAGTATAGTACAATGAATTGCGAGAGTTTTGAATAAAAATAAAATAATCTGTACCTCTTCCTAACATAATGAAATCGTCTTTCATTCTGTGTAGTTCACTGTTTCGTGTTCCAGGGTTTTAATTGTTTAGAATTAGAGAAAAAATGACTATTGTTGCCGATTGTAGCCTTACGTCAGAGAATTCTGCAAATAATTTATCAGACGATCAAATTCCGCTTGATGCAATTATTCGCAGTATTATCACTTCGCGAGCTAAGGATAGACCGACAATAGAGGATATCCGCAATGATTATTACGAATATACCGGTGAAAAATTTCCTTACATCGAAGACGTATGCGACACATTGCTGAAAATTCCCGGCGTTGCAGGCTACAAAAACCAAAATGGCACATTTATATTTAACATGTTTTACACCAACCCTAAATCCCAGCATATCCTCAATATGGTACGAAATCAAAAACCCAATCAAAAGGCAGAACATAAAAAAAAAAAAAAAACATGATTTCATATTCCAAAAATGATATGTGTTTCTTCAAAGATAATTATCATTATTTGAATAAAAACAAAAAAAAAAAAAGAGAGAAACAGATTATTACTGCAATTAATGGAGAAGAGAGGAAAGAGAAATAATAAATGCATTAGAAACAACATTTTGTCTCATAGCAAAACAAACTGCATTCAGCATTCATTCAACACGTACGAACATTTACCCTCACATAAATACAGAATCAAGCAACACAAAATCCCATTCAAATGGTAAAGCTTCGAAACGCACCCAACACACCTACCCCATACTACACATACTGCGCAGCCGACGCATCCGACTCATGCAACGCATCCGACTCATCCAACACCTTCGACTCATGCAACACTTGTACGAGACTGTGTAATAGTCCATACAAACATTCTCGCAAAAAAACTGCATGAGATACTACAGGGCAACCGATGCATACAACTTTGACTTCCCGCACCCACGCATAGTAATCAATTTTAGCATTCTTGAACATCCTCTTCATTTCGTTGTAACGAGTCGCAAGCGAGATGAAAACAAGCGAGAAAGGATGGTGAAGAAGAGAATGCCAGCGATAGCGGGAGTGGCATTGGCTTGTGTTGCTGGTGCTGTCGGAAGGAGTTTTGAGAGGGAAGTCTGTTCGAAACCGCGAGACAGCGCGGACGCCGCGTGGAAAGAGAATCGAAATGGATTGAAATTGTGATCTCTAATCGTTATTCAGTTTTTTAATTTATAGTCGAACGTATCACTGTGATATTTAAATAAATTTTAAGGTGTTTTTGATATTTTCTAAAAGTTTTATAGTAGTGAAATCAAAATGCCTGATAAAAAAATTGAAATCAAGTACACACAACGATAATAACGGCAATCAGGAAAAATTTATGATATCTAAATGAAATTGCCGTGGAATATAACAGGTGTATGGTGTAGTTTTGGATATACGATATTTTGTGAAATCGTTTTTCGAGAGCTGAATTTACGGTGAATGCATGCCGAAATAGACGCGGAAAGATCGTAAAGTTAGAAAAAAAAAGAAAAACGGAAAAGTTGAGGAAAACATTTTTTTTGCCTGAAGTGCGATACCGTTTGTGGAAAGCCGTTAGGTTAGAGAAAATGTGAAGATAAGCGCGATATTGCAGAGCTGGAATGCAAAGTTGACGTAGCGTTCGGGTTGCTTAATCAGACAAGTTAGACCCCTGTGAAATAATAATTCAATTTTTGTGGCAAAGTTGTGAAATTAGATGACACGTCGTTTTACTAATTGATGAGTTTTGAATAAAAGATCAGTGTAACAGCCGGGAAATCGGAAGCAGTGTGAGACTCCTCAATTAGCCACCGAGCACCTTTCCCCAGACATAAGTGAAGGAAACTCGCGATAGTTTGCGTGCGGTACAAGATTCGCTCCCGCTTGTACAGTGGCAGTTTTCCGCCGACTGGCCGATTGAATTGTCGCGTATCTCATCGTTCTGTAGGAATTTACTGCACACCGGAGGGGAACGAGATTTTATATGACTTTTGACGGAATCAGCGGAACGCCCGTACTCCAAAGAGCTCATTTGTCTCCACCGATAAGACGGAAGTTAGCTAGGTCGCGTATGAATTCACATAGGCAATAATTGAGTCATAGGACTTCAAAATTTTCTAGTAATAGACATCGGAAACTTCAGCCGTTTTAGGGAAACGTGAGGCAATCATTGATTGCATTCGATTAGGCGCCCGTTATTTTTTTTTTTAAATTGATTGAAGTTTGTGAAAGTAATAATTACTGCTAAATTTATTTTGATAACGAGTTATAATTAAATGAAACCAGTTAGTGCGAGTGGATTTTGTTTTCGGTTATACAACATTTACAGGCCTTACCCGCCCCGAACACGAGCGCTCGTAGGAGGAGGTTTAGGGTAAGTACCCTTTATTTTGCTCTAAATTTTCTTTGTTTTTTTGCATGTCATATTATATTAAATATTTATATATATCATGATGGCCCCACGCATTACGTGAGTGAGGTCGTATTAAGTACCTTTTTGAAGTATCATTCCAAAAGCAACTGCTGCTCGTTTTAATAATTTTCTTTTGCCGTCTTCGCCAAGCGCAAGCACAAAAATAGAAAAATCCTAATTGAAAAAGATTGCGGGTAGTATAGATTTCCGAAAAGAGAGTCTGTGGCGTCCACATGCTCACCGCAAGGAGCGCATCAAGCAGTTAGTGAGTTAGTGAATTTCACAACTCATGTCAACGAGACACTCACTTCGTTCGCAACCTCCGACGAGTCAAGTCGCGCGCGCCAACATGTAGTCCTTGACTACATCCCATTCTATACTTATAATTCTATGTACATTTGTGTTTGCCAATAAAGTTATGTTTGTGTTTTAGTAAAAGTAATATTCTTTCTTTCTCATGGGGATCGCGCATAGCTTATTAACAATCCCCATAGTGGTGACCCCGTTTTTGTTCGCATTTTTGTTACACGAGTCATGTGCTCGCCATCTTTTTATTATCGCCGCAGGTCGTAGCTTCACGAGTCAGCGCAAGACGCCGCATGCAATCCCGACATGCCCGATCACGCACCGACCCCCATACGCATGCCCGAACAGACGCCGCGTTCGCATGTGTACGTCACACCGCCTCGATCGCATGTTCGATTGCGCCGCCAACACGCCGCACAGTGTCGCATGCCCGACCCCGCACAGTGTCGCATGCCCGACCCCGCACCGTGTCGCATGCCCGACCCCGCACAGTGTCGCATGCCCGACCCCGCACCGTGTCGCATCCCCGAACCCGCACAGTGTCGCATGCCCGACCCCGCACAGTGTCGCATGCCCGACCTCGCACTACGTCGTATGCCCAACCTCGCACAGCAACATTCACGACAAGCGCATCTTCTCAACACGTGCTACGCAACCCGCCATTGCTCCAGCCTCATTTACGGCATTTTTTCAACGCCATTTTTGGATCGTGACATTCTCATCGAAATGTCACTTGGGAGGGATTACTGTGGCGTCCACATGCCCACCGCAAGGAGCGCATCAAGCAGTTAGTGAGTTAGTGAATTTCACAACTCATGTCAACGAGACGCTCACTTCGTTCGCAACCTCCGACGAGTCAACATCGCGCGCGCCAACATGTAGTCGTTCACTACATTCAATTCTATACTTATAATTCTTGTTTCTGTTTTACTAATAAAGTTATATTTGTGTTCTGTAAAGCAATATTCTTTCTTTCTCATGGGGATCGCGCATAGCTTTATTAACAATCCCCATAAGTCGATTCAGGACGACATTGGTTCTAAAAGGAAGGAATCTTGTAAAAAGATAAATAGAATGTCTAGATAAATAACGATTGTTAATTTGCATAGAAAAATATTGTAGATATCATCGGATGAAGTCAAGAAAAGGAGAATCTAATGTGAAAACATATCGTTTACATTATATAATTGTTTGTTATTTATTTAAAAAAAAAAAAAAAAGAAATCTATTGAGGTGAATTATATCAATTTGCTAGACTAATTTGCTTCCTTTCACTTTTAATCACAGTAAATTAGTTACTTTACAATTTTTATAAAACTTTTCGTAATGAGATTGCGTAATAAAACGGACGAAATGTCAAGTTAAGAGAATACTCTTCGGTCTTTCCTTTCGTCCGACTCTAACCGGGTATAGGACCCGGTACGGTGGCAGGCTTCCACCTCAAAACATGAGCCAGCCGCCGGGTACTCTTTAATCCTTCTTTTGTTTCAGGTGACGTCGCGGGTTGAGTGGCCCAAGCAGATTTTTGGCGGTCCTATGCTTTAATTTATATTTTGTTTATCGCAAATTTGAAATCTTTGCATTTTGAAGAGAATCATTTTACAGTAAGTGATAGGTTAACATTCTTGAAAATCATGCGGTTTGTAAATAAAATGAAGAACTAAACGAAAAAAATTGGTCTTTTCCCTTCCGGTTTTTCTGACCGAGTATAGGACCCGGTACGGTGGCAGGCTTCCACCCCAAAATATGAGCCAGCCACCGGGTGCAATTTAATCCTTTTTGTTTCAGGTGACTTCATGGGTTGAGTGGCCCAAGCCAAGTGCCTTTTTATGGCATAGAGTTATGCAATCGAATTGCATAATTCTATGACATAAATTGGTCACCGGGGTACTCCCCTTCTGATGGGAAAGTTTATACAAGTCAAGTTGTATGAGTTTTCCACTCAGAAGAGGAATACCTGGCCACTGCAACAAAATATGGATTTAAATCCGGTTGGGTGGGTGCGAAGGGGCTCCATCACCACCCGGTTGCCCTTCTCTCATTTGTGGGCCCTGAGCTTCGTCGGGTAACGACGAAGTTGCCCTAAGTCCGCCCCTTTTCACATGTTCCACTTGTTCTCGGAACAAGTCCTTTTTCTCTCGGTGTAGTTACCTACACTTTTTGCGACTTCGGTCGCCTCGTTTTAGCTTGACCAGGAGAACTTCGTGAGTGCGAAATTTTTTGTAGTGGGTCCTCGTGCTGGGGAAATGAACCCGCCCCACGACACCGCAATGCTAGCCTGCCAGCGCATTCACGCGTCCCCAGACGAGGGCATTCTCGGCAGATATCTCCATCTTCTTCTGCCGAGGCAGCAGAACATCGCTGCAGTCCTTTACGGACTTTTAAAACTTTAATAATTCACTACAAATGGCGCCCAACGTGGGGCCCGAAATGCCCGGCTGTATCATCAGTCGTGAGCACGAGACCGTCCATCGTCTCTAGGTGTCCCCACAAGGTGTCAAGATTATTGGCGGGTAGGTAACTCCCGAGGGTTTTTGCACTAATCGTGCCCCAGCAAGTCTAGTAACTTCCGAACGTGTGTAGTCTTTGGACGTCAATATTGTTTGGTCCTGCTTTTGAATTATACTTTGGTGGTTTACCACCATTGCATGACTAGTAAGGCCAAATGATATTAGAGTCCCTATTTGTATTCGGAAGTTACTATGTCAACATCCATTTTGCGGAGGATTCTGATCCGCTCCCCAAACCAGCGGTGCCTGAGTGTCTTACATTACATGGATCTTGATTTCATGTGATTGGCTGAATAGCTAATCCATGACTATCCATGACAAGACACGCGCTGCTTGTGGATCAGAATTCAACCCTGGGCTGACAAGTTGTAACTTGTAAAAACTTGCGAATGAGGGAGCATTTCTGAACCCTGATTCTCATGGTGCCGCAAGAGAGTTGTTCCTGAAACGCTATAGAAGGAATGTGCCATTGGTGTCCATACTTGGGAAGAGGGACAGAATGGAAAGACCGAACTTTCATGATAGATATCCTAACTATTTTTTTTTTTGAGGTTCGATTATAGTTCGCCACTGACGGCCACTTGGGAATTATATATATTTCACGTCATTTTTCACATTTTTCTTATATATTCATTTTGACAGGTTACGTTATATATTAGTAGTATTAAGTTTTCTATACTAAAAATCAATTGTTTCTGCAATGGCTACCAAACGCACGCCAGACAAGCGCAGGTTGCGTTCGGAAGCAGGGCCCACGGCATTGTGTGTCATCTGTCAGCAAGCACGAAATGATGGAACGTCCGTACAAACGTTGGCGTGCGGACATGAGTTCCATGAAGCCTGCGTGACCCAGCATCTACTAGTCAGTCGGACTTGCCCTTTATGCCGTCAACCAGCCACGTCAGCGGGTCTACCTTCCAGCCACATAGAGCTTCCAGCTGCTCAAGGGGCGGTGCCCAAACCAAAGGACCGGCGGGATCAGGTTCCAACAGCGGCTGATGAGCCTGATGTAATGGGCCGAGCCGAAGCAGTGCCGCCTGCGGAAGAGCCGAGACCCACTGTGGCTGTGGAGGCGACCGTCATACAAGACTTGACCACCCGGGTAGCCTCGCTGGAAAGCCAGAAGGAGAATCCAGTACCACCTCGGCCAAGAACGCCTCCGATGTGGGATTCGGACCTAAATCCATGGGATTTTCCGGTAGACTCGCGGCGCAATCACGAACGAATCCGGCCCGGTGCGGCAATGAATCCATTGGCTCCAGTGTACCGGCTCCGACTGAGCCAAGCACCGCCAATAACTCAGGCTCCAGTGGCTCCGCCGGACCAACGCATCCATCCACACGCCACGTATCGGCTGAAGCCGACGCAGATCCCCAGCATCATCCAGGGCTGGAATCTGCATTTCAGCGGGGAACCCAACACCATAACTGTGGAAGTTTTCATTGGTCGGGTGGAGTCGCTGATTGAGCAAATGCTAGCAGGAGACCACACGGCGCTGGCAGGATATTTGCCAATGCTGCTTAGGGGAGCAGCACTTGAGTCATATTGGCGAATACATTCGGCCCCACCATCAATACGCTGGTCACGGTTGAAGGAGGTACTCCGCATGGAGTACCCTACGGTAGATATGGACGAATTGGTATTGGACAAGATTCATGCTAGATGGCAGCGTCCGGACGAGTCTTTCCATCAATATCGAGCCGATATCCTTCGGCTGAATGACCAGTTGTCAAAGCCGATGTCTTCTACCCAATTGCTGCGGTTGCTAAAGCGCAATCTAAGGCCGGAGCTTCGTCGCCATATCGTGAACTCCGATCCGCAGAGTATGGAGGCACTGCTGAGGACTGTGCGTCGCCTGGAAGGGTTTGAGGAAGACCTCCGGGACCGGCCCTACTTACTAGCTACTAGGTCCTCGGCGAGGAATCGCGGAATTGGCCCCAGATTATACCACCATGGATCTGGAGGAAGATATGGACCGGGACCAGCTTGCTGTAGCAGCGGTGGGAAGCCTTACGACCTGCTGGAATTGCAATCAAACCGGACACCGGTTCATTTCATGTCGAGCAGAGAGTAAGGTTTTCTGCTACGGTTGCGGCAAGCCGGACACTTACTTCCCGGATTGCCCTGAATGTGCCGCGCAAAAAAACGGCCGAAAGAGTACCCGACCACCTCAGCGGTACTCGAAGCCCCCGCAGTAGCTCCTCAGCCAGCTGCTCACCCCAATAACCCACCAGCCATGACCACCATGACTGCGGATGTTCACTCTCTTCCGGAGACCTCGCCAACGACAATATTAAAGCGACCACCGCAGTCACTGCCAGAAGAACCTGCAGCCTCAAATACGCACTCTAAAACCTTATCATGTTCGACTGCAGGAATATCGGGTGGCTCGAGAGCGAATATTCGCTTCCGAAGTAGTCACTTCCCGCCCGCGCAAGACAAAATGGTCAACCCGTCGTTGGCGGAATTTCCGCAAGAGAGTGCGCACCTGCCGTCAAACCCTAAACTCTTGTAACATCTCGGAGGTTGCTGAGAATGAGATCAGACCTTATCATCCAATTAAAGTGTTGGGCGAAACCGTGTTTGCATTGATCGACACGGGTGCCAGTATCAGTTGTCTTGCCTCGAGCTTTGGCTCGAAGGTGCTCCAAGAATATCCGACCTTGATTAAATCCTGGCGCACTGAAATCAGTACAGCTGATGGCACCAAACACCCTATACGAGGTAAACTAACCACACCCGTGACGTTCAGGGGCCAGACGAAGGATATTACTTTCTACATTATCCCGTCTTTGACCCAGAATGTGTACCTTGGCGTCGATTTCGTCCTTCGCTTTGGACTGGCCTCCGATTTATTCACAGATTTGTCTTTAAATACCAGATATGTCAACGAACTCACTTCTGTTCCCGATAGGCATGAACTGACGCCTAACCAACGGCAACGCCTGGAAGCATCCATCGCTGCTTTTCCATCTTACGCTACCCAAGGCCTTGGCCGCACCACCCTAGTCTCACACGCCATCGACGTTGGCGATAGTAAGCCGATTAAGCAGAGACACTATGCCATCTCACCGGCCATGGAGAAATTGGTGTATGCGGAGCTGGATAGGATGCTCGAGTTGGGGGTTATAGAGGAGTCCCAAAGTGCCTGGTCATCACCGGTAACCTTGGTGGTGAAGCCAGGTAAAGTCCGCCTTTGTCTAGATGCCCGTAAGGTAAACGCGGTCACCATCAAGGACGCGTACCCTCTTCCACTCATCGATGGAATACTAGGGAGACTGCCGAAAGCCAATTATATCACCAGTCTCGACCTAAAAGACGCCTTCTGGCAAATTCCACTCGATGAGGGGTCGAGGGATAAGACCGCCTTCACAGTGCCTGGACGACCATTATATCAGTTCGTCACAATGCCCTTTGGCCTGTGGAACGCGCCGCAAACGATGACTCGGCTGATGGACAAGGTCATCCCACCTCACCTGAAACACCAAGTGTTCGTGTACCTGGATGATCTGTTACTCATCACGGAAACGTTCGACCAACACCTCCTACTCCTACAAGAAGTAGCCCTGCACATTAGTAAGGCGGGACTCACCATCAACGTACAGAAAAGTAAGTTTGTCATGAAAAAAGTCCGCTACCTAGGACATGTCATAGGACATGGCACTATCAAAACGGATCCAGACAAAACTCGTGCGATTGATGAGTTCCCCTTAACAAAAACAGTTAAGCAGCTACGACGTTTCCTTGGTGTGTGCGGTTGGTACCGAAGGTTTGTTCGGAATTACGCAACAGTTTCAGCGCCCCTGTCAGACATGCTGCGGAAAGGGAAGTTCATTTGGACCGAACTCAGCCGAAAGGCATTTGAAGAGCTAAAACAAGCCCTCACATCAGCTCCGGTCTTGCACAGCCCCGACTTCACTAAGCCCTTCTCCATTCATTGTGACGCAAGTCAACATGGAGTTGGAGCCGTGCTGGTGCAATTGACCGAAGAGAGAGAGGAAGCTCCCATCGCCTTCATGTCCAATAAGCTGAATTCGGCCCAAAGAAACTATACTGTGTCCGAGCAGGAATGTTTGGCAGCGGTAATGGCTGTGAAGAAATTCCGGGCTTATATCGAGGGCCACCAATTCGAGATCATCACGGACTACGCTTCGCTACAATGGTTGATGAACCAGGCAGATTTACATGGACGCCTAGCAAGATGGGCTCTTAAACTGCAAGGGTTCAAGTTTTCCATCAAACATCGGAAAAGGACCCAGAACATCGTACCCGACACTCTCTCACGAATGTTTTCCCCAGAGGGAGCCGAATTGACAATAAATGACGAGGACCCCATCGAAATAGATTTGGACAGCCCACATTTCGAAGCAGACAGCTACAAAGAGTTGAGGCAAACCATCGCGACCCAACAATCGCAGCTGCCCGATTTGAAGGTAATAGACGGCTACGTGTATAGACGAAATGAATACGCCACTGGTGATCCATGGCAGGAAGAAGAGTCCTGGAAACTCTGGATACCGGAGGAAATGACACAACATCTGATCCTCCGCGCACATGACCATCCTTTAAGTGCCCACGGAGGTTACGGTCGGACGTTACGGCGACTCAAGAAATACTTCTTTTGGCCTAAAATGGCATCCCAGGTCAAAGACTACGTGAGCGCCTGTGAGACCTGTAAAGGCACCAAAGCGCCCAACCAGCCTCTTCGACCTCCTATGGGTCAACTCAACGTCCCAGAACGCGTATTCCAACGTCTATACATAGATCTACTCGGTCCATATCCTCGGTCATCCATGGGACACATCGGAGCTATAGTCGTTCTAGACCAGCTCTCAAAAATCCCACTGGTGGAACCAATCCGTAAATTCACAACTCCATCTATCGTGAAATTCCTAGAGAACCGGGTATTCCATGTGTGCGGGGTTCCAGAGAGTGTGTACTCGGACAACGGAGTACAGTTCCGGTCTCGACAGTTTAAGGGCCTACTCGAGCAGTATGGCGTTGAACACCAACTGACGCCCATATACTCTCCTCAGTCTAACGCCTCCGAACGGTTGAACCGCACCCTATTGGCCGCGATCCGTTTGTAGTAATCTAGGAGCTATGGCTCTAAAAGCAGCGCTGACACAGGCACTTCGCACAAACTCAATTTAACAAGGAGTAACCATTCAGTCAGCTTCCCCATCGCAACACTCGCTCTTTTTTTTTTTTTTCGCATGAAAAATAAGTGAAAAAATTTCTCTTGTACTTAACACCCGGGAAACAAAATTCTAAAACTGTTTAATATTTTAATGTGTAGTGATTTTATTTCAATATCTTTTGAATATAATTTAACTAATTGCGGTGTAACGCGGTATGCAAATGCTTAGAACAAAACGGTTAACCCCTTAAATTATAGGAACGATAAAATCATTGTATCATTTAAACCCCACAAAATTTGTCAAATTTTACCCATTCCAACCATAATATTAATTAAAAATTGTTTTGTTTGTCGGTAATTAACGCGTGCCTGTCGTATTCTTTCGATTTATTTCCCCCTTAATTACGCCTAATAATTATAAACATAAATTGCTTTCAATTGAAAACTTATTCGAATCTACAAAAAGACGACTTAGAATTTTAAAAACCACCGAAACGAGTGTGCATTATCACCATCACGGGTTCACTCATAGATGGCACTATTCAACGAAACTTTGCGCGATGTTCCATTGTTGTGTCGTTGCTCGATGGCTCGGCCCCGCCAATTTGGCAACTTGGGAAAGACGATAGAAAGAGAGACAATCTATAAAACACCGTTAACTCAAGTTAGAAACCGGCAAGCGCCTTGGAATACCTTGGGCCACCAATTTCCACGAACAGCGTGATGAATTAACCAGTTGTCAACAGGTTTCGAATCCGCAATTTGCTAATCACTTCCTAGTTGGAATTGCGTGCAGAAGTGAAATTAATCAGCCTGAAATTGTACAGCATCCGGTTTTGATCTTTCCCGGAAAACTTTAGTCGAGTTTATTGGAGTTAATATATTTGTGGGAAATATAGCTGTACATGGTAGTGGTGGCGCAAACAACGTGATTCGTGGACCCATGTTAATAAATGGTTCTTTACAAAAGTGCTGGTAAGCAGTCGGCATCGTTGGTATTGTTTTTGCTGAATGAAGTGAAATAATTTCCTCGTTTTAGGACTGTGCTTTCGTAGTGAAAGTTTGAAGAAGCTGCAGTGCAATGGCCCCGAAGGAAATTGACGCGAATAAATCTGTGAAGGGGGCAAATGTGGAAAAAATTATCATCGTTCTCATGGCATTCTTCTGAGTTTCGTGAATCGAAGTGAATCTGTTTTGCGTAGAATCGTAGCGGGTGTACGGAATTTTAAAGAGGGTGAAATCGTGGGTGAAAGCGAAAGTAGGTTGAGTTTATTGTCTCTTGACTGTTGATGTTTTGGTGTCTAGTTTTGGTGTCTAGTTTTGGAATTCGATTTCCGATTGAAGTCGTTTAAAATTTAAACAACGTGACAGAGTTTGGATCCAAAGCATGTCAACATTATTTAGAAAACACAATGAATGAATTGGAACGCGTGAGGCTATGGTCCATTATTTCGACGCTTGCGAACGTGCAACGCTTGATTCTTGTTTGCTCGAAAGCAAGAAGTATTTATTTTTGGACGAATATCAATCATTCCGTGCTTCCTTCACGCGTGTTGATGATTTAAATTATTGTTTGTATTACACTGTTTGCGCGGTGTCGTCTATGCACCGCATCTCTACTGTTTGAGAAATTGTTTCGCAATTCAACGTCTCATTTGGAGGAATGTTAATGTATGGCTAAAGCTGGGGTGGCGGGAAAAACTAATTTGGCTGAACCAAAACAAAAACTTCGGATTACAATATCGGGTCGTAAGGCAGAGTATAAAAATCCTCCGTCTCCGAAGGCTGCTGACGTTGGCACTCACGAAGGACTTGGCAGACTCAACATTACTCGCAGTGGAAAACGTACGCCACCTACAGGACGAGCTCCTGACTTTTCATATCAAGAATCCTCATCAGACTTGGCCTACACAGTGGCTACCAAAGACTATTTGCAGTCAGAGTTTGCTGCCCAAGGGAAGGGGTTAGTGCAAAAGAGCTCTTCATCAGCACGGCTGGAATGGCAGTCATCTCGAGAAGAGTTCCTCGAAGAAGATAAAGTGCAGTTTCGACATCATGACCTTTTCCTGGAGCGTGGAAGCCGTTTTCCTCGCCCCGCAAGCCATGCACCCCTGAAAGCGCCAGCAATTGATGAGAGGCTGAGTCGGGTTCTAGATTATGTGAACGAAACCTATTCCCAGAATAACCTTAACACACCTAACGCTATTGAATATGAGGCTTCTACTGAAACACCTGCTCAAACCATAAGCAAAGTATCCAATACTCTACCACCCCGGGATATTCAAAAGGACAAAAACTCATCCATTTTCCATTCAGCAACTAGTAATGACTCAGACGATAGTCCTTTAAGTGATGCTAGACGTAAAAGAATCAAATATGTAGGACAGCCGACGCTATACACAGCTGAAGAAAAAGAGATCCTTGAGGAAAGACGTGAAGGATTCCGGAACCTTGCGGGAGTAAGTGAACATTCCTTGGAATCAGATTCCCTGAACGAAAGTCAAATGCCAGCTTTTAGTGATTCAGTGGTGACTCCTGAGGAGGCGATATGCATTCTATACAAGTTATACAATGTCGTATCTGTTTATTTTGCGGGACATAACAAGTTCACTAAGTTCTTGACCAATTGTTAATATATTAAACTTTTAATGGCTCAAACGCAACCCTACCTAAAATTAAATTAAAATTATCATCCGAAACTAAAATATTGCACACTAGTAGTTAAAACAAGGCATGTGTATTAAATCATTTTTATAAAGTGCAAACACTTCAAATGACGATTCAACATAAACTTAATCTAAGACTATTTGGAACTATAAAATAAAATTATCCGGAGGTGCGAAGAACAAATTACCGGTTTATCCGCGTGCGCGATAGTTTTAAAAATAAGAGAGCGTGTTTACGAACCTATTGGTGAGTCGAAACAGGCAACAATTAAAATTTGCGGGGAATACTCTGAGGTGAACTTTTTTTGCTAAGGAATTATTACCAGTCGCCGTGCACCTAGAGCTGACCAAAACTTTCTCAATGCAATCACGGTGTTGATAGTGCAAGGATAAATACGGGTACCCAATGCCATTTGAATTGAGGACAAGCCGCAATCACTCCATGGCCTGCCGTGATTACAGTGATTGATAACTACTCGTACACATACAACACCCAAGCCCCATTTCGATAACGATTTCAAATTCATCCGAAGAACCAGCACTGGAGGAGTACTAATTAGCTGATGCCGCGTTTGATTCGCTTTCAAGGTCTCGGCAACCGTTTGTTCGGATGATCGAACAGATGTCGCCTCGTTGCCAATCAACGAGCAAGAACGATTCTAGCGGGAAGAAACGAAAGGATTCGGCGGGAGACAGAAAGAGCACCTCTACAAACGTGGACAAATGTCGAAAGAGCTCGTATAGCTCCCGTAACCGATCATATTCATCACTAAGAAACCTCCGCTCAACCATACGTGAATCAGGGAATAATAGTCATAGTCAGCGACAGCCATTCAGTTGGTCGTCTACGAATAATTGTATAGCACCACAACAACTGAAGGCCGGCTGCAGAGAATGGTGTGGAATTGCTTAAACGTATCATTGAGGTCGGAAATGAAACTAAGCCAAATCAAACCTATCTTTGAGCGTCATGCAGGCGAATTTCTACACTTTAGGTAACCGGTGATAAGGCCAACGAGAACTATGCAGTCCTTACTCCTTACATGGAATTTTCCAAAACCTTAGTGCAGGAGCAGCATTTATGTCGTGAAAATATCTCAAAACGTCGCATGAAGTCAGATTTAGATGCGTTGATGAAAAAAATATGATATTTGTCGTTCTAAGGAGTTAGAAAAGTTAGTCTAGAAAAGAAAAGGGATCAAGTAGCCCACGATATCAAAGGATTGCAGAAATCAAAAGCAGATACGTCGGAGTTGCAGGGACTCCCAACGAATAAAGGAACCGGCAATAACATCAATCATTGGAATCGCAAAGACCTGATCGACTACAGAGATCCAACCCGTTATTATCGTATGGAGGAAGCTGCACGATTTGAATTCGATACACCTATAAATTTTAGCGCTAATGCTAGAAGCTGCTGTGATCGATCTAAACCGGATTGGCATCGTTGATGAGGAAGATATTAAAGCGTCAAAAGTTAATTTACTTCATTTAACAGGCGGTGGTTCAATAGCGAGTTTCCTCAGTTTTATTGCTAAACTGACCATTTTTCCGACATTCTTACCTCTGCGGTTTATTGCCCGCGGACGAGAAAATATCTTAACAAGTGATTTTGTTACTAAATTTTGTATGGCATTCGCCCAAAGAACCTCTATAGTGATAAGTGAGACTAATATTAATAGCAACGATGCTAACAACCTTAAGAATTTACAGGACACCTCCAGCCCCATCGAGCGCTCGACGGAACAGCGGTGAGTCCTTTTAATTAATAAAAATCTATGCTCAATATTTTATATTCATTATTTATATTATTTATAATAAATTATAAAATTTGTTTTATATATATACAAAATATGCAGATACATATATTAGATTTCGACCATAGAGTTCGGTTTCAAATTAATTGGAAACCTAGAAATTTAGTTGACGCGTTCTCATTAGCTGAACGTGATTAAAATTAAACCTTTTTACTTTGCTTGTTGAAAAGCAACTCGGTTATTTCAAAACCTTACGAAATATTTAAGAAAACTGGATGGAATCTTAAGTTAAGAAGAAAAAAAAACAAAAAAAAACTAACTTGAAAAGCATAGTATAAATATGCAACATTTGTTATTTATATGCTATAAGTAATATGAGCTCATGGTTTTGACTCGGAACAGAATACTTAACGATCTATTAAGCAATCGATTTTTGGCGGTCCTATGCTTTAATTTATATTTTGTTTATCGCAAATTTTGAAATCTTTGCATTTTGAAGAGAATCATTTTACAGTAAGTGATAGGTTAACATTCTTGAAAATCATGCGGTTTGTAAATAAAATGAAGAATTAAACGAAAAAAATTGGTCTTTTCCCTTCCGGTTTTTCTGACCGAGTATAGGACCCGGTACGGTGGCAGGCTTCCACCCCAAAATATGAGCCAGCCACCGGGTGCAATTTAATCCTTTTTGTTTCAGGTGATTTCATGGGTTGAGTGGCCCAAGCCAAGTGCCTTTTTATGGCATAGAGTTATGCAATTCAATTGTATAATTCTATGACATAAATTGGTCACCGGGGTACTCCCCTTCTGATGGGAAAGTTCATATAATTCAAGTTGTATGAGTTTTCCACTCAGAAGAGGAATACCTGGCCACTTCAACAATTTAACATTGGATTTATTCCGGTTGGGTGGGCATGAAGGGGCTCCACCACCACCCGGTTGCCCCTCTTTCATTTGTGGGCCCTGAGTTTATTTGGGTAAAGACGAGGTCACCCCAAATTAGCCTTTCTTGTCAGGTTGCACTTGTTCTCGTAACAAGTCATAATTCCTTCGTGGAGGTTATCTACAAATTTGCGACTTCGGTCGTCCTCTTGTGATCTCTGCAAGCAATTCGTGAATGCGAAATGTTTTGTAGTGAGTCCTCGTGCCGGGGAAACGAACCCGCCCCACGACACCGCAATGCTAGCCTGCCAGCGCATTCACGCGTCTCCGGACGAGGGCATTCTCGGCAGGAATCAACACCTTCCTCTGCCGAGGCAGCAGAACATCGCTGCAGTCCTTCACGGACATTATGGAAATTTCTATTCACTACACGTTCCTACGTCCACCCATCTCAAAAAGATTGGGATCGGCGATTGTCCGCCATCACATGCGCCCTGCGATCCTCGTATCATTCCGTCACCGGTGTCGCCTCTTACTTTGCCGCCTTTGGACAGCACATGATTTGCCATGGTAAATCATACCGGCTGTTACGGCAATTGAAGTGTTTGGGAGACCCCGTCGTTGCGCTGGAGCCCCACGAGCGTTTAGGAGACCTCCGCCAACAAATCGGACGGAAGATTAAGGCCGCGGGACGTGCAAATGAGGCGCAGTACAATCTCAGATCACGATCTGCCAATTTCAAAGAAGGAGATGAAGTTTTCCGGCGCAATTTCCGCCAAAGTGACGCCGCGGGGAATTACAACGCCAAGCTGGACAGGCGATTCTTGAAAAGCCGCATAAAAAAGGTAATGGGACCTAACCGTTACCTGATAACGGACCCATCGGGAAAAGAAGTGGGGATATACCACGCGAAAGACCTGCGCCGATAGATAATTAGTCACGTCTGTTTTGTCCGTCCGCATATATTTTCAAAAACGCGCAAGGGTTGTATACTTCCGGCCAAACATAAACATAAGTCAGTCCGTCCGTCTGTCAATTGTGTTTTTCTTTTATTGTTCGTCACTTCTTGTCCCGACGCCGAAGACAACCCATGGTACACTGAAAGATCCTTCAGCTCCTTTTTCGCAATCCACATCGCCTTGGGATCGCGAGAAAATTAGCTGCCCTGTAGTAATCGAGTAGGTAAGGCTCAAAAAGCCAGCGTGCGAGAGTTCTATGGAAACCAAACCGAATTTGCCAACATCATTCCTTCGATATGCTTCCATCCGATACATGATTTTGGTAGCTTATTCTATTGGAAAAGACGTGAAAATATGGGACTGGCGAACGAATCGGCTGTTATACAATTTGGATGGGAAATCAAGAACCAGGTTCATGAAATTCAACCCTCTAAGCAATATGCTCATTACTATACAATCCTATGAACAGTATAGTACAATGAATTGCGAGAGTTTTGAATAAAAATAAAATAATCTGTACCTCTTCCTAACATAATGAAATCGTCTTTCATTCTGTGTAGTTCACTGTTTCGTGTTCCAGGGTTTTAATTGTTTAGAATTAGAGAAAAAATGACTATTGTTGCCGATTGTAGCCTTACGTCAGAGAATTCTGCAAATAATTTATCAGACGATCAAATTCCGCGTGAAGTTCATGGCCCACAAATGAAAGAGGGGCCATGAACTTCGTTGGGTAACGACGAGGTCACCCCAAGTTCGCCTTTCTTTTCAGGTTTCACTTGTTTTCGTAACAAGTTACATCTCCCTCGGTGAGGTCATCTACAATTCTTGCGACTTCGGTCGCCTTTTGAGCTATCGACCAATTCGTGAATGCGAAATTTTTTTGTAGTGGGTCCTCGTGCTGGGGAAACGAACCCGCCCCACGACACCGCAATGCTAGCCTGCCAGCGCATTCACGCGTCTCCAGACGAGGGCATTCTCGGCAGATACCTCCATCTTCTTCTGCCGGGGCAGCAGACCATCGCTGCAGTCCTTTACGGACTTATGAAAACTCATAAATTCACTACAAATGGCGCCCAACGTGGGGCCCGAAATGCCCGGCTGTATCATCAGTCGTGAGCACGAGACAGTCTATCGTCTCTAGGTGTCCCCACTAGGTGTTAGATTTTTGGCGGGTAGATAGCTCCCGAGGGTAATTGCACTGATCGTGCCCCAGCAAGTAATAACTGCCGGACGTGTGTTGTCTTTGGACATCAATATCGTTTGGTCCTGCTTTTAATTTATACTTTGGTGGTTTACCACCATTGTATAACTAGCAAGGCCAAATGATATTAGAGTCCCTTTTTGTGTTCGGAAGTTATTATCCCAACAACTTTTTGCGGAGGATTCTGATCCGCTCCCCAAACCAGTGGTGCCTAGGTGTCTTAAATCACATGGATTTTGATTTCATGTGATTGGCTGATTAGCTAATCCATGACTATCCATGACAAGACACGCGCTGCTTGTGGATTAGAATCCAACCCTGGGCTAACAAGTTGTAACTTGAGAAAATTTGCGGATGAGGGATCACTTCTGAGCCCTGATTCTCATGGTGCCACAAGAGAGTGTCCCTGAAATGCTTTAGAAGGATTGTGCCATTGGAGTCCATACTTGGGAAGAAGGACGGAAAGGAAAGACTGGTTATATTTTTTTGGATAACGTAAATTATTTTTTTATACCTTGCGGTTTTTTTTGTGAGGTTCTTTTATAGTTCGCCACTGACGGCCCCTTGCAAATTATAAATTTTTCATCATTTTTTTCACAATTTCTTCATTACTTATATACTCATTTTAATAGGTTAAGTTAAATATTTGTAGTACTAAGTTTTGCATACTAAAAATTTTATTTAGAATGCCCACCAAACGCACGCCCGAGAGGAGAAAGTTGAGGTCAGATGCCGGACCAGCGCTCTTATGCTCCATATGCCATGAGGACATGGATGAACTCACCAGTCAGCGTTTGCAGTGTGGACACAGGCTACACCAGCTGTGTTTGGTCCAACTGCGGCAAACCTCATCCACGTGCCCGCTCTGTCGTCAGCCTCTAGAAACCGCCCAGCCAGCAACAGAACGACCTCAGTCCTCCAGCGCAAGTGGAACTGTGCCCAAAAGCGGACCCCTTTCATCCACGACAATGAGTGCACGAGAGGAAGACTACCGAGCCGAAGCAGTTCCGCCTGCGGAAGAGGCGAGACCCACTGTGGCTGTGGAGCCGACAGTTTTACAAGACTTAATGGCGCTCATGCAGGACCTGTCCACCCGGGTAGCTTCGCTGGAAAGCCAGAAGGAGAATCCAGTACCACCTCGGCCAAGAACGCCTCCGATGTGGGATTCGGACCCAAATCCGTGGGATTTTCCGATAGACTCGCGGCGCAATCACGAACGAATCCGGCCAGGTGCGGCAATGAATCCGTTGGCTCCAGTGTACCGGCCCCGATTGAGCCAAGCACCGCCAATAACTCAGGCTCCAGTGATTCCGCCGGACCAACGCCTCCATCCACACGATATGTATCGGCTGAAGCCGACACAGATCCCCAGCATCATCCAGGGATGGAATCTGCATTTCAGTGGGGAACCCAATACTATAACGGTGGAAGTCTTCATTAGTCGGGTGGAGTCGCTGATTGAGCAGATGCTAGCAGGAGACCGCACGGCGCTCGCAGGATACTTGCCAATGCTGCTTAGGGGAGCAGCACTTGAGACATATTGGCGAATACATTCGGCCCCACCATCAATACGCTGGTCACGGTTGAAGGAGGTACTCCGCATGGAATACCCTACGGTCGACATGGACGAATTAGTACTGGACAAGATGAATGCTAGATGGCAGCGTCCGGACGAGTCCTTCCATCAATATCGAGCCGATATCCTTCGGCTGAATGACCAGTTGTCAGAGCCGTTGTCTTCTACCCAATTACTGCGCCTGCTAAAGCGCAATCTAAGGCCGGAGATTCGTCGCCATATCGTGAACTCCGATCCACAGAGTATGGAGGCCCTGCTGAGAACTGTGCGTCGTCTAGAAGGGTTTGAGGAAGATCTTCGGGACCGGCCATACTTACTAGCTAGGACGGGTCCTCGACGAGGAATCGCGGAATTGGCCCCAGATTATACCACCATGGATCTGGAGGAAGATTTAGACCAGGACCAGCTTGCTGTAGCAGCAGTGGGAAGTCTTACGACCTGCTGGAATTGCAATCAAACCGGACACCGGTTCATTTCATGCCGCGCAGAGCGTAAGGTTTTCTGCTACGGTTGCGGCAAGCCGGACACTTACTTCCCGGACAGTTCTGAATGTGCCGCGCGAAAAAACGGCCAAAAGAGTACCCGACCACCTCAGCGGTACTCGAAACCCCAGCAGTAGCTCCTCAGCCAGCTGCTCACCCCAACAAACCTGACGTTAACCCACCAGCCATGACCACTATGACTGCGGATGTTCACTCTCTTCCGGAGACCTCGCCAACGACAATATTGAAGCGACCATCGCAGTCACTGCCAGAAGAACCCCGGCAGCCTCAAATACGCACTCTAAAACCTTATCATGTTCGACTGCAGGAATATCGGGTGGCTCGAGAGCGAATATTTGCTTCCGAAGTAGTCACTTCCCGCCCGCGCAAGACAAAATGGTCAACCCGTCGTTGGCGGAATTTCCGTAAGAGAGTGCGCACCTGCCGTCAAACCTTAAACTCTTGTAACATCTCGGAGGTTGCTGAGAATGAGATCAGACCTTATCATCCAATTAAAGTGTTGGGCGAGACCGTGTTTGCATTGATCGACACGGGTGCCAGTCTCAGTTGTCTTGCCTCGAGCTTTGGCTCGAAGGTGCTCCAAGACTATCCGAACTTGATTAAATCCTGGCGCACTGAAATCAGTACAGCTGATGGCACCAAACACCCTATACGAGGTAAACTAACCACACCCGTGACGTTCAGGGGCCAGACGAAGGATATTACGTTCTACATTATTCCGTCTTTGACTCAGAATGTGTACCTTGGCGTCGATTTCGTCCTTCGCTTTGGACTGGCCTCCGATTTATTCACAGATTTGTCTTTAAAAACCAGATATGTCAACGAAATCACTTCTACTCCCGATAGACATGACCTGACGCCTAACCAACGGCAACGCCTGGAAGCATCCATCGCTGCTTTCCCATCTTACGCTACCCAAGGCCTTGGCCGCACCACCCTAGTCTCACACGCCATCGACGTTGGCGATAGTAAACCGATTAAACAGAGACACTACGCCATCTCACCGGCCATGGAGAAATTGGTGTATGCGGAGCTAGATAGGATGCTCGAGTTGGGGGTCATAGAAGAGTCCCAAAGTGCCTGGTCATCACCGGTAACCTTGGTGGTGAAGCCAGATAAAGTCCGCCTCTGTCTTGATGCCCGTAAGGTAAACGCGGTTACCATCAAGGACGCGTACCCTCTTCCACTCATCGATGGAATACTAGGGAGACTGCCGAAAGCCAATTATATCACCAGTCTCGACCTAAAAGACGCCTTCTGGCAAATTCCACTCGATGAGGGCTCGAGGGACAAGACCGCCTTCACAGTGCCTAGACGACCATTATATCAGTTCGTCACAATGCCCTTTGGCCTGTGGAACGCGCCGCAAACGATGACTCGGTTGATGGACAAGGTCATCCCACCTCACCTGAAACACCAAGTGTTCGTGTACCTTGATGATCTGTTACTCATCACGGAAACGTTCGACCAACACCTCCTACTCCTACAAGAAGTAGCCCTGCACATCAGTAAGGCGGGACTCACCATCAACGTACAGAAAAGTAAGTTTGTCATGAAAGAAGTCCCATACCTAGGAGATGTCATAGGACATGGCACTATCAAAACGGATCCAGACAAAACTCGTGCGATTGAGGAGTTCCCCTTACCAAAAACTGTCAAGCAGCTACGACGTTTCCTTGGTGTGTGCGGTTGGTACCGAAGGTTTGTTCGGAATTATGCAACAGTTTCAGCGCCCCTGTCAGACATGTTGCGGAAGGGGAAGTTTATTTGGACCGAACTCAGCCGAAAGGCATTTGAAGAGCCAAAACAAGCCCTCACATCAGCTCCTGTCTTGCACAGCCCCGACTTCACGAAGCCCTTCTCCATTCATTGTGTCGCAAGTCAACATGGAGTTGGAGCCGTGCTGGTGCAATTGACCGACGAAGGAGAGGAAGCTCCCATCGCCTTCATGTCCAATAAGCTGAATTCGGCCCAAAGAAACTACACTGTTTCCGAGCAAGAATGTTTGGCAGCGGTAATGGCTGTGAAAAAATTCCGAGCTTATATCGAGGGCCGCCAATTCGAGATCATCACGGACCACGCGTCACTACAATGGTTGATGAACCAGGCAGATTTAAATGGACTCCTAGCAAGATGGGCTCTTAAACTGCAAGGGTTCAAGTTTTCCATCAAACATCGGAAGGGGACCCAGAACATCGTACCCGACACTCTCTCACGGATGTTTTCCCCCGAAGGAGCCGAATTGACAATAAATGACGAGGACCCCATCGAAATAGATTTGGACAGCCCACATTTCGAAGCAGACAGCTACAAAGAGTTGAGGCAAACCATCGCGACCCAACAACCACAGCTGCCTGATTTGAGGGTAATAGACGGCTACGTGTATAGACGAAATGAATACGCCACTGGTGATCCATGGCAGGAAGAAGAGTCTTGGAAACTCTGGATACCGGAGGAAATGACACAACATCTGATCCTCCGCGCACATGACCATCCTTTAAGTGCCCACGGGGGTTACGGTCGGACGTTACGGCGACTCAAGAAATACTTCTTTTGGCCTAAAATGGCATCTCAGGTCAAAGACTACGTGAGCGCCTGTGAGACCTGTAAAGGCACCAAAGCGCCCAACCAGCCTCTTCGACCTCCTATAAGTCAACTCAACGTCCCAGAACGCGTATTCCAACGTCTATACATCGATCTACTCGGTCCATATCCTCGGTCGTCCATGGGACACATCGGAGCTATAGTCGTTCTAGACCAGCTTTCAAAGTTCCCAATGGTGGAACCTATCCGTAAATTCACAACTCCATCGATCGTGAAATTCTTAAAGAACCGGGTATTCCATGTGTTCGGTGTTCCAGAGAGCGTGTACTCAGACAACGGAGTACAGTTCCGGTCTCGGCAGTTTAAGAGCCTACTTGAGCAGTATGGCGTTGAACACCAACTGACGCCCATATACTCTCCTCAGTCCAACGCATCAGAACGGTTGAACCGCACCCTATTGGCCGCGATCCGTTCCTACGTCCACCCATCTCAAAAGGATTAGGATCGGCGATTGTCTGCCATCACATGCGCCCTGCGATCCTCGTATCATTCCGTCACCGGTGTCGCCCCTTACTTTGCCGCCTTTGGACAGCACATGATTTGCCACGGTAAATCATACCGGCTGTTACGGCAATTAAAGTGTTTGGGAGACCCCGTCGTTGCGCTGGAGCCCCACGAACGTTTAGGAGACCTCCGCCAACAAATCGGACGGAAGATTAAGGCCGCCGGCAGTGCAAATGAAGCGCAGTACAATCTCCGGTCACGATCTGCTAATTTCAAAGAAGGAGATGAAGTTTTCCGGCGAAATTTCCGCCAAAGTGACGCCGCGGGGCATTACAACGCCAAGCTGGACAGGCGATTCTTGAAAAGCCGCATAAAGAAGGTAATGGGACCTAACCGTTACCTGATAACGGATCCATCGGGAAAAGAAGTGGGGATATACCACGCGAAAGACCTGCGCCGATAGATAATTAGTCACGTCTGTTTGTCCGTCCGCATATATTTTCAAAAACGCGCAAGGGTTGTATACTTCCGGCCAAACATAAACATAAGTCAGTCCGTCCGTCTGTCAATTGTGTTTTTCTTTTATTGTCCGTCCTCTCTAGTCCCGACGCCGAAGCCAACCCATGATACACCGAAAGATCCTTCAGCTCCTTTTTCGCAATCCGCATTGCCTTGGGATTGCGAGAAAATTAGCTGCCCTGTAATAATCGAGGAGCTATGGCTCTAAAAGCCAGCGCTGCCACAGGCACACAGCACAAACTCAATTTAACAATGAAGCACCATTCAGTCACCTTCCCCATCGCAACACTCGCTCTGTTTTTCGCATGAAAAATAAGTCCAGAAAATGTCTTTTGTACTTAACTCCCGGGAAACAAAATTCTAAAACTGTTTAATATTTTTAATATGTAGTGATTTTATTACAATATCTTTTGAATATAATTTAACGAATTGCGGTGTAACGCGGTATACAAATGCTTAGAACGAAACGGTTAACCCCTTAAATTATATGAACGATAAAATCATTGTATCATTTAAACCCCTCAAAATTTGTCAAATTTTACCCATTCCAACCATAATATTAATTAAAAATTGTTTTGTTTGTCGGTAATTAACGGGTGCCTGTCTAATTCTTCCGATTTTTCCCACTTAATTACGCCTAATCATTATAAACGAAAATTGCTTTCAATTGATAACTTAATCGAATCTACAAAAGACGACGTAAATTTTAAAAACAACCGAAACGAGTGTGCATTATCACCATCTCGGATCCACCCTCATGTATAATCACATGGGATATGTTTATCCTGGTCCAGCCTCGAATGTGATAAATATGAAGCCGAAAACGCTGCTGTCATCTGCATTTTTCATGCCCGAAGATATGCGTAGCGAGATCCAAAGGAAAAAATGAAATCGCCAATCTTATGGAAAATTCGGACAATTCTAATTTGCCCATCGAAGTTGACAACTATCATTCGTTGTATCCACTCGAACCCGACACACTACATGCGAAATTAATACAACCATCGTCAACGTACAAAGCGACAAACAGTTCAACGGGTATAAAGTACTGTTTGCGCCGATGCATGACCGTTGTTGAGATGTGGAAGCAACTGCAGCATTCGAACGTAGTACAATTGCGTGAAGTATTTACGACAAATGCTTTCGGCGATAACTCATTAGTATTAGTCTACGATTATCATCCAGGCTCACATACACTGTTAGCGAAATATTCTACGCCAACACAAGATACTAATGGTTACACAGATCCATTCCCCGGTGAAGCACGACCATTCAGGCATAAAAGTAATTTACAAAGGGGAGACGGAATCAAGTCGTGATCGCGCGCGGACAGTACTCTTATTGGGGAATGTTGTTCTTTAAAAATTAGTTTGAGTTTATCAATAAATCTGGAATCGCAGGTTATCACCTGGATATTATTATGATCATTTAGCGATTACTGGATTCAGTTTGTGGTTTCAAGTGGGATTAATTTGATAAAGAGGGAAACGATGGCATCGGGTGGCACAGTGCGGAGACGACGTGAAAGATAATGAAAGTGTTTATACGTGCAAACTATACACGTATGAAGTGCGCGAAGTAAATAATCATTTGATCGCGCGACACATTGGCCACTAATTGCAAATCAGACCAATACGTGTTCGTAATTATAATTCTCGATTTCCCGAGAGTCAGCAATGATTGACAACTGTTTAATAGTGTTCGATTTGTTGAGTACATCGATATGCAAATGATTTATCGAGCATGATTAGTAATACAGGTGATATGTTGGAGCCAAGCGAGGATTAAAGTGTGAATCAAGGACGCGAGGAGAACAATCAGCCTCCGTTTAATCTTATCTCGCGCTAGTAATATCTCGGCTAACATACCTCGCGACACGGCACTATCGCCCCAATCAGTGTTTTTGTCATTTGATTGGATTTTGCCTACTTTCTATGAATAACGCGATAACGGCAGATTAATATGCGTGCATGCCAAACTGAGGAAATGAAAACTCCCGTAACGCGAAGATTGAGTTGGATTAAAAATTGTTCGGGGGGGGAAGGGCTTTCTTTGACCGCGCATGTAGTTAGTGATTTTTCGATTGCTATGAGATTCAAGGTGTATTGGAGAAAAGTGTTTGTAAAAGTTTAAGAAGGGTGGTGATGAGATCGTAGAAGAGAACTATTTTCGTGGGACAGAAGGTGAAATTTTGGACCACGAAGTTGTCACGTTGTAAGATGGTTAAATTGCATCAAATGGAAAAATGCTATGAAAGTGATAACTTTGTTGAAAGTCCTTTTTGAATTAAAGAACAAATTGTTGCTTGACAGTACGGGAAAATTTTAGCACGGAACCGTTTTTGTTGAATTTACATGGTACTATAAGGAAGTTAATGAAAACGTTCCTACCCTCACGAAGACCTTATAATTAGTTATCATAAAAAATTTTGCAGTGGAAACAATCAAAGAGTTCATTGTCTGTCATTGGCCAGTTCAGTATTTGTTATTAGTGTGAAGTCGAGTTCGTAGAATCTGCATGAACATGAAAGGTGGAAATAACGCGGTCGAGTGTAGTACTGAGCATTGCGAACAATCAGCAATACCAATTATTATTGTAGCATCAATCGCTTGAAATATTCTCCTCGCCCATAAGTGCAACAGATGACAAACGGTTAATTGAAATTTTGATGCTATTGATATAATAACTGCATTTCGCGCAAATTTTCCTTTGTCAAAGATGAATACGATTCTAGCGTCATTTTTCGCGACTACTCGTGCATGATTGCATAGTGAAAGGATTAATAGAAGCGTTTGAGATGCTTTCTCCAGCCAATGATACCACGAGATATGATACATCAACATTGACAAATAAAATCAAGAAATTGCATTCGATTTTTTTTTCGGATATTAACGTACGCTTTTGTGATCCCTCAACATTATTTTCTGTATCACATCATAAACTCGAGATAATTTCAGCAAGTTTCAGACATCATTATCGAGGATGTTGGCCTGCACCCATCGAGCGCTCGACGGAACATGCAGGTGAGTACCGTTTAAGTTGACTAAATTATTGAAACATTTTATTATGAAATTTAATTATAAAATTTAATCATCATCTACCTAAATTATTGAAACATTTTTAATATAAAATTCAATCATAACATTTAATCGTCACCACAATTTTTTTCTCTTATACATTTTCCGTCATACGTGTTACATGCCCATTAGAGTAAACTAGAGATCGGATGAATTATCATTGTACATTACAGTATATTTATTTTTCATTATAAAATAAAAGAATGGAGTAAAACGGTACCCGATGGTCTTTCCTTTCTCCAACTTTTAACCGGGTATCGGACCCGGTACGCTGGCAGGCTTCCACCTCAAAACATGAGCCAGCCACCGGGTACAAACTAATTCCTTTTTCTGTTTCAGGTGACGTTTTGGGTTGAGTGGCCCAAGCAGAGTGCCTTTTTATGGCATAGATTTATGCAATCCAATTGTATAATTCTATGACATAAATTGGTCACCGGGGTACTCCCCTTCTGATGGGAAAGTTCATACAATTCAAGTTGTACGAGTTTTCCACTCAGAAGAGGAATACCTGGCCACTTCAACAAAGATATCTATGGATTTATTCCGGTTGGGTGGGTATGAAGGGGCTCCACCACCACCCGGTTGCCCCTCTTTCATTTGTGGGCCATGAATTTATTTGGCTAATGACGAGGTCACCCCAAGTTCGCCTTTCTTTTCAGGTCTCACTTGTTCTAGTAACAAGATCCATTCCCCTCTGTGAGGTTATCTACAATTTTTGCGACTTCGGTCGCCTTTTGAGCTTTAGTCCAATTCGTGAATGCGAAATTTTTTGTAGTGGGTCCTCGTGCAGGGGAAATGAACCCGCCCCACGACACCGCAATGCTAGCCTGCCAGCGCATTCACGCGTCTCCAGACGAGGGCATTCTCGGCAGATACCGACACCTTCCTCTGCCGAGGCAGCAGAACATCGCTGCAGTCCTTCACGGACTTTATGAAAACTCATTATTCACTACAGCTCGTAGGAGGAGGTTTAGGGTAAGTACCCTTTATTTTGCTATTAATTTTCTTTGTTATTTTGCATGTCATATTATATTAAATATATATATATATATATATATATATATATATATATATATATCATGATGGCCCCACGCATTACGTGAGTGAGGTCGTATTAAGCACCTTTTTGAAGTATCATTCCAAAAGCAACTGCTGCTCGTTTTAATAATTTTCTTTTGCCGTCTTCGCCAAGCGCAAGCACAAAAATAGAAAAATCCTAATTGAAAAAAATTGCGGGTAGTATAGATTTCCGAAAAGAGAGTCGATTCAGGACGACATTGGTTCTAAAAGGAAGGAATCTTGTAAAAAGATAAATAGAATGTCTAGATAAATAACGATTGTTAATTTGCATAGAAAAATATTGTAGATATCATCGGATGAAGTCAAGAAAAGGAGAATCTAATGTGAAAACATATCGTTTACATTATATAATTGTTTGTTATTTATTTAAAAAAAAAAAAAAAGAAATCTATTGAGGTGAATTATATCAATTTGCTAGACTAATTTGTTTCCTTTCACTTTTAATCACAGTAAATTAGTTACTTTACAATTTTTATAAAACTTTTCGTAATGAGATTGCGTAATAAAACGGACGAAATGTCAAGTTAAGAGAATACTCTTCGGTCTTTCCTTTCGTCCGACTCTAACCGGGTATAGGACCCGATACGGTGGCAGGCTTCCACCTCAAACATGAGCCAGCCGCCGGGTACTCTTTAATCCTTCTTTTGTTTCAGGTGACGTCGCGGGTTGAGTGGCCCAAGCAGATTGCCTCTTTATGGCATAGAGTTATGCAATCGAATTGCATAATTCTATGACATAAATTGGTCACCGGGGTACTCCCCTTCTGATGGGAAAGTTTATACAAGTCAAGTTGTATGAGTTTTCCACTCAGAAGAGGAATACCTGGCCACTGCAACAAAATATGGATTTAAATCCGGTTGGGTGGGTGCGAAGAGGCTCCATCACCACCCGGTTGCCCTTCTCTCATTTGTGGGCCCTGAGCTTCGTCGGGTAACGACGAAGTTGCCCTAAGTCCGCCCCTTTTCACATGTTCCACTTGTTCTCGGAACAAGTCCTTTTTCTCTCGGTGTAGTTACCTACACTTTTTGCGACTTCGGTCGCCTCGTTTTAGCTTGACCAGGAGAAATTCGTGAGTGCGAAATTTTTTGTAGAGGGTCCTCGTACTGGGGAAATGAACCCGCCCCACGACACCGCAATGCTAGCCTGCCAGCGCATTCACGCGTCCCCAGACGAGGGCATTCTCGGTAGATATCTCCATCTTCTTCTGCCGAGGCAGCAGAACATCGCTGCAGTCCTTTACGGACTTTTGAAACTTTAATAATTCACTACAAATGGCGCCCAACGTGGGGTCCGAAATGCCCGGCTGTATCATCAGTCGTGAGCACGAGACCGTCCATCGTCTCTAGGTGTCCCTACAAGGTGTCAAGATTATTGGCGGGTAGGTAACTCCCGAGGGTTTTTGCACTAATCGTGCCCCAGCAAGTCTAGTAACTTCCGAACGTGTGTTGTCTTTGGACGTCAATATCGTTTGGTCCTGCTTTTGAATTATACTTTGGTGGTTTACCACCATTGCATGACTAGTAAGGCCAAATGATATTAGAGTCCCTATTTGTATTCGGAAGTTACTATCTCAACATCCATTTTGCGGAGGATTCTGATCCGCTCCCCAAACCAGCGGTGCCTGAGTGTCTTACATTACATGGATCTTGATTTCATGTGATTGGCTGAATAGCTAATCCATGACTATCCATGACAAGACACGCGCTGCTTGTGGATCAGAATTCAACCCTGGGATGACAAGTTGTAACTTGTAAAATCTTGCGGATGAGCGAGCACTTCTGAACCCTGATTCTCATGGTGCCGCAAGAGAGTTGTTCCTGAAACGCTATAGAAGGAATGTGCCATTGGTGTCCATACTTGGAAAGAGGGACAGAATGGAAAGACCGAACTTTCATGATAGATATCCTAACTATTTTTTTTGAGGTTCGATTATAGTTCGCCACTGACGGCCACTTGGGAATTATATATATTTCACGTCATTTTTCACATTTTTCTTATATATTCATTTTGACAGGTTACGTTATATATTAGTAGTATTAAGTTTTCTATACTAAAAATCAAATGTTTCAGCAATGGCTACCAAACGCACGCCAGACAAGCGCAGGTTGCGTTCGGAAGCAGGGCCCACGGCATTGTGTGTCATCTGTCAGCAAGCACGAAATGATGGAACGTCCGTACAAACGTTGGCGTGCGGACATGAGTTCCATGAAGCCTGCGTGACCCAGCATCTACTAGTCAGTCGGACTTGCCCTTTATGCCGTCAACCAGCCACGTCAGCGGGTCTACCTTCCAGCCACATAGAGCTTCCAGCTGCTCAAGGGGCGGTCCCCAAACCAAAGGACCGGCGGGATCAGGTTCCAACAGCAGCTGATGAGCCTGATGTAATGGGCCGAGCCGAAGCAGTGCCGCCTGCGGAAGAGCCGAGACCCACTGTGGCTGTGGAGGCGACCGTCATACAAGATTTGATGGCGCTTATGCTAGACTTGACCACCCGGGTAGCCTCGCTGGAAAGTCAGAAGGAGAATCCAGTACCACCTTGGCCAAGAACGCCTCCGATGTGGGATTCGGACCTAAATCCATGGGATTTTCCGGTAGACTCGCGGCGCAATCACGAACGAATCCCGCCCGGTGCGGCAATGAATCTATTGGCTCCAGTGTACCGGCCCCGACTGAGCCAAGCACCGCCAATAACTCAGGCTCCAGTGGCTCCGCCGGACCAACGCATCCATCCACACGCCACGTATCGGCTGAAGCCGACGCAGATCCCCAGCATCATCCAGGGCTGGAATCTGCATTTCAGCGGGGAACCCAACACCATAACTGTGGAAGTTTTCATTGGTCGGGTGGAGTCGCTGATTGAGCAAATGCTAGCAGGAGACCACACGGCGCTGGCAGGATATTTGCCAATGCTGCTTAGGGGAGCAGCACTTGAGTCATATTGGCGAATACATTCGGCCCCACCATCAATACGCTGGTCACGGTTGAAGGAGGTACTCCGCATGGAGTACCCTACGGTAGATATGGACGAATTGGTATTGGACAAGATTCATGCTAGATGGCAGCGTCCAGACGAGTCTTTCCATCAATATCGAGCCGATATCCTTCGGCTGAATGACCAGTTGTCAAAGCCGATGTCTTCTACCCAATTGCTGCGGTTGCTAAAGCGCAATCTAAGGCCGGAGCTTCGTCGCCATATCGTGAACTCCGATCCCCAGAGTATGGAGGCACTGCTGAGGACTGTGCGTCGCCTGGAAGGGTTTGAGGAAGACCTCCGGGACCGGCCCTACTTACTAGCTAGGACGGGTCCTCGGCGAGGAATCGCGGAATTGGCCCCAGATTATACCACCATGGATCTGGAGGAAGATATGGACCGGGACCAGCTTGCTGTAGCAGCGGTGGGAAGCCTTACGACCTGCTGGAATTGCAATCAAACCGGACACCGGTTCATTTCATGTCGAGCAGAGCGTAAGTTTTTCTGCTACGGTTGCGGCAAGTCGGACACTTACTTCCCGGATTGCCCTGAATGTGCCGCGCAAAAAAACGGCCGAAAGAGTACTCGACCACCTCAGCGGTACTCGAAGCCCCCGCAGTAGCTCCTCAGCCAGCTGCTCACCCCAATAACCCACCAGCCATGACCACCATGACTGCGGATGTTCACTCTCCTCCGGAGACCTCGCCAACGACAATATTAAAGCGACCACCGCAGTCACTGCCAGAAGAACCCCGGCAGCCTCAAATACGCACTCTAAAACCTTATCATGTTCGACTGCAGGAATATCGGGTGGCTCGAGAGCGAATATTCGCTTCCGAAGTAGTCACTTCCCGCCCGCGCAAGACAAAATGGTCAACCCGTCGTTGGCGGAATTTCCGCAAGAGAGTGCGCACCTGCCGTCAAACCCTAAACTCTTGTAACATCTCGGAGGTTGCTGAGAATGAGATCAGACCTTATCATCCAATTAAAGTGTTGGGCGAAACCGTGTTTGCATTGATCGACACGGGTGCCAGTATCAGTTGTCTTGCCTCGAGCTTTGGCTCGAAGGTGCTCCAAGAATATCCGACCTTGATTAAATCCTGGCGCACTGAAATCAGTACAGCTGATGGCACCAAACACCCTATACGAGGTAAACTAACCACACCCGTGACGTTCAGGGGCCAGACGAAGGATATTACTTTCTACATTATCCCGTCTTTGACCCAGAATGTGTACCTTGGCGTCGATTTCGTCCTTCGCTTTGGACTGGCCTCCGATTTATTCACAGATTTGTCTTTAAATACCAGATATGTCAACGAACTCACTTCTGTTCCCGATAGGCATGAACTGACGCCTAACCAACGGCAACGCCTGGAAGCATCCATCGCTGCTTTTCCATCTTACGCTACCCAAGGCCTTAGCCGCACCACCCTAGTCTCACACGCCATCGACGTTGGCGATAGTAAGCCAATTAAGCAGAGACACTATGCCATCTCACCGGCCATGGAGAAATTGGTGTATGCGGAGCTGGATAGGATGCTCGAGTTGGGGGTTATAGAGGAGTCCCAAAGTGCCTGGTCCTCACCGGTAACCTTGGTAGTGAAGCCAGGTAAAGTCCGCCTTTGTCTAGATGCCCGTAAGATAAACGCGGTCACCATCAAGGACGCGTACCCTCTTCCACTCATCGATGGAATACTAGGGGGACTGCCGAAAGCCAATTATATCACCAGTCTCGACCTAAAAGACGCCTTCTGGCAAATTCCACTCGATGAGGGGTCGAGGGATAAGACCGCCTTCACAGTGTCTGGACGACCATTATATCAGTTCGTCACAATGCCCTTTGGCCTGTGGAACGCGCCGCAAACGATGACTCGGCTGATGGACAAGGTCATCCCACCTCACCTGAAACACCAAGTGTTCGTGTACCTGGATGATCTGTTACTCATCACGGAAACGTTCGACCAACACCTCCTACTCCTACAAGAAGTAGCCCTGCACATCAGTAAGGCGGGACTCACCATCAACATACAGAAAAGTAAGTTTGTCATGAAAAAAGTCCGCTACCTAGGACATGTCATAGGACATGGCACTATCAAAACGGATCCAGACAAAACTCGTGCGATTGATGAGTTCCCCTTATCATAAACAGTTAAGCAGCTACGACGTTTCCTTGGTGTGTGCGGTTGGTACCGAAGGTTTGTTCGGAATTACGCAACAGTTTCAGCGCCCCTGTCAGACATGCTGCGGAAAGGGAAGTTCATTTGGACCGAACTCAGCCGAAAGGCATTTGAAGAGCTAAAACAAGCCCTCACATCAGCTCCGGTCTTGCACAGCCCCGACTTCACTAAGCCCTTCTCCATTCATTGTGACGCAAGTCAACATGGAGTTGGAGCCGTGCTGGTGCAATTGACCGAAGAGAGAGAGGAAGCTCCCATCGCCTTCATGTCCAATAAGCTGAATTCGGCCCAAAGAAACTATACTGTGTCCGAGCAGGAATGTTTGGCAGCGGTAATGGCTGTGAAAAAATTCCGGGCTTATATCGAGGGCCACCAATTCGAGATCATCACGGACTACGCTTCGCTACAATGGTTGATGAACCAGGCAGATTTACATGGACGCCTAGCAAGATGGGCTCTTAAACTGCAAGGGTTCAAGTTTTCCATCAAACATCGGAAAGGGACCCAGAACATCGTACCCGACACTCTCTCACGAATGTTTTCCCCAGAGGGAGCCGAATTGACAATAAATGACGAGGACCCCATCGAAATAGATTTAGACAGCCCACATTTCGAAGCAGACAGCTACAAAGAGTTGAGGCAAACCATCGCGACCCAACAATCGCAGCTGCCTGATTTGAAGGTAATAGACGGCTACGTGTATAGACGAAATGAATACGCCACTGGTGATCCATGGCAGGAAGAAGAGTCCTGGAAACTCTGGATACCGGAGGAAATGACACAACATCTGATCCTCCGCGCACATGACCATCCTTTAAGTGCCCACGGAGGTTACGGTCGGACGTTACGGCGACTCAAGAAATACTTCTTTTGGCCTAAAATGGCATCCCAGGTCAAAGACTACGTGAGCGCCTGTGAGACCTGTAAAGGCACCAAAGCGCCCAACCAGCCTCTTCGACCTCCTATGGGCCAACTCAACGTCCCAGAACGCGTATTCCAACGTCTATACATAGATCTACTCGGTCCATATCCTCGGTCATCCATGGGACACATCGGAGCTATAGTCGTTCTAGACCAGCTCTCAAAAATCCCACTGGTGAAACCAATCCGTAAATTCACAACTCCATCTATCTTGAAATTCCTAGAGAACCGGGTATTCCATGTGTGCGGGGTTCCAGAGAGTGTGTACTCGGACAACGGAGTACAGTTCCGGTCTCGGCAGTTTAAGGGCCTACTCGAGCAGTATGGCGTTGAACACCAACTGACGCCCATATACTCTCCTCAGTCTAACGCCTCCGAACGGTTGAACCGCACCCTATTGGCCGCGATCCGTTCCTACGTCCACCCATCTCAAAAAGATTGGGATCGGCGATTGTCTGCCATCACATGCGCCCTGCGATCCTCGTATCATTCCGTCACCGGTGTCGCCCCTTACTTTGCCGCCTTTGGACAGTACATGATTTGCCACGGTAAATCATACCAGCTGTTACGGCAATTGAAGTGTTTGGGACACCCCGTCGTTGCGCTGGAGCCCCACGAGCGTTTAGGAGACCTCCGCCAACAAATCGGACGGAAGATTAAGGCCGCGGGACGTGCAAATGAGGCGCAGTACAATCTCAGATCACGATCTGCCAATTTCAAAGATAGAGATGAAGTTTTCCGGCGCAATTTCCGCCAAAGTGACGCCGCGGGGAATTACAACGCCAAGCTGGACAGGCGATTCTTGAAAAGCCGCATAAAAAAGGTAATGGGACCTAACCGTTACCTGATAACGGACCCATCGGGAAAAGAAGTGGGGATATACCACGCGAAAGACCTGCGCCGATAGATAATTAGTCACGTCTGTTTTGTCCGTCCGCATATATTTTCAAAAACGCGCAAGGGTTGTATACTTCCGGCCAAACATAAACATAAGTCAGTCCGTCCGTCTGTCAATTGTGTTTTTCTTTTATTGTTCGTCACTTCTTGTCCCGACGCCGAAGACAACCCATGGTACACTGAAAGATCCTTCAGCTCCTTTTTCGCAATCCACATCGCCTTGGGATCGCGAGAAAATTAGCTGCCCTGTAGTAATCGAGTAGGTAAGGCTCAAAAAGCCAGCGTGCGAGAGTTCTATGGAAACCAAACCGAATTTGCCAACATCATTCCTTCGATATGCTTCCATCCGATACATGATTTTGGTAGCTTATTCTATTAGAAAAGACGTGAAAATATGGGACTGGCGAACGAATCGGCTGTTATACAATTTGGATGGGAAATCAAGAACCAGGTTCATGAAATTCAACCCTCTAAGCAATATGCTCATTACTATACAATCCTATGAACAGTATAGTACAATTAATTGCGAGAGTTTTGAATAAAAATAAAATAATCTGTACCTCTTCCTAACATAATGAAATCGTCTTTCATTCTGTGTAGTTCACTGTTTCGTGTTCCAGGGTTTTAATTGTTTAGAATTAGAGAAAAAATGACTATTCTTGCCGATTGTAGCCTTACGTCAGAGAATTCTGCAAATAATTTATCAGACGATCAAATTCCGCTTGATGCAATTATTCGCAGTATTATCACTTCGCGAGCTAAGGATAGACCGACAATAGAGGATATCCGCAATGATTATTACGAATATACCGGTGAAAAATTTCCTTACATCGAAGACGTATGCGACACATTGCTGAAAATTCCCGGCGTTGCAGGCTACAAAAACCAAAATGGCACATTTATATTTAACATGTTTTACACCAACCCTAAATCCCAGCATATCCTCAATATGGTACGAAATCAAAAACCCAATCAAAAGGCAGAACATAAAAAAAAAAAAAACATGATTTCATATTCCAAAAATGATATGTGTTTCTTCAAAGATAATTATCATTATTTGAATAAAAACAAAAAAAAAAGAGAGAAACAGATTATTACTGCAATTAATGGAGAAGAGAGGAAAGAGAAATAGTAAATGCATTAGAAACAACATTTTGTCTCATAGCAAAACAAACTGCATTCAGCATTCATTCAACACGTACGAACATTTACCCTCACATAAATACAGCAATCAAGCAACACAAAATCCCATTCAAATGGTAAAGCTTCGAAACGCACCCAACACACCTACCCCATACTACACATACTGCGCAGCCGACGCATCCGACTCATGCAACGCATCCGACTCATCCAACACCTTCGACTCATGCAACACTTGTACGAGACTGTGTAATAGTCCATACAAACATTCTCGCAAAAAAACTGCATGAGATACTACAGGGCAACCGATGCATACAACTTTGACTTCCCGCACCCACGCATAGTAATCAATTTTAGCATTCTTGAACATCCTCTTCATTTCGTTGTAACGAGTCGCAAGCGAGATGAAAACAAGCGAGAAAGGATGGTGAAGAAGAGAATGCCAGCGATAGCGGGAGTGGCATTGGCTTGTGTTGCTGGTGCTGTCGGAAGGAGTTTTGAGAGGGAAGTCTGTTCGAAACCGCGAGACAGCGCGGACGCCGCGTGGATAGAGAATCGAAATGGATTGAAATTGTGATCTCTAATCGTTATTCAGTTTTCTAATTTATAGTCGAACGTATCACTGTGATATTTAAATAAATTTTAAGGTGTTTTTGATATTTTCTAAAAGTTTTATAGTAGTGAAATCAAAATGCCTGATAAAAAAATTGAAATCAAGTACACACAACGATAATAACGGCAATCAGGAAAAATTTATGATATCTAAATGAAATTGCCGTGGAATATAACAGGTGTATGGTGTAGTTTTGGATATACGATATTTTGTGAAATCGTTTTTCGAGAGCTGAATTTACGGTGAATGTATGCCGAAATAGACGCGGAAAGATCGTAAAGTTAGAAAAAAAAAGAAAAACAGAAAAGTTGAGGAAAACATTTTTTTTGCCTGAAGTGCGATACCGTTTGTGGAAAGCCGTTAGGTTAGAGAAAATGTGAAGATAAGCGCGATATTGCAGAGCTGGAATGCAAAGTTGACGTAGCGTTCGGGTTGCTTAATCAGACAAGTTAGACCCCTGTGAAATAATAATTCAATTTTTGTGGCAAAGTTGTGAAATTAGATGACACGTCGTTTTACTAATTGATGAGTTTTGAATAAAAGATCAGTGTAACAGCCGGGAAATCGGAAGCAGTGTGAGACTCCTCAATTAGCCACCGAGCACCTTTCCCCAGACATAAGTGAAGGAAACTCGCGATAGTTTGCGTGCGGTACAAGATTCGCTCCCGCTTGTACAGTGGCAGTTTTCCGCCGACTGGCCGATTGAATTGTCGCGTATCTCATCGTTCTGTAGGAATTTACTGCACACCGGAGGGGAACGAGATTTTATATGACTTTTGACGGAATCAGCGGAACGCCCGTACTCCAAAGAGCTCATTTGTCTCCACCGATAAGACGGAAGTTAGCTAGGTCGCGTATGAATTCACATAGGCAATAATTGAGTCATAGGACTTCAAAATTTTCTAGTAATAGACATCGGAAACTTCAGCCGTTTTAGGGAAACGTGAGGCAATCATTGATTGCATTCGATTAGGCGCCCGTTATTTTTTTTTTTTAAATTGATTGAAGTTTGTGAAAGTAATAATTACTGCTAAATTTATTTTGATAACGAGTTATAATTAAATGAAACCAGTTAGTGCGAGTGGATTTTGTTTTCGGTTATACAACATTTACAGGCCTTACCCGCCCCGAACACGAGCGCTCGTAGGAGGAGGTTTAGGGTAAGTACCCTTTATTTTGCTCTAAATTTTCTTTGTTTTTTTGCATGTCATATTATATTAAATATTTATATATATCATGATGGCCCCACGCATTACGTGAGTGAGGTCGTATTAAGTACCTTTTTGAAGTATCATTCCAAAAGCAACTGCTGCTCGTTTTAATAATTTTCTTTTGCCGTCTTCGCCAAGCGCAAGCACAAAAATAGAAAAATCCTAATTGAAAAAGATTGCGGGTAGTATAGATTTCCGAAAAGAGAGTCGATTCAGGACGACATTGGTTCTAAAAGGAAGGAATCTTGTAAAAAGATAAATAGAATGTCTAGATAAATAACGATTGTTATTTTGCATAGAAAAATATTGTAGATATCATCGGATGAAGTCAAGAAAAGGAGAATCTAATGTGAAAACATATCGTTTACATTATATAATTGTTTGTTATTTATTTAAAAAAAAAAAAAAGAAATCTATTGAGGTGAATTATATCAATTTGCTAGACTAATTTGTTTCCTTTCACTTTTAATCACAGTAAATTAGTTACTTTACAATTTTTATAAAACTTTTCGTAATGAGATTGCGTAATAAAACGGACGAAATGTTAAGTTAAGAGAATACTCTTCGGTCTTTCCTTTCGTCCGACTCTAACCGGGTATAGGACCCGGTACGGTGGCAGGCTTCCACCTCAAAACATGAGCCAGCCACCGGGTACTCTTTAATTCTTCTTTTGTTTCAGGTGACGTCGCGGGTTGAGTGGCCCAAGCAGAATGCCTCTTTATGGCATAGAGTTATACAATCGAATTGCATAATTCTATGACATAAATTGGTCACCGGGGTACTCCCCTTCTGATGGGAAAGTTTATACAAGTCAAGTTGTATGAGTTTTCCACTCAGAAGAGGAATACCTGGCCACTGCAACAAAATATGGATTTAAATCCGGTTGGGTGGGTGCGAAGGGGCTCCATCACCACCCGGTTGCCCTTCTCTCATTTGTGGGCCCTGAGCTTCGTCGGGTAACGACGAAGTTGCCCTAAGTCCGCCCCTTTTTACATGTCCCACTTGTTCTCGGAACAAGTCCTTTTTCTCTCGGTGTAGTTACCTACACTTTTTGCGACTTCGGTCGCCTCGTTTTAGCTTGACCAGGAGAAATTCGTGAGTGCGAAATTTTTTGTAGTGGGTCCTCTTGCTGGGGAAATGAACCCGCCCCACGACACCGCAATGCTAGCCTGGCAGCGCATTCACGCGTCCCCAGACGAGGGCATTCTCGGCAGATATCTCCATCTTCTTCTGCCAAGGCAGCAGAACATCGCTGCAGTCCTTTACGGACTTTTGAAACTTTAATAATTCACTACAAATGGCGCCCAACGTGGGGCCCGAAATGCCCGGCTGTATCATCAGTCGTGAGCACGAGACCGTCCATCGTCTCTAGGTGTCCCTACAAGGTGTCAAGATTATTGGCGGGTAGGTAACTCCCGAGGGTTTTTGCACTAATCGTGCCCCAGCAAGTCTAGTAACTTCCGAACGTGTGTTGTCTTTGGACGTCAATATCGTTTGGTCCTGCTTTTGAATTATACTTTGGTGGTTTACCACCATTGTATGACTAGTAAGGCCAAATGATATTAGAGTCCCTATTTGTATTCGGAAGTTACTATGTCAACATCCATTTTGCGGAGGATTCTGATCCGCTCCCCAAACCAGCGGTGCCTGAGTGTCTTACATTATATGGATCTTGATTTCATGTGATTGGCTGAATAGCTAATCCATGACTATCCATGACAAGACACGCGCTGCTTGTGGATCAGAATTCAACCCTGGGATGACAAGTTGTAACTTGTAAAATCTTGCGGATGAGCGAGCACTTCTGAACCCTGATTCTCATGGTGCCGCAAGAGAGTTGTTCCTGAAACGCTATAGAAGGAATGTGCCATTGGTGTCCATACTTGGAAAGAGGGACAGAATGGAAAGACCGAACTTTCATGATAGATATCCTAACTATTTTTTTTGAGGTTCGATTATAGTTCGCCACTGACGGCCACTTGGGAATTATATATATTTCACGTCATTTTTCACATTTTTCTTATATATTCATTTTGACAGGTTACGTTATATATTAGTAGTATTAAGTTTTCTATACTAAAAATCAATTGTTTCAGCAATGGCTACCAAACGCACGCCAGACAAGCGCAGGTTGCGTTCGGAAGCAGGGCCCACGACATTGTGTGTCATCTGTCAGCAAGCACGAAATGATGGAACGTCCGTACAAACGTTGGCGTGCGGACATGAGTTCCATGAAGCCTGCGTGACCCAGCATCTACTAGTCAGTCGGACTTGCCCTTTATGCCGTCAACCAGCCACGTCAGCGGGTCTACCTTCCAGCCACATAGAGCTTCCAGCTGCTCAAGGGGCGGTGCCCAAACCAAAGAACCGGCGGGATCAGGTTCCAACAGCGGCTGATGAGCCTGATGTAATGGGCTGAGCCGAAGCAGTGCCGCCTGCGGAAGAGCCGAGACCCACTGTGGCTGTGGAGGCGACCGTCATACAAGATTTGATGGCGCTTATGCTAGACTTGATCACCCGGGTAGCCTCGCTGGAAAGCCAGAAGGAGAATCCAGTACCACCTCGGCCAAGAACGCCTCCGATGTGGGATTCGGACCTAAATCCATGGGATTTTCCAGTAGACTCGCGGCGTAATCACGAACGAATCCCGCCCGGTGCGGCAATGAATCCATTGGCTCCAGTGTACCGGCCCCGACTGAGCCAAGCACCGGCAATAACTCAGGTACCCTACGGTAGATATGGACGAATTGGTATTGGACAAGATTCTTGCTAGATGGCAGCGTCCGGACGAGTCTTTCCATCAATATCGAGCCGATATCCTTCGGCTGAATGACCAGTTGTCAAAGCCGATGTCTTCTACCCAATTGCTGCGGTTGCTAAAGCGCAATCTAAGGCCGGAGCTTCGTCGCCATATCGTGAACTCCGATCCCCAGAGTATGGAGGCACTGCTGAGGACTGTGCGTCGCCTGGAAGGGTTTGAGGAAGACCTCCGGGACCGGCCCTACTTACTAGCTAGGACGGGTCCTCGGCGAGGAATCGCGGAATTGGCCCCAGATTATACCACCATGGATCTGGAGGAAGATATGGACCGGGACCAGCTTGCTGTAGCAGCGGTGGGAAGCCTTACGACCTGCTGGAATTGCAATCAAACCGGACACCGGTTCATTTCATGTCGAGCAGAGCGTAAGTTTTTCTGCTACGGTTGCGGCAAGCCGGACACTGAATGTGCCGCGCAAAAAAACGGCCGAAAGAGTACCCGACCACCTCAGCGGTACTCGAAGCCCCCGCAGTAGCTCCTCAGCCAGCTGCTCACCCCAATAACCCACCAGCCATGACCACCATGACTGCGGATGTTCACTCTCCTCCGGAGACCTCGCCAACGACAATATTAAAGCGACCACCGCAGTCACTGCCAGAAGAACCCCGGCAGCCTCAAATACGCACTCTAAAACCTTATCATGTTCGACTGCAGGAATATCGGGTGGCTCGAGAGCGAATATTCGCTTCCGAAGTAGTCACTTCCCGCCCGTGCAAGACAAAATGGTCAACCCGTCGTTGGCGGAATTTCCGCAAGAGAGTGCGCACCTGCCGTCAAACCCTAAACTCTTGTAACATCTCGGAGGTTGCTGAGAATGAGATCAGACCTTATCATCCAATTAAAGTGTTGGGCGAAACCGTGTTTGCATTGATCGACACGGGTGCCAGTATCAGTTGTCTTGCCTCGAGCTTTGGCTCGAAGGTGCTCCAAGAATATCCGACCTTGATTAAATCCTGGCGCACTGAAATCAGTACAGCTGATGGCACCAAACACCCTATACGAGGTAAACTAACCACACCCGTGACGTTCAGGGGCCAGACGAAGGATATTACTTTCTACATTATCCCGTCTTTGACCCAGAATGTGTACCTTGGCGTCGATTTCGTCCTTCGCTTTGGACTGGCCTCCGATTTATTCACAGATTTGTCTTTAAATACCAGATATGTCAACGAACTCACTTCTGTTCCCGATAGGCATGAACTGACGCCTAACCAACGGCAACGCCTGGAAGCATCCATCGCTGCTTTTCCATCTTACGCTACCCAAGGCCTTAGCCGCACCACCCTAGTCTCACACGCCATCGACGTTGGCGATAGTAAGCCGATTAAGCAGAGACACTATGCCATCTCACCGGCCATGGAGAAATTGGTGTATGCGGAGCTGGATAGGATGCTCGAGTTGGGGGTTATAGAGGAGTCCCAAAGTGCCTGGTCCTCACCGGTAACCTTGGTAGTGAAGCCAGGTAAAGTCCGCCTTTGTCTAGATGCCCGTAAGATAAACGCGGTCACCATCAAGGACGCGTACCCTCTTCCACTCATCGATGGAATACTAGGGGGACTGCCGAAAGCCAATTATATCACCAGTCTCGACCTAAAAGACGCCTTCTGGCAAATTCCACTCGATGAGGGGTCGAGGGATAAGACCGCCTTCACAGTGTCTGGACGACCATTATATCAGTTCGTCACAATGCCCTTTGGCCTGTGGAACGCGCCGCAAACGATGACTCGGCTGATGGACAAGGTCATCCCACCTCACCTGAAACACCAAGTGTTCGTGTACCTGGATGATCTGTTACTCATCACGGAAACGTTCGACCAACACCTCCTACTCCTACAAGAAGTAGCCCTGCACATCAGTAAGGCGGGACTCACCATCAACATACAGAAAAGTAAGTTTGTCATGAAAAAAGTCCGCTACCTAGGACATGTCATAGGACATGGCACTATCAAAACGGATCCAGACAAAACTCGTGCGATTGATGAGTTCCCCTTATCATAAACAGTTAAGCAGCTACGACGTTTCCTTGGTGTGTGCGGTTGGTACCGAAGGTTTGTTCGGAATTACGCAACAGTTTCAGCGCCCCTGTCAGACATGCTGCGGAAAGGGAAGTTCATTTGGACCGAACTCAGCCGAAAGGCATTTGAAGAGCTAAAACAAGCCCTCACATCAGCTCCGGTCTTGCACAGCCCCGACTTCACTAAGCCCTTCTCCATTCATTGTGACGCAAGTCAACATGGAGTTGGAGCCGTGCTGGTGCAATTGACCGAAGAGAGAGAGGAAGCTCCCATCGCCTTCATGTCCAATAAGCTGAATTCGGCCCAAAGAAACTATACTGTGTCCGAGCAGGAATGTTTGGCAGCGGTAATGGCTGTGAAAAAATTCCGGGCTTATATCGAGGGCCACCAATTCGAGATCATCACGGACCACGCTTCGCTACAATGGTTGATGAACCAGGCAGATTTACATGGACTCCTAGCAAGATGGGCTCTTAAACTGCAAGGGTTCAAGTTTTCCATCAAACATCGGAAAGGGACCCAGAACATCGTACCCGACACTCTCTCACGAATGTTTTCCCCAGAGGGAGCCGAATTGACAATAAATGACGTGGACCCCATCGAAATAGATTTGGACAGCCCACATTTCGAAGCAGACAGCTACAAAGAGTTGAGGCAAACCATCGCGACCCAACAATCGCAGCTGCCTGATTTGAAGGTAATAGACGGCTACGTGTATAGACGAAATGAATACGCCACTGGTGATCCATGGCAGGAAGAAGAGTCCTGGAAACTCTGGATACCGGAGGAAATGACACAACATCTGATCCTCCGCGCACATGACCATCCTTTAAGTGCCCACGGAGGTTACGGTCGGACGTTACAGCGACTCAAGAAATACTTCTTTTAGCCTAAAATGGCATCCCAGGTCAAAGACTACGTGAGCGCCTGTGAGACCTGTAAAGGCACCAAAGCGCCCAACCAGCCTCTTCGACCTCCTATGGGCCAACTCAACGTCCCAGAACGCGTATTCCAACGTCTATACATAGATCTACTCGGTCCATATCCTCGGTCATCCATGGGACACATCGGAGCTATAGTCGTTCTAGACCAGCTCTCAAAAATCCCACTGGTGGAACCAATCCGTAAATTCACAACTCCATCTATCGTGAAATTCCTAGAGAACCGGGTATTCCATGTGTGCGGGGTTCCAGAGAGTGTGTACTCGGACAACGGAGTACAGTTCCGGTCTCGGCAGTTTAAGGGCCTACTCGAGCAGTATGGCGTTGAACACCAACTGACGCCCATATACTCTCCTCAGTCTAACGCCTCCGAACGGTTGAACCGCACCCTATTGGCCGCGATCCGTTCCTACGTCCACCCATCTCAAAAAGATTGGGATCGGCGATTGTCCGCCATCACATGCGCCCTGCGATCCTCGTATCATTCCGTCACCGGTGTCGCCCCTTACTTTGCCGCCTTTGGACAGTACATGATTTGCCACGGTAAATCATACCGGCTGTTACGGCAATTGAAGTGTTTGGGACACCCCGTCGTTGCGCTGGAGCCCCACGAGCGTTTAGGAGACCTCCGCCAACAAATCGGACGGAAGATTAAGGCCGCGGGACGTGCAAATGAGGCGCAGTACAATCTCAGATCACGATCTGCCAATTTCAAAGATAGAGATGAAGTTTTCCGGCGCAATTTCCGCCAAAGTGACGCCGCGGGGAATTACAACGCCAAGCTGGACAGGCGATTCTTGAAAAGCCGCATAAAAAAGGTAATGGGACCTAACCGTTACCTGATAACGGACCCATCGGGAAAAGAAGTGGGGATATACCACGCGAAAGACCTGCGCCGATAGATAATTAGTCACGTCTGTTTTGTCCGTCCGCATATATTTTCAAAAACGCGCAAGGGTTGTATACTTCCGGCCAAACATAAACATAAGTCAGTCCGTCCGTCTGTCAATTGTGTTTTTCTTTTATTGTTCGTCACTTCTTGTCCCGACGCCGAAGACAACCCATGGTACACTGAAAGATCCTTCAGCTCCTTTTTCGCAATCCACATCGCCTTGGGATCGCGAGAAAATTAGCTGCCCTGTAGTAATCGAGTAGGTAAGGCTCAAAAAGCCAGCGTGCGAGAGTTCTATGGAAACCAAACCGAATTTGCCAACATCATTCCTTCGATATGCTTCCATCCGATACATGATTTTGGTAGCTTATTCTATTAGAAAAGACGTGAAAATATGGGACTGGCGAACGAATCGGCTGTTATACAATTTGGATGGGAAATCAAGAACCAGGTTCATGAAATTCAACCCTCTAAGCAATATGCTCATTACTATACAATCCTATGAACAGTATAGTACAATGAATTGCGAGAGTTTTGAATAAAAATAAAATAATCTGTACCTCTTGATGGCACCAAACACCCTATACGAGGTAAACTAACAACACCCGTGACGTTCAGGGGTCAGACGAAGGATATTACCTTCTACATTATCCCGTCTTTGACTCAGAACGTATACCTTGGTGTCGATTTCGTCCTTCGCTTTGGACTGGCCTCCGATTTATTCACCGATTTGTCTTTAAAAACCAGAAATGTCAACGAAATCACTTCTACTCCCGATAGGCATGACCTGACGTCTAACCAACGGCAACGCCTGGAAGCATCCATTGCTGCTTTCCCATCTTACGCTACCCAAGGCCTTGGCCGCACCACCCTAGTCTCACACGCCATTGACGTTGGCGATAGTAAACCGATTAAACAGAGACACTACGCCATCTCGCCAGCTATGGAGAAATTGGTGTATGCGGAATTAGATAGGATGCTCGAGTTGGGGGTCATAGAAGAGTCCCAAAGTGCCTGGTCCTCACCGGTAACCTTGGTTGTAAAGCCAGGTAAAGTCCGCCTCTGTCTTGATGCCCGTAAGGTAAACGCGGTTACCATCAAGGACGCGTACCCTCTTCCACTCATCGATGGAATACTAGGGAGACTGCCGAAAGCCAATTATATCACCAGTCTCGACCTAAAAGACGCCTTCTGGCAAATTCCACTCGATGAGGGCTCGAGGGACAAGACCGCCTTCACAGTGCCTGGACGACCATTATATCAGTTCGTCACAATGCCCTTTGGCCTGTGTAATGCGCCGCAAACGATGACCCGGTTGATGGACAAGGTCATCCCACCTCACCTGAAACACCAAGTGTTCGTGTACCTCGATGATCTTTTACTCATCACGGAAACGTTCGATCAACACCTCCTACTTCTACAAGAAGTAGCCCTGCACATCAGTAAGGCGGGACTCACCATCAACGTACAGAAAAGTAAGTTTGTCATGAAAGAAGTCCGATACTTAGGCCATGTCATAGGACATGGCACTATCAAAACGGATCCAGACAAAACGCGTGCGATTGATGAGTTCCCCTTACCAAAAACTGTGAAGCAGCTACGACGTTTCCTTGGTGTGTGCGGTTGGTACCGAAGGTTTGTTCGGAATTATGCAACAGTTTCAGCGCCCCTGTCAGACATGTTGCGGAAAGGGAAGTTCGTTTGGACCGAACTCAGCCGAAAGGCATTTGAAGAGCTTAAACAAGCCCTCACATCAGCTCCTGTCTTGCACAGCCCCGACTTCACGAAGCCCTTCTCCATTCATTGTGACGCAAGTCAACATGGAGTAGGAGCCGTGCTGGTGCAATTGACCGATGAAGGAGAGGAAGCTCCCATCGCCTTCATGTCCAATAAGCTGAATTCGGCCCAAAGGAACTATACTGTTTCCGAGCAAGAATGTTTGGCAGCGGTAATGGCTGTGAAGAAATTCCGAGCTTATATCGAGGGCCACCAATTCGAGATCATCACGGACCACGCGTCACTACAATGGTTGATGAACCAGGCAGATTTAAGTGGACGCCTAGCCAGATGGGCTCTTAAACTGCAAGGGTTCAAGTTCTCCATCAAACATCGGAAAGGAACCCAGAACATCGTACCCGACACTCTCTCACGGATGTTTTCCCCAGAGGGAGCCGAAATAACAATAAATGACGAGGACCCCATCGAAATAGATTTGGACAGCCCACATTTCGAATCAGATAGCTACAAAGAGTTGAGGCAAACCATAGCGACCCAACAGACACAGCTGCCTGACTTGAAGGTAATAGACGGCTATGTGTATAGACGAAACGAATACGCCACTGGTGATCCATGGCAGGAAGAAGAGTCTTGGAAACTCTGGGTACCGGAGGAAATGACACAACAGCTGATCCTCCGCGCACATGATCATCCGTTAAGTGCCCACGGAGGTTACGGTCGAACACTACGGCGACTAAAAAAATACTTCTTTTGGCCTAAAATGGCATCCCAGGTCAAAGACTACGTGAGCGCCTGTGAGACCTGTAAAGGCACCAAAGCGCCCAACCAGCCTCTTCGACCTCCTATGGGTCAACTCAACGTCCCAGAACGCGTGTTCCAGCGTCTATACATCGATCTACTCGGTCCATATCCTCGGTCTTCCATGGGACACATCGGAGCTATAGTCGTTCTAGATCAGCTCTCAAAATTCCCAATGGTGGAACCTATCCGTAAATTCACAACTCCATCGATCGTGAAATTCTTAGAGAACCGGGTATTCCATGTGTTCGGAGTTCCAGAGAGTGTGTACTCAGATAATGGGGTACAGTTCCGGTCTCGGCAGTTTAAGAGCCTACTTGAGCAGTATGGCATTGAACACCAACTGACGCCCATATACTCTCCTCAGTCCAACGCGTCAGAACGGTTGAACCGCACCCTATTGGCCGCGATCCGTTCCTACGTCCACCCATCTCAAAAGGATTGGGATCGGCGATTGTCTGCCATCACATGCGCCCTGCGATCCTCGTATCATTCCGTCACCGGTGTCGCCCCTTACTTTGCCGCCTTTGGACAGCACATGATTTGCCACGGTAAATCATACCGACTGTTACGGCAATTAAAGTGTTTGGGAGACCCGGTCGTTGCGCTGGAGCCCCACGAACGTTTAGGAGACCTCCGCCAACAGATCGGACGGAAGATTAAGGCCGCAGGTAGTGCAAATGAAGCGCAGTACAATCTCCGGTCACGATCTGCTAATTTCAAAGAAGGAGATGAAGTTTTCCGGCGAAATTTCCGCCAAAGTGACGCCGCGGGGCATTACAACGCCAAGCTGGATAGGCGATTCCTGAAAAGCCGCATAAAGAAGGTAATGGGACCTAACCGTTACTTGATAACGGATCCATCGGGAAAAGAAGTGGGGATATACCACGCGAAAGACCTGCGCCGATAGATAATTGGGCAAGTCTGTTTGTCCGTCCGCATATATTTTCAAAAACGCGCAAAGATTGTATACTTCCAGGCAAACATAGACATAAGTCAGTCCGTCCGTCTGTTAATTGTGTTCTTTTATTGTTCGTCATCTCTAGTCCCGACGCCGAAGGCAACCCGTGAGACACAGAAAGATCCTTCAGCTCCTTTTTCGTAATCCGCATTGCCTTGGGATCACGAGAAAATTAGCTGCCCTGTAGTAATCTAAGAACTATGGCTCTAAAAGCAGCGCTGACACAGGCACACAGCACGAACGCAATTTAGTAAGGATTCAGTCGATTCAGTCACCTTCCCCATCGCAACACTCGTTTTTTTTTTTCGCAGGAATAATAAGTGGAAAAATTTCCTTTGTACTTAACACCCGGGAAACAAAATTCTAAAAATGTTTAAAAAATTTCTAATGTGTAGTATCTTATTACAATATCTTTTGAAGATAATTTAACGAATTGCGGTGTAACGCGGTATGCAAATGCTTAGAACGAAACGGTTAACCCCTTTTAATTATGAATGCTAAAATCATTGTATCATTTAACCTGTTAATTATGAATGCTAAAATCATTGTATCATTTAACCTGTTAATTATGAATGCTAAAATCATTGTATCATTTAACCTGTTAATTATATGAACGCTAAAATCATTGTATCATTTAAACCCCTTAAAATTTGTCTAATTCTTCCGATTTTCCCACCTAATTACGCCTAATTATCATAAACGACAAATTGCCTTCAATTGATAACTTAATTGAACCTACAAAAGACAGTGAAAAGGGAAATTGCAAATACCGCCGTCATAAACTACAACTGATAAGGAAAAAGTACATTTGATAGCAACAAAAAAAAAAAAAACCTTCAATTGTGTGATTTCCCCCTTTCTGAATGGGTTCGTATTGTTCTACTTGCCCATAAAGTGTCGTAGTTGCTTGAGTGTGGAGAATATTAAATTGTGCTTGCGAAATTTGCATGCTATTGCGTCGTAAATCATGAAAATGGGTGATAACTACATAACAACATTGGAATTATCGGGGAGAGTGGCGCCGGCAAGTCGAGTCTTATGCTTCGTCTCACAAACGAGGAATTGGATGGAGATGGGGAGTGTTTCGCTCGTTTTCGATTGAATACGAGTTCCGAATTACGTTGGACGGTGAAGTGATTTGTTCTGATTGATTTTATTTTGCGTTGCATGCTTGAGTTTTTCATCCAAGCCATCGCCAATATCGTTGGGGATCTTGCATTTGTATTAGCAGTATTGTGTGACGAAAAACGAAATATGCACATAGACATAACGTCATCTCAGTTACGCTTACTCCGGCGTGTCATCGCTCCATCGCATGCTCCGGAGTTACATCTTGGTGTTGTTTTGTAATAATCCCTTTAAAGCGGTTTGAGTAGCGATCCCGCTATAGAAATTGCATTTCGAAAAGTCAAGTGGAATTACGGGGATTGTAGGGAGTCGGTTATGGATTTTCACGGCGGTCACGTCGGATGCGGAAAGAAACTTATCATGTCATAGGGTGTTAATATCGAAATTACCAAATACGCGTTAATGATTGCCTATCCGAATGCATATGTTAGGAAATCGGAAAGTTATCGTGGGTGAAAATAGTACAAGAGCGGTGGTGTTCATTACGGTTTCCAAGAAAAAGTGCTCGGGAATTTGGCATTTGGATGCAATAAGTGGAAGAAGATAAAATTGTTGTGGGGTTTGCGTTGGTTGAATGACGGAAAGACCGTAAATGTTTTTGGAACGGGAAAATTGATTTGAATGTGAATAAATGAGTGTCAAGTGAAAAAGAAAAATCCGCAATTGATTTATGCTTTGAAAATGGAGAGTTTTCTTTGCGGTTCTTCGTGCTGCTTCTGCGAGGTGTTGGCGATCGCGGAAAAGTTGGTGGTGCGTTGCTGCTGAAGCGTGTGCGCGACAAAGAAAAGCGTGTTTGCATCTTCCGTACAACAAAAACGAACGTTGTTGTTCAGCAGCGGAAAAAGAAAAACTTGGCGCTCGTTGTGCGCAAGTGACGTACGAAAGTAAAAATGGGAGATTGCTAGTCGGCCTTGGGTTTTCCTGCTCGCGCGGAAAACTGCTCAAGTGCAAGATAGTGTTGTGTGCGCCGGGAAAGCAGGAAATTCGCGTGGATCATTTCTCGTGAATATCACGGACTGTCTTGTGGAAACACGTCATCGCGGACGAAACTCTGGGAATAATTTTATTACCGGAAAAACTAACGAGGATTAGTTATTTCTATCCGTTTTAGTTATTTATTTCCACCCGACAAATAGTGCTCAGTGCAAGATTGCGGGACGTGAAATTTTAGTTTGTTTGATCTCAACTGTTACAAATTTTCGGTCGTCAGCAGACAACAAAGGGAAGTTATTCGTCAAGATAACGGGAAAGCCAAAACGAAAACAGTTTCAGTTTTGCCTGCTCGTGGAAGTAAATTTGTTGGGACTGTGCTGCAAGAGAGGGGGAAAATATTCTAGCGAAGAAACTCAAAGCCCGGATTTAAACATTTTTTTTATCGCGCGTCACTTGTACTGATCCATGCGCGCCAGAAAGTTTTAATGTGTTTCGTGCTGAATTTTTCACGAATTCAACCAAGAAGCCGAAAAGGAAATTCTAAAGAAAAACGTTTTAATTTGCATGAATCTCGTTATCACGTGTGCGTTTTAGCATTTACCAAAAGAAAAAAAAAAGAAGAAGAAAAGTTGACAACGAAAATATTCCAGAAATATCGCGAGTGCTTTTAACTAATTTGCTATGCAGTATTATAACTTTACAGGACTTACTCACCTCGTCAACGAGCGCTCGTCGTCGGAAAAGGTTGGGTAAGTTCCCCTATTGTTTCATTTTTACATATATACCAATTGTTTCATTTTTACATATATACCAATTGTTTCATTTTTTATATATACCAATTGTTTCATTTTTTTTATATATACCAATTGTTTCTTTTTATTCAATTTATTCAATTAAATGGGGTAATCTTTAATATATACTGCAAATACTAATTATATCAATATTAAAAAATGTTTTAATATATACACTGAATAATTTTTGTTGAACTATTTTGATTTCTTTGCTTTGTATTTACGAGAAATCAATGAAATTAAATAAAATGATGAATTAAACGGTAAAAATCGGTCTTTCCCTTCCGGTCTTTTCCAATCGGGTATAGGACCCGGTACGGTGGCAGGCTTCCACCCCAAAATGTGAGCCAGCCACCGGGTACTTAAAAATTTTTCTGTTTCAGGAGACTTAATGGGTTGAGTGGCCCAAGCCAAGTGCCTTTTTATGGCATAGAGTTATGCAATTCAATTGTATAATTCTATGACATAAATTGGTCACCGGGGTACTCCCCTTCTGATGGGAAAGCTCATATAATTCAAGTTGTATGAGTTTTCCACTCAGAAGAGGAATACCTGGCCACTTCAACGATTTAACATTGGATTTATTCCGGTTGGGTGGGCATGAAGGGGCTCCACCACCACCCGGTTGCCCCTCTTTCATTTGTGGGCCCTGAATGTATTTGGGTAAGGACGAGGTCACCCCCAAATTAGTCTTTCTTGTCAGGTTGCACTTGTTCTCGCAACAAGTCGTAATTCCTTCGTGGAGGTTATCTACTGATTTGCGACTTCGGTCGTCCTCTCGAACTCTGCAAGCAATTCGTGAATGCGAAATGTTTTGTAGTGAGTCCTCGTGCCGGGGAAACGAACCCGCCCCACGACACCGCAATGCTAGCCTGCCAGCGCATTCACGCGTCTCCGGACGAGGGCATTCTCGGCAGGAACCAACATCTTCCTCTGCCGAGGCAGCAGAACATCGCTGCGGTCCTTCACGGACATTTATGGAATTCGATATTCACTACAAATGGCGCCCAACGTGGGGCCCGAAAAGCCCGGCTGTATCATCAGTCGTGAGCACGAGACAGTCCATCGTCTCTAGGTGTCCCCACAAGGTGTTAGAAATTTTGGCGGGTAGATAACTCCCGAGGGTTTTTGCACTAATCGTGCCCCAGCAGCCGAGTAACTTCCGAACGTGTGTTGTCTTCGGACATCAATATCGTTTGGTCCTTCTTTTGATTTATACCTTGGTGGTTTACCACCATTGTATAACTAGTAAGGCCAAATTATATTAGAGTCCCTTTTTGTGTTCGGAGGTTATTATCCCAACATCTATTTTGCGGAGGATTCTGATCCGCTCCCCAAACCAGCGGTGCCTAAGTGTCTTAAATTACATGGATTTTGATTTCATGTGATTGGCTGATTAGCTAATCCATGACTATCCATGACAAGACACGCGCTGCTTGTGGATTAGAATCCCACCCTGGGCTGACAAGCTGTAACTTGAGAAGTTTGCTAATGAGGGATCACTTCGGAACCCTGATTTTCATGGTGCCACAAGAGAGTGTCCCTGAAACGTTTTAGAAGGATTGTGCCATGGTGTCCATACTTGGGAGGAAGGACGGAAAGGAAAGACCGATTATTTTTTTTGATAACTTAAAACTTTTTTTGAAACTTTATCATACATTCTTTTTGTGAGGTTCGACTATAGTTCGCCACTGACGGCCACTTACAAATTATAAATTTTGCATCATTTTTTTCACATTTTCATTATTTATATATATATATTTATTTAGGTTTTTAGTTAGCAATTTAAATTTCTTTTAGCATGCCCACCAAAAGAACTCCCGAAAGGAGAAAGTTGCGGTCGGATGCCGGACCAGCTCTATTGTGTTCCATCTGTCACGAGGACATGGACGAAACTACAAGCCAGAGGTTGCAGTGCGGACACAGGCTACATCAGCTGTGTTTGGCACAACTGCGGCAAACTTCATCCACGTGCCCGCTCCGTCGACAGCCTTTGGAAATCGCACAGCCAGCAACAGAACGACCTCAGTCCTCCAGTACAAGTGGAGCTGTCCCCAAAAGCGGACCCCTTCCATCCACTACAAGGAGTGCACGAGACGATGACTACAGGGCTGAAGCAGTTCCGCCTGCAGAAGAAGCGAGTCCACCGGTGGCTGTGGAAGCCACAGTTCTACGAGATCTAATGGCGCTCGTACAGGACATGTCCACCCGGCTCGCCTCTCTAGAGAGCCAGAGAGAGAACCCCGCACCATCCCGGCCAAGAACTCCTCCTATGTGGGATTCGGACCCAAATCCGTGGGACTTCCCAGTAGACTCGCGGCGTGATCCCGAACGGATCCGGCCAGGTACAGCCATGAATCCGTTGGCTCCAGTTTACCGGCCCCGATTGAGCCAAGCACCGCCACCAAATCAGGCTCCCGTGATTCCGCCGGACCAACGCTTCCATCCACACGACATGTATCGGCTGAAGCCGACACAGATCCCCAGCATCATCCAGGGATGGAATCTACATTTCAGTGGGGAACCCAATACGATAACGGTGGAGGTTTTCATAAGTCGGGTGGAGTCACTCATTGAGCAGATGCTAGCAGGAGACCGCACAGCGCTCGCAGGATACCTGCCAATGCTGCTTAGGGGAGCAGCCCTGGAGACATATTGGAGAATACATTCAGCTCCACCATCCATACGCTGGTCACGGCTGAAGGAGGTACTCCGCATGGAATACCCTACGGTCGACATGGACGAATTAGTCCTGGATAAGATGAATGCTAGATGGCAGCGTCCGGACGAGTCCTTCCATAAATATCGAGCCGATATCCTTCGGTTGAATGACCAGCTGTCAGAGCCATTGTCTTCTACCCAAATTCTTCGCCTGCTAAAGCGCAATCTAAGACCGGAGATTCGTCGGCATATCGTGAACTCCGATCCACAGAGTATGGAGGCCCTGCTGAGAAATGTGCGTCGTATAGAAGGGTTTGAGGAAGACCTACGGGACCGGCCATACTTACTAACCAGGACGGGTCCTCGACGAGGAATCGCGGAATTGGCCCCAGATTATACCACCCTAGATCTGGAGGATGATTTGGACCCAGACCAGCTTGCTGTAGCGGCGGTGGGAAGTCTTACGACCTGCTGGAATTGTCACCAAACCGGACACCGGTTCATTTCATGCCGCGCAGAACGTAAGGTTTTCTGCTACGGTTGCGGCAAGCCGGACACTTACTTCCCGGACTGTTCTGAATGTGCCGCACGAAAAAACGGCCAAAAGAGTACCCGACCACCTCAGCGGTACTCGAAACCCCAGCAGTAGCTCCTCAGTCAGCGGCTCACCCCAACCAACCTGACGTTAACCCACCAGCCATAACCATTACGACTGCGGATGTTCACTCTCTTCCGGAGACCTCACCAACGACAATATTAAAACGACCATCGCAGTCACTGCCAGAAGAACCGCGGCAGCCTCAAGTACGCACTCTAAAACCTTATCATGTTAGACTGCAGGAATATCGGGTGGCTCGAGAGCGAATATTTGCTTCCGAAGTCGTCACTTCCCGTTCGTGCACGACAAAATGGTCAACCCGTCGTTGGCGGAATTTCCGCAAGAGAGTGCGCACCTGCCGTCAAACCGTAAACTCTTGTAACATCTCGGAGGTTGCTGAGAATGAGATCAGACCTTATCATCCAATTAAAGTGTTGGGCGAGACCGTGTTTGCATTGATCGACACGGGTGCCAGTATCAGTTGTCTTGCCTCGAGCTTTGGCTCGAAAGTGCTCCAAGAATACCCGAACTTGATTAAATCCTGGCGCACTGAAATCAGTACAGCTGATGGCACCAAACACCCTATACGAGGTAAACTAACAACACCCGTGACGTTCAGGGGTCAGACGAAGGATATTACCTTCTACATTATCCCGTCTTTGACTCAGAACGTATACCTTGGTGTCGATTTCGTCCTTCGCTTTGGACTGGCCTCCGATTTATTCACCGATTTGTCTTTAAAAACCAGAAATGTCAACGAAATCACTTCTACTCCCGATAGGCATGACCTGACGTCTAACCAACGGCAACGCCTGGAAGCATCCATTGCTGCTTTCCCATCTTACGCTACCCAAGGCCTTGGCCGCACCACCCTAGTCTCACACGCCATTGACGTTGGCGATAGTAAACCGATTAAACAGAGACACTACGCCATCTCGCCAGCTATGGAGAAATTGGTGTATGCGGAATTAGATAGGATGCTCGAGTTGGGGGTCATAGAAGAGTCCCAAAGTGCCTGGTCCTCACCGGTAACCTTGGTTGTAAAGCCAGGTAAAGTCCGCCTCTGTCTTGATGCCCGTAAGGTAAACGCGGTTACCATCAAGGACGCGTACCCTCTTCCACTCATCGATGGAATACTAGGGAGACTGCCGAAAGCCAATTATATCACCAGTCTCGACCTAAAAGACGCCTTCTGGCAAATTCCACTCGATGAGGGCTCGAGGGACAAGACCGCCTTCACAGTGCCTGGACGACCATTATATCAGTTCGTCACAATGCCCTTTGGCCTGTGTAATGCGCCGCAAACGATGACCCGGTTGATGGACAAGGTCATCCCACCTCACCTGAAACACCAAGTGTTCGTGTACCTCGATGATCTTTTACTCATCACGGAAACGTTCGATCAACACCTCCTACTTCTACAAGAAGTAGCCCTGCACATCAGTAAGGCGGGACTCACCATCAACGTACAGAAAAGTAAGTTTGTCATGAAAGAAGTCCGATACTTAGGCCATGTCATAGGACATGGCACTATCAAAACGGATCCAGACAAAACGCGTGCGATTGATGAGTTCCCCTTACCAAAAACTGTGAAGCAGCTACGACGTTTCCTTGGTGTGTGCGGTTGGTACCGAAGGTTTGTTCGGAATTATGCAACAGTTTCAGCGCCCCTGTCAGACATGTTGCGGAAAGGGAAGTTCGTTTGGACCGAACTCAGCCGAAAGGCATTTGAAGAGCTTAAACAAGCCCTCACATCAGCTCCTGTCTTGCACAGCCCCGACTTCACGAAGCCCTTCTCCATTCATTGTGACGCAAGTCAACATGGAGTAGGAGCCGTGCTGGTGCAATTGACCGATGAAGGAGAGGAAGCTCCCATCGCCTTCATGTCCAATAAGCTGAATTCGGCCCAAAGGAACTATACTGTTTCCGAGCAAGAATGTTTGGCAGCGGTAATGGCTGTGAAGAAATTCCGAGCTTATATCGAGGGCCACCAATTCGAGATCATCACGGACCACGCGTCACTACAATGGTTGATGAACCAGGCAGATTTAAGTGGACGCCTAGCCAGATGGGCTCTTAAACTGCAAGGGTTCAAGTTCTCCATCAAACATCGGAAAGGAACCCAGAACATCGTACCCGACACTCTCTCACGGATGTTTTCCCCAGAGGGAGCCGAAATAACAATAAATGACGAGGACCCCATCGAAATAGATTTGGACAGCCCACATTTCGAATCAGATAGCTACAAAGAGTTGAGGCAAACCATAGCGACCCAACAGACACAGCTGCCTGACTTGAAGGTAATAGACGGCTATGTGTATAGACGAAACGAATACGCCACTGGTGATCCATGGCAGGAAGAAGAGTCTTGGAAACTCTGGGTACCGGAGGAAATGACACAACAGCTGATCCTCCGCGCACATGATCATCCGTTAAGTGCCCACGGAGGTTACGGTCGAACACTACGGCGACTAAAAAAATACTTCTTTTGGCCTAAAATGGCATCCCAGGTCAAAGACTACGTGAGCGCCTGTGAGACCTGTAAAGGCACCAAAGCGCCCAACCAGCCTCTTCGACCTCCTATGGGTCAACTCAACGTCCCAGAACGCGTGTTCCAGCGTCTATACATCGATCTACTCGGTCCATATCCTCGGTCTTCCATGGGACACATCGGAGCTATAGTCGTTCTAGATCAGCTCTCAAAATTCCCAATGGTGGAACCTATCCGTAAATTCACAACTCCATCGATCGTGAAATTCTTAGAGAACCGGGTATTCCATGTGTTCGGAGTTCCAGAGAGTGTGTACTCAGATAATGGGGTACAGTTCCGGTCTCGGCAGTTTAAGAGCCTACTTGAGCAGTATGGCATTGAACACCAACTGACGCCCATATACTCTCCTCAGTCCAACGCGTCAGAACGGTTGAACCGCACCCTATTGGCCGCGATCCGTTCCTACGTCCACCCATCTCAAAAGGATTGGGATCGGCGATTGTCTGCCATCACATGCGCCCTGCGATCCTCGTATCATTCCGTCACCGGTGTCGCCCCTTACTTTGCCGCCTTTGGACAGCACATGATTTGCCACGGTAAATCATACCGACTGTTACGGCAATTAAAGTGTTTGGGAGACCCGGTCGTTGCGCTGGAGCCCCACGAACGTTTAGGAGACCTCCGCCAACAGATCGGACGGAAGATTAAGGCCGCAGGTAGTGCAAATGAAGCGCAGTACAATCTCCGGTCACGATCTGCTAATTTCAAAGAAGGAGATGAAGTTTTCCGGCGAAATTTCCGCCAAAGTGACGCCGCGGGGCATTACAACGCCAAGCTGGATAGGCGATTCCTGAAAAGCCGCATAAAGAAGGTAATGGGACCTAACCGTTACTTGATAACGGATCCATCGGGAAAAGAAGTGGGGATATACCACGCGAAAGACCTGCGCCGATAGATAATTGGGCAAGTCTGTTTGTCCGTCCGCATATATTTTCAAAAACGCGCAAAGATTGTATACTTCCAGGCAAACATAGACATAAGTCAGTCCGTCCGTCTGTTAATTGTGTTCTTTTATTGTTCGTCATCTCTAGTCCCGACGCCGAAGGCAACCCGTGAGACACAGAAAGATCCTTCAGCTCCTTTTTCGTAATCCGCATTGCCTTGGGATCACGAGAAAATTAGCTGCCCTGTAGTAATCTAAGAACTATGGCTCTAAAAGCAGCGCTGACACAGGCACACAGCACGAACGCAATTTAGTAAGGATTCAGTCGATTCAGTCACCTTCCCCATCGCAACACTCGTTTTTTTTTTTCGCAGGAATAATAAGTGGAAAAATTTCCTTTGTACTTAACACCCGGGAAACAAAATTCTAAAAATGTTTAAAAAATTTCTAATGTGTAGTATCTTATTACAATATCTTTTGAAGATAATTTAACGAATTGCGGTGTAACGCGGTATGCAAATGCTTAGAACGAAACGGTTAACCCCTTTTAATTATGAATGCTAAAATCATTGTATCATTTAACCTGTTAATTATGAATGCTAAAATCATTGTATCATTTAACCTGTTAATTATGAATGCTAAAATCATTGTATCATTTAACCTGTTAATTATATGAACGCTAAAATCATTGTATCATTTAAACCCCTTAAAATTTGTCTAATTCTTCCGATTTTCCCACCTAATTACGCCTAATTATCATAAACGACAAATTGCCTTCAATTGATAACTTAATTGAACCTACAAAAGACAGTGAAAAGGGAAATTGCAAATACCGCCGTCATAAACTACAACTGATAAGGAAAAAGTACATTTGATAGCAACAAAAAAAAAAAAAACCTTCAATTGTGTGATTTCCCCCTTTCTGAATGGGTTCGTATTGTTCTACTTGCCCATAAAGTGTCGTAGTTGCTTGAGTGTGGAGAATATTAAATTGTGCTTGCGAAATTTGCATGCTATTGCGTCGTAAATCATGAAAATGGGTGATAACTACATAACAACATTGGAATTATCGGGGAGAGTGGCGCCGGCAAGTCGAGTCTTATGCTTCGTCTCACAAACGAGGAATTGGATGGAGATGGGGAGTGTTTCGCTCGTTTTCGATTGAATACGAGTTCCGAATTACGTTGGACGGTGAAGTGATTTGTTCTGATTGATTTTATTTTGCGTTGCATGCTTGAGTTTTTCATCCAAGCCATCGCCAATATCGTTGGGGATCTTGCATTTGTATTAGCAGTATTGTGTGACGAAAAACGAAATATGCACATAGACATAACGTCATCTCAGTTACGCTTACTCCGGCGTGTCATCGCTCCATCGCATGCTCCGGAGTTACATCTTGGTGTTGTTTTGTAATAATCCCTTTAAAGCGGTTTGAGTAGCGATCCCGCTATAGAAATTGCATTTCGAAAAGTCAAGTGGAATTACGGGGATTGTAGGGAGTCGGTTATGGATTTTCACGGCGGTCACGTCGGATGCGGAAAGAAACTTATCATGTCATAGGGTGTTAATATCGAAATTACCAAATACGCGTTAATGATTGCCTATCCGAATGCATATGTTAGGAAATCGGAAAGTTATCGTGGGTGAAAATAGTACAAGAGCGGTGGTGTTCATTACGGTTTCCAAGAAAAAGTGCTCGGGAATTTGGCATTTGGATGCAATAAGTGGAAGAAGATAAAATTGTTGTGGGGTTTGCGTTGGTTGAATGACGGAAAGACCGTAAATGTTTTTGGAACGGGAAAATTGATTTGAATGTGAATAAATGAGTGTCAAGTGAAAAAGAAAAATCCGCAATTGATTTATGCTTTGAAAATGGAGAGTTTTCTTTGCGGTTCTTCGTGCTGCTTCTGCGAGGTGTTGGCGATCGCGGAAAAGTTGGTGGTGCGTTGCTGCTGAAGCGTGTGCGCGACAAAGAAAAGCGTGTTTGCATCTTCCGTACAACAAAAACGAACGTTGTTGTTCAGCAGCGGAAAAAGAAAAACTTGGCGCTCGTTGTGCGCAAGTGACGTACGAAAGTAAAAATGGGAGATTGCTAGTCGGCCTTGGGTTTTCCTGCTCGCGCGGAAAACTGCTCAAGTGCAAGATAGTGTTGTGTGCGCCGGGAAAGCAGGAAATTCGCGTGGATCATTTCTCGTGAATATCACGGACTGTCTTGTGGAAACACGTCATCGCGGACGAAACTCTGGGAATAATTTTATTACCGGAAAAACTAACGAGGATTAGTTATTTCTATCCGTTTTAGTTATTTATTTCCACCCGACAAATAGTGCTCAGTGCAAGATTGCGGGACGTGAAATTTTAGTTTGTTTGATCTCAACTGTTACAAATTTTCGGTCGTCAGCAGACAACAAAGGGAAGTTATTCGTCAAGATAACGGGAAAGCCAAAACGAAAACAGTTTCAGTTTTGCCTGCTCGTGGAAGTAAATTTGTTGGGACTGTGCTGCAAGAGAGGGGGAAAATATTCTAGCGAAGAAACTCAAAGCCCGGATTTAAACATTTTTTTTATCGCGCGTCACTTGTACTGATCCATGCGCGCCAGAAAGTTTTAATGTGTTTCGTGCTGAATTTTTCACGAATTCAACCAAGAAGCCGAAAAGGAAATTCTAAAGAAAAACGTTTTAATTTGCATGAATCTCGTTATCACGTGTGCGTTTTAGCATTTACCAAAAGAAAAAAAAAAAGAAGAAGAAAAGTTGACAACGAAAATATTCCAGAAATATCGCGAGTGCTTTTAACTAATTTGCTATGCAGTATTATAACTTTACAGGACTTACTCACCTCGTCAACGAGCGCTCGTCGTCGGAAAAGGTTGGGTAAGTTCCCCTATTGTTTCATTTTTACATATATACCAATTGTTTCATTTTTACATATATACCAATTGTTTCATTTTTTATATATACCAATTGTTTCATTTTTTTTATATATACCAATTGTTTCTTTTTATTCAATTTATTCAATTAAATGGGGTAATCTTTAATATATACTGCAAATACTAATTATATCAATATTAAAAAATGTTTTAATATATACACTGAATAATTTTTGTTGAACTATTTTGATTTCTTTGCTTTGTATTTACGAGAAATCAATGAAATTAAATAAAATGATGAATTAAACGGTAAAAATCGGTCTTTCCCTTCCGGTCTTTTCCAATCGGGTATAGGACCCGGTACGGTGGCAGGCTTCCACCCCAAAATGTGAGCCAGCCACCGGGTACTTAAAAATTTTTCTGTTTCAGGAGACTTAATGGGTTGAGTGGCCCAAGCCAAGTGCCTTTTTATGGCATAGAGTTATGCAATTCAATTGTATAATTCTATGACATAAATTGGTCACCGGGGTACTCCCCTTCTGATGGGAAAGCTCATATAATTCAAGTTGTATGAGTTTTCCACTCAGAAGAGGAATACCTGGCCACTTCAACGATTTAACATTGGATTTATTCCGGTTGGGTGGGCATGAAGGGGCTCCACCACCACCCGGTTGCCCCTCTTTCATTTGTGGGCCCTGAATGTATTTGGGTAAGGACGAGGTCACCCCCAAATTAGTCTTTCTTGTCAGGTTGCACTTGTTCTCGCAACAAGTCGTAATTCCTTCGTGGAGGTTATCTACTGATTTGCGACTTCGGTCGTCCTCTCGAACTCTGCAAGCAATTCGTGAATGCGAAATGTTTTGTAGTGAGTCCTCGTGCCGGGGAAACGAACCCGCCCCACGACACCGCAATGCTAGCCTGCCAGCGCATTCACGCGTCTCCGGACGAGGGCATTCTCGGCAGGAATCAACACCTTCCTCTGCCGAGGCAGCAGAACATCGCTGCGGTCCTTCACGGACATATGAAAATCTCTTATTCACTACAGTGTAGTTCACTGTTTCGTGTTCCAGGGTTTTAATTGTTTAGAATTAGAGAAAAAATGACTATTCTTGCCGATTGTAGCCTTACGTCAGAGAATTCTGCAAATAATTTATCAGACGATCAAATTCCGCTTGATGCAATTATTCGCAGTATTATCACTTCGCGAGCTAAGGATAGACCGACAATAGAGGATATCCGCAATGATTATTACGAATATACCGGTGAAAAATTTCCTTACATCGAAGACGTATGCGACACATTGCTGAAAATTCCCGGCGTTGCAGGCTACAAAAACCAAAATGGCACATTTATATTTAACATGTTTTACACCAACCCTAAATCCCAGCATATCCTCAATATGGTACGAAATCAAAAACCCAATCAAAAGGCAGAACATAAAAAAAAAAAAACATGATTTCATATTCCAAAAATGATATGTGTTTCTTCAAAGATAATTATCATTATTTGAATAAAAACAAAAAAAAAAAAAGAGAGAAACAGATTATTACTGCAATTAATGGAGAAGAGAGGAAAGAGAAATAGTAAATGCATTAGAAACAACATTTTGTCTCATAGCAAAACAAACTGCATTCAGCATTCATTCAACACGTACGAACATTTACCCTCACATAAATACAGCAATCAAGCAACACAAAATCCCATTCAAATGGTAAAGCTTCGAAACGCACCCAACACACCTACCCCATACTACACATACTGCGCAGCCGACGCATCCGACTCATGCAACGCATCCGACTCATCCAACACCTTCGACTCATGCAACACTTGTACGAGACTGTGTAATAGTCCATACAAACATTCTCGCAAAAAAACTGCATGAGATACTACAGGGCAACCGATGCATACAACTTTGACTTCCCGCACCCACGCATAGTAATCAATTTTAGCATTCTTGAACATCCTCTTCATTTCGTTGTAACGAGTCGCAAGCGAGATGAAAACAAGCGAGAAAGGATGGTGAAGAAGAGAATGCCAGCGATAGCGGGAGTGGCATTGGCTTGTGTTGCTGGTGCTGTCGGAAGGAGTTTTGAGAGGGAAGTCTGTTCGAAACCGCGAGACAGCGCGGACGCCGCGTGGATAGAGAATCGAAATGGATTGAAATTGTGATCTCTAATCGTTATTCAGTTTTCTAATTTATAGTCGAACGTATCACTGTGATATTTAAATAAATTTTAAGGTGTTTTTGATATTTTCTAAAAGTTTTATAGTAGTGAAATCAAAATGCCTGATAAAAAAATTGAAATCAAGTACACACAACGATAATAACGGCAATCAGGAAAAATTTATGATATCTAAATGAAATTGCCGTGGAATATAACAGGTGTATGGTGTAGTTTTGGATATACGATATTTTGTGAAATCGTTTTTCGAGAGCTGAATTTACGGTGAATGCATGCCGAAATAGACGCGGAAAGATCGTAAAGTTAGAAAAAAAAAGAAAACGGAAAAGTTGAGGAAAACATTTTTTTTGCCTGAAGTGCGATACCGTTTGTGGAAAGCCGTTAGGTTAGAGAAAATGTGAAGATAAGCGCGATATTGCAGAGCTGGAATGCAAAGTTGACGTAGCGTTCGGGTTGCTTAATCAGACAAGTTAGACCCCTGTGAAATAATAATTCAATTTTTGTGGCAAAGTTGTGAAATTAGATGACACGTCGTTTTACTAATTGATGAGTTTTGAATAAAAGATCAGTGTAACAGCCGGGAAATCGGAAGCAGTGTGAGACTCCTCAATTAGCCACCGAGCACCTTTCCCCAGACATAAGTGAAGGAAACTCGCGATAGTTTGCGTGCGGTACAAGATTCGCTCCCGCTTGTACAGTGGCAGTTTTCCGCCGACTGGCCGATTGAATTGTCGCGTATCTCATCGTTCTGTAGGAATTTACTGCACACCGGAGGGGAACGAGATTTTATATGACTTTTGACGGAATCAGCGGAACGCCCGTACTCCAAAGAGCTCATTTGTCTCCACCGATAAGACGGAAGTTAGCTAGGTCGCGTATGAATTCACATAGGCAATAATTGAGTCATAGGACTTCAAAATTTTCTAGTAATAGACATCGGAAACTTCAGCCGTTTTAGGGAAACGTGAGGCAATCATTGATTGCATTCGATTAGGCGCCCGTTATTTTTTTTTTTTAAATTGATTGAAGTTTGTGAAAGTAATAATTACTGCTAAATTTATTTTGATAACGAGTTATAATTAAATGAAACCAGTTAGTGCGAGTGGATTTTGTTTTCGGTTATACAACATTTACAGGCCTTACCCGCCCCGAACACGAGCGCTCGTAGGAGGAGGTTTAGGGTAAGTACCCTTTATTTTGCTCTAAATTTTCTTTGTTTTTTTGCATGTCATATTATATTAAATATTTATATATATCATGATGGCCCCACGCATTACGTGAGTGAGGTCGTATTAAGTACCTTTTTGAAGTATCATTCCAAAAGCAACTGCTGCTCGTTTTAATAATTTTCTTTTGCCGTCTTCGCCAAGCGCAAGCACAAAAATAGAAAAATCCTAATTGAAAAAGATTGCGGGTAGTATAGATTTCCGAAAAGAGAGTCGATTCAGGACGACATTGGTTCTAAAAGGAAGGAATCTTGTAAAAAGATAAATAGAATGTCTAGATAAATAACGATTGTTATTTTGCATAGAAAAATATTGTAGATATCATCGGATGAAGTCAAGAAAAGGAGAATCTAATGTGAAAACATATCGTTTACATTATATAATTGTTTGCTATTTATTTAAAAAAAAAAAAAAAGAAATCTATTGAGGTGAATTATATCAAGTTGCTAGACTAATTTGTTTCCTTTCACTTTTAATCACAGTAAATTAGTTACTTTACAACTTTTATAAAACTTTTCGTAATGAGATTGCGTAATAAAACGGACGAAATGTCAAGTTAAGAGAATACTCTTCGGTCTTTCCTTTCGTCCGACTCTAACCGGGTATAGGACCCGATACGGTGGCAGGCTTCCACCTCAAAACATGAGCCAGCCACCGGGTGCTCTTTAATTCTTCTTTTGTTTCAGGTGACGTCGCGGGTTGAGTGGCCCAAGCAGAATGCCTCTTTATGGCATAGAGTTATACAATCGAATTGCATAATTCTATGACATAAATTGGTCACCGGGGTACTCCCCTTCTGATGGGAAAGTTTATACAAGTCAAGTTGTATGAGTTTTCCACTCAGAAGAGGAATACCTGGCCACTGCAACAAAATATGGATTTAAATCCGGTTGGGTGGGTGCGAAGGGGCTCCATCACCACCCGGTTGCCCTTCTCTCATTTGTGGGCCCTGAGCTTCGTCGGGTAACGACGAAGTTGCCCTAAGTCCGCCCCTTTTTACATGTCCCACTTGTTCTCGGAACAAGTCCTTTTTCTCTCGGTGTAGTTACCTACACTTTTTGCGACTTCGGTCGCCTCGTTTTAGCTTGACCAGGAGAAATTCGTGAGTGCGAAATTTTTTGTAGTGGGTCCTCTTGCTGGGGAAATGAACCCGCCCCACGACACCGCAATGCTAGCCTGGCAGCGCATTCACGCGTCCCCAGACGAGGGCATTCTCGGCAGATATCTCCATCTTCTTCTGCCAAGGCAGCAGAACATCGCTGCAGTCCTTTACGGACTTTTGAAACTTTAATAATTCACTACAAATGGCGCCCAACGTGGGGCCCGAAATGCCCGGCTGTATCATCAGTCGTGAGCACGAGACCGTCCATCGTCTCTAGGTGTCCCTACAAGGTGTCAAGATTATTGGCGGGTAGGTAACTCCCGAGGGTTTTTGCACTAATCGTGCCCCAGCAAGTCTAGTAACTTCCGAACGTGTGTTGTCTTTGGACGTCAATATCGTTTGGTCCTGCTTTTGAATTATACTTTGGTGGTTTACCACCATTGTATGACTAGTAAGGCCAAATGATATTAGAGTCCCTATTTGTATTCGGAAGTTACTATGTCAACATCCATTTTGCGGAGGATTCTGATCCGCTCCCCAAACCAGCGGTGCCTGAGTGTCTTACATTACATGGATCTTGATTTCATGTGATTGGCTGAATAGCTAATCCATGACTATCCATGACAAGACACGCGCTGCTTGTGGATCAGAATTCAACCCTGGGATGACAAGTTGTAACTTGTAAAATCTTGCGGATGAGCGAGCACTTCTGAACCCTGATTCTCATGGTGCCGCAAGAGAGTTGTTCCTGAAACGCTATAGAAGGAATGTGCCATTGGTGTCCATACTTGGAAAGAGGGACAGAATGGAAAGACCGAACTTTCATGATAGATATCCTTTTTTTTTTTTGTTGAGGTTCGATTATAGTTCGCCACTGACGGCCACTTGGGAATTATATATATTTCACGTCATTTTTCACATTTTTCTTATATATTCATTTTGACAGGTTACGTTATATATTAGTAGTATTAAGTTTTCTATACTAAAAATCAATTGTTTCAGCAATGGCTACCAAACGCACGCCAGACAAGCGCAGGTTGCGTTCGGAAGCAGGGCCCACGACATTGTGTGTCATCTGTCAGCAAGCACGAAATGATGGAACGTCCGTACAAACGTTGGCGTGCGGACATGAGTTCCATGAAGCCTGCGTGACCCAGCATCTACTAGTCAGTCGGACTTGCCCTTTATGCCGTCAACCAGCCACGTCAGCGGGTCTACCTTCCAGCCACATAGAGCTTCCAGCTGCTCAAGGGGCGGTGCCCAAACCAAAGAACCGGCGGGATCAGGTTCCAACAGCGGCTGATGAGCCTGATGTAATGGGCCGAGCCGAAGCAGTGCCGCCTGCGGAAGAGCCGAGACCCACTGTGGCTGTGGAGGCGACCGTCATACAAGATTTGATGGCGCTTATGCTAGACTTGACCACCCGGGTAGCCTCGCTGGAAAGCCAGAAGGAGAATCCAGTACCACCTCGGCCAAGAACGCCTCCGATGTGGGATTCGGACCTAAATCCATGGGATTTTCCAGTAGACTCGCGGCGCAATCACGAACGAATCCCGCCCGGTGCGGCAATGAATCCATTGGCTCCAGTGTACCGGCCCCGACTGAGCCAAGCACCGGCAATAACTCAGGTACCCTACGGTAGATATGGACGAATTGGTATTGGACAAGATTCTTGCTAGATGGCAGCGTCCGGACGAGTCTTTCCATCAATATCGAGCCGATATCCTTCGGCTGAATGACCAGTTGTCAAAGCCGATGTCTTCTACCCAATTGCTGCGGTTGCTAAAGCGCAATCTAAGGCCGGAGCTTCGTCGCCATATCGTGAACTCCGATCCCCAGAGTATGGAGGCACTGCTGAGGACTGTGCGTCGCCTGGAAGGGTTTGAGGAAGACCTCCGGGACCGGCCCTACTTACTAGCTAGGACGGGTCCTCGGCGAGGAATCGCGGAATTGGCCCCAGATTATACCACCATGGATCTGGAGGAAGATATGGACCGGGACCAGCTTGCTGTAGCAGCGGTGGGAAGCCTTACGACCTGCTGGAATTGCAATCAAACCGGACACCGGTTCATTTCATGTCGAGCAGAGCGTAAGTTTTTCTGCTACGGTTGCGGCAAGCCGGACACTGAATGTGCCGCGCAAAAAAACGGCCGAAAGAGTACCCGACCACCTCAGCGGTACTCGAAGCCCGCGCAGTAGCTCCTCAGCCAGCTGCTCACCCCAATAACCCACCAGCCATGACCACCATGACTGCGGATGTTCACTCTCCTCCGGAGACCTCGCCAACGACAATATTAAAGCGACCACCGCAGTCACTGCCAGAAGAACCCCGGCAGCCTCAAATACGCACTCTAAAACCTTATCATGTTCGACTGCAGGAATATCGGGTGGCTCGAGAGCGAATATTCGCTTCCGAAGTAGTCACTTCCCGCCCGTGCAAGACAAAATGGTCAACCCGTCGTTGGCGGAATTTCCGCAAGAGAGTGCGCACCTGCCGTCAAACCCTAAACTCTTGTAACATCTCGGAGGTTGCTGAGAATGAGATCAGACCTTATCATCCAATTAAAGTGTTGGGCGAAACCGTGTTTGCATTGATCGACACGGGTGCCAGTATCAGTTGTCTTGCCTCGAGCTTTGGCTCGAAGGTGCTCCAAGAATATCCGACCTTGATTAAATCCTGGCGCACTGAAATCAGTACAGCTGATGGCACCAAACACCCTATACGAGGTAAACTAACCACACCCGTGACGTTCAGGGGCCAGACGAAGGATATTACTTTCTACATTATCCCGTCTTTGACCCAGAATGTGTACCTTGGCGTCGATTTCGTCCTTCGCTTTGGACTGGCCTCCGATTTATTCACAGATTTGTCTTTAAATACCAGATATGTCAACGAACTCACTTCTGTTCCCGATAGGCATGAACTGACGCCTAACCAACGGCAACGCCTGGAAGCATCCATCGCTGCTTTTCCATCTTACGCTACCCAAGGCCTTAGCCGCACCACCCTAGTCTCACACGCCATCGACGTTGGCGATAGTAAGCCGATTAAGCAGAGACACTATGCCATCTCACCGGCCATGGAGAAATTGGTGTATGCGGAGCTGGATAGGATGCTCGAGTTGGGGGTTATAGAGGAGTCCCAAAGTGCCTGGTCCTCACCGGTAACCTTGGTAGTGAAGCCAGGTAAAGTCCGCCTTTGTCTAGATGCCCGTAAGATAAACGCGGTCACCATCAAGGACGCGTACCCTCTTCCACTCATCGATGGAATACTAGGGGGACTGCCGAAAGCCAATTATATCACCAGTCTCGACCTAAAAGACGCCTTCTGGCAAATTCCACTCGATGAGGGGTCGAGGGATAAGACCGCCTTCACAGTGTCTGGACGACCATTATATCAGTTCGTCACAATGCCCTTTGGCCTGTGGAACGCGCCGCAAACGATGACTCGGCTGATGGACAAGGTCATCCCACCTCACCTGAAACACCAAGTGTTCGTGTACCTGGATGATCTGTTACTCATCACGGAAACGTTCGACCAACACCTCCTACTCCTACAAGAAGTAGCCCTGCACATCAGTAAGGCGGGACTCACCATCAACATACAGAAAAGTAAGTTTGTCATGAAAAAAGTCCGCTACCTAGGACATGTCATAGGACATGGCACTATCAAAACGGATCCAGACAAAACTCGTGCGATTGATGAGTTCCCCTTATCATAAACAGTTAAGCAGCTACGACGTTTCCTTGGTGTGTGCGGTTGGTACCGAAGGTTTGTTCGGAATTACGCAACAGTTTCAGCGCCCCTGTCAGACATGCTGCGGAAAGGGAAGTTCATTTGGACCGAACTCAGCCGAAAGGCATTTGAAGAGCTAAAACAAGCCCTCACATCAGCTCCGGTCTTGCACAGCCCCGACTTCACTAAGCCCTTCTCCATTCATTGTGACGCAAGTCAACATGGAGTTGGAGCCGTGCTGGTGCAATTGACCGAAGAAAGAGAGGAAGCTCCCATCGCCTTCATGTCCAATAAGCTGAATTCGGCCCAAAGAAACTATACTGTGTCCGAGCAGGAATGTTTGGCAGCGGTAATGGCTGTGAAAAAATTCCGGGCTTATATCGAGGGCCACCAATTCGAGATCATCACGGACCACGCTTCGCTACAATGGTTGATGAACCAGGCAGATTTACATGGACTCCTAGCAAGATGGGCTCTTAAACTGCAAGGGTTCAAGTTTTCCATCAAACATCGGAAAGGGACCCAGAACATCGTACCCGACACTCTCTCACGAATGTTTTCCCCAGAGGGAGCCGAATTGACAATAAATGACGAGGACCCCATCGAAATAGATTTGGACAGCCCACATTTCGAAGCAGACAGCTACAAAGAGTTGAGGCAAACCATCGCGACCCAACAATCGCAGCTGCCTGATTTGAAGGTAATAGACGGCTACGTGTATAGACGAAATGAATACGCCACTGGTGATCCATGGCAGGAAGAAGAGTCCTGGAAACTCTGGATACCGGAGGAAATGACACAACATCTGATCCTCCGCGCACATGACCATCCTTTAAGTGCCCACGGAGGTTACGGTCGGACGTTACGGCGACTCAAGAAATACTTCTTTTAGCCTAAAATGGCATCCCAGGTCAAAGACTACGTGAGCGCCTGTGAGACCTGTAAAGGCACCAAAGCGCCCAACCAGCCTCTTCGACCTCCTATGGGCCAACTCAACGTCCCAGAACGCGTATTCCAACGTCTATACATAGATCTACTCGGTCCATATCCTCGGTCATCCATGGGACACATCGGAGCTATAGTCGTTCTAGACCAGCTCTCAAAAATCCCACTGGTGGAACCAATCCGTAAATTCACAACTCCATCTATCGTGAAATTCCTAGAGAACCGGGTATTCCATGTGTGCGGGGTTCCAGAGAGTGTGTACTCGGACAACGGAGTACAGTTCCGGTCTCGGCAGTTTAAGGGCCTACTCGAGCAGTATGGCGTTGAACACCAACTGACGCCCATATACTCTCCTCAGTCTAACGCCTCCGAACGGTTGAACCGCACCCTATTGGCCGCGATCCGTTCCTACGTCCACCCATCTCAAAAAGATTGGGATCGGCGATTGTCCGCCATCACATGCGCCCTGCGATCCTCGTATCATTCCGTCACCGGTGTCGCCCCTTACTTTGCCGCCTTTGGACAGTACATGATTTGCCACGGTAAATCATACCGGCTGTTACGGCAATTGAAGTGTTTGGGACACCCCGTCGTTGCGCTGGAGCCCCACGAGCGTTTAGGAGACCTCCGCCAACAAATCGGACGGAAGATTAAGGCCGCGGGACGTGCAAATGAGGCGCAGTACAATCTCAGATCACGATCTGCCAATTTCAAAGATAGAGATGAAGTTTTCCGGCGCAATTTCCGCCAAAGTGACGCCGCGGGGAATTACAACGCCAAGCTGGACAGGCGATTCTTGAAAAGCCGCATAAAAAAGGTAATGGGACCTAACCGTTACCTGATAACGGACCCATCGGGAAAAGAAGTGGGGATATACCACGCGAAAGACCTGCGCCGATAGATAATTAGTCACGTCTGTTTTGTCCGTCCGCATATATTTTCAAAAACGCGCAAGGGTTGTATACTTCCGGCCAAACATAAACATAAGTCAGTCCGTCCGTCTGTCAATTGTGTTTTTCTTTTATTGTTCGTCACTTCTTGTCCCGACGCCGAAGACAACCCATGGTACACTGAAAGATCCTTCAGCTCCTTTTTCGCAATCCACATCGCCTTGGGATCGCGAGAAAATTAGCTGCCCTGTAGTAATCGAGTAGGTAAGGCTCAAAAAGCCAGCGTGCGAGAGTTCTATGGAAACCAAACCGAATTTGCCAACATCATTCCTTCGATATGCTTCCATCCGATACATGATTTTGGTAGCTTATTCTATTAGAAAAGACGTGAAAATATGGGACTGGCGAACGAATCGGCTGTTATACAATTTGGATGGGAAATCAAGAACCAGGTTCATGAAATTCAACCCTCTAAGCAATATGCTCATTACTATACAATCCTATGAACAGTATAGTACAATGAATTGCGAGAGTTTTGAATAAAAATAAAATAATCTGTACCTCTTCCTAACATAATGAAATCGTCTTTCATTCTGTGTAGTTCACTGTTTCGTGTTCCAGGGTTTTAATTGTTTAGAATTAGAGAAAAAATAACTATTGTTGCCGATTGTAGCCTTACGTCAGAGAATTCTGCAAATAATTTATCAGACGATCAAATTCCGCTTGATGCAATTATTCGCAGTATTATCACTTCGCGAGCTAAGGATAGACCGACAATAGAGGATATCCGCAATGATTATTACGAATATACCGGTGAAAAATTTCCTTACATCGAAGACGTATGCGACACATTGCTGAAAATTCCCGGCGTTGCAGGCTACAAAAACCAAAATGGCACATTTATATTTAACATGTTTTACACCAACCCTAAATCCCAGCATATCCTCAATATGGTACGAAATCAAAAACCCAATCAAAAGGCAGAACATAAAAAAAAAAAAACATGATTTCATATTCCAAAAATGATATGTGTTTCTTCAAAGATAATTATCATTATTTGAATAAAAACAAAAAAAAAAAAAGAGAGAAACAGATTATTACTGCAATTAATGGAGAAGAGAGGAAAGAGAAATAGTAAATGCATTAGAAACAACATTTTGTCTCATAGCAAAACAAACTGCATTCAGCATTCATTCAACACGTACGAACATTTACCCTCACATAAATACAGCAATCAAGCAACACAAAATCCCATTCAAATGGTAAAGCTTCGAAACGCACCCAACACACCTACCCCATACTACACATACTGCGCAGCCGACGCATCCGACTCATGCAACGCATCCGACTCATCCAACACCTTCGACTCATGCAACACTTGTACGAGACTGTGTAATAGTCCATACAAACATTCTCGCAAAAAAACTGCATGAGATACTACAGGGCAACCGATGCATACAACTTTGACTTCCCGCACCCACGCATAGTAATCAATTTTAGCATTCTTGAACATCCTCTTCATTTCGTTGTAACGAGTCGCAAGCGAGATGAAAACAAGCGAGAAAGGATGGTGAAGAAGAGAATGCCAGCGATAGCGGGAGTGGCATTGGCTTGTGTTGCTGGTGCTGTCGGAAGGAGTTTTGAGAGGGAAGTCTGTTCGAAACCGCGAGACAGCGCGGACGCCGCGTGGATAGAGAATCGAAATGGATTGAAATTGTGATATCTAATCGTTATTCAGTTTTCTAATTTATAGTCGAACGTATCACTGTGATATTTAAATAAATTTTAAGGTGTTTTTGATATTTTCTAAAAGTTTTATAGTAGTGAAATCAAAATGCCTGATAAAAAATTGAAATCAAGTACACACAACGATAATAACGGCAATCAGGAAAAATTTATGATATCTAAATGAAATTGCCGTGGAATATAACAGGTGTATGGTGTAGTTTTGGATATACGATATTTTGTGAAATCGTTTTTCGAGAGCTGAATTTACGGTGAATGCATGCCGAAATAGACGCGGAAAGATCGTAAAGTTAGAAAAAAAAAGAAAACGGAAAAGTTGAGGAAAACATTTTTTTTGCCTGAAGTGCGATACCGTTTGTGGAAAGCCGTTAGGTTAGAGAAAATGTGAAGATAAGCGCGATATTGCAGAGCTGGAATGCAAAGTTGACGTAGCGTTCGGGTTGCTTAATCAGACAAGTTAGACCCCTGTGAAATAATAATTCAATTTTTGTGGCAAAGTTGTGAAATTAGATGACACGTCGTTTTACTAATTGATGAGTTTTGAATAAAAGATCAGTGTAACAGCCGGGAAATCGGAAGCAGTGTGAGACTCCTCAATTAGCCACCGAGCACCTTTCCCCAGACATAAGTGAAGGAAACTCGCGATAGTTTGCGTGCGGTACAAGATTCGCTCCCGCTTGTACAGTGGCAGTTTTCCGCCGACTGGCCGATTGAATTGTCGCGTATCTCATCGTTCTGTAGGAATTTACTGCACACCGGAGGGGAACGAGATTTTATATGACTTTTGACGGAATCAGCGGAACGCCCGTACTCCAAAGAGCTCATTTGTCTCCACCGATAAGACGGAAGTTAGCTAGGTCGCGTATGAATTCACATAGGCAATAATTGAGTCATAGGACTTCAAAATTTTCTAGTAATACACATCGGAAACTTCAGCCGTTTTAGGGAAACGTGAGGCAATCATTGATTGCATTCGATTAGGCGCCCGTTATTTTTTTTTTTAAATTGATTGAAGTTTGTGAAAGTAATAATTACTGCTAAATTTATTTTGATAACGAGTTATAATTAAATGAAACCAGTTAGTGCGAGTGGATTTTGTTTTCGGTTATACAACATTTACAGGCCTTACCCGCCCCGAACACGAGCGCTCGTAGGAGGAGGTTTAGGGTAAGTACCCTTTATTTTGCTCTAAATTTTCTTTGTTTTTTTGCATGTCATATTATATTAAATATTTATATATATCATGATGGCCCCACGCATTACGTGAGTGAGGTCGTATTAAGTACCTTTTTGAAGTATCATTCCAAAAGCAACTGCTGCTCGTTTTAATAATTTTCTTTTGCCATCTTCGCCAAGCGCAAGCACAAAAATAGAAAAATCCTAATTGAAAAAGATTGCGGGTAGTATAGATTTCCGAAAAGAGAGTCGATTCAGGACGACATTGGTTCTAAAAGGAAGGAATCTTGTAAAAAGATAAATAGAATGTCTAGATAAATAACGATTGTTATTTTGCATAGAAAAATATTGTAGATATCATCGGATGAAGTCAAGAAAAGGAGAATCTAATGTGAAAACATATCGTTTACATTATATAATTGTTTGTTATTTATTTAAAAAAAAAAAAAAGAAATCTATTGAGGTGAATTATATCAAGTTGCTAGACTAATTTGTTTCCTTTCACTTTTAATCACAGTAAATTAGTTACTTTACAACTTTTATAAAACTTTTCGTAATGAGATTGCGTAATAAAACGGACGAAATGTCAAGTTAAGAGAATACTCTTCGGTCTTTCCTTTCGTCCGACTCTAACCGGGTATAGGACCCGGTACGGTGGCAGGCTTCCACCTCAAAACATGAGCCAGCCACCGGGTGCTCTTTAATTCTTCTTTTGTTTCAGGTGACGTCGCGGGTTGAGTGGCCCAAGCAGAATGCCTCTTTATGGCATAGAGTTATACAATCGAATTGCATAATTCTATGACATAAATTGGTCACCGGGGTACTCCCCTTCTGATGGGAAAGTTTACACAAGTCAAGTTGTATGAGTTTTCCACTCAGAAGAGGAATACCTGGCCACTGCAACAAAATATGGATTTAAATCCGGTTGGGTGGGTGCGAAGGGGCTCCATCACCACCCGGTTGCCCTTCTCTCATTTGTGGGCCCTGAGCTTCGTCGGGTAACGACGAAGTTGCCCTAAGTCCGCCCCTTTTTACATGTCCCACTTGTTCTCGGAACAAGTCCTTTTTCTCTCGGTGTAGTTACCTACACTTTTTGCGACTTCGGTCGCCTCGTTTTAGCTTGACCAGGAGAAATTCGTGAGTGCGAAATTTTTTGTAGTGGGTCCTCTTGCTGGGGAAATGAACCCGCCCCACGACACCGCAATGCTAGCCTGGCAGCGCATTCACGCGTCCCCAGACGAGGGCATTCTCGGCAGATATCTCCATCTTCTTCTGCCAAGGCAGCAGAACATCGCTGCAGTCCTTTACGGACTTTTGAAACTTTAATAATTCACTACAAATGGCGCCCAACGTGGGGCCCGAAATGCCCGGCTGTATCATCAGTCGTGAGCACGAGACCGTCCATCGTCTCTAGGTGTCCCTACAAGGTGTCAAGATTATTGGCGGGTAGGTAACTCCCGAGGGTTTTTGCACTAATCGTGCCCCAGCAAGTCTAGTAACTTCCGAACGTGTGTTGTCTTTGGACGTCAATATCGTTTGGTCCTGCTTTTGAATTATACTTTGGTGGTTTACCACCATTGTATGACTAGTAAGGCCAAATGATATTAGAGTCCCTATTTGTATTCGGAAGTTACTATGTCAACATCCATTTTGCGGAGGATTCTGATCCGCTCCCCAAACCAGCGGTGCCTGAGTGTCTTACATTACATGGATCTTGATTTCATGTGATTGGCTGAATAGCTAATCCATGACTATCCATGACAAGACACGCGCTGCTTGTGGATCAGAATTCAACCCTGGGATGACAAGTTGTAACTTGTAAAATCTTGCGGATGAGCGAGCACTTCTGAACCCTGATTCTCATGGTGCCGCAAGAGAGTTGTTCCTGAAACGCTATAGAAGGAATGTGCCATTGGTGTCCATACTTGGAAAGAGGGACAGAATGGAAAGACCGAACTTTCATGATAGATATCCTAACTATTTTTTTTGAGGTTCGATTATAGTTCGCCACTGACGGCCACTTGGGAATTATATATATTTCACGTCATTTTTCACATTTTTCTTATATATTCATTTTGACAGGTTACGTTATATATTAGTAGTATTAAGTTTTCTATACTAAAAATCAATTGTTTCAGCAATGGCTACCAAACGCACGCCAGACAAGCGCAGGTTGCGTTCGGAAGCAGGGCCCACGACATTGTGTGTCATCTGTCAGCAAGCACGAAATGATGGAACGTCCGTACAAACGTTGGCGTGCGGACATGAGTTCCATGAAGCCTGCGTGACCCAGCATCTACTAGTCAGTCGGACTTGCCCTTTATGCCGTCAACCAGCCACGTCAGCGGGTCTACCTTCCAGCCACATAGAGCTTCCAGCTGCTCAAGGGGCGGTGCCCAAACCAAAGAACCGGCGGGATCAGGTTCCAACAGCGGCTGATGAGCCTGATGTAATGGGCCGAGCCGAAGCAGTGCCGCCTGCGGAAGAGCCGAGACCCACTGTGGCTGTGGAGGCGACCGTCATACAAGATTTGATGGCGCTTATGCTAGACTTGACCACCCGGGTAGCCTCGCTGGAAAGCCAGAAGGAGAATCCAGTACCACCTCGGCCAAGAACGCCTCCGATGTGGGATTCGGACCTAAATCCATGGGATTTTCCAGTAGACTCGCGGCGCAATCACGAACGAATCCCGCCCGGTGCGGCAATGAATCCATTGGCTCCAGTGTACCGGCCCCGACTGAGCCAAGCACCGGCAATAACTCAGGTACCCTACGGTAGATATGGACGAATTGGTATTGGACAAGATTCTTGCTAGATGGCAGCGTCCGGACGAGTCTTTCCATCAATATCGAGCCGATATCCTTCGGCTGAATGACCAGTTGTCAAAGCCGATGTCTTCTACCCAATTGCTGCGGTTGCTAAAGCGCAATCTAAGGCTGGAGCTTCGTCGCCATATCGTGAACTCCGATCCCCAGAGTATGGAGGCACTGCTGAGGACTGTGCGTCGCCTGGAAGGGTTTGAGGAAGACCTCCGGGACCGGCCCTACTTACTAGCTAGGACGGGTCCTCGGCGAGGAATCGCGGAATTGGCCCCAGATTATACCACCATGGATCTGGAGGAAGATATGGACCGGGACCAGCTTGCTGTAGCAGCGGTGGGAAGCCTTACGACCTGCTGGAATTGCAATCAAACCGGACACCGGTTCATTTCATGTCGAGCAGAGCGTAAGTTTTTCTGCTACGGTTGCGGCAAGCCGGACACTGAATGTGCCGCGCAAAAAAACGGCCGAAAGAGTACCCGACCACCTCAGCGGTACTCGAAGCCCGCGCAGTAGCTCCTCAGCCAGCTGCTCACCCCAATAACCCACCAGCCATGACCACCATGACTGCGGATGTTCACTCTCCTCCGGAGACCTCGCAAACGACAATATTAAAGCGACCACCGCAGTCACTGCCAGAAGAACCCCGGCAGCCTCAAATACGCACTCTAAAACCTTATCATGTTCGACTGCAGGAACATCGGGTGGCTCGAGAGCGAATATTCGCTTCCGAAGTAGTCACTTCCCGCCCGTGCAAGACAAAATGGTCAACCCGTCGTTGGCGGAATTTCCGCAAGAGAGTGCGCACCTGCCGTCAAACCCTAAACTCTTGTAACATCTCGGAGGTTGCTGAGAATGAGATCAGACCTTATCATCCAATTAAAGTGTTGGGCGAAACCGTGTTTGCATTGATCGACACGGGTGCCAGTATCAGTTGTCTTGCCTCGAGCTTTGGCTCGAAGGTGCTCCAAGAATATCCGACCTTGATTAAATCCTGGCGCACTGAAATCAGTACAGCTGATGGCACCAAACACCCTATACGAGGTAAACTAACCACACCCGTGACGTTCAGGGGCCAGACGAAGGATATTACTTTCTACATTATCCCGTCTTTGACTCAGAATGTGTACCTTGGCGTCGATTTCGTCCTTCGCTTTGGACTGGCCTCCGATTTATTCACAGATTTGTCTTTAAATACCAGATATGTCAACGAACTCACTTCTGTTCCCGATAGGCATGAACTGACGCCTAACCAACGGCAACGCCTGGAAGCATCCATCGCTGCTTTTCCATCTTACGCTACCCAAGGCCTTAGCCGCACCACCCTAGTCTCACACGCCATCGACGTTGGCGATAGTAAGCCGATTAAGCAGAGACACTATGCCATCTCACCGGCCATGGAGAAATTGGTGTATGCGGAGCTGGATAGGATGCTCGAGTTGGGGGTTATAGAGGAGTCCCAAAGTGCCTGGTCCTCACCGGTAACCTTGGTAGTGAAGCCAGGTAAAGTCCGCCTTTGTCTAGATGCCCGTAAGATAAACGCGGTCACCATCAAGGACGCGTACCCTCTTCCACTCATCGATGGAATACTAGGGGGACTGCCGAAAGCCAATTATATCACCAGTCTCGACCTAAAAGACGCCTTCTGGCAAATTCCACTCGATGACCGCCTTCACAGTGTCTGGACGACCATTATATCAGTTCGTCACAATGCCCTTTGGCCTGTGGAACGCGCCGCAAACGATGACTCGGCTGATGGACAAGGTCATCCCACCTCACCTGAAACACCAAGTGTTCGTGTACCTGGATGATCTGTTACTCATCACGGAAACGTTCGACCAACACCTCCTACTCCTACAAGAAGTAGCCCTGCACATCAGTAAGGCGGGACTCACCATCAACATACAGAAAAGTAAGTTTGTCATGAAAAAAGTCCGCTACCTAGGACATGTCATAGGACATGGCACTATCAAAACGGATCCAGACAAAACTCGTGCGATTGATGAGTTCCCCTTATCATAAACAGTTAAGCAGCTACGACGTTTCCTTGGTGTGTGCGGTTGGTACCGACGGTTTGTTCGGAATTACGCAACAGTTTCAGCGCCCCTGTCAGACATGCTGCGGAAAGGGAAGTTCATTTGGACCGAACTCAGCCGAAAGGCATTTGAAGAGCCAAAACAAGCCCTCACATCAGCTCCGGTCTTGCACAGCCCCGACTTCACTAAGCCCTTCTCCATTCATTGTGACGCAAGTCAACATGGAGTTGGAGCCGTGCTGGTGCAATTGACCGAAGAGAGAGAGGAAGCTCCCATCGCCTTCATGTCCAATAAGCTGAATTCGGCCCAAAGAAACTATACTGTGTCCGAGCAGGAATGTTTGGCAGCGGTAATGGCTGTGAAAAAATTCCGGGCTTATATCGAGGGCCACCAATTCGAGATCATCACGGACCACGCTTCGCTACAATGGTTGATGAACCAGGCAGATTTACATGGACTCCTAGCAAGATGGGCTCTTAAACTGCAAGGGTTCAAGTTTTCCATCAAACATCGGAAAGGGACCCAGAACATCGTACCCGACACTCTCTCACGAATGTTTTCCCCAGAGGGAGCCGAATTGACAATAAATGACGAGGACCCCATCGAAATAGATTTGGACAGCACACATTTCGAAGCAGACAGCTACAAAGAGTTGAGGCAAACCATCGCGACCCAACAATCGCAGCTGCCTGATTTGAAGGTAATAGACGGCTACGTGTATAGACGAAATGAATACGCCACTGGTGATCCATGGCAGGAAGAAGAGTCCTGGAAACTCTGGATACCGGAGGAAATGACACAACATCTGATCCTCCGCGCACATGACCATCCTTTAAGTGCCCACGGAGGTTACGGTCGGACGTTACGGCGACTCAAGAAATACTTCTTTTAGCCTAAAATGGCATCCCAGGTCAAAGACTACGTGAGCGCCTGTGAGACCTGTAAAGGCACCAAAGCGCCCAACCAGCCTCTTCGACCCCCTATGGGCCAACTCAACGTCCCAGAACGCGTATTCCAACGTCTATACATAGATCTACTCGGTCCATATCCTCGGTCATCCATGGGACACATCGGAGCTATAGTCGTTCTAGACCAGCTCTCAAAAATCCCACTGGTGGAACCAATCCGTAAATTCACAACTCCATCTATCGTGAAATTCCTAGAGAACCGGGTATTCCATGTGTGCGGGGTTCCAGAGAGTGTGTACTCGGACAACGGAGTACAGTTCCGGTCTCGGCAGTTTAAGGGCCTACTCGAGCAGTATGGCGTTGAACACCAACTGACGCCCATATACTCTCCTCAGTCTAACGCCTCCGAACGGTTGAACCGCACCCTATTGGCCGCGATCCGTTCCTACGTCCACCCATCTCAAAAAGATTGGGATCGGCGATTGTCCGCCATCACATGCGCCCTGCGATCCTCGTATCATTCCGTCACCGGTGTCGCCCCTTACTTTGCCGCCTTTGGACAGTACATGATTTGCCACGGTAAATCATACCGGCTGTTACGGCAATTGAAGTGTTTGGGACACCCCGTCGTTGCGCTGGAGCCCCACGAGCGTTTAGGAGACCTCCGCCAACAAATCGGACGGAAGATTAAGGCCGCGGGACGTGCAAATGAGGCGCAGTACAATCTCAGATCACGATCTGCCAATTTCAAAGATAGAGATGAAGTTTTCCGGCGCAATTTCCGCCAAAGTGACGCCGCGGGGAATTACAACGCCAAGCTGGACAGGCGATTCTTGAAAAGCCGCATAAAAAAGGTAATGGGACCTAACCGTTACCTGATAACGGACCCATCGGGAAAAGAAGTGGGGATATACCACGCGAAAGACCTGCGCCGATAGATAATTAGTCACGTCTGTTTTGTCCGTCCGCATATATTTTCAAAAACGCGCAAGGGTTGTATACTTCCGGCCAAACATAAACATAAGTCAGTCCGTCCGTCTGTCAATTGTGTTTTTCTTTTATTGTTCGTCACTTCTTGTCCCGACGCCGAAGACAACCCATGGTACACTGAAAGATCCTTCAGCTCCTTTTTCGCAATCCACATCGCCTTGGGATCGCGAGAAAATTAGCTGCCCTGTAGTAATCGAGTAGGTAAGGCTCAAAAAGCCAGCGTGCGAGAGTTCTATGGAAACCAAACCGAATTTGCCAACATCATTCCTTCGATATGCTTCCATCCGATACATGATTTTGGTAGCTTATTCTATTAGAAAAGACGTGAAAATATGGGACTGGCGAACGAATCGGCTGTTATACAATTTGGATGGGAAATCAAGAACCAGGTTCATGAAATTCAACCCTCTAAGCAATATGCTCATTACTATACAATCCTATGAACAGTATAGTACAATGAATTGCGAGAGTTTTGAATAAAAATAAAATAATCTGTACCTCTTCCTAACATAATGAAATCGTCTTTCATTCTGTGTAGTTCACTGTTTCGTGTTCCAGGGTTTTAATTGTTTAGAATTAGAGAAAAAATGACTATTCTTGCCGATTGTAGCCTTACGTCAGAGAATTCTGCAAATAATTTATCAGACGATCAAATTCCGCTTGATGCAATTATTCGCAGTATTATCACTTCGCGAGCTAAGGATAGACCGACAATAGAGGATATCCGCAATGATTATTACGAATATACCGGTGAAAAATTTCCTTACATCGAAGACGTATGCGACACATTGCTGAAAATTCCCGGCGTTGCAGGCTACAAAAACCAAAATGGCACATTTATATTTAACATGTTTTACACCAACCCTAAATCCCAGCATATCCTCAATATGGTACGAAATCAAAAACCCAATCAAAAGGCAGAACATAAAAAAAAAAAAACATGATTTCATATTCCAAAAATGATATGTGTTTCTTCAAAGATAATTATCATTATTTGAATAAAAACAAAAAAAAAAAAAGAGAGAAACAGATTATTACTGCAATTAATGGAGAAGAGAGGAAAGAGAAATAATAAATGCATTAGAAACAACATTTTGTCTCATAGCAAAACAAACTGCATTCAGCATTCATTCAACACGTACGAACATTTACCCTCACATAAATACAGCAATCAAGCAACACAAAATCCCATTCAAATGGTAAAGCTTCGAAACGCACCCAACACACCTACCCCATACTACACATACTGCGCAGCCGACGCATCCGACTCATGCAACGCATCCGACTCATCCAACACCTTCGACTCATGCAACACTTGTACGAGACTGTGTAATAGTCCATACAAACATTCTCGCAAAAAAACTGCATGGATACTACAGGGCAACCGATGCATACAACTTTGACTTCCCGCACCCACGCATAGTAATCAATTTTAGCATTCTTGAACATCCTCTTCATTTCGTTGTAACGAGTCCCAAGCGAGATGAAAACAAGCGAGAAAGGATGGTGAAGAAGAGAATGCCAGCGATAGCGGGAGTGGCATTGGCTTGTGTTGCTGGTGCTGTCGGAAGGAGTTTTGAGAGGGAAGTCTGTTCGAAACCGCGAGACAGCGCGGACGCCGCGTGGATAGAGAATCGAAATGGATTGAAATTGTGATCTCTAATCGTTATTCAGTTTTCTAATTTATAGTCGAACGTATCACTGTGATATTTAAATAAATTTTAAGGTGTTTTTGATATTTTCTAAAAGTTTTATAGTAGTGAAATCAAAATGCCTGATAAAAAAATTGAAATCAAGTACACACAACGATAATAACGGCAATCAGGAAAAATTTATGATATCTAAATGAAATTGCCGTGGAATATAACAGGTGTATGGTGTAGTTTTGGATATACGATATTTTGTGAAATCGTTTTTCGAGAGCTGAATTTACGGTGAATGCATGCCGAAATAGACGCGGAAAGATCGTAAAGTTAGAAAAAAAAAAGAAAAACGGAAAAGTTGAGGAAAACATTTTTTTTGCCTGAAGTGCGATACCGTTTGTGGAAAGCCGTTAGGTTAGAGAAAATGTGAAGATAAGCGCGATATTGCAGAGCTGGAATGCAAAGTTGACGTAGCGTTCGGGTTGCTTAATCAGACAAGTTAGACCCCTGTGAAATAATAATTCAATTTTTGTGGCAAAGTTGTGAAATTAGATGACACGTCGTTTTACTAATTGATGAGTTTTGAATAAAAGATCAGTGTAACAGCCGGGAAATCGGAAGCAGTGTGAGACTCCTCAATTAGCCACCGAGCACCTTTCCCCAGACATAAGTGAAGGAAACTCGCGATAGTTTGCGTGCGGTACAAGATTCGCTCCCGCTTTTACAGTGGCAGTTTTCCGCCGACTGGCCGATTGAATTGTCGCGTATCTCATCGTTCTGTAGGAATTTACTGCACACCGGAGGGGAACGAGATTTTATATGACTTTTGACGGAATCAGCGGAACGCCCGTACTCCAAAGAGCTCATTTGTCTCCACCGATAAGACGGAAGTTAGCTAGGTCGCGTATGAATTCACATAGGCAATAATTGAGTCATAGGACTTCAAAATTTTCTAGTAATAGACATCGGAAACTTCAGCCGTTTTAGGGAAACGTGAGGCAATCATTGATTGCATTCGATTAGGCGCCCGTTATTTTTTTTTTTAAATTGATTGAAGTTTGTGAAAGTAATAATTACTGCTAAATTTATTTTGATAACGATTTATAATTAAATGAAACCAGTTTGTGCGAGTGGATTTTGTTTTCGGTTATACAACATTTACAGGCCTTACCCGCCCCGAACACGAGCGCTCGTAGGAGGAGGTTTAGGGTAAGTACCCTTTATTTTGCTCTAAATTTTCTTTGTTTTTTTGCATGTCATATTATATTAAATATTTATATATATCATGATGGCCCCACGCATTACGTGAGTGAGGTCGTATTAAGTACCTTTTTGAAGTATCATTCCAAAAGCAACTGCTGCTCGTTTTAATAATTTTCTTTTGCCGTCTTCGCCAAGCGCAAGCACAAAAATAGAAAAATCCTAATTGAAAAAGATTGCGGGTAGTATAGATTTCCGAAAAGAGAGTCGATTCAGGACGACATTGGTTCTAAAAGGAAGGAATCTTGTAAAAAGATAAATAGAATGTCTAGATAAATAACGATTGTTATTTTGCATAGAAAAATATTGTAGATATCATCGGATGAAGTCAAGAAAAGGAGAATCTAATGTGAAAACATATCGTTTACATTATATAATTGTTTGTTATTTATTTAAAAAAAAAAAAAGAAATCTATTGAGGTGAATTATATCAATTTGCTAGACTAATTTGTTTCCTTTCACTTTTAATCACAGTAAATTAGTTACTTTACAATTTTTATAAAACTTTTCGTAATGAGATTGCGTAATAAAACGGACGAAATGTCAAGTTAAGAGAATACTCTTCGGTCTTTCCTTTCGTCCGACTCTAACCGGGTATAGGACCCGGTACGGTGGCAGGCTTCCACCTCAAAACATGAGCCAGCCACCGGGTGCTCTTTAATTCTTCTTTTGTTTCAGGTGACGTCGCGGGTTGAGTGGCCCAAGCAGAATGCCTCTTTATGGCATAGAGTTATACAATCGAATTGCATAATTCTATGACATAAATTGGTCACCGGGGTACTCCCCTTCTGATGGGAAAGTTTATACAAGTCAAGTTGTATGAGTTTTCCACTCAGAAGAGGAATACCTGGCCACTGCAACAAAATATGGATTTAAATCCGGTTGGGTGGGTGCGAAGGGGCTCCATCACCACCCGGTTGCCCTTCTCTCATTTGTGGGCCCTGAGCTTCGTCGGGTAACGACGAAGTTGCCCTAAGTCCGCCCCTTTTTACATGTCCCACTTGTTCTCGGAACAAGTCCTTTTTCTCTCGGTGTAGTTACCTACACTTTTTGCGACTTCGGTCGCCTCGTTTTAGCTTGACCAGGAGAAATTCGTGAGTGCGAAATTTTTTGTAGTGGGTCCTCGTGCTGGGGAAATGAACCCGCCCCACGACACCGCAATGCTAGCCTGCCAGCGCATTCACGCGTCCCCAGACGAGGGCATTCTCGGCAGATATCTCCATCTTCTTCTGCCAAGGCAGCAGAACATCGCTGCAGTCCTTTACGGACTTTTGAAACTTTAATAATTCACTACAAATGGCGCCCAACGTGGGGCCCGAAATGCCCGGCTGTATCATCAGTCGTGAGCACGAGACCGTCCATCGTCTCTAGGTGTCCCTACAAGGTGTCAAGATTATTGGCGGGTAGGTAACTCCCGAGGGTTTTTGCACTAATCGTGCCCCAGCAAGTCTAGTAACTTCCGAACGTGTGTTGTCTTTGGACGTCAATATCGTTTGGTCCTGCTTTTGAATTATACTTTGGTGGTTTACCACCATTGTATGACTAGTAAGGCCAAATGATATTAGAGTCCCTATTTGTATTCGGAAGTTACTATGTCAACATCCATTTTGCGGAGGATTCTGATCCGCTCCCCAAACCAGCGGTGCCTGAGTGTCTTACATTACATGGATCTTGATTTCATGTGATTGGCTGAATAGCTAATCCATGACTATCCATGACAAGACACGCGCTGCTTGTGGATCAGAATTCAACCCTGGGATGACAAGTTGTAACTTGTAAAATCTTGCGGATGAGCGAGCACTTCTGAACCCTGATTCTCATGGTGCCGCAAGAGAGTTGTTCCTGAAACGCTATAGAAGGAATGTGCCATTGGTGTCCATACTTGGAAAGAGGGACAGAATGGAAAGACCGAACTTTCATGATAGATATCCTAACTATTTTTTTTGAGGTTCGATTATAGTTCGCCACTGACGGCCACTTGGGAATTATATATATTTCACGTCATTTTTCACATTTTTCTTATATATTCATTTTGACAGGTTACGTTATATATTAGTAGTATTAAGTTTTCTATACTAAAAATCAATTGTTTCAGCAATGGCTACCAAACGCACGCCAGACAAGCGCAGGTTGCGTTCGGAAGCAGGGCCCACGACATTGTGTGTCATCTGTCAGCAAGCACGAAATGATGGAACGTCCGTACAAACGTTGGCGTGCGGACATGAGTTCCATGAAGCCTGCGTGACCCAGCATCTACTAGTCAGTCGGACTTGCCCTTTATGCCGTCAACCAGCCACGTCAGCGGGTCTACCTTCCAGCCACATAGAGCTTCCAGCTGCTCAAGGGGCGGTGCCCAAACCAAAGAACCGGCGGGATCAGGTTCCAACAGCGGCTGATGAGCCTGATGTAATGGGCCGAGCCGAAGCAGTGCCGCCTGCGGAAGAGCCGAGACCCACTGTGGCTGTGGAGGCGACCGTCATACAAGATTTGATGGCGCTTATGCTAGACTTGACCACCCGGGTAGCCTCGCTGGAAAGCCAGAAGGAGAATCCAGTACCACCTCGGCCAAGAACGCCTCCGATGTGGGATTCGGACCTAAATCCATGGGATTTTCCAGTAGACTCGCGGCGCAATCACGAACGAATCCCGCCCGGTGCGGCAATGAATCCATTGGCTCCAGTGTACCGGCCCCGACTGAGCCAAGCACCGGCAATAACTCAGGTACCCTACGGTAGATATGGACGAATTGGTATTGGACAAGATTCTTGCTAGATGGCAGCGTCCGGACGAGTCTTTCCATCAATATCGAGCCGATATCCTTCGGCTGAATGACCAGTTGTCAAAGCCGATGTCTTCTACCCAATTGCTGCGGTTGCTAAAGCGCAATCTAAGGCCGGAGCTTCGTCGCCATATCGTGAACTCCGATCCCCAGAGTATGGAGGCACTGCTGAGGACTGTGCGTCGCCTGGAAGGGTTTGAGGAAGACCTCCGGGACCGGCCCTACTTACTAGCTAGGACGGGTCCTCGGCGAGGAATCGCGGAATTGGCCCCAGATTATACCACCATGGATCTGGAGGAAGATATGGACCGGAACCAGCTTGCTGTAGCAGCGGTGGGAAGCCTTACGACCTGCTGGAATTGCAATCAAACCGGACACCGGTTCATTTCATGTCGAGCAGAGCGTAAGTTTTTCTGCTACGGTTGCGGCAAGCCGGACACTGAATGTGCCGCGCAAAAAAACGGCCGAAAGAGTACCCGACCACCTCAGCGGTACTCGAAGCCCCCGCAGTAGCTCCTCAGCCAGCTGCTCACCCCAATAACCCACCAGCCATGACCACCATGACTGCGGATGTTCACTCTCCTCCGGAGACCTCGCCAACGACAATATTAAAGCGACCACCGCAGTCACTGCTAGAAGAACCCCGGCAGCCTCAAATACGCACTCTAAAACCTTATCATGTTCGACTGCAGGAATATCGGGTGGCTCGAGAGCGAATATTCGCTTCCGAAGTAGTCACTTCCCGCCCGTGCAAGACAAAATGGTCAACCCGTCGTTGGCGGAATTTCCGCAAGAGAGTGCGCACCTGCCGTCAAACCCTAAACTCTTGTAACATCTCGGAGGTTGCTGAGAATGAGATCAGACCATATCATCCAATTAAAGTGTTGGGCGAAACCGTGTTTGCATTGATCGACACGGGTGCCAGTATCAGTTGTCTTGCCTCGAGCTTTGGCTCGAAGGTGCTCCAAGAATATCCGACCTTGATTAAATCCTGGCGCACTGAAATCAGTACAGCTGATGGCACCAAACACCCTATACGAGGTAAACTAACCACACCCGTGACGTTCAGGGGCCAGACGAAGGATATTACTTTCTACATTATCCCGTCTTTGACCCAGAATGTGTACCTTGGCGTCGATTTCGTCCTTCGCTTTGGACTGGCCTCCGATTTATTCACAGATTTGTCTTTAAATACCAGATATGTCAACGGACTCACTTCTGTTCCCGATAGGCATGAACTGACGCCTAACCAACGGCAACGCCTGGAAGCATCCATCGCTGCTTTTCCATCTTACGCTACCCAAGGCCTTAGCCGCACCACCCTAGTCTCACACGCCATCGACGTTGGCGATAGTAAGCCGATTAAGCAGAGACACTATGCCATCTCACCGGCCATGGAGAAATTGGTGTATGCGGAGCTGGATAGGATGCTCGAGTTGGGGGTTATAGAGGAGTCCCAAAGTGCCTGGTCCTCACCGGTAACCTTGGTAGTGAAGCCAGGTAAAGTCCGCCTTTGTCTAGATGCCCGTAAGATAAACGCGGTCACCATCAAGGACGCGTACCCTCTTCCACTCATTGATGGAATACTAGGGGGACTGCCGAAAGCCAATTATATCACCAGTCTCGACCTAAAAGACGCCTTCTGGCAAATTCCACTCGATGAGGGGTCGAGGGATAAGACCGCCTTCACAGTGTCTGGACGACCATTATATCAGTTCGTCACAATGCCCTTTGGCCTGTGTAACGCGCCGCAAACGATGACTCGGCTGATGGACAAGGTCATCCCACCTCACCTGAAACACCAAGTGTTCGTGTACCTGGATGATCTGTTACTCATCACGGAAACGTTCGACCAACACCTCCTACTCCTACAAGAAGTAGCCCTGCACATCAGTAAGGCGGGACTCACCATCAACGTACAGAAAAGTAAGTTTGTCATGAAAAAAGTCCGCTACCTAGGACATGTCATAGGACATGGCACTATCAAAACGGATCCAGACAAAACTCGTGCGATTGATGAGTTCCCCTTATCATAAACAGTTAAGCAGCTACGACGTTTCCTTGGTGTGTGCGGTTGGTACCGAAGGTTTGTTCGGAATTACGCAACAGTTTCAGCGCCCCTGTCAGACATGCTGCGGAAAGGGAAGTTCATTTGGACCGAACTCAGCCGAAAGGCATTTGAAGAGCCAAAACAAGCCCTCACATCAGCTCCGGTCTTGCACAGCCCCGACTTCACTAAGCCCTTCTCCATTCATTGTGACGCAAGTCAACATGGAGTTGGAGCCGTGCTGGTGCAATTGACCGAAGAGAGAGAGGAAGCTCCCATCGCCTTCATGTCCAATAAGCTGAATTCGGCCCAAAGAAACTATACTGTGTCCGAGCAGGAATGTTTGGCAGCGGTAATGGCTGTGAAAAAATTCCGGGCTTATATCGAGGGCCACCAATTCGAGATCATCACGGACCACGCTTCGCTACAATGGTTGATGAACCAGGCAGATTTACATGGACTCCTAGCAAGATGGGCTCTTAAACTGCAAGGGTTCAAGTTTTCCATCAAACATCGGAAAGGGACCCAGAACATCGTACCCGACACTCTCTCACGAATGTTTTCCCCAGAGGGAGCCGAATTGACAATAAATGACGAGGACCCCATCGAAATAGATTTGGACAGCCCACATTTCGAAGCAGACAGCTACAAAGAGTTGAGGCAAACCATCGCGACCCAACAATCGCAGCTGCCTGATTTGAAGGTAATAGACGGCTACGTGTATAGACGAAATGAATACGCCACTGGTGATCCATGGCAGGAAGAAGAGTCCTGGAAACTCTGGATACCGGAGGAAATGACACAACATCTGATCCTCCGCGCACATGACCATCCTTTAAGTGCCCACGGAGGTTACGGTCGGACGTTACGGCGACTCAAGAAATACTTCTTTTGGCCTAAAATGGCATCCCAGGTCAAAGACTACGTGAGCGCCTGTGAGACCTGTAAAGGCACCAAAGCGCCCAACCAGCCTCTTCGACCTCCTATGGGTCAACTCAACGTCCCAGAACGCGTATTCCAACGTCTATACATAGATCTACTCGGTCCATATCCTCGGTCATCCATGGGACACATCGGAGCTATAGTCGTTCTAGACCAGCTCTCAAAAATCCCACTGGTGGAACCAATCCGTAAATTCACAACTCCATCTATCGTGAAATTCCTAGAGAACCGGGTATTCCATGTGTGCGGGGTTCCAGAGAGTGTGTACTCGGACAACGGAGTACAGTTCCGGTCTCGGCAGTTTAAGGGCCTACTCGAGCAGTATGGCGTTGAACACCAACTGACGCCCATATACTCTCCTCAGTCTAACGCCTCCGAACGGTTGAACCGCACCCTATTGGCCGCGATCCGTTCCTACGTCCACCCATCTCAAAAAGATTGGGATCGGCGATTGTCCGCCATCACATTCGCCCTGCGATCCTCGTATCATTCCGTCACCGGTATCGCCCCTTACTTTGCCGCCTTTGGACAGCACATGATTTGCCACGGTAAATCATACCGGCTGTTACGGCAATTGAAGTGTTTGGGACACCCCGTCGTTGCGCTGGAGCCCCACGAGCGTTTAGGAGACCTCCGCCAACAAATCGGACGGAAGATTAAGGCCGCGGGACGTGCAAATGAGGCGCAGTACAATCTCAGATCACGATCTGCCAATTTCAAAGATAGAGATGAAGTTTTCCGGCGCAATTTCCGCCAAAGTGACGCCGCGGGGCATTACAACGCCAAGCTGGACAGGCGATTCTTGAAAAGCCGCATAAAAAAGGTAATGGGACCTAACCGTTACCTGATAACGGACCCATCGGGAAAAGAAGTGGGGATATACCACGCGAAAGACCTGCGCCGATAGATAATTAGTCACGTCTGTTTTGTCCGTCCGCATATATTTTCAAAAACGCGCAAGGGTTGTATACTTCCGGCCAAACATAAACATAAGTCAGTCCGTCCGTCTGTCAATTGTGTTTTTCTTTTATTGTTCGTCACTTCTTGTCCCGACGCCGAAGACAACCCATGGTACACTGAAAGATCCTTCAGCTCCTTTTTCGCAATCCACATCGCCTTGGGATCGCGAGAAAATTAGCTGCCCTGTAGTAATCGAGTAGGTAAGGCTCAAAAAGCCAGCGTGCGAGAGTTCTATGGAAACCAAACCGAATTTGCCAACATCATTCCTTCGATATGCTTCCATCCGATACATGATTTTGGTAGCTTATTCTATTAGAAAAGACGTGAAAATATGGGACTGGCGAACGAATCGGCTGTTATACAATTTGGATGGGAAATCAAGAACCAGGTTCATGAAATTCAACCCTCTAAGCAATATGCTCATTACTATACAATCCTATGAACAGTATAGTACAATGAATTGCGAGAGTTTTGAATAAAAATAAAATAATCTGTACCTCTTCCTAACATAATGAAATCGTCTTTCATTCTGTGTAGTTCACTGTTTCGTGTTCCAGGGTTTTAATTGTTTAGAATTAGAGAAAAAATAACTATTGTTGCCGATTGTAGCCTTACGTCAGAGAATTCTGCAAATAATTTATCAGACGATCAAATTCCGCTTGATGCAATTATTCGCAGTATTATCACTTCGCGAGCTAAGGATAGACCGACAATAGAGGATATCCGCAATGATTATTACGAATATACCGGTGAAAAATTTCCTTACATCGAAGACGTATGCGACACATTGCTGAAAATTCCCGGCGTTGCAGGCTACAAAAACCAAAATGGCACATTTATATTTAACATGTTTTACACCAACCCTAAATCCCAGCATATCCTCAATATGGTACGAAATCAAAAACCCAATCAAAAGGCAGAACATAAAAAAAAAAAACATGATTTCATATTCCAAAAATGATATGTGTTTCTTCAAAGATAATTATCATTATTTGAATAAAAACAAAAAAAAAAAAAGAGAGAAACAGATTATTACTGCAATTAATGGAGAAGAGAGGAAAGAGAAATAATAAATGCATTAGAAACAACATTTTGTCTCATAGCAAAACAAACTGCATTCAGCATTCATTCAACACGTACGAACATTTACCCTCACATAAATACAGCAATCAAGCAACACAAAATCCCATTCAAATGGTAAAGCTTCGAAACGCACCCAACACACCTACCCCATACTACACATACTGCGCAGCCGACGCATCCGACTCATGCAACGCATCCGACTCATCCAACACCTTCGACTCATGCAACACTTGTACGAGACTGTGTAATAGTCCATACAAACATTCTCGCAAAAAAACTGCATGGATACTACAGGGCAACCGATGCATACAACTTTGACTTCCCGCACCCACGCATAGTAATCAATTTTAGCATTCTTGAACATCCTCTTCATTTCGTTGTAACGAGTCCCAAGCGAGATGAAAACAAGCGAGAAAGGATGGTGAAGAAGAGAATGCCAGCGATAGCGGGAGTGGCATTGGCTTGTGTTGCTGGTGCTGTCGGAAGGAGTTTTGAGAGGGAAGTCTGTTCGAAACCGCGAGACAGCGCGGACGCCGCGTGGATAGAGAATCGAAATGGATTGAAATTGTGATCTCTAATCGTTATTCAGTTTTCTAATTTATAGTCGAACGTATCACTGTGATATTTAAATAAATTTTAAGGTGTTTTTGATATTTTCTAAAAGTTTTATAGTAGTGAAATCAAAATGCCTGATAAAAAAATTGAAATCAAGTACACACAACGATAATAACGGCAATCAGGAAAAATTTATGATATCTAAATGAAATTGCCGTGGAATATAACAGGTGTATGGTGTAGTTTTGGATATACGATATTTTGTGAAATCGTTTTTCGAGAGCTGAATTTACGGTGAATGCATGCCGAAATAGACGCGGAAAGATCGTAAAGTTAGAAAAAAAAAGAAAAACGGAAAAGTTGAGGAAAACATTTTTTTTGCCTGAAGTGCGATACCGTTTGTGGAAAGCCGTTAGGTTAGAGAAAATGTGAAGATAAGCGCGATATTGCAGAGCTGGAATGCAAAGTTGACGTAGCGTTCGGGTTGCTTAATCAGACAAGTTAGACCCCTGTGAAATAATAATTCAATTTTTGTGGCAAAGTTGTGAAATTAGATGACACGTCGTTTTACTAATTGATGAGTTTTGAATAAAAGATCAGTGTAACAGCCGGGAAATCGGAAGCAGTGTGAGACTCCTCAATTAGCCACCGAGCACCTTTCCCCAGACATAAGTGAAGGAAACTCGCGATAGTTTGCGTGCGGTACAAGATTCGCTCCCGCTTGTACAGTGGCAGTTTTCCGCCGACTGGCCGATTGAATTGTCGCGTATCTCATCGTTCTGTAGGAATTTACTGCACACCGGAGGGGAACGAGATTTTATATGACTTTTGACGGAATCAGCGGAACGCCCGTACTCCAAAGAGCTCATTTGTCTCCACCGATAAGACGGAAGTTAGCTAGGTCGCGTATGAATTCACATAGGCAATAATTGAGTCATAGGACTTCAAAATTTTCTAGTAATAGACATCGGAAACTTCAGCCGTTTTAGGGAAACGTGAGGCAATCATTGATTGCATTCGATTAGGCGCCCGTTATTTTTTTTTTTTAATTGATTGAAGTTTGTGAAAGTAATAATTACTGCTAAATTTATTTTGATAACGATTTATAATTAAATGAAACCAGTTTGTGCGAGTGGATTTTGTTTTCGGTTATACAACATTTACAGGCCTTACCCGCCCCGAACACGAGCGCTCGTAGGAGGAGGTTTAGGGTAAGTACCCTTTATTTTGCTCTAAATTTTCTTTGTTTTTTTGCATGTCATATTATATTAAATATTTATATATATCATGATGGCCCCACGCATTACGTGAGTGAGGTCGTATTAAGTACCTTTTTGAAGTATCATTCCAATAGCAACTGCTGCTCGTTTTAATAATTTTCTTTTGCCATCTTCGCCAAGCGCAAGCACAAAAATAGACAAATCCTAATTGAAAAAGATTGCGGGTAGTATAGATTTCCGAAAAGAGAGTCGATTCAGGACGACATTGGTTCTAAAAGGAAGGAATCTTGTAAAAAGATAAATAGAATGTCTAGATAAATAACGATTGTTAATTTGCATAGAAAAATATTGTAGATATCATCGGATGAAGTCAAGAAAAGGAGAATCTAATGTGAAAACATATCGTTTACATTATATAATTGTTTGTTATTTATTTAAAAAAAAAAAAAAGAAATCTATTGAGGTGAATTATATCAATTTGCTAGACTAATTTGTTTCCTTTCACTTTTAATCACAGTAAATTAGTTACTTTACAATTTTTATAAAACTTTTCGTAATGAGATTGCGTAATAAAACGGACGAAATGTCAAGTTAAGAGAATACTCTTCGGTCTTTCCTTTCGTCCGACTCTAACCGGGTATAGGACCCGGTACGGTGGCAGGCTTCCACCTCAAAACATGAGCCAGCCACCGGGTACTCTTTATTCTTCTTTTGTTTCAGGTGACGTCGCGGGTTGAGTGGCCCAAGCAGAATGCCTCTTTATGGCATAGAGTTATACAATCGAATTGCATAATTCTATGACATAAATTGGTCACCGGGGTACTCCCCTTCTGATGGGAAAGTTTATACAAGTCAAGTTGTATGAGTTTTCCACTCAGAAGAGGAATACCTGGCCACTGCAACAAAATATGGATTTAAATCCAGTTGGGTGGGTGCGAAGGGGCTCCATCACCACCCGGTTGCCCTTCTCTCATTTGTGGGCCCTGAGCTTCGTCGGGTAACGACGAAGTTGCCCTAAGTCCGCCCCTTTTTACATGTCCCACTTGTTCTCGGAACAAGTCCTTCTTCTCTCGGTGTAGTTACCTACACTTTTTGCGACTTCGGTCGCCTCGTTTTAGCTTGACCAGGAGAAATTCGTGAGTGCGAAATTTTTTGTAGTGGGTCCTCGTGCTGGGGAAATGAACCCGCCCCACGACACCGCAATGCTAGCCTGGCAGCGCATTCACGCGTCCCCAGACGAGGGCATTCTCGGCAGATATCTCCATCTTCTTCTGCCAAGGCAGCAGAACATCGCTGCAGTCCTTTACGGACTTTTGAAACTTTAATAATTCACTACAAATGGCGCCCAACGTGGGGCCCGAAATGCCCGGCTGTATCATCAGTCGTGAGCACGAGACCGTCCATCGTCTCTAGGTGTCCCTACAAGGTGTCAAGATTATTGCCGGGTAGGTAACTCCCGAGGGTTTTTGCACTAATCGTGCCCCAGCAAGTCTAGTAACTTCCGAACGTGTGTTGTCTTTGGACGTCAATATCGTTTGGTCCTGCTTTTGAATTATACTTTGGTGGTTTACCACCATTGTATGACTAGTAAGGCCAAATGATATTAGAGTCCCTATTTGTATTCGGAAGTTACTATCTCAACATCCATTTTGCGGAGGAATCTGATCCGCTCCCCAAACCAGCGGTGCCTGAGTGTCTTACATTACATGGATCTTGATTTCATGTGATTGGCTGAATAGCTAATCCATGACTATCCATGACAAGACACGCGCTGCTTGTGGATCAGAATTCAACCCTGGGCTGACAAGTTGTAACTTGTAAAAACTTGCGGATGAGGGAGCACTTCTGAACCCTGATTCTCATGGTGCCGCAAGAGAGTTGTTCCTGAAACGCTATAGAAGGAATGTGCCATTGGTGTCCATACTTGGAAAGAGGGACAGAATGGAAAGACCGAACTTTCATGATAGATATCCTAACTATTTTTTTGAGGTTCGATTATAGTTCGCCACTGACGGCCACTTGGGAATTATATATATTTCACGTCATTTTTCACATTTTTCTTATATATTCATTTTGACAGGTTACGTTATATATTAGTAGTATTAAGTTTTCTATACTAAAAATCAATTGTTTCAGCAATGGCTACCAAACGCACGCCAGACAAGCGCAGGTTGCGTTCGGAAGCAGGGCCCACGGCATTGTGTGTCATCTGTCAGCAAGCACGAAATGATGGAACGTCCGTACAAACGTTGGCGTGCGGACATGAGTTCCATGAAGCCTGCGTGACCCAGCATCTACTAGTCAGTCGGACTTGCCCTTTATGCCGTCAACCAGCCACGTCAGCGGGTCTACCTTCCAGCCACATAGAACTTCCAGCTGCTCAAGGGGCGGTCCCCAAACCAAAGGACCGGCGGGATCAGGTTCCAACAGCGGCTGATGAGCCTGATGTAATGGGCCGAGCCGAAGCAGTGCCGCCTGCGGAAGAGCCGAGACCCACTGTGGCTGTGGAGGCGACCGTCATACAAGATTTGATGGCGCTTATGCTAGACTTGACCACCCGGGTAGCCTCGCTGGAAAGCCAGAAGGAGAATCCAGTACCACCTCGGCCAAGAACGCCTCCGATGTGGGATTCGGACCTAAATCCATGGGATTTTCCGGTAGACTCGCGGCGGAATCACGAACGAATCCCGCCCGGTGCGGCAATGAATCTATTGGCTCCAGTGTACCGGCCCCGACTGAGCCAAGCACCGCCAATAACTCAGGCTCCAGTGGCTCCGCCGGACCAACGCATCCATCCACACGCCACGTATCGGCTGAAGCCGACGCAGATCCCCAGCATCATCCAGGGCTGGAATCTGCATTTCAGCGGGGAACCCAACACCATAACTGTGGAAGTTTTCATTGGTCGGGTGGAGTCGCTGATTGAGCAAATGCTAGCAGGAGACCACACGGCGCTGGCAGGATATTTGCCAATGCTGCTTAGGGGAGCAGCACTTGAGTCATATTGGCGAATACATTCGGCCCCACCATCAATACGCTGGTCACGGTTGAAGGAGGTACTCCGCATGGAGTACCCTACGGTAGATATGGACGAATTGGTATTGGACAAGATTCATGCTAGATGGCAGCGTCCGGACGAGTCTTTCCATCAATATCGAGCCGATATCCTTCGGCTGACTGACCAGTTGTCAAAGCCGATGTCTTCTACCCAATTGCTGCGGTTGCTAAAGCGCAATCTAAGGCCGGAGCTTCGTCGCCATATCGTGAACTCCGATCCGCAGAGTATGGAGGCACTGCTGAGGACTGTGCGTCGCCTGGAAGGGTTTGAGGAAGACCTCCGGGACCGGCCCTACTTACTAGCTACTAGGTCCTCGGCGAGGAATCGCGGAATTGGCCCCAAATTATACCACCATGGATCTGGAGGAAGATATGGACCGGGACCAGCTTGCTGTAGCAGCGGTGGTAAGCCTTACGACCTGCTGGAATTGCAATCAAACCGGACACCGGTTCATTTCATGTCGAGCAGAGCGTAAGGTTTTCTGCTACGGTTGCGGCAAGCCGGACACTTACTTCCCGGATTGCCCTGAATGTGCCGCGCAAAAAAACGGCCGAAAGAGTACCCGACCACCTCAGCGGTACTCGAAGCCCCCGCAGTAGCTCCTCAGCCAGCTGCTCACCCCAATAACCCTGACGTTAACCCACCAGCCATGTCCACCATGACTACGGATGTTCACTCTCTTCCGGAGACCTCGCCAACGACAATATTAAAGCGACCACCGCAGTCACTGCCAGAAGAACCTCGGCAGCCTCAAATACGCACTCTAAAACCTTATCATGTTCGACTGCAGGAACATCGGGTGGCTCGAGAGCGAATATTCGCTTCCGAAGTAGTCACTTCCCGCCCGCGCAAGACTAAATGGTCAACCCGTCGTTGGCGGAATTTCCGCAAGAGAGTGCGCACCTGCCGTCAAACCCTAAACTCTTGTAACATCTCGGAGGTTGCTGAGAATGAGATCAGACCTTATCATTCAATTAAAGTGTTGGGCGAAACCGTGTTTGCATTGATCGACACGGGTGCCAGTATCAGTTGTCTTGCCTCGAGCTTTGGCTCGAAGGTGCTCCAAGAATATCCGACCTTGATTAAATCCTGGCGCACTGAAATCAGTACAGCTGATGGCACCAAACACCCTATACGAGGTAAACTAACCACACCCGTGACGTTCAGGGGCCAAACGAAGGATATTACTTTCTACATTATCCCGTCTTTGACCCAGAATGTGTACCTTGGCGTCGATTTCGTCCTTCGCTTTGGACTGGCCTCCGATTTATTCACAGATTTGTCTTTAAATACCAGATATGTCAACGAACTCACTTCTGTTCCCGATAGGCATGAACTGACGCCTAACCAACGGCAACGCCTGGAAGCATCCATCGCTGCTTTTCCATCTTACGCTACCCAAGGCCTTGGCCGCACCACCCTAGTCTCACACGCCATCGACGTTGGCGATAGTAAGCCGATTAAGCAGAGACACTATGCCATCTCACCGGCCATGGAGAAATTGGTGTATGCGGAGCTGGATAGGATGCTCGAGTTGGGGGTTATAGAGGAGTCCCAAAGTGCCTGGTCCTCACCGGTAACCTTGGTAGTGAAGCCAGGTAAAGTCCGCCTTTGTCTAGATGCCCGTAAGATAAACGCGGTCACCATCAAGGACGCGTACCCTCTTCCACTCATCGATGGAATACTAGGGGGACTGCCGAAAGCCAATTATATCACCAGTCTCGACCTAAAAGACGCCTTCTGGCAAATTCCACTCGATGAGGGGTCGAGGGATAAGACCGCCTTCACAGTGTCTGGACGACCATTATATCAGTTCGTCACAATGCCCTTTGGCCTGTGTAACGCGCCGCAAACGATGACTCGGCTGATGGACAAGGTCATCCCACCTCACCTGAAACACCAAGTGTTCGTGTACCTGGATGATCTGTTACTCATCACGGAAACGTTCGACCAACACCTCCTACTCCTACAAGAAGTAGCCCTGCACATCAGTAAGGCGGGACTCACCATCAACGTACAGAAAAGTAAGTTTGTCATGAAAAAAGTCCGCTACCTAGGACATGTCATAGGACATGGCACTATCAAAACGGATCCAGACAAAACTCGTGCGATTGATGAGTTCCCCTTATCATAAACAGTTAAGCAGCTACGACGTTTCCTTGGTGTGTGCGGTTGGTACCGAAGGTTTGTTCGGAATTACGCAACAGTTTCAGCGCCCCTGTCAGACATGCTGCGGAAAGGGAAGTTCATTTGGACCGAACTCAGCCGAAAGGCATTTGAAGAGCTAAAACAAGCCCTCACATCAGCTCCGGTCTTGCACAGCCCCGACTTCACTAAGCCCTTCTCCATTCATTGTGACGCAAGTCAACATGGAGTTGGAGCCGTGCTGGTGCAATTGACCGAAGAGAGAGAGGAAGCTCCCATCGCCTTCATGTCCAATAAGCTGAATTCGGCCCAAAGAAACTATACTGTGTCCGAGCAGGAATGTTTGGCAGCGGTAATGGCTGTGAAAAAATTCCGGGCTTATATCGAGGGCCACCAATTCGAGATCATCACGGACTACGCTTCGCTACAATGGTTGATGAACCAGGCAGATTTACATGGACGCCTAGCAAGATGGGCTCTTAAACTGCAAGGGTTCAAGTTTTCCATCAAACATCGGAAAGGGACCCAGAACATCGTACCCGACACTCTCTCACGAATGTTTTCCCCAGAGGGAGCCGAATTGACAATAAATGACGAGGACCCCATCGAAATAGATTTGGACAGCCCACATTTCGAAGCAGACAGCTACAAAGAGTTGAGGCAAACCATCGCGACCCAACAATCGCAGCTGCCTGATTTGAAGGTAATAGACGGCTACGTGTATAGACGAAATGAATACGCCACTGGTGATCCATGGCAGGAAGAAGAGTCCTGGAAACTCTGGATACCGGAGGAAATGACACAACATCTGATCCTCCGCGCACATGACCATCCTTTAAGTGCCCACGGAGGTTACGGTCGGACGTTACGGCGACTCAAGAAATACTTCTTTTGGCCTAAAATGGCATCCCAGGTCAAAGACTACGTGAGCGCCTGTGAGACCTGTAAAGGCACCAAAGCGCCCAACCAGCCTCTTCGACCTCCTATGGGTCAACTCAACGTCCCAGAACGCGTATTCCAACGTCTATACATAGATCTACTCGGTCCATATCCTCGGTCATCCATGGGACACATCGGAGCTATAGTCGTTCTAGACCAGCTCTCAAAAATCCCACTGGTGGAACCAATCCGTAAATTCACAACTCCATCTATCGTGAAATTCCTAGAGAACCGGGTTTTCCATGTGTGCGGGGTTCCAGAGAGTGTGTACTCGGACAACGGAGTACAGTTCCGGTCTCGGCAGTTTAAGGGCCTACTCGAGCAGTATGGCGTTGAACACCAACTGACGCCCATATACTCTCCTCAGTCTAACGCCTCCGAACGGTTGAACCGCACCCTATTGGCCGCGATCCGTTCCTACGTCCACCCATCTCAAAAAGATTGGGATCGGCGATTGTCCGCCATCACATGCGCCCTGCGATCCTCGTATCATTCCGTCACCGGTATCGCCCCTTACTTTGCCGCCTTTGGACAGCACATGATTTGCCACGGTAAATCATACCGGCTGTTACGGCAATTGAAGTGTTTGGGAGACCCCGTCGTTGCGCTGGAGCCCCACGAGCGTTTAGGAGACCTCCGCCAACAAATCGGACGGAAGATTAAGGCCGCGGGACGTGCAAATGAGGCGCAGTACAATCTCAGATCACGATCTGCCAATTTCAAAGAAGGAGATGAAGTTTTCCGGCGCAATTTCCGCCAAAGTGACGCCGCGGGGCATTACAACGCCAAGCTGGACAGGCGATTCTTGAAAAGCCGCATAAAGAAGGTAATGGGACCTAACCGTTACCTGATAACGGACCCATCGGGAAAAGAAGTGGGGATATACCACGCGAAAGACCTGCGCCGATAGATAATTAGTCACGTCTGTTTTGTCCGTCCGCATATATTTTCAAAAACGCGCAAGGGTTGTATACTTCCGGCCAAACATAAACATAAGTCAGTCCGTCCGTCTGTCAATTGTGTTTTTCTTTTATTGTTCGTCACTTCTTGTCCCGACGCCGAAGACAACCCATGGTACACTGAAAGATCCTTCAGCTCCTTTTTCGCAATCCACATCGCCTTGGGATCGCGAGAAAATTAGCTGCCCTGTAGTAATCGAGTAGGTAAGGCTCAAAAAGCCAGCGTGCGAGAGTTCTATGGAAACCAAACCGAATTTGCCAACATCATTCCTTCGATATGCTTCCATCCGATACATGATTTTGGTAGCTTATTCTATTAGAAAAGACGTGAAAATATGGGACTGGCGAACGAATCGGCTGTTATACAATTTGGATGGGAAATCAAGAACCAGGTTCATGAAATTCAACCCTCTAAGCAATATGCTCATTACTATACAATCCTATGAACAGTATAGTACAATTAATTGCGAGAGTTTTGAATAAAAATAAAATAATCTGTACCTCTTCCTAACATAATGAAATCGTCTTTCATTCTGTGTAGTTCACTGTTTCGTGTTCCAGGGTTTTAATTGTTTAGAATTAGAGAAAAAATGACTATTCTTGCCGATTGTAGCCTTACGTCAGAGAATTCTGCAAATAATTTATCAGACGATCAAATTCCGCTTGATGCAATTATTCGCAGTATTATCACTTCGCGAGCTAAGGATAGACCGACAATAGAGGATATCCGCAATGATTATTACGAATATACCGGTGAAAAATTTCCTTACATCGAAGACGTATGCGACACATTGCTGAAAATTCCCGGCGTTGCAGGCTACAAAAACCAAAATGGCACATTTATATTTAACATGTTTTACACCAACCCTAAATCCCAGCATATCCTCAATATGGTACGAAATCAAAAACCCAATCAAAAGGCAGAACATAAAAAAAAAAAAAACATGATTTCATATTCCAAAAATGATATGTGTTTCTTCAAAGATAATTATCATTATTTGAATAAAAACAAAAAAAAAAGAGAGAAACAGATTATTACTGCAATTAATGGAGAAGAGAGGAAAGAGAAATAGTAAATGCATTAGAAACAACATTTTGTCTCATAGCAAAACAAACTGCATTCAGCATTCATTCAACACGTACGAACATTTACCCTCACATAAATACAGCAATCAAGCAACACAAAATCCCATTCAAATGGTAAAGCACATACTGCGCAGCCGACGCATCCGACTCATGCAACGCATCCGACTCATCCAACACCTTCGACTCATGCAACACTTGTACGAGACTGTGTAATAGTCCATACAAACATTCTCGCAAAAAAACTGCATGGATACTACAGGGCAACCGATGCATACAACTTTGACTTCCCGCACCCACGCATAGTAATCAATTTTAGCATTCTTGAACATCCTCTTCATTTCGTTGTAACGAGTCCCAAGCGAGATGAAAACAAGCGAGAAAGGATGGTGAAGAAGAGAATGCCAGCGATAGCGGGAGTGGCATTGGCTTGTGTTGCTGGTGCTGTCGGAAGGAGTTTTGAGAGGGAAGTCTGTTCGAAACCGCGAGACAGCGCGGACGCCGCGTGGATAGAGAATCGAAATGGATTGAAATTGTGATCTCTAATCGTTATTCAGTTTTCTAATTTATAGTCGAACGTATCACTGTGATATTTAAATAAATTTTAAGGTGTTTTTGATATTTTCTAAAAGTTTTATAGTAGTGAAATCAAAATGCCTGATAAAAAAATTGAAATCAAGTACACACAACGATAATAACGGCAATCAGGAAAAATTTATGATATCTAAATGAAATTGCCGTGGAATATAACAGGTGTATGGTGTAGTTTTGGATATACGATATTTTGTGAAATCGTTTTTCGAGAGCTGAATTTACGGTGAATGCATGCCGAAATAGACGCGGAAAGATCGTAAAGTTAGAAAAAAAAAGAAAAACGGAAAAGTTGAGGAAAACATTTTTTTTGCCTGAAGTGCGATACCGTTTGTGGAAAGCCGTTAGGTTAGAGAAAATGTGAAGATAAGCGCGATATTGCAGAGCTGGAATGCAAAGTTGACGTAGCGTTCGGGTTGCTTAATCAGACAAGTTAGACCCCTGTGAAATAATAATTCAATTTTTGTGGCAAAGTTGTGAAATTAGATGACACGTCGTTTTACTAATTGATGAGTTTTGAATAAAAGATCAGTGTAACAGCCGGGAAATCGGAAGCAGTGTGAGACTCCTCAATTAGCCACCGAGCACCTTTCCCCAGACATAAGTGAAGGAAACTCGCGATAGTTTGCGTGCGGTACAAGATTCGCTCCCGCTTGTACAGTGGCAGTTTTCCGCCGACTGGCCGATTGAATTGTCGCGTATCTCATCGTTCTGTAGGAATTTACTGCACACCGGAGGGGAACGAGATTTTATATGACTTTTGACGGAATCAGCGGAACGCCCGTACTCCAAAGAGCTCATTTGTCTCCACCGATAAGACGGAAGTTAGCTAGGTCGCGTATGAATTCACATAGGCAATAATTGAGTCATAGGACTTCAAAATTTTCTAGTAATAGACATCGGAAACTTCAGCCGTTTTAGGGAAACGTGAGGCAATCATTGATTGCATTCGATTAGGCGCCCGTTATTTTTTTTTTTTAATTGATTGAAGTTTGTGAAAGTAATAATTACTGCTAAATTTATTTTGATAACGATTTATAATTAAATGAAACCAGTTTGTGCGAGTGGATTTTGTTTTCGGTTATACAACATTTACAGGCCTTACCCGCCCCGAACACGAGCGCTCGTAGGAGGAGGTTTAGGGTAAGTACCCTTTATTTTGCTCTAAATTTTCTTTGTTTTTTTGCATGTCATATTATATTAAATATTTATATATATCATGATGGCCCCACGCATTACGTGAGTGAGGTCGTATTAAGTACCTTTTTGAAGTATCATTCCAATAGCAACTGCTGCTCGTTTTAATAATTTTCTTTTGCCATCTTCGCCAAGCGCAAGCACAAAAATAGACAAATCCTAATTGAAAAAGATTGCGGGTAGTATAGATTTCCGAAAAGAGAGTCGATTCAGGACGACATTGGTTCTAAAAGGAAGGAATCTTGTAAAAAGATAAATAGAATGTCTAGATAAATAACGATTGTTAATTTGCATAGAAAAATATTGTAGATATCATCGGATGAAGTCAAGAAAAGGAGAATCTAATGTGAAAACATATCGTTTACATTATATAATTGTTTGTTATTTATTTAAAAAAAAAAAAAAGAAATCTATTGAGGTGAATTATATCAATTTGCTAGACTAATTTGTTTCCTTTCACTTTTAATCACAGTAAATTAGTTACTTTACAATTTTTATAAAACTTTTCGTAATGAGATTGCGTAATAAAACGGACGAAATGTCAAGTTAAGAGAATACTCTTCGGTCTTTCCTTTCGTCCGACTCTAACCGGGTATAGGACCCGGTACGGTGGCAGGCTTCCACCTCAAAACATGAGCCAGCCACCGGGTACTCTTTATTCTTCTTTTGTTTCAGGTGACGTCGCGGGTTGAGTGGCCCAAGCAGAATGCCTCTTTATGGCATAGAGTTATACAATCGAATTGCATAATTCTATGACATAAATTGGTCACCGGGGTACTCCCCTTCTGATGGGAAAGTTTATACAAGTCAAGTTGTATGAGTTTTCCACTCAGAAGAGGAATACCTGGCCACTGCAACAAAATATGGATTTAAATCCAGTTGGGTGGGTGCGAAGGGGCTCCATCACCACCCGGTTGCCCTTCTCTTATTTGTGGGCCCTGAGCTTCGTCGGGTAACGACGAAGTTGCCCTAAGTCCGCCCCTTTTTACATGTCCCACTTGTTCTCGGAACAAGTCCTTCTTCTCTCGGTGTAGTTACCTACACTTTTTGCGACTTCGGTCGCCTCGTTTTAGCTTGACCAGGAGAAATTCGTGAGTGCGAAATTTTTTGTAGTGGGTCCTCGTGCTGGGGAAATGAACCCGCCCCACGACACCGCAATGCTAGCCTGGCAGCGCATTCACGCGTCCCCAGACGAGGGCATTCTCGGCAGATATCTCCATCTTCTTCTGCCAAGGCAGCAGAACATCGCTGCAGTCCTTTACGGACTTTTGAAACTTTAATAATTCACTACAAATGGCGCCCAACGTGGGGCCCGAAATGCCCGGCTGTATCATCAGTCGTGAGCACGAGACCGTCCATCGTCTCTAGGTGTCCCTACAAGGTGTCAAGATTATTGGCGGGTAGGTAACTCCCGAGGGTTTTTGCACTAATCGTGCCCCAGCAAGTCTAGTAACTTCCGAACGTGTGTTGTCTTTGGACGTCAATATCGTTTGGTCCTGCTTTTGAATTATACTTTGGTGGTTTACCACCATTGTATGACTAGTAAGGCCAAATGATATTAGAGTCCCTATTTGTATTCGGAAGTTACTATCTCAACATCCATTTTGCGGAGGATTCTGATCCGCTCCCCAAACCAGCGGTGCCTGAGTGTCTTACATTACATGGATCTTGATTTCATGTGATTGGCTGAATAGCTAATCCATGACTATCCATGACAAGACACGCGCTGCTTGTGGATCAGAATTCAACCCTGGGCTGACAAGTTGTAACTTGTAAAAACTTGCGGATGAGGGAGCACTTCTGAACCCTGATTCTCATGGTGCCGCAAGAGAGTTGTTCCTGAAACGCTATAGAAGGAATGTGCCATTGGTGTCCATACTTGGAAAGAGGGACAGAATGGAAAGACCGAACTTTCATGATAGATATCCTAACTATTTTTTTGAGGTTCGATTATAGTTCGCCACTGACGGCCACTTGGGAATTATATATATTTCACGTCATTTTTCACATTTTTCTTATATATTCATTTTGACAGGTTACGTTATATATTAGTAGTATTAAGTTTTCTATACTAAAAATCAATTGTTTCAGCAATGGCTACCAAACGCACGCCAGACAAGCGCAGGTTGCGTTCGGAAGCAGGGCCCACGGCATTGTGTGTCATCTGTCAGCAAGCACGAAATGATGGAACGTCCGTACAAACGTTGGCGTGCGGACATGAGTTCCATGAAGCCTGCGTGACCCAGCATCTACTAGTCAGTCGGACTTGCCCTTTATGCCGTCAACCAGCCACGTCAGCGGGTCTACCTTCCAGCCACATAGAACTTCCAGCTGCTCAAGGGGCGGTCCCCAAACCAAAGGACCGGCGGGATCAGGTTCCAACAGCGGCTGATGAGCCTGATGTAATGGGCCGAGCCGAAGCAGTGCCGCCTGCGGAAGAGCCGAGACCCACTGTGGCTGTGGAGGCGACCGTCATACAAGATTTGATGGCGCTTATGCTAGACTTGACCACCCGGGTAGCCTCGCTGGAAAGCCAGAAGGAGAATCCAGTACCACCTCGGCCAAGAACGCCTCCGATGTGGGATTCGGACCTAAATCCATGGGATTTTCCGGTAGACTCGCGGCGGAATCACGAACGAATCCCGCCCGGTGCGGCAATGAATCTATTGGCTCCAGTGTACCGGCCCCGACTGAGCCAAGCACCGCCAATAACTCAGGCTCCAGTGGCTCCGCCGGACCAACGCATCCATCCACACGCCACGTATCGGCTGAAGCCGACGCAGATCCCCAGCATCATCCAGGGCTGGAATCTGCATTTCAGCGGGGAACCCAACACCATAACTGTGGAAGTTTTCATTGGTCGGGTGGAGTCGCTGATTGAGCAAATGCTAGCAGGAGACCACACGGCGCTGGCAGGATATTTGCCAATGCTGCTTAGGGGAGCAGCACTTGAGTCATATTGGCGAATACATTCGGCCCCACCATCAATACGCTGGTCACGGTTGAAGGAGGTACTCCGCATGGAGTACCCTACGGTAGATATGGACGAATTGGTATTGGACAAGATTCATGCTAGATGGCAGCGTCCGGACGAGTCTTTCCATCAATATCGAGCCGATATCCTTCGGCTGACTGACCAGTTGTCAAAGCCGATGTCTTCTACCCAATTGCTGCGGTTGCTAAAGCGCAATCTAAGGCCGGAGCTTCGTCGCCATATCGTGAACTCCGATCCGCAGAGTATGGAGGCACTGCTGAGGACTGTGCGTCGCCTGGAAGGGTTTGAGGAAGACCTCCGGGACCGGCCCTACTTACTAGCTACTAGGTCCTCGGCGAGGAATCGCGGAATTGGCCCCAAATTATACCACCATGGATCTGGAGGAAGATATGGACCGGGACCAGCTTGCTGTAGCAGCGGTGGTAAGCCTTACGACCTGCTGGAATTGCAATCAAACCGGACACCGGTTCATTTCATGTCGAGCAGAGCGTAAGGTTTTCTGCTACGGTTGCGGCAAGCCGGACACTTACTTCCCGGATTGCCCTGAATGTGCCGCGCAAAAAAACGGCCGAAAGAGTACCCGACCACCTCAGCGGTACTCGAAGCCCCCGCAGTAGCTCCTCAGCCAGCTGCTCACCCCAATAACCCTGACGTTAACCCACCAGCCATGACCACCATGACTACGGATGTTCACTCTCTTCCGGAGACCTCGCCAACGACAATATTAAAGCGACCACCGCAGTCACTGCCAGAAGAACCTCGGCAGCCTCAAATACGCACTCTAAAACCTTATCATGTTCGACTGCAGGAACATCGGGTGGCTCGAGAGCGAATATTCGCTTCCGAAGTAGTCACTTCCCGCCCGCGCAAGACTAAATGGTCAACCCGTCGTTGGCGGAATTTCCGCAAGAGAGTGCGCACCTGCCGTCAAACCCTAAACTCTTGTAACATCTCGGAGGTTGCTGAGAATGAGATCAGACCTTATCATTCAATTAAAGTGTTGGGCGAAACCGTGTTTGCATTGATCGACACGGGTGCCAGTATCAGTTGTCTTGCCTCGAGCTTTGGCTCGAAGGTGCTCCAAGAATATCCGACCTTGATTAAATCCTGGCGCACTGAAATCAGTACAGCTGATGGCACCAAACACCCTATACGAGGTAAACTAACCACACCCGTGACGTTCAGGGGCCAAACGAAGGATATTACTTTCTACATTATCCCGTCTTTGACCCAGAATGTGTACCTTGGCGTCGATTTCGTCCTTCGCTTTGGACTGGCCTCCGATTTATTCACAGATTTGTCTTTAAATACCAGATATGTCAACGAACTCACTTCTGTTCCCGATAGGCATGAACTGACGCCTAACCAACGGCAACGCCTGGAAGCATCCATCGCTGCTTTTCCATCTTACGCTACCCAAGGCCTTGGCCGCACCACCCTAGTCTCACACGCCATCGACGTTGGCGATAGTAAGCCGATTAAGCAGAGACACTATGCCATCTCACCGGCCATGGAGAAATTGGTGTATGCGGAGCTGGATAGGATGCTCGAGTTGGGGGTTATAGAGGAGTCCCAAAGTGCCTGGTCCTCACCGGTAACCTTGGTAGTGAAGCCAGGTAAAGTCCGCCTTTGTCTAGATGCCCGTAAGATAAACGCGGTCACCATCAAGGACGCGTACCCTCTTCCACTCATCGATGGAATACTAGGGGGACTGCCGAAAGCCAATTATATCACCAGTCTCGACCTAAAAGACGCCTTCTGGCAAATTCCACTCGATGAGGGGTCGAGGGATAAGACCGCCTTCACAGTGTCTGGACGACCATTATATCAGTTCGTCACAATGCCCTTTGGCCTGTGTAACGCGCCGCAAACGATGACTCGGCTGATGGACAAGGTCATCCCACCTCACCTGAAACACCAAGTGTTCGTGTACCTGGATGATCTGTTACTCATCACGGAAACGTTCGACCAACACCTCCTACTCCTACAAGAAGTAGCCCTGCACATCAGTAAGGCGGGACTCACCATCAACGTACAGAAAAGTAAGTTTGTCATGAAAAAAGTCCGCTACCTAGGACATGTCATAGGACATGGCACTATCAAAACGGATCCAGACAAAACTCGTGCGATTGATGAGTTCCCCTTATCATAAACAGTTAAGCAGCTACGACGTTTCCTTGGTGTGTGCGGTTGGTACCGAAGGTTTGTTCGGAATTACGCAACAGTTTCAGCGCCCCTGTCAGACATGCTGCGGAAAGGGAAGTTCATTTGGACCGAACTCAGCCGAAAGGCATTTGAAGAGCTAAAACAAGCCCTCACATCAGCTCCGGTCTTGCACAGCCCCGACTTCACTAAGCCCTTCTCCATTCATTGTGACGCAAGTCAACATGGAGTTGGAGCCGTGCTGGTGCAATTGACCGAAGAGAGAGAGGAAGCTCCCATCGCCTTCATGTCCAATAAGCTGAATTCGGCCCAAAGAAACTATACTGTGTCCGAGCAGGAATGTTTGGCAGCGGTAATGGCTGTGAAAAAATTCCGGGCTTATATCGAGGGCCACCAATTCGAGATCATCACGGACTACGCTTCGCTACAATGGTTGATGAACCAGGCAGATTTACATGGACGCCTAGCAAGATGGGCTCTTAAACTGCAAGGGTTCAAGTTTTCCATCAAACATCGGAAAGGGACCCAGAACATCGTACCCGACACTCTCTCACGAATGTTTTCCCCAGAGGGAGCCGAATTGACAATAAATGACGAGGACCCCATCGAAATAGATTTGGACAGCCCACATTTCGAAGCAGACAGCTACAAAGAGTTGAGGCAAACCATCGCGACCCAACAATCGCAGCTGCCTGATTTGAAGGTAATAGACGGCTACGTGTATAGACGAAATGAATACGCCACTGGTGATCCATGGCAGGAAGAAGAGTCCTGGAAACTCTGGATACCGGAGGAAATGACACAACATCTGATCCTCCGCGCACATGACCATCCTTTAAGTGCCCACGGAGGTTACGGTCGGACGTTACGGCGACTCAAGAAATACTTCTTTTGGCCTAAAATGGCATCCCAGGTCAAAGACTACGTGAGCGCCTGTGAGACCTGTAAAGGCACCAAAGCGCCCAACCAGCCTCTTCGACCTCCTATGGGTCAACTCAACGTCCCAGAACGCGTATTCCAACGTCTATACATAGATCTACTCGGTCCATATCCTCGGTCATCCATGGGACACATCGGAGCTATAGTCGTTCTAGACCAGCTCTCAAAAATCCCACTGGTGGAACCAATCCGTAAATTCACAACTCCATCTATCGTGAAATTCCTAGAGAACCGGGTTTTCCATGTGTGCGGGGTTCCAGAGAGTGTGTACTCGGACAACGGAGTACAGTTCCGGTCTCGGCAGTTTAAGGGCCTACTCGAGCAGTATGGCGTTGAACACCAACTGACGCCCATATACTCTCCTCAGTCTAACGCCTCCGAACGGTTGAACCGCACCCTATTGGCCGCGATCCGTTCCTACGTCCACCCATCTCAAAAAGATTGGGATCGGCGATTGTCCGCCATCACATGCGCCCTGCGATCCTCGTATCATTCCGTCACCGGTATCGCCCCTTACTTTGCCGCCTTTGGACAGCACATGATTTGCCACGGTAAATCATACCGGCTGTTACGGCAATTGAAGTGTTTGGGAGACCCCGTCGTTGCGCTGGAGCCCCACGAGCGTTTAGGAGACCTCCGCCAACAAATCGGACGGAAGATTAAGGCCGCGGGACGTGCAAATGAGGCGCAGTACAATCTCAGATCACGATCTGCCAATTTCAAAGAAGGAGATGAAGTTTTCCGGCGCAATTTCCGCCAAAGTGACGCCGCGGGGCATTACAACGCCAAGCTGGACAGGCGATTCTTGAAAAGCCGCATAAAGAAGGTAATGGGACCTAACCGTTACCTGATAACGGACCCATCGGGAAAAGAAGTGGGGATATACCACGCGAAAGACCTGCGCCGATAGATAATTAGTCACGTCTGTTTTGTCCGTCCGCATATATTTTCAAAAACGCGCAAGGGTTGTATACTTCCGGCCAAACATAAACATAAGTCAGTCCGTCCGTCTGTCAATTGTGTTTTTCTTTTATTGTTCGTCACTTCTTGTCCCGACGCCGAAGACAACCCATGGTACACTGAAAGATCCTTCAGCTCCTTTTTCGCAATCCACATCGCCTTGGGATCGCGAGAAAATTAGCTGCCCTGTAGTAATCGAGTAGGTAAGGCTCAAAAAGCCAGCGTGCGAGAGTTCTATGGAAACCAAACCGAATTTGCCAACATCATTCCTTCGATATGCTTCCATCCGATACATGATTTTGGTAGCTTATTCTATTAGAAAAGACGTGAAAATATGGAACTGGCGAACGAATCGGCTGTTATACAATTTGGATGGGAAATCAAGAACCAGGTTCATGAAATTCAACCCTCTAAGCAATATGCTCATTACTATACAATCCTATGAACAGTATAGTACAATGAATTGCGAGAGTTTTGAATAAAAATAAAATAATCTGTACCTCTTCCTAACATAATGAAATCGTCTTTCATTCTGTGTAGTTCACTGTTTCGTGTTCCAGCGTTTTAATTGTTTAGAATTAGAGAAAAAATGACTATTGTTGCCGATTGTAGCCTTACGTCAGAGAATTCTGCAAATAATTTATCAGACGATCAAATTCCGCTTGATGCAATTATTCGCAGTATTATCACTTCGCGAGCTAAGGATAGACCGACAATAGAGGATATCCGCAATGATTATTACGAATATACCGGTGAAAAATTTCCTTACATCGAAGACGTATGCGACACATTGCTGAAAATTCCCGGCGTTGCAGGCTACAAAAACCAAAATGGCACATTTATATTTAACATGTTTTACACCAACCCTAAATCCCAGCATATCCTCAATATGGTACGAAATCAAAAACCCAATCAAAAGGCAGAACATAAAAAAAAAAAAACATGATTTCATATTCCAAAAATGATATGTGTTTCTTCAAAGATAATTATCATTATTTGAATAAAAACAAAAAAAAAAAAGAGAGAAACAGATTATTACTGCAATTAATGGAGAAGAGAGGAAAGAGAAATAATAAATGCATTAGAAACAACATTTTGTCTCATAGCAAAACAAACTGCATTCAGCATTCATTCAACACGTACGAACATTTACCCTCACATAAATACAGCAATCAAGCAACACAAAATCCCATTCAAATGGTAAAGCTTCGAAACGCACCCAACACACCTACCCCATACTACACATACTGCGCAGCCGACGCATCCGACTCATGCAACGCATCCGACTCATCCAACACCTTCGACTCATGCAACACTTGTACGAGACTGTGTAATAGTCCATACAAACATTCTCGCAAAAAAACTGCATGAGATACTACAGGGCAACCGATGCATACAACTTTGACTTCCCGCACCCACGCATAGTAATCAATTTTAGCATTCTTGAACATCCTCTTCATTTCGTTGTAACGAGTCGCAAGCGAGATGAAAACAAGCGAGAAAGGATGGTGAAGAAGAGAATGCCAGCGATAGCGGGAGTGGCATTGGCTTGTGTTGCTGGTGCTGTCGGAAGGAGTTTTGAGAGGGAAGTCTGTTCGAAACCGCGAGACAGCGCGGACGCCGCGTGGATAGAGAATCGAAATGGATTGAAATTGTGATCTCTAATCGTTATTCAGTTTTCTAATTTATAGTCGAACGTATCACTGTGATATTTAAATAAATTTTAAGGTGTTTTTGATATTTTCTAAAAGTTTTATAGTAGTGAAATTAAAATGCCTGATAAAAAATTGAAATCAAGTACACACAACGATAATAACGGCAATCAGGAAAAATTTATGATATCTAAATGAAATTGCCGTGGAATATAACAGGTGTATGGTGTAGTTTTGGATATACGATATTTTGTGAAATCGTTTTTCGAGAGTTGAATTTACGGTGAATGCATGCCGAAATAGACGCGGAAAGATCGTAAAGTTAGAAAAGAAAAACGGAAAAGTTGAGGAAAACATTTTTTTTTTGCCTGAAGTGCGATACCGTTTGTGGAAAGCCGTTAGGTTAGAGAAAATGTGAAGATAAGCGCGATATTGCAGAGCTGGAATGCAAAGTTGACGTTGCGTTCGGGTTGCTGAATCAGACAAGTTAGACCCCTGTGAAATAATAATTCAATTTTTGTGGCAAAGTTGTGAAATTGGATGACACGTCGTTTTACTAATTGATGAGTTTTGAATAAAAGATCAGTGTAACAGCCGGGAAATCGGAAGCAGTGTGAGACTCCTCAATTAGCCACCGAGCACCTTTCCCCAGACATAAGTGAAGGAAACTCGCGATAGTTTGCGTGCGGTACAAGATTCGCTCCCGCTTGTACAGTGGCAGTTTTCCGCCGACTGGCCGATTGAATTGTCGCGTATCTCATCGTTCTGTAGGAATTTACTGCACACCGGAGGGGAACGAGATTTTATATGACTTTTGACGGAATCAGCGGAACGCCCGTACTCCAAAGAGCTCATTTGTCTCCACCGATAAGACGGAAGTTAGCTAGGTCGCGTATGAATTCACATAGGCAATAATTGAGTCATAGGACTTCAAAATTTTCTAGTAATAGACATCGGAAACTTCAGCCGTTTTAGGGAAACGTGAGGCAATCATTGATTGCATTCGATTAGGCGCCCGTTATTTTTTTTTTTTAAATTGATTGAAGTTTGTGAAAGTAATAATTACTGCTAAATTTATTTTGATAACGAGTTATAATTAAATGAAACCAGTTAGTGCGAGTGGATTTTGTTTTCGGTTATACAACATTTACAGGCCTTACCCGCCCCGAACACGAGCGCTCGTAGGAGGAGGTTTAGGGTAAGTACCCTTTATTTTGCTCTAAATTTTCTTTGTTTTTTTGCATGTCATATTATATTAAATATTTATATATATCATGATGGCCCCACGCATTACGTGAGTGAGGTCGTATTAAGTACCTTTTTGAAGTATCATTCCAAACGCAACTGCTGCTCGTTTTAATAATTTTCTTTTGCCGTCTTCGCCAAGCGCAAGCACAAAAATAGAAAAATCCTAATTGAAAAAGATTGCGGGTAGTATAGATTTCCGAAAAGAGAGTCGATTCAGGACGACATTGGTTCTAAAAGGAAGGAATCTTGTAAAAAGATAAATAGAATGTCTAGATAAATAACGATTGTTATTTTGCATAGAAAAATATTGTAGATATCATCGGATGAAGTCAAGAAAAGGAGAATCTAATGTGAAAACATATCGTTTACATTATATAATTGTTTGTTATTTATTTCAAAAAAAAAAAAAAGAAATCTATTGAGGTGAATTATATCAATTTGCTAGACTAATTTGCTTCCTTTCACTTTTAATCACAGTAAATTAGTTACTTTACAATTTTTATAAAACTTTTCGTAATGAGATTGCGTAATAAAACGGACGAAATGTCAAGTTAAGAGAATACTCTTCGGTCTTTCCTTTCGTCCGACTCTAACCGGGTATAGGACCCGATACGGTGGCAGGCTTCCACCTCAAACATGAGCCAGCCGCCGGGTACTCTTTAATCCTTCTTTTGTTTCAGGTGACGTCGCGGGTTGAGTGGCCCAAGCAGAGTGCCTCTTTATGGCATAGAGTTATGCAATCGAATTGCATAATTCTATGGCATAAATTGGTCACCGGGGTACTCCCCTTCTGATGGGAAAGTTGTATGAGTTTTCCACTCAGAAGAGGAATACCTGGCCAATGCAACAAAATATGGATTTAAATCCGGTTGGGTGGGTGCGAAGGGGCTCCATCACCACCCGGTTGCCCTTCTCTCATTTGTGGGCCCTGAGCTTCGTCGGGTAACGACGAAGTTGCCCTAAGTCCGCCCCTTTTTACATGTTCCACTTGTTCTCGGAACAAGTCCTTTTTCTCTCGGTACACTTTTTGCGACTTCGGTCGCCTCGTTTTAGCTTGACCAGGAGAAATTCGTGAGTGCGAAATTTTTTGTAGTGGGTCCACGTGCTGGGGAAATGAACCCGCCCCACGACACCGCAATGCTAGCCTGCCAGCGCATTCACGCGTCCCCAGACGAGGGCATTCTCGGCAGATATCTCCATCTTCTTCTGCCGAGGCAGCAGAACATCGCTGCAGTCCTTTACGGACTTTTGAAACCTTAATAATTCACTACAAAACGTACACCAAATTTTCTTTGACTTTAAGCAAGCATACGACAGTATTGATCGTAACGTACTGTACCAAATAATGCTATGCTTTGGCATCCCAGCCAAATTAGTCCGTCTTGCCAAAATGACAAGGACTTCGACGACCTCCCAAGTCCGCATACCGATGCCTTTGACACAAATGTCGGAATAAAACAAGGAGATGGGCTGGCCCCATTGTTATTCAATTTGGCTCTAGAGTGCGTCTTAAGGAAGCTACCTGTCGATACACGAGGTACATTACTATACAAGTCAAGCCAAGTGGTAGCCTATGCGGACGACATCAACATTTTGTCACAGTTGCTAACAACCACCAAAGTACTCTTCCTGAAACTCGACAGCGAAGCAAAAGTGGTAGGACTACAAATACAGGTCTAATTAAAAATTTTTTCTTCAGTTTTGGCGTTTTTGAAGACTAGCTGAATACACAGGAAAACAAAGTTCCAAGTATACAAATCTGTGATAAGATCTGTGTTATGCTATGGGTGTGAAACATGAACCCTAACCCAAGCATCCGCGAACATATTGAACACCTTTGAGCGACGGATGCTGAGGTGCATAATTGGAACGAAACTAGACGGGGACCAATGGCGGATTCGATACAACCATGAGTTGTATGAAATTTTTGACGAGCTGGAGGTCGCAAGGATTGTAAAACTGCGGAAGCTGCAATGGGCTGGCCATGTAAATCGTATGGACGAACAACTGATACCCAAAAAGGTTTTGGTTGGAAGAACTGTAGGCCGGAGACCAGTGGGGAAGCCGAGGAAACGCTGGTCTGACTCGGACGACGAAGACAGTTCATCGCTGCATGGATTTCAAAATTGAAGGACGCGGTCAATGGACCGAGACAGTTCGAGGCGCTTGTGGCAGGAAGCAAAGGCCCCGAAAGGCTGTAGTCGTACGAAGAAGAAGATATTAAACATTAAATTTGAAGGTCAATGTGCGCATAATTCGACTAAATATTTAGCGACCAGGCAGCAAACTGACTTTCGAAACGAGAAATTTTGGTAATTCGTGTGTTAATGTTGATGACTATCGTCATTACTATTTGCTTACTATTTACTGCCAATTTATAACCATCCCGATCAGCTGTGCCGAAGATATGCTCAAATTCTATTGTGGCCGGAATTTTGCTCGAGCCGAAAACATGAACTTTTAAGATAAATTGACCCAGCACAACTATCGCTACTGAATTGTCAGCAAAATTTTCAGTATCAATACAAATTGTCGTCGCATCGATATTGATGATTTCCTGGATATTCGCATTGAATTGCATTGCGGTGTTCTAGACGATTGTGTCAGTAAAAATTGCCGCCGTGTCATTCAACAAGTACCTAGCCTACAGAAGAAAAACTAAAATTTTGGAAAGGTGGCAATTTATTTTTCCTTCAAGCTCGATACACTTGGCCCAGCGATGCTCTAACTTTTTCAACCCGTCCAAAAAATACATTTTCTCGAGGCCTACAAAATAGGCCTCCGTGGCGGTGATGACCTCATTCGACCCAAATCTTTTCCCGGCGAGTGATTTTTTCAGGTTTGGAAACAAAAAGTAGTCACAGGGTGCCAAATCTGGAGAGGACGGTGGATGGGGCAGCAATTCGTAGCGCAATTCGACCAATTTGGCCATGGCGACGGCGGAGGTGTGAGCCGGCGCGTTGTCGTGGTGGAACAGCACTTTTTTCTTAAATTCGACGTCAAATCGGCCCAATAAGTCTGCATAGTAGCGCCCCGTGATTGTTTTACGCTTCTCGAGGTAATCGATGTGGATCACACCTTGTGAATCCCAGAAAACGGTGGCCATCACCTTTCCGGCCGATTGAATAGTCTTCGCCTTCTTCGGAGCAGGTTCGCCGGGTGAAGTCCACTGTTTCGACTGTTTTTTGGTCTCTGGTATGTACCAGTGAATCCATGTTTCGTCGATGGTTACGAAACGACGCAAGAACTCCGCCGGATTGCGCTGAAACAGCGCCAAATACGTCGCCGATGTGGTCTCACGGTTGCGCTTGTTTTCCGGTGTGAGCAAACGCGGCACCCATCGCGCCGACAGCTTTCTCATGCCCAGTTCTTCGTATAGAATATGATGCACCATTCCTTCTGCGATGCCCACAGTCTCAGCTATCTCGCGAACCTTCAATCGACGGTCTGCCAACACGAGATCGTGGATTGTTTTAACGTTTTCCTCCGTAGCAGCCGTTTTTGGGGCATCTGGGCGTGGCTCATCAAAAACCGACGTGCGGCCACGAACAAACTCGTTGAACCAATTCTTGACGGTCGCCATCGAAGGAGAAGAGTCACCGTACACAGAATCCAAGCGATCTTTGATTTCGCTGCGCGTTTTTCCTTCCAAAAACAAGAATCTAATCAATGAACGATATTGTTCTTTTTGCATTTTTGTACAACCGACCGACACGCTCGCTTCCAAAGGCTTTCAAAACAAAACATGAAGGGAATCCACTGAAACTTTGAACTAGGCTACTAAAAGAATGTACTGCACAATGGTAAAACTCTTTTGTAATAGCAGCGCCATCGGGCGGTGAGGCTAAGTACTTGTTGAATGACCCTCGTATAGTGAGTTTCGATTCTATAGTGAGTTTCAATTCTGGAAATTGTGAGGCTGTCCACTGATTTGGTTGGATATTCGCATTAGAATTGCAGTGCGTGTTTGCAGACGAGAATTGTGTGAGATTACGAATCATGGATTTCAATTAAAGTTTGAAATTGTGCGTTATTTGTTATTGCACCGAAATTGGATGCTAACTACTTTTACTTGCCTTCAAGTTTGCAAAGCCATCTACCACTGTACTTTAGATCTTTCTGTGATTTGCCTTGTTTTTGACGCAATTTAGAAAACTTAAATTTACTTTTCGATGGCTGAAATTCGCAAAGTTAATCTTACGACAAAAGGTCGCATTTGAACAATTAGTGAAGTGGCAGACGAATTTCCGTGAGGATTCAAAGTCACGGAAAACGGTCACATACTACCGAGCTTTAATTGGGAAGGTTCATGTTTTATATAAACGGTACAAGGAAACGCACGAGGAAGTTTGAGAATTTCCATCTGTGCTTTCAGACAGAACTGGAAGATTCCTTGCAAGTTGTCCTCGGGGTTGAAACCAACCAGGTAAAGACGCAATGAAACAATAAGTCTAGAATTCGAATTGAAGCTTCCGCGAATAAGTCTACCCTGATTCACAGGCGACTATGAAGAATGGATATCTTTCAAGGATCTTTTTGTGTTACTCATCCATGATCGCCCCACACTATGGAAGGTGAAGAAGCTACATTATTTGAAATTCAGTCGGGGACGTGAAGCTGAAAACCCATTTCGATATTTTACTATCAAGGAAGCCAATTATGAGTCAGCTTGGAAAATGCTGAGTGACTGATACGACAACCATCCAAGTACTATTGAAAGCTCAATTCAAAAAATTATATAGCATTAGTAACGCCGTCAAATCAACTTCTGCATTAAAAACTCTTGTCGACCGTACAGTTGAATGTGTCAAATCGATCGTAAATTTGAAGTTTAGAGATTTGTGGCAGCCGATCGCGGTATACATGACAACGCAACTACAAGACAATTGTGGGAGTAAGATCAAGCGTTGACTACAGAACTGCTCTCGTGTGACGATCTTAAAACATTTTAGCACCAGAAATTTCATGATTTAGAAGCTTCCGACAGAATGGATTATCTTTATTTAATGGTAAAATATTTCTTTATTTTTCCAATACTAGTATTTCGCAAGCAAAGTCTGTGTGGTCTAATGGGTAGAGCATGAGACGCATAAGCCGAAGGTCCCAGGTTCAAATCTCGTTGGTGCACAACGTGATTTAGTTCAGGAGATTTTTCGGACAGACTAAGAGTGTTCACTCAGTGGCGATATGTACTGATTTAATCAGATCATATCATAGCTGAGCAGACACACGGGAGCATGGTACTGACCAAACCAACTTCCGAAAAAACCAATACGGTCATGAAAATGAGATACTCTAACTATCTCTAAGCGAAGGCCCGAGAGGGCTGTAGTGCTAAAAGGAAGAAGAAGAAGTATTTTACATATAATTGCCATCATTACAAATACTATACAATTTGATACATACAACTGACACCAGACAAAAATTATTATGTAACGAGTCGCCAAGGCAAACAAAAACAAGTTGAATAAGCAGGATAGTGTTCCTGCCAGAAGGTCTTTGTTACCATTCTAGGATTCGGATATATAGCCATTTCAATTGTATGGAATTACATTCCATACAATTGAAATGGCTATAACACACTTGATTATGATACGATTTCCATAAAATGTTGTGAGCGGGGGACACAAAATGTTGGTACATTTTGCCTCCCCCTGGAACCCATAATCCATAAAATGTATTTTTTTAAGGGCTACTTCGTTTTAAGGGGGACCCCCCTTAAAAAAATTTGAAATGTTGACCTAAACTTTTGAGAGAACATCACTTCTGACCTTTTCACAAAGTTTGAGCATACTAGCTTCTATAGTATCTGAGGAAACTTGCTGTGACGCACGGACAGACGGTCGGACGGACAGACAAGTCGCGAAACTAGTAGTTCTTTGTAAAAAAATTTTTACAAAGACCAAAAAATGGAAGAAGAAAAGAAGAAATAGAGTCAGTTGGAGAAAAGTTTATAAAGGCGAATCGAAATAGTACCGATTGAACGTGAATGACATCAGTTTATAAGTGTGGTGTAAACGGACCGGGAAACCAAGTTCGCCATATCGAACGCATGTGATTAAGTTGTAATTCGCGACAAGAACGCGACTGAAAACATTTGACTTTATGTTTACACACTAATTCCCCGAAAATTTGGTGTTTGTGTCGTAGAAAAACTTTGGAAAGAGAACTTCGCTCCTTTTAGATTCACTTCCGCTACTCAAGTGTGGAAGAAAGAGATTGTAACAGTACCATAAATTCTGCTTTCCTTGTCATTCCCAATTATTTGAAAAGTGTCGCAAAGTTTAGTGTGTGAGAGATTTATGTGCGGATTTTCCCAAAGTGGCGTGCGAAGATGAGATTAAAAGATTTTGTGAACTTTCATTCGTATTAAAGAAGCTGAAAGCCAGCTCTCGCGGTTTTGAGTGTCTTCTGACTAAGCACCATTATTTTGCTCTTGCCTGGCCATTTTCAACTTTCAACGTGACTTTGCTGTTGTCTGCGTACGTGTTAGTGCGGTGCCGTGCAATGTCAGTTGAAGTGAAAACAGGGAAATTGAAGATTTCATTTAAATATTTATTTTGGGTGTACGAAAATAAATATTTTGTCGGGCTATTTTTCGTTTTTCTTTGTGAATTGACTCTGATTTTGACTCAGATCTATGGGACCAGTGTCGTGAATTACATTAACGTTTTTTTCTCGACAAAAATAAAGTGTGTTAGTAAACATTTTAGTTCATGTCTTGGTTGGTTTTTTGTAAGTACACACAAAACTTGGAAGTTTTGCCATATGATCGCGTGGAGAATGAAAGAAGAATTCTAATAGAAGAATTTTTTTTAATACATCAATTCCCGACCACTCTCTCCATCACTCTTTCTTCGTCGCAAAATGCTCGTGCGATCTGCATTCACATTTCGTCGCTTCGTCAAGTGTGCCATCCAGACAATTAAAAGAAGATATTCAATAAAGCGCCCCAACGTAAGTCTTTTTTTTCCTGTTTTATAAATGGAAGCTAGACTGAGATTCATTATTATATTGTAATGTCAAACCTATATGTAAAATCCATTATTTATTATACTACATACACTCATTTTTTTATACAATATATGATGAATTAATTTTACAACTAGAATTAGTATAAATTTTATTCCAAATACGGCATTGTTTTCATAATTAGCTTTTTATTTCTGCCGATATTTTATTTGTCGTTGATTAACAATTCTTAATTTTTAGTGTTTTTAAATAAGATGAAATAGATGTAGATTGAGACCGGAGGAGATGCATTCTAGTCAAATGTACATAATCGGCTGACCGGTATGATTCTTTGGTAAAAACAAAAATTGCTCCTTCAGGGGATGTTTCTTTGTTCGGTGACTCAAGATAGTTTACTTCCCTTTTTTTCTTAATATCTCATTATTTTTTTGTTTTTGTCTTTAATTTTGTTTCTATATATCTAAATTTAATTGTGAAAATTCTCCAAGTAATAATGACAATTGTAGTTTTCTGTTCTACTAAAATACCAATAACCCCAACAGGGATTTCTCTAAAATTGTCACTTCGTCTTACGGAATTGATGGAGCTTCATCTTAGAAGTATGATGGAGTTTTTTATGAATTGCTCATCATAACACACTCCGTTCACAGAGGTATTCGACACTTCTAGAAAAACTAGTCCTGGAATACAATTGAATATTTCCGGGATCGTTAATACAAAACAATCTGATGCAGTGTTGATGAAATGAAGATGGTATCGCTTTACATTTGTGGCCGACATAGCAAAAATGTATCGGCAGATTACCATGCACCTAGATGATGCAAAATATCAAAGAATTTTAATGAGTGGTGCATCCGTCGGAAGAAATTAAGTACTACTGTGTCCAAAAAATAAGGTGACATTGTATTTATTTTGAAAATTCTTTATTTATTCTTCCAAATCAATTTCATCCCCTTCAAAGTAATCCCCTCCCGATGCAATGCACTTATGCCAACGGAATTTGCAATCTTCGAAACACTGATTGTAGTCACTTTCCGGGATGGTCTTCAGTTCCGTCTTCGCTGCGGCTTGAATCTCCTCTATCGTATCAAAACGGTGTCCCCGGAGCGGTCTTTTGAGCTTGCTGAACAGCCAGAAGTTGCACGGCGCCAGATCAGGTGAATACGGTGGTTGCGGAACGATATGCGTTGAGTTTTTGGCGAAATGATCACGAATTACGAGTGCAGTATGGGATGTTGCATTATCGTGGTGTAAAAACCAAGAATTGTCTTTCCACAATTCCGGCCTTTTTAGGCGGATAGCGTTACGTAAACGACATGTAAATTTGACATACTCGTAGATGTCACTGACAGTACTACCAACCTAAAAAAAATAATTCTCTAAATCCTTCGACGCGCGCAGTTTAAATTCAAATGTCACCTTATTTTTTGGACACAGTAGTATTACATATTGAATACAGTCACATTTAGGACATGTTGTGCACTATTCGTAGCAATCAGGGCTTTGCGAAAATTGCGCGAAGATGATCAATTAAACTACCCTAACGCATTTTACTCCAATATGAACTACTTTTATATAGATGATTTATTATCTGGAGGAGATGACATCCAGAATACGGAAGGAAATATTGATTTTTTGCAATCTTGAGGCTTTTCCTTTCAAAAATGGATCAATAATGACTATCGAGTCTTAAAGGGCGTGCCTGTTGAAGACATTGAGATGCAAGGATATTAGATTTGAATTTGAAACAAGATTACAAGTCATTGTGTGGCACCCTAAAACCTATCAATTTAGCTGTCGAGTAAAATCAAAGACAAAAATACTGCGTATTCAAAACAACAAGTACTGTCGGTTATCACTAGGCTTTATGACCCGTTAGGATGGCGATCTCCCATCATGATTACTGCCAAAATACTGATGCAATAACTTTGGGTATATGGTATGTCGGGATGAACAATTGATTTACAGAAAATTTGGACTGAATTCAGAGGTAAATTAGCAGCATTAGGACGGCAGCGTTTATCGTTTGACCAACCATCCAATCAAAAACCAAAAAATGCATTGTTAAGAACAAAAACAAAAATGTAAAAAAACCGACTTAATAAATAATAAAAACAAAACAACAACTTTTTTAACTGGAGCTAGACCATGGCTGAGGAAATGTTTGCTAAAGGTAAGTGTGACAGGCTCTGACTCAAAAAGGCGAGACGGAAAAATAAAACATAACAGCCCGAACTTATTGTATCCTAAGGCGAATTAGAAGACGTTCAACTGCGTCAGGCCGACTATCAGCGTCCCAAAGCGATTACACCCGGGGACATCAATTATAGTATTGATTGATTGATCAATATTACTGCATGCTCAAGGCGTCAGCCCGAGTATTCGTGTCCCAAGGCGATTATGGCTAGGGCCATTATCTAAAGTATTAATTGATTAGTTTGTTCACACATAATATTAAATAATATCATTCATTTCATTTCCTATAAACAACAAATATAATTAAAGCAGATATAAATTGCGAAAACAAGCTCTTCCATTAAAGCTCTAAATTTCTACATATGCATACATGAAATTGTAATAACCTCCGATACTCCGGAGCGATCTGTCGTCCCTACACGTGTTGCAACCCAATTAACGAAACGTCATTGGACGCACTCGTACAGACGACGGATGTCCTCTAGGTGATCGCTACGGAAGTCAGAAAAGGTTATTACATAAGTCAGTAACGAAAAGTGGAGTTCCATGAGATTTTAAACGTGAACTAACTGAAGAGGATGTCTTATTGAAAGAAACGAAACCGTTTTATGACGCTCTGATATTTTTATTATAAACACTGTTTTTTTTACTGTTGATAAAAGTCAAGGCACCGAAGAACCGCCAACTACCCGGGGAGCTTCGCTGACAGCAGCGTTCCATCGCAGATCCACCTAGCCTGGAAAAATAAAAATACAAGAACCGATCTACATGGTCCGATCTGATGACCGAAATCAGATCGTAGTGCCCGTGCTATTGTCGTTCTGGCAGGACAATACTAACCTTTCCTGACGCACCAATAGTGGAAGGTAGGGTTGGGTCAAAAATATTAGACTTTTTCCCAAAACTATATCGTTGCTTCGGGTTTGAAAACAGAAGCTGAAGTGATTGGCAGTATGATTTGAAATCATTGTGGCCCCTAGAGTACACTTAAAAAAAGATAATCTTAATAACGTGAGGGGTACATTTAAACACTAGTTATGTCGCAAGTGAAGAATTGGTGAATACAGTTTTTCTTTCACGTGTCAAACCGTATCATTGAACAAGTTCCTTACGCTAACAATTATGTTAAACTGTTAATCTTTCGCTTATTAGCCACCATTTCAAACGTTAATGGCATCAGTTTCGAAGGCGTATTCTGCTGAAATTTGTTTACAGATAGTGCACCAGAGAGAGCCCATGGTACACATATGGTTTGGGAGGTGAAGCGTGATTTTGTGACCTTTAGTCAGGTTTGGTAAAGGAAACGCTCTTCTGTCAACATTTGTGACGAATGGCTTAATGTGTTGAGAAAATTATGATAGAATGTTCACTTACAATGTTGTTTCCGAAGTCCCCGCTCCCAAATCAAGTATTGAAATCAAGAACTACTTGTGTAAGGAAGTTTCTTGGAGGAAAACTAATAATCTTTAAGCTTTATTTTCGCGAAAACCCAGGACATTTCATACAAATGTCCAGAACCAACGTTATTCCTTACACCGAACTGGATTGAATGCTATCAGGATTGCTTTCTGCATATTTTATCATATTGTTATAGAACTCATCTCATAAATTCTCTAATAATATGCAGATTAATAAATTTGGCCATGCAGAATATTGTCTAGCTAGATTGCAATTGCGCTTGGAAACAAATTTTAGTGAGCGAGTGCTTCAGAGACTAATCAATTTCAGATAGCCGCTTCCGAGAAGACATTGGCAGCCGACTAAATTTACCACCGAATTAGCCCTCTGATTATGTCCAGCGGAGCGAATGCAGTTTGCAACATAGATTATCTAGTAAGAAAATTTTAAGTAAGCGGAGGCCATCCAGAAACAAATATTGTGGACGTAAAGAAAGTACGGATCCGGAGAAGTCAAGCAGCAATTCTTTGGGGGACCTGTCCAATTTAAAGGAGATGAAAAATGAGTAACGTATGTGATAAACGTAGACAATAAAGTTTTAAGTAAGCGGAGGCCATCCAGAAACAAATATTGTGGACGTAAAGAAAGTACGGATCCGGAGAAGTCAAGCAGCAATTCTTTGGGGGACCTGTCCAATTTAAAGGAGATGAAAAATGAGTAACGTATGTGAAAAACGTAGACAATAAAGTTATCGGTGCCGAAGGGATGGTAAGAGTCATTTGTGCTGGAAAACGAGCAAATAAAAGGGATGACAGACTAAGTGCTCGGTATTCAATTCGCCTATATGGAAAAGCAACACATTTTACCCTGCTCTAAGGCGATTGTAATGCACATTTATAAAATCGACACTAAATCTGAAAATTTAGTCTGCAATATTCTATTAGAAATCGATGATTCTATTTCTAATCAAATTCCAAAATATGATAAACTTGAATGGTGTCCTCATGTACCAGATGAAGTTGAAAATGATGAAGATATTAAGCAACTTATCGTTTGTCCGTTTTAGCAGTCATATTCCAATTAAACACACAAGACAAGTAACAAAAGAGTAAAATTATTTATTTTTATCGACTGAATATCTTCGCCAACAAAATTGTTCTGCACAAACAACCATTCTCTAGCATATTTTAAAAATATATCAAACTTTAGGTAATATTTTTATCAATATTTATAAATCAAATCTATTAAGTATACAAAAAATATGTTTGTTGCAATATAAGCGAATCAAATTAGTTATTAGGATTCATACATTTTAAGTTAGTTTATCTTAGGTTTAATAGGTCAATCACTAAGTTTCTTAGTTGCGCCTCACCAAATTAAAAAGTAGTCGTTAGTAAAATTTTATAACTCACATGGTTCAAAAACAAATGCAATCATAATGGGGGTTGTATGTGCATAATTCTATGTTACACTTTATGAAATTGTTGAAAGCAAAGTAAATACGCGATATCTAATCTTGATGCTTTGTTTGTACTTATTACTTTTGTTTTAAAGTAGTTATTAAATTTTACAGACCATACCAAGTTTTCAAAGATTTTTGTGTTATGTAGAGAAAGGCAAATGATTTATTTTATTTTTATCTTTTTCCATATATTTCTAATTATTGAATTACATCTTCAGAGTACTTTATTTTGGTAGTACTTTATTTCACTTGGGAAATTCAAGGTATAATTTACTAGTTAGACCACTCTTTGTGAATGCTTCGCATAGAAATATGCTAGTATGTATTTCTATTACAATCAGCATTAAAAGGATTTTGCTTTGTCTGTTTCTCAGACTAAACTAAGAATGAATTGCTAAACAACACTAAACTCTTTCCTTTTCAGTAAGAAGTCGTTCTTTTTCAGAAGGCAAAAAAGGGCGGGAGGTAAGTATGTCACTAAGGGGGTAGGGTTTTAATAATCCGCGAATGATCGGGTCGGTGATTTGGTTCGGGACGCGGTGCCGTAGTTTGGCTTTGCGTTTTTAGTTAGAGTAGATTGATTGGGTTTTGGATTCGAGTATTTTTTTTCTGGCACCGGAATGCGTGGTTTTGATCGCTGTTGTTTCTTTCTTGCTTCTCTTTTTTGGACTGGACGTACGGTCCGAAAGAGGTGAAAATGAATTAGTTAAAGTGAAGTAGGGCTGCTTCTATACAAGTTGTCTTGCTGCGTTTTCATCGGGCATTTGAATCGCGGAAGACCTGCGACCGAAATTCCTCTCCGAACTAGCTCGCTTGCCAGCAGTCACCTCGGAGTAGACTAAGGGGGTCCGAACTTGTCGACCTATTGGGTACAGTCTATTGTCGCATTTCGAGACTTTACGTCTATAAACCGATGAGAGGTCGGTTTAGATTTCCTTCGGGAAGTCTTGAGCAGAACGAGAACGAAAAAGCGAAAATCACTCATTACAAAATTGTATTAACTTATTCTCTAATTGATTAATTAGCTTATGTGAAAGCATTCTTAAATAATTGTATAAACTAATTACAAACCGAATTTAAGAAGCGAGAAACAGCAATACTTAGTATTATTTACAAACACTGGAAGTATTACCACATCGTGATGGAAGGTAATACGAAATCGGACAACTCACAATTCGGCCAACAGGGCTAGAAGGCGAAACAACAGAAGCAGTAACCCTTCTGCAAAGATAAATCTAGCAAAGATTGTTTTCCTGCACATCAGACAACAGAATCGTTAATATTACACCTTAACGTGTAAGTGTATAACCTAATGAAACAATCAAATAAAATTAATTCATTAAACAAACGCCTCTCGTTACTGATCTGGTTAACATGTATGTAGTAACAGGTAAGTTCCTATCTTTTCGGGAGTCTTGATGTGTACATAGGATACACATCAACTCAATTCCCAGTTTATGCCAGTATACATAATGTATACTGGTATTGTAACATCATGTTGTCACATATGCATCGGCGCAACATATATGAGACTAGTGAAGTTCAACTCAATGACATATATTTCGGATTAAATAAAACAGTTTTAACCTTCATTGGTCTAATTGAAGATATTGTGCGAAATTATTTAAAAATTAAATTGCTATGTAAGCTTTTTACAAAATCAATAATAATTGTCAAGTTATTTCTTGTAATATATGTACAAATTTGAAAATTAAAATATATGTGTTGCTAATTAACTTGCATGCAAATCTTCGACAATTTAAACATGTAGATAATACCCTTACACTCTTAGTGCCATGTATAGGGTTTTCCATTAAAGACATAACAAATCGATTGTGAGGAGTGCTGTGTTGCTGTGTGGCTAGTGGCACCGTCTTGTTGAAACTACATACCGTTGATGTCAAGTTCATCCAATTCTATCCACAAATAATCTTCCAACATAACACGATAGCGCTCTTCATTGATGGTAACATGACGGTCGTGTTCATCCACGAGAAAATATGGCCCAATCACACACCCGGCGTGAAAACCGCACCAAACAATAATTTTTTGCGGATGCAACGGTGTCTCAAGAAGCTTATGTGGGTTTGTTGCTGACCAATAACACATATTTTGCTTTAACAAAGGCATTGAGCTAGAAGTGAGACATCGCTGAAGATGATTTTTCGATAAAACCAACTCAGAATTTCGATTGTAATTTTTAATAATTTCCAAACGTTGCGGGTTCGTGAACGTTACCATGATGAAAATATTGACTATAACTAACGTTTTGACATTGACAGTTCATTAAAAAAGTTTAAGAGTGCGTTCATATAAAGATACGAAATTGGTATGTCTCTAATAGAAAACCCTATACATCATCTATAATTAATAAAGACAATTCGGTTGGGATTCCATAAGCGGATAACATTACGCTCAATAAAACCCAAAACAATATTTCCTATGCAAAAGCATATGCTACCGAACTCAAATTTGTATACACATAATGCTATTGTTGTTTTCGTGAACTTGACAATGAAGTAGTGCTTGCATGCGGCCAAATACCTTTTTCTCATACCATGAGTTGATGAGTTATAAAAGACGTTTTTTTTAATAGGATTGCAAGTAAGGAAGTTGGGAAAATAAAAAGTATGAAGATTTTTTTGGAGTTGACTTATTATTTTTAAATAGAACAATGCATCAATTGCATCTAAGGCTTTTTATGAATAGATTGGGCATTAATGAACAGTATGAAGATTTTTTAGGATAGATTTTAATAAAGAGTTTTTTAAATAAAATATGGCAGCAATTGCTCATAAAACTTTTAATGAATAGATTGACTATTAATGAACAGAATGGAGAGTTTTCAGAGTAGACTTTAATCTGGGGGTTTTTATTGTCGCACTTATTAACAGTGTGTAGAGGCACCGCCACCACCTGGATGCCCCACTCTTATTTGTGAGCCGTGACGTCTCGCGCGCGGTTGAACGGTTATTCATCGTCGCGTTTCCTCGTAATTCCGGTTGGTGACTTCGGCCATTGGCATCTTTTCACCAGCCAATCGATTCGGTTTCGACAAGTGCGAAAATATTGTGTAGTGGGCCCTTGCGCTGTGGGAAAAGAACAACCCCCCACGACACCGCAAAGCTAGCTTGACAGCGCACTTACGCGTCTTCAGACAAGGTCATTTCCAGCGCAGCACTAATTCCGCTCGCTGAGGCATCAGATCATAACACGTACCCACATTTATATTAAAGCCTTATCTTTTGAATTGAATGAGCATTCGAATTGCCTGAGACGCGATTAAAAGAGCAAACAAAAACAAACATTTAACTACAAGTTGACATCTGGGCAAACATTTTAAATGCAATAGCATTAAAGAGCAAATGAAATAAATAAACTGCGCTAAACAAATATAAAGAATAATTTACATGAGAACGGTAATTTTCCAGGGCAAATGACCATGAAACTAAATTAATTCAAGCTAAACTGAAACAGTCGAAGTATGTGAACTATGAAACAATCGAATTTGTAGTTATTAGAACAGTACAACAATGCGAACGATTTTACCTCAAAACCAATTATCTCTTTCAAGTTCCACAGCAATTCACTCTCAAATCATCTAATCCAGTACTGAATGTACCATTTCATAATGTTGGCAGTAAAGAAACGAAAAAGTGGCAGTCAAGTCGGTAAACTCCGGCAAAACTCCAAACCAAAACCATCACCAGACACGCTTTTTAACCGACTTCCAAAAGAAAGAAGGTTATCAATTCATCGCGTATATTTTTTTTTTGCTTTTTTTTTGTATGTTCACGCATAACTTTTAAACGGAGATAGATAGAAGAGTCCTGTTTTTGGCAAATGATACGTCTTTCTTCCAGTTAGGTCCCGTTTAAAGGATAAGAAATTCAAGTAACGGTAAAGGACTTTTACCGTTAAAACTAAAAAAATTCCGACTTTCACCCGAATTTTTCAGCATAACTGATCGACGCGCGTAAGGATTTTGATTGTAGAGGTTTCAAATGAAGGACAACATATTGATCTAAAATGTATCGGAACAGAATTGAAATCCTTCCAAGGACTCTGTAGATATTAACAGTTAAATATGATGCATTGATGTCGAGAAATTGATATTTTGTACGAAAAGTGCCAATTAGTTGGCACTCTGCAAGGATTTGTTGGAGATAGCGAGTCCTTTGGTGACGGATTATATAAATGTTCAGTATCGTTAATTTTCTGCACAAACGGTACATTTTAGTCCATGATTTCTACCAGAAATAACCAATAAATTGATTCTAAATGTGGCATAAATACAATTCAACAATAGTTAAAGGGAACCTTTCAGGATCCAATTCTCTTCCGCATTCACTTTTGCTTACCAATGAGCTTGGTATAGGATCTTTCTTACATACATCCTTAGACGTAAAAGTTACATACAGGATTATAAAATTTCCCGAAGAAATAATAAGGATTGAGTGATTTCAAATTATAGTCGACTCGTTACTTTCCAGTTAATATTATATATACATTACAACATATGCCCAGAAATCTAAAATAAGTGATTTCCATACTAAAAACCTGCGAGAATAGCAACCTAAAAAAAGATACGTTTCCAGCTATAATTGATCATAACTTTACAGATGAAGATGAAAATGCATAGCCGTGTTTTCATTGAACTATATGGTATGATTTTCTTGAAACTTTCATGAAAATTAGGTGCCATAGTTAACTGAAAACGAGGGCGAGGGCGAGGGCGAGGGCGAATAAACGTGAACGAATGATGCGGTAAAGAAGGATATTTTTAAGTAAATTTCATGAGATTGATTGCGGAGTGAATTGTATGTTTAATTACATATATAAATACATATATGTATATATATATATATATATATATATATATATATACATATATATATATATATATATATATATATATATATATATACATACATATATATATATATATATATATATATATATATATATATATATATATATATATATATATGTATATGTATATATATATATATATATATATATATATATATATATATATATATATATATATATATATATGTATATATATATATTTATATATATATGTATGTATATATATATATATATATATATACATATATATGTATATATATATATACATATATAAATATATATAGGTATATATATATATATATACATATGTATAGATATAGAGATATAGATATATATATATATATATATATATATATATATATATATATATATATGTATATACATATATATATATATATATATATATATATATATATATGTATATATATATATATATATATATATATATATATATATATATATATATATATATATATATATATATGTATATATATATATGTATATATATATATATATATATATATATATATATATATATATATAGGTATTTAATATATATATTTATATATTTATATATATATATATATATATATATATATATATATATATATATATATACATATATATATATATATATATATATATATACATATATATATATATATATATATACATATATATATATATATATATATATATATATATATACATATATATATATATATATATATATATATATATATATATATATATATATATATATATATATATATATATTGTTTTGAGTCAAAGCTGCTTTGCCTTGGCTAAATTTTGTTTTTACTTTGGCCCTATGCCAAGGTTCTGTTGCCTCAGTTCTTGTACTGAGACAACGCCGCGATAATTTTCAATGAAAGCTTGGCCTTATGCCAAAGTTTCGTTGCCTCAGTTCTTAAACTAAGACTTGAACTTGTACCTTTGAGTTAAGCCGATGCTTGTATCGGCTAACTCGCTGCGAATAAAACGACTTGATTGCTTTGATGGTCAAAATTCGACTGACTTTATTGCAGGTAAAATGTGCTCTTATATCTAATTCACAATCTAATTTACAATCATAATTCGTATACTCAAATGTTTACCTAAACTCACATGAATGCGGTTCCCACAAATTTGCAAGCGCAACAAAATTCATGTGTCTTATAGACACATAGATCACGTTGCACCTGCTGTGGGAATCTTTTGTTCAACGCGCACAAGGTAAATGCATTCATGGGTGCGCGCCAGACAAAACACGGATCACGTTACGTGCACATTCCGGTGAGTTTAGAAGAAGATAATGAATATGAATTTGAAGACAATAATAATACATTATGGAAAAATGCACATGCGACAATGTTATTTTAAGCTAAAGATGAAAATGAAGATGTAAAAATATTATTTGAAGATGAATATGATTTCGTACATCCTCCCCCGCGTTGAACAGTCCGTTCAACCTTACGTTTGAATCACCGGCAGGCTGTGGCATCTTGGTCGGGGAATAGGCCGTCGCTCTCGAGAGATGTGTTGATGATTCCGCCATTTGAAAACAAGGTAAATTGCCAGTGCAATAATTAAAGCGAGGCTGAGATATCCAATCGTGTATTGATGAATATCATGATTGTCCAGTTCATCAAAATCAATAGTTTCCTGAGTGTTTAATTGTCGTTTTAGTTCTTCTAGTTCTGAGGCATAGGCTTGGTAGTCTTGAGTAGATTTGTTGAGTGAATTGTTGGCTGTTTTACTGTTAGTGGTGGGTGAATGAACTCTTGTATAAGAAGCTCTGCGTTCGTTTGTATACATTTGATGACACTGAATGGTGACCGTATCGGATTTCAGTATACAGTCTGAGTCCATTTTAATAATACCGGAGCCCTCCAAAGTAAGAGTTGAGGGTTGACCACCGCAGACAACATGAACCACTGTACGATTGGTCAATGCATAAATCCACTCATTCGAAAAGAGAATTTGGCTCCACAAGGCTGAACTTTCGAGTTCCGTTATGCTGCATTCGACTGGGGATGGAATATCCTTCAAGAGCTTGACTTCACAAGTGCTGATGTTTGCTTCCTTGTGGTACAGTGGATGAGATTGTTGACACATGTGAATAGACGGATCCATCTGGATGCATGTGATGTATTCTTCTTCTGTGAGTGGGTAATACGAATCACGGTGTTGACTGATAATCAAGTATCGGGCGCCAGGAATTATCGCTATTAGTCGGCTATTTTTTGCTACAGGTATGGGATAAAGTCTGAAGAGATCGAAGGTAATTGTGTTGACGAGTGGGATCTTGAATTCAAAAATAACGAAATCTTCGATTAGTCTGGCGCTAATTGTTGCTATTCTGAACAGTCTCAAAAAGTTGTCGTTAGCTGCTGGAAAGCGAAGCGTATCAGGTAGATGCTCTTTGATATTAGATATGGCTTCGCTCAATTGCTTCTGCGACAACAATAATGGGTTGAAATTTCCATGTTGGGTATCAGTGATGATGCTTATTATGGAGGCCTGAATGAGTAATTAGAGTCATTTGAAATGACAACATCGTGATGAGATTTGTCACCTTGCTTTGGTTGCCCTCCTGATTTGGGCCTCTTACCATGTTGGTTAATTGATCAAGCTCCTCCTCAATCACCTTGAACCTTTGTTGGACTGTTTCTTCACTTCGCTTGATGATGTTCAACGTAGAATCAATAATGGATGTTTGATTTTTTAATAAGGAATACAATTTAACTTGGTTTCCTTTTACACCTTTGATTGTCTGAGTCATCTGATTAGCATATTCTTCGTCTAGAACACCAAACAACGATTTGGCTACGCTACCAACCATGTTGAAGGCTCCTCTTTTGGTTCGAACCTTTAGCAATCGATTGATGTTTGTTAGTTCATTTTGCACATGTATGAAGTGGTCCTTCAGCATAAAGCAACTGGTCTTAAATGTTCCCTGCTCACAAAGCTGCTGCAACATCCTCGTTCCGTTTTCCAACGTTGTAAGGTCGGTCCAATATGGCCCTAAATCATAGTAGATTACGAGCTTCCATTCACTTGTCGACAAATATGCATTACCTAGTGATTGGAAATGCAATCCTGGATGCGGTCCGAAAGTTGATACCTTGACTGGTTCTGCGTGTACCAAAGGTACTATCAGACAGGCCAAAAGTAGTGAGACAATTGACGTCCCCATTTTTCGTTTTTTAGGTGGATCTTTGGAGACACAGGATTCTGGGTCCTCTTCGATGGATGGTCTCCTCTTAGACTCAGGAATCCCTTCCATGGACGCGCCTTCTTCACGGCGTGTGTCTTCGTCCAGTGGCAGTGGAGCAAGTCGATGTATGGCTCTCTTTATAACACCTGATGGAGTCTTTATGTCGGCCACTCGCACGAAGCCATCATTGCCCTTATAAATTTTTATGATTCTTCCAAGTGGCCACTTCATTACCGGCATGTTATCCTCCTTGATGATTACAAACATACCCGGTAGAACATTCTGGCAAGACTGTTTCCACTTCGAGCGGTGTTGCAATTGATTCAGGTATTCTTCTGACCAGCGTCTCCAGAATTCGTCCTTAATATGGCGTACAAGTTTCCATCTCGTAAGCAATCCGCCTTTTACAGGTTCTGCCATGGCATCTACGACAGCTGTTGGAGGTTCTCCGATGAGAAAATGGCCTGGTGTCAATGCTGAGAGGTCGTTAGGATCTTCTGATAGCGGTGTTAATGGTCTCGAATTGAGGATGGCTTCAATTTCCACCACCAGAGTTTGTAGCTCTTCATACGTTAACGTTGCTGATGAAGCTCCTCGGCGTAGCAAATATTTGGCAGATTTAACTGCCGCCTCCCATAGACCGCCAAAATGGGGCGCATGAGGTGGTATAAAGTGGAAATCTATATTTCGGGTATTGCATACGGCGGCTATTTTCTCTTGAGATTTCTCGGAATGTAAAGATACTGCTAATTCCTTAAGCTGATTGTGGGCTCCCACGAAATTGGTGGCATTGTCGCAGTAGAGATTTCTACAGTGGCCTCGTCTGCCGATGAACCTTTTAAGGGAGCCGATGAATGCTTCGGTGCTAAGATCGCTCACCAGCTCAAAGTGTACTACCTTAGTGGCAAAACAACAAAATATGGCAATGTATCCTTTCTGCGGTCGCGTTCCTCGGCCACGGTAATGAATCATCATCGGCCCCGCGAAGTCGACTCCTGAATTAATAAATGGCCGCGCAGGCTGTACACGTGTTGATGGTAAGTTTCCCATGACCTGAGAAAGCAGCTGCGGATTCGCTCGAGTGCATCGTATGCATCGCTGCACAATGGATCGTGCCAATGATTTTCCTTTTATTGGCCAGAAACGTTGCCGTGTGATCGTAAGCAATGCTTGTGGCCCAAGATGGCAATTGTCTTGGTGAATGTCGGTCATTAGCAGTTTACTCAGTGGATGCCTGTAGGGTAACAATATCGGATGTTTTGCATCAAATGATAGGCTTGATGCTTCAAGTCTTCCCCCAACTCGCAGTATCCCCTTTTCGTCGATAAAAGGGGTTAGACCAGTTAAAGGACCATCCTTTTTGAGTCTCTTTATCTCCTTTATCTCGTCACGAAACTCGTCCTGCTGGATATGCTTCAAGATGACCTCCAATGCTCGGGATAATTCCTGACTTGTGAGTGACCTTGCCACCACTGCATCGGATCGCAACCTTTTGCTAATGCGTTCGGTAAACCTTAGCACATATGCGATGATTCTCTGTAATTTTTTAAAGGAGTTACCATATTGAATATTGTCAATAAAATTAGCGGATGCGACAATGGTTGCCGCAGTGGTGAGTTTTCCTTCCTTTTCTCTAGGTCACATGATGGTCTTTTCGTTATTCTGGTGGCCATAGTATTTCAGCTCCATGCAAGAAGGGAGGTCCGTATAACCAAATGTTACAGCTAGTTAATTCTGCTGGCGTAATTCCTCGTGAGAGAATGTCAGCAGGGTTGCTTTTTGACTCAACATGTCGCCATTGGCTTGGTATTGAAAGTGATTGAATTGCTGACACTCGATTTGCAACGAATGTGTTATAAGATGACGCTGTGGCATTGATCCATCCGAGCACAATTTCGGAGTCACTCCAGAAAAAATGTATCACCTCATCCATATGTAGAGCAGTCTTGACTCTGTGGGCCAGCTCTGCTCCTAGTTTGGCTGCACAGAGTTCCAGACGGGGAATGGTTACGTTCCGAATAGGAGCTACTCGAGATTTGGCACATAAAAGGCGTACAATAATTCTACCATCTGTTAAGGTAGCTCGAGTGTAGACCGCTGCTCCATATGCCCTTTCTGAGGCGTCACAGAATATGTGTAACCGCGTTCGCTTGGGGACCTCCTTTGCAAAAACATGTCTAGGGAATTGTGCCTTCTGCAACGCTAGTAAACTCTTGCGAAAGTTGTACCATCTGGTGAACATGTGTTCTGGTAAGGCTGCATCCCAGTCGAGCTCCAATCGCCATATGTCTTGTAAAAACAATTTGGCCGTGACGATGATAGGCCCCATGATGCCCAGTGGATCGAACATTCTGGCAATGTCAGAGGATATCGTCCTTTTTGTGATTTTGTTATTTTCTGGATCGAGGTTAATCCTTATTTGAAAGTCGTCCACCTTAGGGAGCCATGTTAGACCGAGGGTTTTGATGCAATCCTCAGTGTGACTAGTAAAGTCCAGTTGCACTTCTTTATCGTCAGGTGCTATATTGTGTAGTAGGCGAGGGTGGCTGGCACACCATTTGCGGAGCTTCATCCCGGCACTTAGTAGGAGTTTGATTAATTCATCCTGTGCCTGAACCGCTTCTGACAGGAGGTTCGATCCTGTCATGACGTCGTCCACATAAAAATCTCGTTGCAGGATGATGCCACCTAGTGGATACCGTTGCATTTCCTCTTGAGCGAGTCGTTGGAGGCATTTGGTTGCCAAATATGGAGCACACGTCGTTCCATATGTCACGGTGTTCAGTTGATAATATCGTAGCGGTTGATTTGAATCATTCCTCCAGATCAGCAGTTGGTATTTCCGATCGTCAGGATGCAACAGAACCTGCCGATACATCTTTTCTATATCGGCAGTGAATACATAACGATGCAGTCGGAAACGAAGCAAAATTGAGAATAAGTCATCTTGAACAGTTGGCCCAGTGTGCAATATGTCGTTCAACGAGACATTTGTAGATGTTTTGCAGGAAGCATCGAATACAACTCTGAGCTTAGTAGTGCTACTATCTGGTTTCAGGACATAATGATGAGGCAAGTAATAAAGTGGACGTTCACACGACTGAAGCGTTACCTCCTGCATATATCCAAGGTTGATGTACTCGTTCATGAACTCTTCGTACTGACACTTGAGCTCTGGATCCCGTTGAAGCCTTCGTTCCATACCAAAGAATCTGCGAGTGGCGATATCCCTTGATTCACCTAGATGTTTAGGGTCATCATTGAAAGGAAGTCTCACCAGAAATCGGCCTTCGCGCGTTCTTTGTGTCGTCTGGCTAAAATATGTTTCACATGATTTCTCGGCAGAAGTATACTGTGGTTTGCTCTCTACTACTTCCTCCAGCTTCCAAAATCTTTCGATTGTATTATTTAACTGTTGATCTTCCGCAAGGACCCCACACGTAACAGAAGACGATTGGTCTGTGCCAACTTTGCCGGCCACTATCCAGCCAAGAAGCGTATTTTGCAGGACTGGCAGTTCGCTGCCTAGTTTTATTTGGCCAATTGATAAAATGTCGTAGAAATGTTCAGCACTTAACAAAAGATCGATGCGTTCTGTATTATGGAAGTTTGGATCAGCAAGCTTCAGGTTTTTCGGTATGGGCCACTGAGATATGTTTAATTCTACGGATGGTTGAGGAGATATTATCTTCTCCATTATGTAAGCTTCTAAGCGCGTGGTGTATCCATTTAATCTTGACTGTAGTGCAACGTTCACCCTTTTTTGTGCCCGTTCCGCTGATCCGCCAACCTTTTCAATAAGGGTCGATTGGTAACATGATGGAAGACCCAGCTTCTTTACTATTCGATTAGTAATAAGGCTAATTTGGGAACCCGGATCCAGTACTGCTCGGCATATTTCATTTTTCCTTGATTACTAAGCGTGGTCAAGGAGAGTGCCGAGCCATCTTGTTTGGTGATTGCTTTTGAGTCTTCTGAGGATGTACTTGATTGTTTTGGGGTAGAGGGTGTTCCCAAGTGCAACAAGCTATTGTGTTTCTTGGAGCACTCCTTACAACCTCGTGATGCACAGTTCACCGATTTATGTCCTTCTCGAAGGCAGTTGACGCACAACCCTTTGTTTTAAATAAGTTTCAACCTCTTTGAAGGAGTGAGTCGCAGAAAGTCTGGGCAATATTACTGGATGGGATTGATTGCAAACAGGACATGATGACATTGTTACGGCCGCACTGGTTGATTTCAAATTTTTCTTACGGGGTTCCTCGCGGTTCTTTGGTTGATTGCCAAGTGCCTCTAATGCTTGGAAGCGTATTTCCAAAAATGCCAAGAACTCCTTCAATGACTGGAGCTTACGTGGGTTGACCAGCGATTGTTCGTATAAAGTGTGCGTGACGGTATCAAGTTTCCTGATGAGGATGTGAAGAAGCAATGGATCCCAATTTTGTGTAGCCACATTGATGTTTTCCAGACCTCTTATGCATTCGACTGTTGTATCGTGCAAAGATCTCACTGCTGCTGCTGAGGGCCTATCACTTGTGATGGATGATTGGGCCATCAGCTTGTTGAGGAGGGCTGTAACCAATAAGCGTAGATTTTCATATCGTTCGTTTAGAGTCTTCCATGCAGACTCGTAGTCGTCTTCAGAAAGCGCAAAATTTTGTATGAGTTTTGCCGCTTCTCCAGTGAGATTGGCCTTTAGGTACCACATTTTTTAACATCTGGATAATGGTTGATTATGAATCATTTCACAAAACAGATCGTGAAATTGTCGCCATTGGAGATAGTCGCCGTCAAACTTAGGTAGGTTAATTTTTGGTAGTTTCAAACTGGGTGCTGTTATTGGGGATGTTGGTTTGGCAGGTGTCCCCTTTATTGCATCTAGCTCACCTTCCAACCGTATAAGCCAGTCTTGAGACAATTCTTCGAGGGTTTCATGTTGGTCTGGTTCAAATCCATATATTTCAGGCTCTGTACCAATCTCATACATCCTTTGTTGACACTCCTCCAATTGTGACCAGTAACGATTGATTGAGGCAATCTTCAACTTATAAAACTACCGGGTTTGACCTTTAGCTTCGCCAAGTCGAGAAAGGAATCGTCGCAATGAATCTGCCAGGACGTTATACCGTCGCACTTGTTTGATGACGTCAGATGATGTCTCGATCGTTGACGTACTCGAATCATCCTTGCTGCCCTTGCCGGTAACCTCTGCTTGATTCTCAATTCTGTTCTGCATGCCTCAATGCCAGCATTTTCTCCTTGAAATATGCTTGAAAATTCTGGTAGTTGGTTTCGGTTGTCTCATGCAAACCACTTGAAAAATAGTCATGAGTCGGCGACACATCTTTCAACGAGCGAATTTTTGCATCCACTTCTTCGAATGCGTCCCATTTGGATTCGAGACGTCGGAGTCGCTCCTCGTATTACTCAGCCCATTTTTTACGACTCGTAGGGTCCTTTTTGTAGTTGGCGATGATCGCGTCAATATCCGCTGCTAGAAGCCTCTCGTGCCCAGCTAAACTGTCCATTCCTGCGGGTTGTGGCGTAGATCACGTCGGGGTCACCAATGTTTTGAGTCAAAGCTGCTTTGCCTTGGCTAAATTTTGTTTTTACTTTGGCCCTATGCCAAGGTTCTGTTGCCTCAGTTCTTGTACTGAGACAACGCCGCGATAATTTTCAATGAAAGCTTGGCCTTATGCCAAAGTTTCGTTGCCTCAGTTCTTAAACTAAGACTTGAACTTGTACCTTTGAGTTAAGCTGATGCTTGTATCGGCTAACTCGCTGCGAATAAAACGACTTGATTGCTTTGATGGTCAAAATTCGACTGACTTTATTGCAGGTAAAATGTGCTCTTATATCTAATTCACAATCTAATTTACAATCATAATTCGTATACTCAAATGTTTACCTAAACTCACATGAATGCGGTTCCCACAAATTTGCAAGCGCAACAAAATTCATGTGTCTTATAGACACATAGATCACGTTGCACCTGCTGTGGGAATCTTTTGTTCAACGCGCACAAGGTAAATGCATTCATGGGTGCGCGCCAGACAAAACACGGATCACGTTACGTGCACATTCCGGTGAGTTTAGAAGAAGATAATGAATATGAATTTGAAGACAATAATAATACATTATGGAAAAATGCACATGCGACAATGTTATTTTAAGCTAAAGATGAAAATGAAGATGTAAAAATATTATTTGAAGATGAATATGATTTCGTACATATATAATATACATATATATAGATATAGATATTTATATATACATATATATATATATATATATATATATATATATATATATATATATATATATATATATATATATATATATATAATGTGTGTGTGTGTGCTTTTGCTTCGATTTTCGACAAATTTTCAGCAATATTTCTGTTCTGGACAAATTATAGCTCCAGTTTGTACCATAACTAGTACAAAGATTTATTCAATTGTGTGATAAAGCTCACAATAAAAAATCCAAAGTCGAACTGAAAGGTCGAAAAAAGTTGAACGATAAAAAAGCACTTCAGGGTCAGGTCAGAATATAAAAATGGCGGCTAGGCGATGTTCAAAATTCGATCATTTCTCAAAGCTACAATTCATATTGGATTATTATGAAATCTAAAATCAAGGTAGACGTTGATGAGATCATGGATTAAATGTACCAGAGTTAAATTCGATTCCTATGAACGCTGCGGATTTTCGCCGTAGTGGTTTTTGCATTGCAGTAAAAAATTATATTTTAATATACGAGAACATGATACAATGTATTCAAGAAACTGAGTTTTGAATGGTTTGAAATGAACAAATTTGCCACTAAACAGGGTGAAATAAAAAACTTTTAGAAAAAAAAAGAAAACCGACTTCGGAATGCCCTAAAAAGGATGAAATAAATTTTTTGGAAGCGGTGCCAAATGAATTTCCCCATTTCAACATAAATACTTCTAACATCTACACCATCACAAAAAAATGGGGAAAAATGATATGGCACCGCTTCCATAAAATTTATTTCATCCTTTTTAGGGCATTCCGAAGTCGGTTTTCTTTTTTTTCTAAAAGTTTTTTATTCTATGTCTAAATTGCACAATCACTGAATGAAAGCCAGTCGATTTAACAACAGCCTCTGAACCGTTGACATAAACTGTCGGCGGACACGCTTATTTTTAGTTATAAGTTCCTAAAGAAATAAATAATAGCCTTTGAGCTGCCCGACTTTAACTTTCGGCAGACACGCTGCATTTAGTATTAAGTCATATGCAAAACAGACATCCATTTACCATCCAGTCATAGCCTTTGATCTGTTGATCCAAAATGGTTCGCGAATACGCTATTAACCAAGTATCCTTTAAACAAGCCATTACGTTTCCTTGCACTAAATACATTATAACAGCCAACTACTAAAAAAGTTACCAATAAAACTCCTGTGGAAAGCGCAAGACAATTCAAAACCCACCCATTTCCCACACTTTTACTTTACATATGGCAACGATGTCAAATTGCGTTTTAGAATGCTATAATATATACTTTCAGATTCTTTAAACAATCGCTTTCTCGAGATCGAGAATCAAAAATTTTAAAAACGGCTAATGAAGTGACCTCGCACGGCACTGTACTTTTTTCCAGCAACGTCTAGGACAGCATGACGTAAAACAGTTAGACATTCACTAGGGAGAAACTATATGTTCCCAAGCCCATCATATAGTGATAGTGTCGCTTCGACCATCTTTTACAATAATCTTTCTCGCAAGATATTCTCAACGCAGTATTTCTGTTTAACAATTAACTAAAATCAGTAAAAGTATATACCATAACTTTTAAGCTCAGAATCACTCCTTCTCATTTCAATTTGAGAAAAAAATCGACTTAATTTATATTAACTCATTCAACATTTCTATACTTAAGTAAAAACCTTTATAATGAATAGTAGTACCGATTTATAATTATTTAAATATACTTAAAAACACATTTCTAATAACCCTCCATTTTTACCACCACATATGGATAAAAAAGTATGTAATAGACAACTTAAGCCATATATATATATATATATATATATATATATATATATATATATATATATATATATATATATATATATATATATATATATATATATATATATATATATAATTTTCTTTATTGGAATGTATGCGGTACAGAGGCCTTATAATATAGCAATAATTTTTAAATGCAATAACATTTAAGGGCAAACGGAATAAATAAACTGCGCTAAACAAATATAAGAAGTAATTTACATGAGAACGGCAATTTTCCAACGCAAATAAACATGAAACTAATTTAATTTCAAGTTACACTGAAACAATTTAAGTACGGGAACTTTGAAACAACAGAATTTTAGTTATTAGAATAATACAACAATGCAAACGATTTTACCCCAAAACCAATTATCTCTTTCAAGTTCCACTGCAATTCACTCTCAAATCACCAAATTTACATCCAGCACTAATTGTGCCATTTCATAATGTTAGCAGTAAGGAAACGGAAAAAGTGGCAGTCAAGTCGGTAAACCCCGGCAAAACTCCAAACCAAAATTATCACTAGACACGCTTTTTCTATGTCTAATTTGCACAATCACTGGAATGAAAACTAGTAGATTTAACAACAGCCTCTGAGCCGTTGACATAAGCTGTCCACGGACACGCTACTTTTAGTTATAAGTCCCTAAAGGAAAAAAATAATAGTCTCTGAGCTGCCCGACTTCAACTTTCGGCAGACACGCTACACTTAGTATTAAGTCATATGCAAAACAGACATCGATTTAACATCCATTCATAGCCTCTGAGCTGTTGATCTAAATGGTTTGCAGACACGCTATCAACCAAGTATCTTTTAAACAAGCCACTACGTTTCCTTGCGCAATAAATACACTTTAACTGCTAACTATTAAAAAAAGTCACAAATAAAACTCCTGTAGAAAGCGAAAGACAATTCAAAACCCACCCATTCCCCACCCTTTTACTTTACATATGACAACGATATCAAATTGCGTCTTAGAATGCTATAATATATACTTTAAGATTCTTTAAACAATCGTTTTCTCAAGATCGATATCAAAAATTTTATAAACGGCTAATGGTGTAACATCGCACGGCACTGTACTGTCTTCCAGCAAGGCCTAGGACAGCATTATGCCAAACTAAGCAGACACGCACTAGGGAAAAATTAGACGGAACACATATAGGGCCGAAACAATATGTTCCCAAGCCCATATAGTGATAGTGTCGCTTAGACCATAATCTCTCTCGCAAGATATTTTCAACGCAGTATATCTGTTTAACAGTTCACTAAAATCAATAAAAGTATATACCAGAACTTTTAAGCTTACAATTTCTCCTTTTAATTTCAATTTAATGAAACAGATCATCATCATTCACGACTCATACAATATTTTTATACTTAACAAAAAACCTTCGTAATAAATAGTAGATTCCGATTTATAAATAACCCACTACTATTTACACATACTGCTGAATACATTTCTAATAACCCTCCCTGTATCTAATAGACAACTTAGCCAATTAAACGACAATTAAATGCATATACCTTAAAAGCTCTTCCTCCTACACAATCCCACAGCATAGATAGATTAAAAGCCCTGCCCACTACGAAATGCATTAAACCAACTTAATTAAAAAACATGCTCTTCAAGGCAATTACCAGCCAATCACGAAATAGTACATACATATCATATACTTCATATACTTCCTAGCAATTAGTGCATGTGAAAGCTACAATATATCGCTACATTCAATTTTCTCATGCGTCATTGCAGAAGCAATGCTAATCATATCTTCAAAGCTCGTTAGCAGCGAGCAAAAACAATCACGTAAAGCTTCAATCCATGACTTCCATTCCCATTAACAACATTAACCATACATATTCAGGGGAAAGTTTATTTATCACACTCATTATCTCACACCCTATAAAGCCAAGATACCTTATACTAAAGTCTGGGGAATACAACAACAACAATACTCAAGCTACATCAATGGAAAGCTATTCTCTCGACAAAACTTCTTCCGAAGCGAATCAATTTCCGAACGTAACGATCGTGTGAAATATTCATTCCCCATTTGCATATTAACTCGTTCCCAATAAATAACCGCTAAAGCTTTAACAATATTTACTAATGAAACTTCTCTACTAACGTATAAGCACAATAATTTAAGAAAACGGTAGCAAAAGCATACATAAAGAGCTTTTCTTATAGCATTCAAGAAAGTTATTTAATAGAGTATTAATAAACTATGAATGGTATAAAGAAACTAATTTTTTTTTATATATAAACTATTTTGAATGTCGTTCACATTAAATCCTCACTAACGCTAACTGTTTATAATTTACTAGAACCTGTACTAATCAAATAGTAACACTAATAATAACCACTAACCAAACAAAACATCGAATTCTATGTTTGGCATTAATTTGTTATTACAGTAATCAAATAGAAAATAAAAAAAAAGAGATATGATGCAGAATATGTAACAATTAAATATCAAAAACTATTTTAAGATGAAGAATGCTAAAATAAAAGCAAATCATTAACTTCCAAAAAGCAAAATCGGCATTAAATGTGGATGTTAAAAGAAAGTATATTGTATTACCAAGTAAAGCCGATTATACACCTATTGCAAATGTAATGATATCCATGTAATGATATCCATTCATCCATTCATTAAAGCTAAATCGGATGATATTCATTACATTAATACTCAATCAATGTAATGAATATCACCCAGAACTAAATGAATGTAATGAAAATCATAACGATACATTTCACTTGACCTCAACGAATATCAAGTGAACATAAATATTGTAGAATGAAACACATGTCAACAACGTAACATGAATCTCATATGGAGACTCACCATAGAAATTCATTCACACTTAACGTGTGAATGAAATCTCGTGTTCCCTTTGGTACGCGACACTTGAGTATATGGCCAAGCAAGAATGATTCATGTAAATTACTTAAGGTGTGAACTGAAATCTCGTGTTCCCTTTGACACGCGACACTTGAGTATATGACCAAGTGAGAATGATTCATGTAAGTCCATGTGTATGATATTTTTTGTATAGTTAAGTGTTTTGTCGTTATGAGCAATAAATTAAGAATTGGGTCATTTTTGAAAATCTATACTAAGTAATGTATGACCAATAAATTCTATATTTTATGTTTAGCTTGTAAGAATTGGAAAGTATAAAAATCGATGTAAGTAAAAGAAATATAATCAGTTTTTGATCGTACACGTAAGACGGAGTTTTAATAAGGAAGCGCTGCGAGTTTGTAGCGACTCAGGATTATTTTCATTGCTGCTAATTGTAGCAAGTTAAATTAAATTAAATCCAGTAACCATGGCGTTTGTGGAATTCAAGATTCCTCGCCAGAAATCTCTGCGGCCTAGCCGCTTGGTTAAGTAGGGTATTCTCCAATTCTGGTTTTTATAATAAAATTCATATTTTGTTCTAGTGAGGAACAGAATAAACAGCTAGTAAAACCAGAAATATTATACAAAGAAGAAATTGAATTCCGGTATCCTTCAATTGTAAAAAAAATAATAGTTTATTCTCAAGAAAAAACGATTTAAGTATGGAAAATATGTTCAGTATGTTCTTCAATATTATAGCAAAACGAAATAATTTATAACCCTGTAATTTACGACAGAATCAAACGTAACACTATTCCATTTTTGTATAGAATCAAATGAAATATTAACATCTTAATTTATAATTGTATCAAACGAAACACAGATTATTTACTGTACAGAATCAAACCAAACACGAACTTGTTGACTTAAGATTTTATCAAAGAAAAACAATAGTGAATAACTATACTGATTAATGATTGAAGCAAACAAAATATTAATCCACGATTATATAGAACCAAAGTAGATCTTAGCTCATTGTATCCAAAGAAATACTAGAGTATCAGTACAGTAACTTATGATTGAATCAAACAAAACATTGTATAAAATCAAACTTCAACTTATTAATTTATAATTGTAGTAGTTTATGAATGCAGCATTTACATGTAACACATATTAATTAACACTAACTTATGGTACCAAACAAAATATAAAAATATGATACATAATTATATAAAATCAAACCTTAACTTAGTAATTTATAACTGTAGTAATTTATGAATGCAACATTGACATGTAATACATATTAATTAGCATTAACTTATGGAACTAAATGAAGTATTGAAATATGATTATATCAATTAACGATTGAATCAAACAGAACATTAATATATAATTGTACAAAATCAAACTTTAGTTAACGTCAATTAGAAGTTATAACGCCTACCAATAAAAATACGAATTTAAGCGATAGAATTACGTTACCATCTAGTAAATTACGCGCAAACCAGCAGCAGAACAACGGTTAATAATAAGTTGCGACAAGTACAGTGGACAACAGCAATGGCGCTAACAGCGCGAAATATAAGTACGAATGATTTGCACAAAAGGGAATGTAACGAGAATCAATCAACAACAAAATTTGCGAAAAACCAAAAGCGATCATAATCCATTGGAGATACATCAGGTATCCGGATCATCGGAGCAGAGCAACGATTTATTGTACTCTCCAAGTACACTAAATCCTATTTTCAACTGGCGGAAGAAATGTTGCGAGCGAACAAATACCACCTATATACTCACATATCAGCAAGCACATACGCCCATTGTTATCAAAGCATATACTTGTCGTCCAATGGGCATACGCAAAGATCAATCCGCAATTCACTTCATACGTACATGATAAGCTTCACTACGATCAAGCACATAAGCTTTGGGGTGTATTTCCAGCGAAGTGAAGCCGAAGAGAGAGAGAGAGCCAAAAGATGAAACAAAAGCTCTCCCTCGCTCAATTTCCCCAATTTTGTCGTAAAAGTCTATAAATGAGACGGAGAGTAAGAGCTTCCGTGGAATGCGAGGTCACATGTTGCATATTCGGCAAATTTCGGCGAAATATGGAACAAAAGCTCGTTTCGCGACCATATATAAACACTTGATGGAGTACTGAAGGGCAGTCTGTGTTCAAGTCCAGTAGGGAGCGTGCTGCTACCCATTTATTATTAACAACGTTCGAGTAGTTAGAAGTGCTGTTCAGTGTTCGACTTAGTGGTAAGGGGTAAGGTGTTGGCTCTAGCCGCGATCCTCCATCGGCCTTTTGGCGTTTCACGCCGTGTGGCCACCCTGATCCACAAGCCCGTCTTCTTAGTTCCCTCTAAAGGCTGGTGCTCACCTGTGAAGCGCGATAAGTTAAGGTGAAAGTGAAAAGCGCTTCATTGATAGTTAGTTAATTAATTAATTTGGTGTTAATATAAATGCTTAAAAAAATGAACAATAAAATAAAAATAATTCTTTAAAGTTAACGTTTGCCTATGTTGATCTAGTTGGGATGAGTACAGTAGCAGGTAAATGTGTTACAGCGAGATTCCTCCCCGGGAGCTTTGATGATGTATATAAGATACACGTCAAGTCGAGCTCCCAGTTCATACCGGAATACATAGGGTATACTGATTATGTACCCAATTTTGTTATATAGCCCGTCGCTTGGGCAAACTACTCGAAAAACACCATTATCAATCATCCAATATTAATTGTAAGTTTATAAATAAAAATATTTAAATTTAAAATTAAAATTCGATGACGGCAACCCCGTTGTAACGCAACTTAGGAAAGTGAATCCCGTTATCTCGCAATGGAAAATATCCGTTGCCGGCAAGCAGAAGTCTCGTCAATGGACGATAACCGGCGACGGGGAAGTCTTCTTGTGATCGCCAGATATTTCGGACATCGCAAATGATCTGTGGCGGTGGATAGAACGAAAGCAAAGGGAAGCCAAGTGGTGTGCAATGAAGTGTTGAAGAAAAATTTATATTGAAGATAAAGATCTTGTGACAAAGCAATTTTTTGGTGATTGTGTTGACCTTGCGCCCGTGGTTGCGGCTCTCTGGTTATTCCTACCCGTCTAGTTACAGCTTCGCACCGTCTCATCGAAGTTTGTTATTTTGGAACAGGATCATAGTCAATAGGTGGAAGTGGAAGTGTGATTGAGACGGAGCTTCGCTGAATGCTTTCATACTAAATGCATGCACAACTAGACCTAGCCGTTTGCTGAAACATCAGCATTCTCGACTGAATATCATCAGTCCTTTACGGACATAATTAACATCCACAAAAACTCTTAAAATGGCACCGAACGAGGGGCCCGAAAAGCCCGGCTGTTGCGAGTGAACACATAAACATACTCGGATATATTCCCGCTTCATAACTGCAATAGTAGCGAGCAAACAACACCTATGTACTCGCACTTCGCCAATGAAAATTAGCCATGGAAACACATGCGCAAGTAAATAAGCGAGCAGATAAGTGAACGAGAAAGTTCAACCCGCAACGATATTCACATCGTGAACGAACGGGGTGCTTCGAAGAGAGGTAAGCGGAAAGGAAAACCGAAAGTTCCGGAATAAACACTCTTTCGCTCAATGTCCCCAGTTTCGCTGTTTTACCACAAGAGATCTTGGGAAAACCGAAAGCTTAAACTGAAAGCACTCTTTCGAAGTCGAAAGCTTAAGCGAAAAACACTCTTTCGCTCAATTTCCCCAGTTTCGCATATTCACCAGCCGAGCAAGCGAGACGAAGCGGGTAGGAAAAACTTTCGTGGAACGAGAGCGCACGTGTTCGGCTACTCAGCACATTTAAAGAGAATTTAGGTTGAAAGCTCACGAAAGAATGGTATTTAATGTTCTTGGGCAGTCTTATACCAGTGAGTTTGTATTCAAATCCAAAAGGGAGCGTGCTGCTACCCAGTTATCATTTAGACGGTTAAAGTATTCGCGATTTAAAGTTCAGCCGAAGATATCGTCCAGTGTTCAACGAAGTGGTGAGGGGTGAGGTGTTGGCTTGCGCCGCGATCCTCAATCGGCCTTTTTGCGTTCCACGCTGTATGGCCACCCCGAACCATTAACACGTCCATTTGATTCTCTACAGGCTCAATATTGATATAAGTCTTCAATAATGTAATTTGTAAAATGTAATGTTAGAAAAAAATAGGAACAGAGAAAATAAAATAATTAATAAAATAAACTTTTGCCTTGGTTGATTTAGTGAAAATGGACAGAGTAGCAGGTAAGTGGTGTTACAGTGAGTTTTTTCCCCGGGAGCCTTGATGATGTATATTGGATACACATCAAATGAGCTCCCAGTTCATACCAGTATACATAGGGTATACTGGTTTGTAACAAAATTGGCGCAGCCGGTAGGATATCGGTTTTGCAGAGACCACAGTGTAGTGCGCTGTGTAGCAAATTTAAATGGGCTGAAAAATCTATTCACCCAGCCGATATCTCAAACCATTCAACTCCTGTAAGACACCATTGCTACTCATACTGTCCATCAAACTGGATCAACCTTCTTTAAAAAAAAAAATCAAATAATATTGTTCATTATTTAAATAAAAGATATAATAATATCAATACTATTCAAACAGTCCATCAAAATAAATCAGCTTGCTTAAAAGAAAATCAAATAATAATTGTAATCATTTAAAAACCAAAAATATAATATAGGTATCTAAATACAATATTGTTACTACTCATACAGTACATAAAACTAGATTAAACTTCTCAAAAAAGAAAATAAAAATAATATTGATTGCTCAAATAACAAAAATATAATATCAATATTCAAATACAAAATTAAGGTTACTCATACTTTCCAACAAACTAGATTAATCTTCTTAAATAAATATTTCAATTAATTAAATAACAAAAAGAAAGTATGAATATCCAAACATAATATTATTGATCAAACTGAATCAGTCTTCCTTTAAAATAAACTCAAATAATTATATTGATCTTTCTAATAACCAAAATATGATAACAATATTCAAATGTAATATTAATCCTACTCATACTGTCCATCAAATAAGATCAGTCCTAAAATCAAATAGTCATATTGAACATCTTATTCTATATTCATTTACTCCTTCATTCATATATCTTAAATCTCATCTTTCTTATCTAAAGGTCATTCAAACTAACTACTAACTCGTTCAAACCCAACGTAGAATTTATAAAGATATAAAGTTTCAATCAACTTACATTCAAAACACAAAACATTACAAGTAAATATTAAACACAAATAAGCAAAACGAAAACTTAATAGCGAGCAAACAAACGCGTGCCCATTGTTATCGAAATATGATACCACTTATCACTCCAACTGCTTGGACAATACGCGTACCCACATGCATACTAAAGTCTTATCTCTTGAATTGAATGAGCATTCGAATAAACTGAAGCATAATTAAAAGAGCAAAGAAACAAACATTTAACTGCAAATTGAATAGATAGACATCTGGGCAATATTTTTAAATGCAAAAACATTGAAGAGCAAACTAAATAAATTAACTGCGGTAAACAAATAAAAAAAAAAAATTTACATGAGAACGGCGATTTTCCAACGCAAATAAACATGAAACTAATTTAATTTCCAGTTACACTGAAACAATTTAAGCATGGGAAATTTGAAACAACAGAATTTTAGTTATAAGAACAATGCAACAATGCAACCGATTTTACCCCAAAACAAATTATCTCTTTCAAAATCGACTGCAATTCTATCATGTTAAGGAAACGAAAAAAGTGGCAGTCAAGTCGATAAAACCCCGGCAAAACTCCAAACCATAACTATCAGCAGACACGCTATTTTGATGTCTAAATTGCACAATCACTGGAATTAAATTTAACAACAGCCTCTGAGCCGTTGACATTAGCTGTTGACGGACACGCTATTTTTAGTTATAAGTCCCTAAAGAAACACATAATAGCCTCTGAGCTGCCCGATTTCAACTTTCGGCAGACACGCTACACATAGTATTAAGTCATATGCAAAAGAGACATCAATTTACCATCCAGTCGTAGCCTCTGAGCTGTTGATCCAAAGGGTTTACAACACGCTATCAACCATGTACCCTTTAAACAAGCCACTACGTTTCCTTGCACAATAAATACCTTATATAACTGCTAACTGTTAGAAAAAAGTCACAAATAAAACTCCTGTAGAAAGCGCAAGACAATTGAAAACCCACCCATCTCCCACCCTTTTACTTTATATATGGCGACAATATCAAATAGCGTCTTAGAATGCTATAATATATACTTTAAGATGCTTTAAACAATCTTTTTCTCAAGATCAAGATAAAAAATTTAGTAACGGCTAATGAAGTGACCTCGCACGGCACTGTACTGTCTTCCAGTAAGGTCCAAGACAGCATTATGCGAAACTAAGTAGACACACACTAGGGAAAAATTAGACGGAACACATATAGGGTCTTGAATGAAGACCGAAACTATATGTTCCCAAGCCCATATAGTGATTTTGTCGCTTCGATCATCTTTTACAATAATTTCTCGCAAGATATTTTCAATGCAGTGTATCTATTTAACAATTCAATAAAAGTATACACCAGAGCTCAGAATCGCTCCTTCTAATTTCAGTTTGAGAAAAAGGTCGACTTAATTTATTTGTATTAACTCATTAAACATTTCTATACTTGATAAAAAACCTACATAATCATTCCGATTTCTAAATAATCCACAACTATTTACACATACCACTGAATACATTTCTAACAACCCTCCCTTTTTACCATCACAAACGGATAAGAAAGTATGTAATAGACAACTTAAGCCAATTAAACGACAATTAAATGCATATACCTTAAAAGCTCTTCCTCCTACACAATCCCACAGCATAGATAGATTAAAAGCCCTGCCCACTACGAAATGCATTAATCCGACTTAATTGAAAACAAATGCTCTTCAAGGCAATTACCAGCCAACCACGAATAAGTACATACATATCATATACTTCACATACTTCCTAGCAATCAGCGCATGTAAAAGCTACAATACATGGCTTCATTCAATTATCTCATGCATCATTGCAGAAGCAATGCTAATCATATCTTCAAAGCTCGTTAGCGGCGAGCAAAAACAATCACATAAACCTTCAATCTATGACTCCCATTCCCATTAACAACATTAACCATGCATATTAAGGGGAAAGTTTATTTATCACACTCACTCGCACCCTATAAAGCCAAGATAGCTTATACTAAAGTCTTGGGAATACAACAACAACGACTCCCAAGCTACATAAATGGAAAGCTATTCTCTCGGCAAATCTTCTTCCGAAGCGAAGCAATGCCCGAACGTAACGATCTTGGGAAATATTCATTCCCCTTTTACATATTAACTCATTCCCAATAAATAACCGCTAAAGCTTTAACAATATTTCCTATTGAAACTTCCCTACTAACGTATTTGCACAATAATTTAAGAAAATGCTAGCAGAAGCTTACATAAAGAGCTTTTGTTATAGCATTAAAGCAACGAATTTAATAGAATATTAATAAACCATGAATGGAATAAAAAAACGAGTTTCTTTGCACATTTAAACTATTTTGAAAATCTGTCACATTAAATCCTCACTAACGCTAACTGTTATACGAGTAATTTACTAAAACCTGTACTAAACAAATAGTAACACCCTAATAACCACTAACCGAAAGCAACATCGAATTAATTAGTAATTAAAATATTTGAATATACGCAAGAGAACTTTAATACTATTCGAAAGAAATGAACAAATGAAAAGCAAAAACATATACGAGTAGGAAAAAAAAATTCCAAGAATAGAAAAGGCAAAATAGGTAACAATACTTGTAGATATCAAAAACAATTTTAAGATAAGTAATGATGGAAATAATAAGCAAACCATTAATATATACCTTTGATTAAAAGAAAAATCGGCATTGAATGTGAATGTTAAAGGAAAGTGTATTGTATTACAAAGTAAAGCCGATTATACACCTATAGCAAAGAAGAAATTGAATTCCGGTATTCTTTAATTGTAAAAAAAAAATAATAGTATATTCTTCAACATTATGTATTAGTAAAACGAAATAATTTATAATCCTGTCATTTACAACAGAATCAAACAAAACATTGTATGAAATCAAACTTCAAATTATTAATTCATATTTGTAGTAGTTCATTAAAGCAAAATGGATAGGTAATACATATTAATTAGCATCAACTTATGGTACCAAACTAAATATTATTATATTAATTTATGATTGAATCAAACAAAACATTGTATAGTATCAAACCAAATATTAACTCATTAATTCATAAATGTGGAAATTTACAATTCTAACGTTGGCTTGTAACAACATATTAAGTAACGTCAATTGGATAGAATTATAACATTGGCGCGTTAGCATCTAGTAAATTACACATAAATCAGCAGCAAAACAACGGTTAATAATAAGTTGCGAGAAGTACAGTGGACAATACCAGCGCGAGATATAAGTACGAATGATTTACACAAAAGGGAATGTAGCGAGACTCTACCAACAACGAAAATTGCTAAAAACCAAGAGTGAGCGTAATCTATTGGGCAACATTAAGTAATCCAGATCACCGGAGTAGAGCGACGATTTATTGTACTCTCCAAGTACACTAAATCCTTTTTTCAACTGCCGGAGGAATGTTGCGAGTGAACACATAAACATACTCGGATATATTCCCGCTTCATAACTGCAATAGTAGCGAGCAAACAACACCTATGTACTCGCACTTCGCCAATGAAAATTAGCCATGGAAACACATGCGCAAGTAAATAAGCGAGCAGATAAGTGAACGAGAAAGTTCAACCCGCAACGATATTCACATCGTGAACGAACGGGGTGCTTCGAAGAGAGGTAAGCGGAAAGGAAAACCGAAAGTTCCGGAATAAACACTCTTTCGCTCAATGTCCCCAGTTTCGCTGTTTTACCACAAGAGATCTTGGGAAAACCGAAAGCTTAAACTGAAAGCACTCTTTCGAAGTCGAAAGCTTAAGCGAAAAACACTCTTTCGCTCAATTTCCCCAGTTTCGCATATTCACCAGCCGAGCAAGCGAGACGAAGCGGGTAGGAAAAACTTTCGTGGAACGAGAGCGCACGTGTTCGGCTACTCAGCACATTTAAAGAGAATTTAGGTTGAAAGCTCACGAAAGAATGGTATTTAATGTTCTTGGGCAGTCTTATACCAGTGAGTTTGTATTCAAATCCAAAAGGGAGCGTGCTGCTACCCAGTTATCATTTAGACGGTTAAAGTATTCGCGATTTAAAGTTCAGCCGAAGATATCGTCCAGTGTTCAACGAAGTGGTGAGGGGTGAGGTGTTGGCTTGCGCCGCGATCCTCAATCGGCCTTTTTGCGTTCCACGCTGTATGGCCACCCCGAACCATTAACACGTCCATTTGATTCTCTACAGGCTCAATATTGATATAAGTCTTCAATAATGTAATTTGTAAAATGTAATGTTAGAAAAAAATAGGAACAGAGAAAATAAAATAATTAATAAAATAAACTTTTGCCTTGGTTGATTTAGTGAAAATGGACAGAGTAGCAGGTAAGTGGTGTTACAGTGAGTTTTTTCCCCGGGAGCCTTGATGATGTATATTGGATACACATCAAATGAGCTCCCAGGTCATACCAGTATACATAGGGTATACTGGTTTGTAACACGGCTGTATCAACAGTCGAGAGCTATGGTCTCTAGGCCATCCCCACGAGGTGTCCAAATATTTGGCGGGTAGGTAACTGCCGAAAGTAATTGCACTAAACGTGCCCCGAGCATCCATAACAACTTTTGGATTTTGTGTTGTATTCGAACATCAATATCGTTTGGACTTGCTTTTGAATAATACATTTGTAGTTTGCCAACATCGTATGACTAGCAAGGCCAAATTATATTAGAGTCCCTGTATGTATTCGGAAGTTATTATATAACATCTTTTTGTGGCGGGTTCTGATTCGCACCCCAACCCAAGCGGTGCCTAAATATCTTCCACTACATGGATTTTGATTTCGTGGATTGGCAGCTTTGCTAGTCCGCGACTATCCATGACAAGACACGCGGTGCTTGCGGATCAGAATTCACCCTGGGCCGACTGACCTTAGCTGGATTAACTGCAGTGATATGGGGTGATAAAAATGTCCGTAAAGGAATGCAGTGATGGTCTGTGTAGATGGAAGTCCTTATTCTACTACACAGATATTTTTAATATTATTTCCATACCGGAAACGCAACTCGAATATACGATAAAATACACAATATGTTTTCAACAGCAAGAAGAAGATAAACCTTCTTGTACTAAGAAAAACTCCTGTTTGTTTGAAAGACGAATAAAACTTCGAGTTACGATTGAAACTCAACTTTATTATTTGACATCGTTTTATTAACTGAAAAATCTTTTTTTTTTCTTACTTGACAATTGACAATTTATCTACGGCTACTATTTCTTTTTGTGTGGGTTTTATGAAAATGTGGAATTTAATTTATAAGTAATGTAGAATACGCTACAATACTCCCTTCCCAGCGTTAGCGTTGTAAAAGAAAAATAATCATATTATTAACTCTCAACTCTGCTTAGATTCTTTCAATAGAAATGGTTTGTAATTCTCCGTTAATTTGAACAAGAAAATTCTTAGGGTTCCTTTTAATAACTTTATAAGGTCCTTGATAAGGTGAAGACAACGATGATTTTTTATTAACCACTTTAATAAAAACTCTTTCGCAATCATCAAGGGACTTAGGCATATGAATTTTGACTTTTTTCGCTTTCGTTTCTTTACTAGTCAATGTTTTAAAATGATCTTTGAGAATCGATAAAAAATTTTCTGAATCTAAATTATTTGATTTCGTATCTTGGTTAAAGAAACTGGCTGGAATTTTTAGAATTTAACCATATAGCATCTCAGCAGGGGTGGCGTTGATTGATTCCTTCCATGAGGATCTAATCCCTAAAAGAATGATAGGGAGTTCATTGAACCAATATTATCACGAGTTCGAATTGCCGTTTTTAATGTTCGATGAAATCTTTCAATCATTCCATTTGCTTGTGGATGATACGCTGATGTATGAATTCTATGTAAACACAGAAGTTGTAACAATTCTTTGAATAAATTTGACTCGAATTGAGCACCTTGATCGGTCGTAATTTCCAAGGGTGAACCAAATCTCGAAAAATATTCACGCCATAAAGTATTTACAATTGTTTTTGTTGATATATCTTTCAATGGATAGCATTCTGGCCATCGAGAGAAACGATCAATAACTGTATGAAGATAGGAATATCCTTGAGAAGGGGATAATGGTCCTACAATATCTAAATGAATATGTTAAAATCGTTTTGGAGGTATCGGTATTTGGTCTATTTGTGTTTTATTGTATTTATGTATTTTGTTCTTTTGACAAGCGTCACATGCTTGTGTCCAATTGTTAATGTCTTTATTCATTTTAGACCAAAAGTAATCTTTTGTGATAGTTTTTCTGGTGGAATTAATACCAGGGTGTGAAAGGTTATCATATGATTTGAATATAGTACGTCGTAAATTAATAGGAACAAAAGGTCTAAACGTGTCCAAATTTTTATTACACCATAGATTTGATGTCTTATCAGAAATTTTAATTTGAACTAATTTGGTTTTAAAATTAAAAATTTTAAGTCGATTTCTTTTAAATTAATAACGTCTGTGTCTAAATGAGATAAAGTATCTGGTACTGTATTAGCTGGTCCTTTGATGTATCGAATATCCGTCGTAAATTGAGAAATATAATCAATGTATCTCTTCTGACGGGGATTCTTTTCAGATTTTGATGTAAAAATACTAATCATCGGTTAAAATTGTAAAATTTCTACCTTCTACAAAGTACCTAAAATGTTGTATAGCTAAATATATAGCTAATAGTTCACGATCAAAAGCAGAGTATTTCTTTTGTGCTGGATTTAATTTTTTGCTAAAGAAGGCTAAAGGTTGCCGATTCCCATTTAAGAACTGTTGTAGAACTGCTCCAAACTATTATTTGATTGAAATGGGTAAATTATTATTCGGATAAGTTGATAAGGTAGCATTAGCTAGAGAATCTTTTGCTTTCTCAAATGCTACTTGGCAAATCGTAGACCAATGAAAATTCTTACTAGATTTACCTTGTTTCTGTAGCAAAGTTAAATGATCGTAAATTGGAGTAACAATATTAGCTAAATTCGGAATGAAACGGTGATAATACTTTATCATTCCCAAAAATCTCTGAGTTGATTTAATTGAACATGAAGTTGGAAACATAATAATTGTTTCTACTTTTGTATTTGAAGGTTTGATACCTTCTGACGAAATATCATGACCCGAAAATGTTAATTTGAGAACACCGAAAATACATTTTGAAAGTTTAATTTTTAAGTCAAATTTCGTTAAACGTTCAGATACTTTTCTAATATGGTGCTTATGCTCTTCATTTGTTTTACTAAAAACAATGATGTCATCAAGATAAACATAGGTAAAATCTAGACCACTTAAAACTTCATGCATCATTCGTTGAAAAGTTTGAGCCGCATTTCTTAAGCCGAAAGGCATGGGGTTAAATTCAAATAAACCAAACGGAGTAATAATGGCTGTTTGAAAAATTAACTCAGGAGCGACAGGGATTTGGTGATAAGCACGAACTAAATCAATTTTTGAAAATATGCTATAACCACTCAAATTTATTGAAAAATCTTGGATATGAGGAATTGGATATCTATCTGGTTCTGTTACGGCATTTAGCCTACGATAATCACCACAAGGGCGCCAATCTGATGAATCTTGTTTTGGAACCATATGTAGAGAGAAAAAGGTCGACATATACCGATTTTCATCATATATTCAAATTCAGTTCGAGCTATTTTTAATTTAGAAGCGTTAAGTCGTCTTGCTTTAGAAATAGGTAATTGTTCTTTTGTCATTATTTTATGTACTAGAAAATGTTTAACTGGTTGATTAAAGTCTGGTTCCTTAAGCAATTCTGGGAATTCTTTAACAATACCTCCAAACTCAGATTAAATTGCATAAAATTTTAATGAAGAAACATTTCCTATTAAAATATTTCCTTGAAAAACGATATTAGTCTTTGGATCAATTATTTTCTTTCCTTTTAAATCTATTATTAAGTTGAATTTCTCAAGAAAATCAGCTCCAATGATTGGTTTGGAGACTGATGCTATCATAAAATCTCCGAAGGCCTAAAATGAGTTCTAATACTTTGGAACCATAAACGTTAGTTTGATCCATTTGCAGCCGAAAGAATTTGAGTTGGTCTTTTGAATTTTAAGAATATTTTTGAAATGGGTAAAACGGAAACATCAGATCCAGAATCAATTAAAAATGCTAACTTAGTTAAACGATCTTTTATAAATAAGCGGCTTGATTTAATTTTTGTTAATTCGTTATCTGCCGCTTGGATAACGGATGGTTTTAGTTTAACTGATTTGACCCATTTACATGGTGATATGCATTTGCTAGCTTCTTCACCAAATTTATAATGATACCAACAAAATTCATGTTTAATTTTATCACTTTTATTGTTATTGTAGCTACGATTTCTACTTCTACTTCTGCTTCTAGAGTTAAAACGATTACTATTTTTATAATAGTAAGATTTCTGTAAATTTAAACTCAGATCTTTGATCATATTTTTTAATTTAGCAATTTCGTTTTTCATTTGCTGATTTTTTGTTATTATTCTAGCCATTGTGAAATCGGTTGAGCTAGATGTACTAGGAGAGATTGAATTAATTGAAGAATTTTGAAAAGGATGGATTTATAAGATATCATCTGCCAATTTTAAACTTCTGGGTTTGTATTTGGTTGTGATTTAAGAATTGCCTGAATAAATGTAGGCAATTTTCTCCACCAAAGTTTTAAAATTAATTCATCAGACACGATTGCGGATTCTCCTGCTAATTGTTTCAATTTCCTATAAAATTCTGATGGCTTTAAATCCCCAATCTCAGTTCCAGAAAGTAGTTTTTCAAGTCGTTCATTTTCTGAAAGAGAATGCCTATCAATCAACGCTTTTTTCATTATGGTATACGAAGAAGTAGAATTAGTAGACGCATTTTGAATAATATCGCATACAGAATCTATCATTTTAGGAGGAAGAGATGAAATTACATATTCAAATTTAGTCATCTCCTGAGTTATATTCCTGATTGAAAAGTGTGATTCAACATATGTAAACCATTGGGCCGGCAATTGAGTCCAAAATGGTGGTAATTTTAAGAAACTGCACCAATAGAATTTGGTATTAGATGATTTGAAAGGAAGAAATCACCATTACCAAGTTCAGAGTTAATGACAGAAGCTGGTTCATTCACCATCTTAAATAAAATTATTATTATAAATATATGAAATATATTATTATTGTTGTAAAATAATAAAATTATTAATAATTCCCAAAGCGGAAAAGACTTGTGTGCGAAGGTTGTAAATAGCAAATATAATATTAAAAATTGAATTAATTTATTTGAACCATATATCATGGATTCAAATTTTCAATTTTTTTTTTGTTTTTTGCTGGGAAGGAATTTTATTTTTAATTATATATTTAATTGTAAATAAACATAAATGTTAATTTTTTTTGTGGAAAACCACACAAAAAGAATGACAATTTAATATTTTTAATAATTACTTACTATATATAATTGTTGATTGTGGTGTTATCGCTTTCTTGTTTCTGGTTTGATGGAATTCAGATGAAAAATTACGTATTGGTCAAAGGCAAACGGTATTTTTAGCAATGATTTTCCACACGCTTGACATAAGACGTCAACAAAACACTCGAAGCTCTGAATCTGCTTTACAACGGTCGAGCTGCAGAAACTTGCACAAGCAACTTTACTATTATTTATTTGAGATAGGAAAAATTTCCTGGTGTCTTCTTCTTCGCTACAAGACTCTGACTCTTTTTTTTCCGCAGCAATTGATTGCTGATGATTCAGTAAAAATCGACTTTGGAAAGGTTTCTTTTCTGTTGTCAGTGGGATGGAACTGCAGGCTTTGTCTCAGTTGTGGTCAAGGTTCGCGCAGAAGTTGCAGATAGTGCAGCAGCCGCTGAAGAACTGGAACTTTCCGTGTTCAATTCGGGGTCACCAGAATGTAGATGGAAGTCCTTATTCCACTACACAGATATTTTTAATATAGTTTCCATACCGGAAACGAAACTCGAATATACGATAAAATACAGAATTTGTTTTTAACAGCAAGAAGAAGATAAACGTTCTTGTACTAAGAAAAACTCCTGTTTGTTTGAAAGACGAATAGAACTTCGAGTTACAATTGAAACTCAACTTTATTATTTGACATCGTTTTATTAACTGAAAAATATTTTTTTTTCTTACCTGACAATTGACAATTTATCTACGGCTACTATTTCTTTTTGTGTGGGTTTTATGAAAATGTGGAATTTAATTTATAAGTAATGTAGAATAAGCTACAGTCTGCTGCTTCGCCGAAATTGGCCTTATCTAAGGACGCGTGAATGCGCTGGCAGGCTAGCTTTGCGGTGTCGTGGGGCAGGTTCTTTCCCCCAGCACAAGGACCCACTGCAAACAAATTTCGCATTCACGAATTGAAAGGGTTCGAACGAATATCGACCGAAGTCGAGAATGAGGTAACTTACCAAGGGTCAAAAATTTCTGTTTCAAAGGGCAAACCGGGCCTGGAGAAAACAGACGAACTTAAGAGGACTTCGTCGTTACGGACGATAATATGGCCCTCAAATAAGAGTGGGGCATCCAGGTGGAAGCGGTGGACCCTCGCACCCTCCCAACCGGACCAAGATCCAAATATAAGCGTGGCCATATTTTCCATTTAAGTGAAAAACTCATACAAACATAATTTGAATGAATTTTTCCTTGAAGTGAAAAAAATAAACGCGGCAAATTTATCTCAGTAATATGTGAGGGAATCACATAATACTTTGCCATAAATAGGCACGCGAGCGGAAGGCCACCTTACCCGGGCAAGAGCACCTGAAACGCATAAAAAGGGGTGAGCTCGCCCGATGGCTAGTGCATTATAGTGGAGGGGCTAGCCAACGTGGCGAGTCCCATACCCGGTCAGGTTCTACAAAACGAAAGACCGAGGGTACTATTTAATTATACATCTTTTTATTCTACAAACTCTTTTAATAACCAAATGACAAAACACGAAGGTGAAGTATCTGAACTCAAAAAAGTAGACAAAAATTGTATTCACCGGAATTTTTGATAACAAATATAGTAAAAAATATATATTCAAAATATTAATAAATTTTTGATCAAAAGAAAATTATTTTTTTAATATTTAAATTATTTTTTTTTATTAAATAAAAGTAAAAAAATAAAATAAATTTATATGCAAAAAACCAAAAGAGTACTCACCCAACATCCTCGCCGGGCGCCCGCTGATGAATGTTGTGATGAAATATTGCTGAAATCTCAATTTCCGTTATAGCTACTTTTCGAATACAACTCATATCAAAACCAAAAAACGCATCGCTACATCAATTAATTTTTTTCTTCCTTATCCTGACGATCTTCAATTGCAATTATGAACAAAGTTCCCCGATCTAGAAACATCATCCTATTTCCTTTTAGTCACTTATCTCGCGAACAGCGCCGTATCCAACATTGAGTTGTAAAATAAAACGTATCCCATCCATTCATATATTATAATATCAACTTTCTCAATCCTCAACTTTTCCTATTTAAAGCAACGTAAACATCATCTAAGTCAATGGAACCGTTCACTCAAATGGCTGATTTCAGTATAAAAATAAAATAATATTTTTACGAATTTTAGTATTTGTATCTGTACATTGCGACGCTGGCAACTCCTATTAGAATTGACCCCATCAGCTTTAACTTTGGAATGTCATTACTGTTGTTTTCGGATTTCTTGTTCTTCTGCTCAAACTTTTTCGCTTGTCCTAACAGTTATTTTGATTCCTCTCCTTTTCATTCCGCAATGTGGGGCTGAGTACTACTTTTTACGTAACGTGCTTCGCTTTGAAAACATTCATATAGCGTTTGTCCCAGACTGCTCGCTATTATAGGACATAAATCAGCTCCCAAGAAGTCGTTAAAGCGCTTCTATGTTTGTTTCAAATTGGGTCCAATATTCTTTCCGTCCTACATAAAGCTTCTGAATTGTATGGTTGTCAGTGACGATAATCCTTGGTAAATGTCACCTAACAATGAAGCCCGAGTCACTCGGCACTTGAATTATTATAACACCGAAGGATAAAAGAAAGAACCTACAAAACACAATATTAAGTGGCAAAATTCACCTAACGCGCGACTGTTCGAAATCCACGACGTCCAATATCCCCTCGCAATCAATTTTGTCCCGAAATTGGACTTTTTCCTTTGCCGGCGCGGTTTTCACGACGTGCGCAATGCGTGTCGTCTTACAGTCGACTCCTCCGACGTGATCGCTGTGGCGATTAGAAGCAGACTCCCCTTTTGTTGTCCGTCGTCCCGTGCTCTATGTGCCGTATCGGGACTCAACGCCAATGCAATGCGTGCATGTGCATCGGGAAAAGATGTTGCCATGTCCGAATTTTAATTGTAGATTAGAATTATTAAATTAATGAAAAATAATAATACAGAAAAATTTAAATAATAATAGAAAAAGATAAATATAAAGAATATAATTATAAAGAAAAATTTATATTTAATATAGAAAAAAAGTTATGTAAAATTTATATTTATAAAAAAAAATATTTTATGATTTAAAGGGTGATTCATAACAAGTGTACACATGTGAATGGGCATTAACTCTTATTTATCACCAATTTCAGGTCCATATATTGACAGATTATGACAGTTTGGTTTTTTACAATTCTAACCATGGCGTCATACACATCAGGCGAACGTTTTATTATTGTTAAAACTTTTTACAAAAATAATGAATCGCCAGTGCAAACATTTCGTGCTCTACATGAAATCGAATAATTTCACGAAATGGACCCATAAATTGGCCGGCGAGATCGTGTGATTTGACTCCTTGTGACTCCTTCCTTTGGGGATTTCTGAAGGATCGTGTTTACGCTGATGCTCCCCAGACTACTGAAGCATTAAAAAACAATATTCGAGCGAACATACGCCTAATAACGCCGGAAATGTGCGAAAATGTCATCGAAAATTACAATCATCGTTTGATAGTCTGTAAAGCAGCACGAGGTGCACATATGCCCGAAGTAATGTTTCATTTTTAATTGTAAGGGACCAAATTTTCATAATACATAAACATTACAGCTCAATCTTCACAAAAACTATGTTTTTTTTTCGACAAAAATGTGTACACTTGTTATGAATCACCCTTTATAACTATAAATTGAAATAATTAAATTTTCCAAATCTACAATTAAAATTTCGGATGTGTTATGCCGGTTTTCGAGCAGTTTGCTTAGGCGACTGCTCGATTACTACGTAACGCAAGCGACCAAGAGCCTGGATGTTCACGGTGCCTCAAGAAAGTAGTCTCTGTCAACATGTAGGGGGAACTTACCATTGGTACTTCCGTCTGCGAGGGGCAAAAACGGAAAGAACGAATTTATTGTATAGTTAATATTATAAAGTCTCGTTTTCATATTTCATGATATATATTTTTTTTTGTTGAGGTATAAGGTATAGTTCACCACTGAAGGTTACTTTAAAAATTTAACACTAAATTTATATAATTAGTATAGTTTTTTTTAGAAAAAAAACGAAGATACCTATCAAGAGGACCCCAGAGAAGAGAAGACTTCGGTCGGACGCCGGACCGATACTGCTTTGCTCCATATGTCATGCGGACATGGACGAGATGTCAAGCCAGACGTTGCCTTGTGGTCATCGTCTCCACCAGTTATGTATGAGACAACTACGTCAAACGTCGTCAACATACCCTCTATGCAGACAACCACTAGAAACAACATCCACCAGTTAAGGCAGTCAACCCTCCATCGCGTGTGGAGTAGTGCTCAAAAGCGGTATCAGCTAATCGAATCCACCTATTGCGCTCAGCGACACGGATGGAGCAGGAGCACTGCTAAAGTCAGATCCACGCCTCAAACCGCATCATCGATTTCCAAAATGGCCCAGCTGCTAGTCGTCATGCAGAAGATGGCTGCCAATATGGAGCAGATGAGGAAACAATTGGAATAGTTATCTGTTCCACGACTAGAGGTCCAGTCTCCAATCTTATCTGCGAGGGTGGACAATACGGAGATCGCAGAACTAACATACCTCTCACACTGCTTGTGACTCAGCACTTCCAAGACTCAGCGGAGTGGTGAACTCAATGGCCCCAGAATATAGGCCCAAATTAAATGTTTCATCTTCACACCCACATCACCGGAATAATGTATGTTTCTCGAACCCTGATCTAAGAAGATCCACGCGTGTCTTGAGCCTTGATCGACAGATTTTTGAATCGGCAGATCCTAACCATGGTTCAATGCCCTGGTACATCGGGGATCTCCCACCACCGACTCAGCCAGAAAGTCGTTAAATCGGAAGGTCTACTCACCAAGATGCCTCAATGCCACGACTACCCAGCTGCGAACGCAATCGTTCTAAGTGCGCTATTTCTCCATCTAAGGTGGCGCCCATGATAGCTAGTTGGTTTTTTCGGGCCAAGATGATCCCGCGACCATAGGTGCCTTCTTATGAAGAGTAGAAAACATGACTTCGGTTCCCAAATGTGCCCAAATGCTGTACTCTGAAAGAGCTCTCCGATGGTTCTGGAGTTTCGTTGACACCTTTCCAACATACAATTGGGAAACTTTGAGGCACGCCGCATTACGTGAATTCATATCCGTAGAGAGCGATGCCATATTGAAACAAAGGCTGCGAAGTAGACGCCAATTAGCTCAGGAGACAGTAGACGACTACTACGGAGCTCTATGTTGCTTGTTAGAACGATTAATCAGTCCCATACTGGAGACAGAGATCTTAAGTCTCTTTTGGGAGGGAATCAGGCCGGAGTTACGAGAAAGATTGGTCTTTGCTCCTCGCCATAAAGTACATGCACTATCCGCTTCAGCAAAGGAGCTAGAGGCCGTGCAATACTCCCAGCGGTCAACACCCCAAAGCCAATACTTTAATCGAAGGGAGCAACCGGAACGACGCACGGTGGCCGCGCCCGAACACAACGTGCCTGCTCTACTCGCGCCACCTTGTCACATACAGAGCTGAATGAAGCCCATCAAACAGAAGTCCATGAAATGCCGAGAGAAGTTCATAAACTGGTGAAGAGAAATACTTCTTTTGGCCTAACATGTCATCTCAGGTCAAGGAGTATGTAAGCACCTGTGAGACATATAAAAGCACTAAAGCTCCCAACCAGCCTCTTTGACCTCTCATGACCAAACTCAACGTCCCGGAGTGCGTATTCCAATGTCTGTGTATATATCTACTTGGTCCATATTCTCGTTTTTCTATGGGACACGTTGGAGCTTTCGTTGTTCTAGATCAGCTATCTAAATTCTCGCTGGTGGAACCCATTCGCAAATTCACGACTCCACCTAACGTAAAATTTTTAGAGAGCTGAGTATTCCATTGTTCGATGTCCCAGAAAAACTCGGCAGTTTAAGAGTCTACCTGAGCAATACGGTCTCGAACTCCAACTGATACCAATATACTCTCCCCAATCTAACGCATCGTAAATCGGCAAATCGTACAAGCTATTGCGGCAATTAAAATGTTTGGAAGATCCCGTCGTTGCGCTGGAGCCCCATGAAAGATTAGGCGAGCACCGCCAACAAATCCGGCGGAAGATAAAGAACACAGAACACGCGAACGAAGCGTCTTATAATCTGAGATACCGACCGTCCGAATTTAGAGAAAGGGATGAAGTATTTTGTCGCAATTTTCGCCAAAGCGGCGCAGCTAGCCATTATAATACGAAGTTGGATTGACGCTTTTTGAAGAGCCGAGTACATAAATTTGTAGGACCTTGTCGCTACCTTCTCACGGATCTGTCTGGCAAAGAAGCGGGTATACTCGTATACAATGCGAAAGATCTGCGTCAATAACCACTAGTTAAAAACGTACATTTACCCGTCCGTCTGTACTTAGTTTAAGCACATACGTCTGTTTTTTTTTCGTTCGTAGTTATTTTCAATCATATACGTTAGTTTTACCGTCTGCAGCAAGTCGAAAGCATTTGCATCAGTCTGTCCGTCCGATAATCCTTTTGTTTTTTTTGGTTCTCTATGTAATAATCGAACAGGCGCCTAAGCAAACTGCTCGAAAACCAACATATTGTTGTTCCAAATTTCAATTGTAAATTTAAAATAATGTTCATCATTTTAATTTGCAATTGAAATTTGGAAACGGCAACCCCCTCTCCATCGGAGCTCTTCCTCGATTGCACTTTCGCAATACCATGGAAAGTGGATGGGAAGCTCGTCGACTGGTTTTTGAGCGGTCCCGTAAGGCGGCAACGAACAACAAACGGGGGGTCTGTTATTCACCTTCACGGCGGTCACGTCGCGACGCCCAAGAGAGGGATCGAAAACAGAAAAGTTCCCGTGGCTATAGTCGTCGTATCCGCATAGAATTGTCACTTTGCACGTCTTAAAAACCACAATAAACAAATCTCGTGAAATGTTATAAGTGCGTTTATTTTTAGATAAATAGCATGCTTGAGTGCGCCGCGATATCTACTAGATTGTTTGCATAGATACATGGTCGCGAAATTATTTTCGATTTTCACTGCCCAGAAAGTGAAAATTTCCGTAAATATTTGGGTAACGCGTCGTAGACGTCGTCATCGTTTTCTCGGGGAGTTTTCTGGAGAACACCACGCATGGCAGACGTCGCGAAAACCGCACCGGTAAGAGAAAAAGGAAAGTGCGGGAATGCGTGAAAATGTGGAAAGAATGGGAGTGAAGAATGTTGACCAGTTGATATGGGAGTCTAATTTAGTGGCGAAAAATATTCATTAAAAAGAAATATTATCAACCGCGACTCAATGGAAATTTGCAATTGGGAGTTTTCCGCGCGCAGTTATCCATGTCGTCTACCAAGTGCCCCACCCTACCTACTTGTTCACGTTTGCACAGAACGCATAGTGTCGAAAAATTCACATCAATCGTAATATGATTCAAGTGAAAAAGATGATTCATATATTCAACTTTTACGTGTGTGCAAATATGATGGCCCATGATGGATGGAAAATAATCTCATTAGACCGTTTAGTATTTGATTAATACTCTAGTTGCGGTAAGGGTGATCACAGTGCGAGCACCGTCTGTGAAAGTGTTGTGGGTGATAAAACGAGTCGCGGGTTTGTTTGCTCTCAGAGTGGTGGCAACTAGATGGCATCGCGCCATTATTCGTTGTAAAAATTATCAATCGTTTCTGATCGCATTATTGAGACCTCTTAGTCCATTACACGTATTAAGAAAATTTGAATTACGTTATTCAAGGAATTGTCCCGCTCATGTCATTCGGTTGATTATGCGTAGAATTGGCTTAGAACATACAGAAGGTCTTAAACGCAAAATTGAATCGCGAATCATCTTATGTATTGCATCGACACAAGCCTATCGGTATATCGACCTGTGTAATTCGTGAATACGAAATTTTTTTGTAGTGGGTCCTTGTGCTAGGGGGAAAGAACCTGCCCCACGACACCGCAACGCTAGCCTGCCAGCGCATTCACGCGTCCCCAGACAAGGCCAATCTCGGCGGATCTCAATATCCTCTTCCGCTGAGGCAGCAGACCATCGCTGCAGTCCTTTACGGACATATTTAACTACCCTATTTCACTACATCTATCCCTGCTCCGACCACAACCTGTATCTCCCTGAGGATCGCGGTCTGTAGTAATCGGGCAGTCCGCCTAGGCAAACTGCTCGAGAAACCTTCACGAAAAGGACAATTGATGTAGAGAAAAGAAAAGAGGCGAAAATGTGATGATTGTGAAACCTTCTGACGATTCAAGTGTAAATAAACCGACGCGAAAGCAAACAGGTATAGTATCAAAAGTGACGTCAATATTTCCATCATCAGCGTCATTATTCGTGACGCCACATTTTACACCTCCGAAGACATCGAGCTCGTCGAAGGAGTATACTGAAATTTTCGCTCCAAAAAGAAGAGAGTTAAACGAATTCAATGACTATTTATTATCGGTGACTGAATCATCTACGACAAATGCGAATTCATCAAAGCGATCTAGCAGCAACGAGCAGCCGCATATCAAACAGTTGTTCAAAGACAAACTAGAACAACAAATCTGCAAGCTAAATGCATACGAAATTATCCTAATCTCTGTGATAATTAGCCTAAATATCATCATCACCACCCATTTCCAATAATTAAGTCCATTCATATACAATTCAATACTAGTCAATTTCTCCAGCCAGCAAAAACATTATAGAAAAAATTGAATGAAATGAAAACAGGAAAAAAAAACCAAATGGAAATTAAATGTGTAATAGAATTGCGAACGAGTATAAAACCTAAAATGGTATGCAAAATTCATCGATTATAATCCCCACTCAAACAACAATGAAACACAAGCAAAAATAAACCAATCGTTTTCTTCGTTATCTTTACGACCCAACATCCAAAATAGAAAATGCATGGAAAAAGGTCAATACTTTGCATGATTATCACTTTCCCGACGGCGTATGTCTCAGTATGATCCCAAAGCATTTACAACTTTTCCATATGGTCATATAAGGACAACGAATGTGAGAAACCGTTGTACGCTTTGCGACAATATATGCAAGATTTCGTGCAATCGGAACGATAAGCTCGAAAATTTGCTTGTATTGCCGCAAAACAATCCCAATGGGACGCGAATGAGTCCGTTCAGAAAAAAGAACGGAGAAAGGTTTCTCATTGACGACGAGAGATTTGGAGGTTGGCTACAACAGTAAGTTGGAATTTTGTCGCAAATGGCGAAAGTCGAAAAGAAAGAAAAAGCGGTGCCGCGGTGTGAGTGAGTTTTTGGTCGTGGCGGTGTGTTACTCGAAGACGTTGCGTGGATTCCCTTTGTGGGCGGAATTGGTGTGCTAGTCCGTTGCTTTCGATAAGAAAATCGCATAAAAAATCGACATGTCTGAACGAACGAAAAAGAACGTAAAAAGGAAAATTGGCGGATTAAGAGGAGCGCTATGATGAGAGTGGAGATCTCGTGTCACATGTGAACACACGTGATATAATTACGGAGTGGAAATTAATACAGTTAATTTATAATACTAGAGAAGAAGTGAAAGTGAAGTGAAAAATGACATTTCTTTTTATACCACCATCCCTTGGTACGAGTACAGTGATCTGTTTGCCGTTCTTGATCAAGTATAGACGAACACACTTTCGGATAGCAGAATTAGGCTGTTTAGCTTCAACCACTACTTTTTTTCAACACAATTCCCTTGGCGTATGAAGCCCCTCTGAAGGGACTAGCCTTCCATCTTGTGCCCAAATGAGCCTTTTTGTAATCCTTATATGCCCATCGTTGATCACGACGGTGATTTACATGTTTACGAGCAGTTCAAAAATATCGTTGTTTACCCATATTCAATATGTGTACGATTCAGACCGTGGAAAAAGTGAAAGACTCGGCTTTATGTCCCTGCAGATGGCAAACGTGATTAGTGTCGAGGAGATGAGTGCGTACATGTGGAGAAATTAGCAAGTGAAGTGTTCGGGAGATTCCCATGTCTATTCCTATCAATTACCCTCCTGCATAATTGCCATCTGACCGCTGAACCATATTAAACAACAACATGGAAAATCGGTGGAATATGAACCAGTAGAATGAGTCGCAGCGAGCATCACCACGTTTGAAGACCATACGGTTATGATATTCAAAGAAGTTTATCTGTGTTTACGCTCTGATAGATGAATTTGTTTAGATGACTTTATACACCCTCATGGTATGCTTTATGCCTTAATACTTGTGTAATGATATTTAATATATGAACGCGAATCCCCACTACCCAAAAGAATAAAAATCTCGATTCATGTTATAAGCGGTACAATAATACGAATGAAATAATAAAATGTCATTAAGTAAAAAGAAACTAAAATTGAAGAGAAATGATTTAATGCCTGCTGAAATCGATTTATGTAAAAAAAAATTGTTTCCAGTACGTGACATTGTACTTACATTTTTGAGAAACCTTTGAAATTATTTGTGAGTCTGTAATTTACCCTTTTCATTATAAATGTTTAAAAGAAGATATCGATAAAAGCTACTGAAAAAGAGAAATGGAAAGATATAATCTCAAAAAAGAATTGAGGGGAGATTTATTTCTACTATTTATCCATTTAAATATATATTGGGCAAAAGTCTTCAGAGCGCAGAAAGACGAGGATCTGAAATACGAGATATTAAATAGAAAGTCGGAAAATTTATAAAGCGAAATTTGTAATATATATTTTTTTAACATAAAAATAATGAATGAAGTATTAAATAAGTTGGGTAAACAGACCGACGCTCATGTCAGAAGGGGTTTGTACTCAACTTCTCAGAAATGCAGTCACCAGCAACGAATAAAGTCAAAGAGATGTGCATGTTTAAAAGAAAATCCATTATTTTTCTATTTTCAACGGTCGCCATTTTGTTGCAAACCAGCAAAAATCAATCAAATCTTGAATTCCAAAAAATATTAATGTTATTGACCTTATTTGAAAATTTCAAGAAGTTTAAATCAAAACTGCAGTGACTGATTCGATGGAAAGTCCATAAAATACCAAAATCATGTGTTATTGTTGTTGTAATTGGAGAAATTTCAAATGGCTATAACTTCCGTGTATATCATTCGATTTTCATAAAACTTACAACGTTTAAGTACCTTTTGCAGACTACTTAAATATCGAACTTCGGTTAGTTTAAACGTACCTATACGATTTTATTGGGGGAAAATGTGAAGTTCGAATATCATACTATTATTAACAAGGTTGGGTGAATTTCGACTTTTGTGGTATTTGTAGTTGTTGTACTCATAAACACCTACCTACATAATTTTTTTCAGATTATTTGGATCACAGGTGTCCAATCGCTAGGGGGGCACAAATTTTTCGTGTATTACCCCGTCCTGTGCGCCCCTCGAAGCAAAATACCTTTAAATACCTTATAAAATTTTTTTGTAGTTGAACTTTGAAGAGAGCACCACTTTACATCTGAACATACAATTTTATGTTTCCAGCTTAAGTAGTTTGCGAGAAAAAGTGCTGTGACACATGAACGGACGGACGGACAAAGAGGACGCGGTTTTAGTAGGATTTTGTAAAATTATTTTACAAAACCCTAAAAATGAGTAGATAAACATAAAAATTCTGTCTTTCCGTTGGCACCCAGAACAGGTATGGGACCTGCTACGTTGGCTGGCCCCTCCGCTCATGAGCTAGCCATCGGGTGAGCTCATAATTTCTTTCTGCGGCCATTGGCACCTTTTCACCAGCCAATCGATTCGGTTTCGACACTGGTCACCCTAAGAAATCGTAAATGCGGAAAATATTTTGTAGTGGCCCCTTATGCTGTGGTGAAAGAACCCGCCCCACGACGTCGCAAAGCTAGCTTGGCAGCGCACTTACGTGTCGCCAGACAAGGCCATTTCTAGCTTAGCATTAATTCCGCTCGCTGAGGCAGGAGACCACCGCTGCAGTCCTTTACGGACATAATCAACATCCACAAAAACGTGGTTGTACTGCCAGAACCGAGCGTGGCCCCTAACTATGCTGGTTCTCCCACTCTTTATAAACGAACCACCAACCGCCATACTATAAGCTAAGCAGAATAGCTAAATTACCGTTTATAACATATTTGATTCACCATTGTATTAGTCTAATATTTCTTATAAATTATCTTCACGATTAAAAGGCATATTTTCAATTTTTATTTGATTTTCTTTTCAATTTTTAGTTTATGTTTAGAAAAAGTATCTAAACTTGGAGAGTGCTGATTTCTTCTTCTTCATATTCTTAGCACTACAGCCCCTCTCGGGCCTTCGGTTCCTGCAAATAGCGCCTCCAACTATCTCGGTCCATTGATTGCGTCCTCCAAATCCAAAATCCGAGCAGCGATGAAATGTCTTCGTCGACCGAGTCACACCATCGTTCCCTCGGTTTCCCCACTGGTCTCCAGCCCTCAATTCTCCTAACGAATACCTTTTTGGGTATCCATTGTTCGCCCATACGATTCATGTGGCCAGCCCATTGCAGCTTCCGCAGTCTTATAATCGTTGAGACCTCCGGTTCATCAAAAATTTCATACAGCTCATTGTCCCCGTCTAGCTTCGCTCTGCTGATTTAATTGTTCAAAATACACAATACAATTTTTTTTTGCAGATTATATATTGTGGTTCTTTTACGAGGTGTGTCAAAAAGTAAGGTGACTTTTCAAATTTCGCGGGCCGATTATCGATTTTTTTTTATTTTTTATGTTGGTACACTAGTCACGAACATATATTTACAATTTCAGCTATATAATATGTTTTTTTTTGTGAGAGGCATAACGGTTAGAAGTTTTTTGCGTGCTCGGCGATTTTTGTTATCGAACAAATGGATCAAATATCAAGAATTTGTTGGCCCAAAACAACACCACAATCATGTCTCAGCCACCATATTCACCGGGTTTGGCGCCATGTTACTTTTTCTTGTTCCCAAAACTGAAGAGACCTATGAAAGGACGGAGATTTGCAACGATTGAGGAGATAAAGACTGAATCGCTGGAAGAGCTCAAGGCTGTACCGAAAAGTGCTTATGAGAAGTGCTTGCAGGATTGGAAAAAGGGTTCGCACAAGTGTATTGGCATAAGTGTATTGATTACTTTGAAGGGGACAACATAAATATTGACGAATAAATAAATATTTTTTCCTTAAAAATACAAAGTCATCTTTCTTTTTGCACAGACATCGTAAAGTCACTTGTAATTACTGTACCGCTACGGCAAAAACTCACAGGATACCCGTGACCTTATATTTGATTATTATAATTCATTCTCTGGTTAGAAGTTAAAACTGAATTGTGTTTCAAACCAAGTGATTTGAAATAATTTACTTTCTTGATGCCGTTCGATACTGATAGTGATGAAAGCAAATTATATTGGCTTGACTTAGGTATTGACATAAGAGTTTTTGATCTGAATGAAATTCGCTGCAACTCGATCCTTTGAGAAGTTTACCAGCAAGAATTATACATAAAGTAAGAAGTATATATCAACTATAATAAATTTGATGACTCGTACTTTAATTTTATTGAGTTGTTAGATAATTTTTGTCGGTTTTTATCATAGACGACGTGAACTGCATATTTCATGTAGTAATGATTGGGTGGCTTATATTATTATATACTATTTTAAAGATTAGACTAGACTATCTTCAGTCAAAAACTGCGCGTCATTAGTAAATACTAAGTTGGTTAAAAATAAACTTCAAAATGGACAATCGAGGAGAGCATGATCGGCATATTTTATTGTTTTAACTCCGAAAGGGCAAAAAATGCGGTGCAAGTTCGAAAGAAATTGTTTATGGTGAGAACTGCCTTACTGATGGCCAGTGTCAGCGTTGGTTTGCTCGCTTTCGGTCTGGAAATTTTAATGTGGAAAATGCACAACATACTGGTCATCCAACCACTACTGATGGCGACAAAATAAAGGTGTTAATCGAAACGAACCAGCGAACAATAACTAGAGAGATAGCAGAGTAGCTCGATGTATCGAATACAACCGTTTACTTGCACTTAGAACAGCTTTGGTACGTAAACAAACTGCATGTTTGGTTTCCTCATGAATTAAAGGAAATCTACCTCACCAAACGCATTAACATATGCGACCCTTTGCTGAATCGTAACCAAAATGACCCATTTCCAAGAAGAATCATAACGGGTGATAAAAAATGAATTGTTTACGATAACGTAGTCCGAAAACGATCATATGCCAAGCAAGATGAGCCCTCACAATAGACATCCAAAGCCAATATTCAGCAAAAGAAGGTTATGCTTTCTGATTAGAAGGGTATAGTCTACTTTGAGGTGTTTCCAAGAAACCAAACTTTTGCTTCGCATGACTACTGTCGTCAACTATCGAAATTGAACGAAGAAATCAAGGCTGTTAAAAATGAGTTGGACCAGTTCTTCGCTTCTAAAAACCGAGGCTTCTTCGAGCGTGAAATTTTTCAACTTACCGAACGATGGCAAAAGGTCATCCAACGAAATGGTCAATGTATCATTGATTAACGTTTGTTGTTAGTATAAACAAATTTTCTTTGAAAACATGAAAAAACAAGTTGGGTCGACAGACCTGCGCTCATGTCAGAAGGGTTTTGTACCCAACTTCTACGAAACGTAGTCACCAGCAACGAATAAAGGCAAGAAATATGTCAAAGAGATGTATACGTTTAAAAGAAAATCCATTGTTTCTCCATTTTCAACGGTCGCTATTTTGTTCGAAACTAACAAAAATCACTCAAATAATGATTTCAATCAAAATCAAAACTGTAGTGTCTGATTCGATGGAAAGGCCATAAAATACCAAAATCATGCGTTATTGTTGTTGTAATTGGAGAAATTTCAAATGGCTATAACTTCTGCGTATATCATTCGATTTTGATCAAACTTACAGAGTATTAGGGCCTTTTATGAAACAACTCATATATGTTGAGTTAAGAGGTATCGATATTGGGGAAAATGTGAAATTCGAAGATAATATTATTAACAAAGTTGAATGAATTTTGACTTCTAAGGTATTTGTTGTTGTACACTCATAAACATCTGCGCCATAATTATTTTCCAGATTTTCCGGATCACAGGTGTCCAATCGCGAGGAGGGATACACACATTTTTGTGTATTTCTCCTCCCTGTGCGCCCCTCGAAGCAAAAAATGCCAGTTTTGAAAAGCTCTCATCAAGACCTTTCATTTGATACCCATGATGAAATTTTTTGTCTTCGGGGGCCACTCCTCTATATCGTTGAACTTTGAAGAGAGTACCACATTGGGTAATGTAACATTAAATGCCGAGAAATGCTAACAACTGTAAATACATCCACAGCTCTGCAACTAAATCCTACTAACAACCCCTTTGTGGGGACATAAGAGGGTGAATGCCAATCTTCCGCGCCTGATAACGGAATCGAAGCAATAACCATGCCACTGGGATGGAGGTTGGGTGACGGACTAAATACTCGTCCCTGAAAACCCCTACAATGTTTCGAAATCTGTAGAAGGGCCTCAGAATGAATTAGACTCACGGCAAGGACCTCGCAAACGGAAAAGGGACTATGGCATTGGATCCTGGAATGTCAGATCACTCAATTACCCTGGTGCTGTTAAGGACCTTTTACAACAGGCCAGTCAATATAAATTAAAAATACTGGCAATCCAAGAATTGAACTGGACTAGAAATGATAATCGAGCCATGAGATCGCAAACAATATTCAATAGTGGGAAGCCTACTGGAAAACGAGAATTCGGTGCGGCCTTCATTGTGGATAGGGAGTTCAAATCGCGTTATTGATTTTAAGGCAGTCAATGAACGGTTGTGTGCGATCCCAATAAAAGCGAAATTCTTCAAAATCTGGCTGATTAATGTACACGCCCCGACCCTAGAAAAGGACGAAGAAACGAAGGAAAGGTTCTACAATCACCTGGAAAGACTAGTCGACGCATTGCCTACAACCGACACAAATATAATTCTGGGTGATTTCAACGCTAAGGTTGACAATGAGATATCTCATCGGGGAACGACTGGAGAATATAGCCTCCACGATGAAACAAATGACAACGGCCAGCGCCTGATTGACTTTGCATGTACCAGAAATCTAGTCATACTTCCCTCGTCGATGCATTCATAAAATGACCTGGTTATCACGAATAAAAGGAAATCTACCTCATCAAGCGTATTAACATATGCGACCCTTTGCTGAATCGTAACCAAAACGACCCATTTCTAAAAAGAATCATAACGGGTGGTAAATAATGGATTGTTTACGATAACGTAGTCCGAAAACGACCTTGAACCAAGCAAGATGAGCCCTCACAATCGATAATATGCTTATGATTACTGCGTGGTGGGATTACAAGGGTATATTTTACTTTGAGGTTCTTCCAAGAAACTAAACTATTGATTCGAATCTCTACTGTCGTCAACTATCGAAATTGAACGAAGAAATCGAGGCTGTTAAATTGAGTTGGACCAGTACTTCGCTTCTAAAAACGTAGGCTTCTTCGAACGTGGAATTTTTCAACTTACCTAAAGATGGCAAAAGGTCATCTAACAAAATGGTGAATATATTATTGATTAATGTTCGTTATTGGTATAAATAAAATTACTTTGAAAATATGAAAAAACGTCGTTAATCATCGAACAACCCAATATGTTTTGAGTTTAGTAGTCGAGTTTAACTCCACAGTAGACGGTTCCAAGCCCGTTTGAGAAAGGAGGAGGGAAGCCCGTGTTCCCCCAACCCACAGCTTCCATGATTCGTCATCCCAGACCCCCCCAATTAAATGACAGTAAATGCTCTCGGGGTGCACATTGGGTTTACTGGTTCCCCAATAATGTAACATTAAATGCTGAGAAATGCTAACAACTGTCAATACATCCACAGCTCTGCTACTAAATCCTACTTATGTTACAACTCCTTTTGGGGACGTCAGAGGGTGAAGGCCAATCTTCCGCGCCTGATAGCGGAATCGAAGTAATAACCATGCCGCCGGGATGAAGGTTGGGTGACGGGCTAACTTCTCGTCCCTGAAAACCCCTACAATGTTTCGAAGCCTGCAGAAGGGCCTCGGAACGGATTAGACTCACGGCAATGACCTTGCAAACGAAAAAGGCACTATGGCATTGGATCCTGGAATGTCAGATCACTCAATTACCCTGGTACTGTTAAGGACCTTTTACAACAGGCCAGTCAATATAAATTAAAAATACTGGCAATCCAGGAAACGAACTGGACTAGAAATGATATTCAAGACATGAGATCACACACAATATTCAAAAGTGGGAAGCCTATTGGAAAACGAGAATTTGGTGCGGCCTTCATTGTGGATAGGGAGTTCAAATCGCAAGTTATTGATTTTAAGGCAGACAATGAACGTTTGTGTGCGATCCGTATAAAAGCGAAAATCTTCAAAATCTGGCTGATAAATGTTCACGCCCCGACCGAGGAAAGGACGAAGAAACGAAGGAAAAGTTCTACAATCATTTGGAAAGACTAGACAAATATAATTCTGGGTGATTTCAACATTAAGGTTGGCAATGAGATATTTCATTGGGAAACAAATGACAACGGCCAGCGCCTGATTGACTTTGCATGTAGCAGAAATCCAGTCATACCTTCGACTTGCGTCTCACATCGACGCATTCATAAAATGACCTGGGTATCATCGGATGGCAACACACAAAACCAGATCGACCATGTTCTGATTCAACAATGTTGGGCCTCGAGCATAATTAACATCCGTACATACCGAGGAGACAATCGTGACTCAGATCACTACTTGATCAAATTAACCTATCGATGTCGTATGTAGAAGGTATATTCGGCGAAGACCAGCCCGCTACAAAAATTTGACATCGAAATGCTCGAAACGGCGTCTGTGGCCAAACATTTCACGGAGACCCTCGACAACCAGCTGGGTCCCATCTTATCAGACTTATCGTTAAAGACAAGCAACGAGCTCTGGATGAAAGTTAAAGCGGCTATTAAGACCGTGGCAGAACAGACGATCGGACATCAAGCTCGGTGCAAGAGAAATGATTGGTTCAATGATGAGTGTTAGAAGGCGTTAGACAAAAAGAATCAGGGGTACAAAGAATACGTTGGTAGGAAACCCAGGACAAAGAGAGAGCATTATGAAAATCTCAGAAGAGTAGCAAATAGGATAATTAGAATTAAGAAAAGAAAATATTATGACGACCAATTGAGAAGTATAGATGTAAGTCTGTTGAGCAACAACAAGCATACAAAGTAGTGAAAAGCCTGAAATGTGGTTATCAGCCTAAAACAACGCTCTGTCATCACTGGTGAAACCAAGATTAAAGAAAGATGGCCATCATATTTCAAGAACCTCCTTAATCCTCCGCACAGCTCCAGAACATCGGAGCCCATAGATGTCTGCGCAGAACTTCCATTGGCCTCACAAACTCTGGATGAAGGTTGTTCCATCATCAAAGCCCAAAAGAATAATAAAGCACCGGGCATCGATGAGATTCCAGTGGAGCTCATCAAATATGGTGGCAGCATTGTTCATAAAACTATTCACAAAGTCACGCAGCACATTTGGCAACAAGAACATATGCCGAAAGAGTGGAGCCAATCAATAATATTCCCTATCCACAAAAAAGGTGACAAGTTACAGTGCGAAAATTATAGAGGCATAACTCTACTTTGTACGGCGTACAAAATATTTTCAAAAATATTTGAAAATAAAATCGGATCATTCGCCAACAGTATTCTTGGGGAGTATCAAGGTGATTTTAGATCAGGTAGATCGACAATTGACCAATTGTTCACAGTCAAGCAGGTCCTTGAAGAATGCTGGGAGTTCAACATAGACGTACACCAAATTTTCGTTGACTTCAAGCAAGCATACGACAGTATTGATCGTAACGTACTGTACCAAATAATGCTTTGTTTTGGCATCTCAGCCAAATTAATCCATCTTAAAAAAATGACAATGACGTGGACGACCTCCCAAGTCCGCATCAATAACAAACACTCCGATGCCTTTGACACAAATATCGGGCTTAAGCAGGGAAATGGGCTGGCCCCGTTGCTATTCAATTTGGCTCTGGAGTACGTCATAAAGAAGCTATCTGTCGATACACGAGTTACATTGCTATACAAGTTGAACCAAGTAGTAGCCTACTCGTATGCGGACAACATCAACATTTTGTCACGGTCATTAACAACTGCCGAAGAACTCTTCCTGAAACTCGACAGCGAAGCAAAATTAGTAGGGCTATAAATCATTGAGAATAAAACAAAGCTCATGACGCAGTCGCGGAAAAATACCTCAAGTACAAAAAAAAATCAAACTTGGCGAATACAGTATCGAAAACGTGAGTGAAGTTGTGTATTTGGGCGCCAAAATAACTAGAACCAGCAATGAAAGAGACGAAATACCCCGAAAAATACAGCTCGCAAATAAAATAGTTTATTCATATACAGGAAACAAAGCTCCAAATATATAAATCTGTGATAAGGCCTGTGTTATGCTATGGGTGTGAAACATGGACCTAACACAAGCATCCGCAAATATATTGAACGCCTTTGAGCGACGGGTCCTGAGGCGAATAATCGGAGCGAAGCTAGACGGGGACCAATGGCGAATTCGATACAACCATGAGCTTTATGCATTTTTTGACGAGCCGGAGATCTCAACGATTGTAAGACTGCGGAAGCTGCAATGGGCTGGCCACATGAATCGTATGGGCGAACAACGAATACCCAAAAAGGTATTCGTTGGGAGAACTGAGGGCTGGAGGCCAGTGGGGAATCCGAGGAAACGCTGGTCTGATTCGGTCGACGAAGACAATTCATCGCTGCTCGGATTTTGGAATTGGAGGACGCAGTCAATAGACCGAGACAGTTGGCGGCGATATTTGCAGGAAGCGAAGGCCCGAGAGGGGCATTAGTGCTACGAAGAAAAATAAGAAGTCGAGTTTAATATTAATCTCTCAGCACACGACTCTGGTGGCTTAAATATTTCGATTATTATGTTTAGCTGTTTGTTACCTCATTAATTTATTTATTTTTGTTTCGTTGATTCTTATTTTGGTTCCTAGGGAGTGGGACTCCTTATCTAGTTTTAGTTAATACATTACATAGGTCATAACCTGTGACGAGATCGAAATCAAAAGATGATAGGTTATTAGAAACTTTACCGGAAATGTCAAATACTGTTACAGTACTAGAAATAGATTCGCACGATAAAGATATATTGCCTTCTCCTGCACGTCAACAAGCTAGACGTCAATTATGGCTGAAGACTTGAAAAAGACGAAAAAACAGTTAGGTACAAATTCAAAATATGCACCTCTCAATAAATCTTAGGCAAGTTCATCGCGCTCATTAAATTATCGAGTAGGATCTTCCAGCCCATTAAACAAAATTCCGCTCAAATTTGATGCTACAGCTAACACTCCGGATGTCTGAGTTTTAATTTCGCATCGAGCATATTAAATGTAATGAATCATCAGATGATGATTATTGTGTTTCGAACCTTCACAAATTTCGGGGAAGGCTATATTGGCAATTTTTAAGACGAAGTCCACATCCTTCTTGGGTAGCCTTGTGCTCAGCCTTAAAATCTAGATTTAATGTTTGGAACTCCGAGGGGCGTTCGTGCCATTGAAAGACGACTACAAGGATGAAAAGAGACTTTGGAAGACTTCTTATCGGAAATTGTAGCGCTGATTCTTCAGCGTAATAATCCATTGTCACATATAAATTTAATGGATTCAATTTTACCCAATTTGCAACTACAATTAGCCACTTTACTGTTTGCTACTGAATGTACCACTTCCGACAAAATGAGAATTTTAGGAAGACGAGTTGAATCACATCATCAACGTACTAGTTACTCCATACATCGCACACCCGAAAAATCAAAGTATGTCGCTGAACTCGAAAATAAATTGGTAGAATTGCAATCAAATTCAAAACTAAAGGACAAAAAAATGAGAAAAATTTTTTTCCAATCCTCGATCAACATGTTGGAAATGTGGTCTATTAGGACATAAATTCTCCGAATTTCAGTCAAATATTCAGAAATTGGTCTGTTTTCGTTATGGTACTCCTGACGTGAGTTCAAAAAATTGTACAATATATTACGTTAAAAAGACCACTCTCTGTGACAGTTAAAGGCTCGAACTGTTCCCTCAAACTTATTAGGGACAATGATGAAATTTCACAATAGCATAAGATTACGATAACATTCTCCAAATTCAAAATTACAACAAACTAATGATTCAACATTGATTAGGAAACCGTGCGAGACCCATAAAATAAGTTATGAACCTCTCATTTCTAAAATAAGTGGTGGTTCGATAATTAGATAAAATTCAGCCCATTTTATACTTCGGTTACATGCCTCGCATAAAAGACGCATGCAAAATAAATTAACAACAGTTGAAAATTTTATGCATAAATCTATATATTCGCGTCCATTTGTACGAGTATTTTTTGGTTTGAAGCTAATATGCTCAATATGACTTCTGAAGGTTAGTTTTTTGTCGAATATAAGCCCAAGATAATTGAGATCCTCACTCCAGAATAGTTTGCCCTAAACAATTTATTGGTCGCTTGGATAAGGGAATAGGCTTACGCTTCCTGGTGAAGAATGTTGACTTCGTTTTTGCAACATTAATTTTAATTTCCCATCTATGGTAGTATTGATATGTAAGTTCTAACGTCGTTTCAAGGCTAGCAATAATGGAATTTGGGTCTGCGCCTATGCTGTATATGCAAATGTCGTCTGGGAAAGCTGCAACTTGGCAGTTTGGTAAGGAAGGAAAGTCAGACGAATAGATGTTATATAGTGATGGGCTTAGGCAGGAGCCTTGCGGAACACCGGCAGTAATACTTTTCACTGAAGAAGTGTTTCCCCTACTTTGACCTTGAACTACCTCTCAGCTAAAAATGCTTGTAAAAGGTTCAACAAGTATGGGGGGTGTGTTATATTTATACAAGTATATTCGGCAGACCATCGATACCTGGAGCTTTGCCGTTTTTAACTTTTTTAAGTAAACCTATTAACTCTCTAGTTTTTATTAATGCACTACGAGGTAAAGATGTTTAGTTAGGTGGTTGTTCCAAAACTTTAGCCCCCATCATTTCTGCTAGATTGTTGGACAACCTATACGAAATATTATGGAACTCATTAAATTTATCTGCAAGTATATCTGCTTTTCCTTGATTGGAGTAGATATGCTCTTCGTTGTTATTTACTATCGAATATGGTAGCAAATGATACTTTCGTTTGAAAATTTATTAGCATATTGTTCCATCGGAGATTCCGGTGCTCCTTAATTCTGTTCCTAATTGCTACAGTGAGGCTATTAACACCAATTTTAAGAGACCTAATGCGGGTTTTTTTTTCTTGCGAGATTTTAGATTTCTTCATCAAATTCTAAATTATACGAAGCTTTTGATAGTTTTGGGACACTACACTCAATAGCTTGCCAGATAGTGTTTGCGAATTCTTCCATTTGCTCTTCACATACTGAGGAAACATTGAGCGATGCTATGGTTCTTGATATCAAGCTCACTCTATCATTAATAAAACTACGGAATTCAGACCATTTTGCTTTTTTGTAACAGCAGTATGTTTTTGGAACATTACAATTAACTGTCGTCGTTTCTAAGGAAAATATTATAATAGATGAGGAGATGAGAGGGCTTGCAAAATACTCCACTCAGATGTGGTCACTACGAAGCAGATCCAGAGTGGAACCAATTCCATGGGAACGTGGGTTCTTTAGGGAAGTGGATATAGATATTTACCTCTTTGGTGAGATTAAATAACATGTGCCCCATTTTGTTGCTTCGTGTGCAATTCCAGTGCCAATGGTTATCGTTTAGGTCTCCGCAAAGTAGATACCTTTGGTTAGTCTTGCTAAAACATTTCAAATCTCTTCTGAAAAGTTCGCCTTTTCTTTGTTTAATTTTGTCCCAGGAAAGTAAATACCGTATAGTTTTATATTAAATTCTTCGATGATAACGCCAATATTTTCAATAACCGATGTTGGACTCAGTCATTTGGAACAAGTCAAGAAAAGTTTTTTTTTTCATAATGAATTAGGAATCACACGTAATAGATGTTAGTGACATAACCCCTATAAAACAAAGACATTATCCGGTTTCTCCTGCTATTCAGGAACGAATGTATGAGAGCTGGATAGAATTTTAGAATTTTGCGTAGACCTTTGAGCTAAGCAGACGTTTGATTTACATAGTGTCTACGTAGTGTTTATTATTCCGAGTTTCACAGTAACTATTTACAGTAACCTTTTCTTTATTGGATACGTTCTTTTGGTGTTAATTAAAGTTTCATATTGAGTTCTTGTGCATTCTCCTACCCTGCTCAAAGCAGGAAAAGAAGTCGCGAATCTTTCCTGGCTAGTAAATTTTCCGTGACAAGTTTAAAATGAAGCGAATTCACGCATCCAGCTCATCGAACTCCAACAGATTCTTGCCTAAGCTGACCTTCTGGATAGCAATGAAAGCGATCAACAATCTGAAGTAAAAACTAAGATGAGAGTCCCTCCAATAACATTCACGGATTTGCCTCGCGTCACGATAGACTACATTCTTAAAGAATTGAATATAACGAATTTTTCAATTAAAATAATGTCAATTGGTATGAGGCTTTTCTTTATCAATCTGGAAAATTACAAGACTATGGAAAGACATTTAAAAGTTAAGAGAGTGAGTTATTTCACATTCCAAGGGGCAGATTTACGATCGCTAAAAGTAGTTTTAACAGGATTTCCCCAGAAGAGCTAAAAAACTTCTCAAACAGAATATAATATTAATGCTAGATCGCGAAACCACTTACTATCTCTGATATTTACAAAGAGTTCGACAATGACCGAGTTAAACAAAATCAAGACGATCATGCAACCTTTTGTGCGATGGAGCTTCTACACAAACAGCCGAAAAGGCCTTACACAATGTACGAATTGTCTGCGCTTTGGGCATGGGACATCTTACTGCCATCTTCCTACAAGATGCGCTATATATAGTGGTGAGTATGAATATAGCAAATTTACAGTAAAAGAAGAGCAACGTAGTGAAATTCGTTGTAGGAATTGCAAAGAAGTACACTTCCCCTATTCACTTGATTGCAAGGCGAGAATGGACTACTTGTATATACAGCTGAAACAAAAGCTGAATAGTCGGGGAAATAATTCGAAAAGTTCCCCAATCCCTGCTCAGAGAGCTACAAGCAGCTTAAATTTTGCAAGCACAAATTCTCCTTTACTGACAAAAGCTCCAACACATACGCCAACCCTAAGCCGAGACAGTAGCGATGCAACATTGATGGGACAAAAGTCGGGAAATTTAGCTAAGTCGACAACTACTCCACGTATGTCTTACAGTCTGGCTATCAAGCAAAACCCATAATCAACAAACAGTTTATACGACAACCTTTTTTCACCCGAATCTCTTTTGATCATTTTGCATGAGCTAATTTCTAATTTAAGTGAATGTAAAACTAGGCAGGAACAGTTTAATGTTATCCTGTGTTTTCATCTTTTCCATTTAAACGCTATTGTTTTGCTTTTTCCGACAAATATATTGTTACATTCACGAATAATTTTGCGAGCTACTGTCGCAATTGTTTTCACAACCATTATTATCATGATCAACAAGCGAATGTACTCGAAAACCTACTAAGCATGATCAACATCTGAAAGTGAGTCACTGCCCCATTCATTAAGCTGCTCGGATATTCCAGGAATTCACCAATGTACGAGAAATTAATTGAATGACTAGAGACCCTATATAAAGCCGAGCTGAATGAATGGGGGGATTCATTACAACCGCGATAGTAAAAACTGCGATAGTGTGGAGTGCGAATTGAAAAGCGATATTGATCGATAAGGGAAATGATTGCGAAGTGTTTGATTGTTAGCGGAGACAGTTGAAGTGAGAATTGATAGACAGATTGTAAAATAGTGAAATTAATAATTGTGCATTTTAAGTAAATAAACTCTTTTAACTTAATATAAAAGACAGTGCGTTTTCACTTTCTCGGAACATTAAAATTATTGGCCGCGAACCATAACACGCGACAGTAGTGTCGAGAAGTGAGAAAAAAAAACTTCGAAAGTGAAAACTTATAAACATTTTTCTGAAAATGCACAATATTGAAATGTTACGGGGAAACTGGTGATAAAAAATAAGCCGAATTAATAAAAATTCCACTAAGCAACATTAAATGAATTTACCATGGCGGAGCTTAAGGGAGAAGCAGAAACACCAAAACCAAAGGAACCAGAAAATGCGCTGATGCAAATGCTGATGCAGCAAGAGCAACGACAGCAGTCATCTAATTTAACTGCGAAGCTAAATAAACAGTCATCCAATTTAACTGCGAAACTCAATGAACAGTCGTCCAATTTAACTGTGAGGCTAAATGAACAATCAGCCAAGCTAGACCAACAAGCGCTCGAAATCAATGCCGACATCACACAGAAGCTGGAGGAGCAATCAAAGAACCTAACAGACATCCAGTTTAACTGCAAAGCTGGACCAACAAGCGATCGAAATCAAAGCAGACTTGCAAAAACAGTCAACGGAAATAAAAGCGGAGCTCGGTAGTCTGAACAAACAAATTAAATGCGTCGAGGAAAAGGTTTACTAGGTCGGGGAGAGAATCAACCATGAGGTCAGCCAGGTCGAGTAGAGAATCAGCCATGATATCAGCCAGGTCGAGGAGAGAATCAACCAGGAGATGGAAAACATGAAAAAGGAATTGGAAGCAGCGAAGGCAGTAGTAACCACCTCACCAGCACCAGCTGCGCAAAGCTCATCCAGAAATGTTAAAGCACCAATATTCGATGGGCAAACGGTCTGGAGTATTTACAAAACCCAATTTGAAGCCACCGCTCGGGCAAATCACTGGAATGAGCAGGAACGAGCAACTGCATTAAACCTTGCTCTAAGAGGCCCAGCTGCCGAGCTTTTGCAGACTTTCCCCGTTGAGTTGCACTCAAACCCGGCTGCCATAATGAATGCGATCGACATGCGTTATGGAGCCGATCATCTGAAGCAGATTTATCGGTCAAAGCTACGGCATCGGATGCAGAAGTCTGGCGAAAACCTACAGCAGCTGGCCCAAGACATTGAGCGACTGGCACTTTTGGCTTACCCAGCTTATTACCCAGAATATCGAGACGACGCAGCAACAGAAGCATTCATCAGTGCATTAAAGGACCAGGAACTGCAACTGCAAACGGTTAAGGATGCATTGGCTTATAGTCTGAACTTTGAAGCAACGTAAAATGTGACTCGTACCACTGCCCGGGTTCGCGAGGTAGAAGCAGACGGGTGCATGTGTGAGCGCGTCAAAATTGAGCGAGAGCCGCAGATAAATGGTGCGCCTAGATGCTGGAGTTGCGGAGAGAAGGGGCACCTGCAAAGAGACTGCAAGAAGAGAAGAAAACGAAGCTATTGTCCAGGGTGGTGGAGATCCAGACCGAGTCAGGAGCCTAGAATGGAAGCCCATCAAACTGAGGGGGCAAACTACGTGGGGCGGACGTTGGCTAGGAGGATCGATGTCCCTAGCGACCCCGTGACCGTGTCAAGACTGCATCGCGGAGAAGCGGACTTATGCCTTCCGGGTCAAGTTGACGAAGAATACTGCACCATAACAAGCAACACTAGTGCAACCCGATCGATTATCCGACCGGAACTAGTGAGACAACCACTACTTCACAAGAGCGGAGTTCATGACAATGCTGACGCCCTATCTCGTCATCCATGTCCAGCTAACTGCAAGCATTGCCAACGGGTTGAGGAAACGCAGCCGACCGTTGATCTGCGAGTGATAATGGCCGAGATTCGAAATTCCCAGTTAGCCGATGAAGACATCGGACCATTGCTCGTATGGAAGGAGACAACTGGGCGACCTGAGTGGAAAGACGTTTCAATGCATGGCGCAGCCCTGAAAAGCTATTGGGCACAATGGAACTCCCTTCAGGTGGAGGGTGGCGTACTCAAGCGGAAATGGAAAACGGCGGTTGGCAGCTCCTATAGGATGCAAACTATACTTCCCAAAAGCCGGATCCACGATGTGGTTAAGGAGATGCACGAAGGATCTTCGGGAGGCCACCTTGGTGTTAACAAGACCTTATCGAAATTGCGGGAAAGGTTTTACTGGCTCAACGCTCGAGAAGCCGTAGAGGACTGGTGCCGTCGATGCACGATTTGCGCTTCTGTCAAAAGTCCAAAGCGACGATTGAGAGGACAAGTGCAAACCTATAACGTGGGCGTGCCATTTGAAAGGATTGCTGTTGACATCGCAGGACCCTTTCCGGAATCCGAGTGGGGAAATCAATACACGCTGGTTGTGGCCGATTATTTCAGCAAGTGGCCCGAGGTCTACCCCATTCCCAACCAGGAAGCAACTACTGTAGCCGAACAGCTAGTATTAAATTGGGTCAGTAGGTACGGCGTACCTTGCGAACTACATTCGGATCAGGGCCGAAACTTTGCGTCACTAGTTTTTGGGGAATTGTGCGAGCTGCTGGGAATACGGAAAACAGCAACACCGCTGCATCCCCAATCCGATGGAATGGCCGAACGTTTCAACGGCATGCTCAATAAACACCTGGCCAAGATGGTTGACGAGAACCAAAGGGATTGGCACCGACATATCCCACTATTTTTAATTGCGTACAGAGCTGCTGGACATGCATCGACAGGCCAAGCCCCAGCCAAAGTTATTTTTGGAAAGACTATTCGTCTGCCAGCTGATATAAAGTTCAGAACACCCCGTGAGAAACCCCAAACGATCTCGGAGTACGCAAGTGAGCTAAAGCAACGGTTGAACCGGATACATCGGACAGTGCGAAAACACCTCGAATCGGCTACTGACCGCATGAAGACCAGGTATGATCTAAAGGCAAATTCTACTGGCTTCCAGCAAGATGACTTGGTGTGGTTATATAACCCACAACGGCGAAAGGGTAGGTCTCCAAAGTTGCAGCATAATTGGGAGGGACCATACCGAATCAACGACGTCGTATACCGCATACAGGAACACCGTAAGCCAAGAGCCAAAATAAAAATCGTGCACGTGGACCGTCTTGCCCCATATTACATCCAGGGAGAATTGACTACAACTGGGGACACATCTTTTCGGGGCGAAAAGAACAGAGGTGGGGGCAGTGTTACATGCACGAATAATTTTGCGAGCTACTGTCGCAATTGTTTTCACAACCATTATTATTATGATCAACAAGCGAATGTACTCGAAAACTCACCAAGCATGATCAACATCTGGAAATGAGTCACTGCCCCATTCATTAAGCTGCTCGAATATTCCAGGTAATTCACCAATGTACGAGAAATGAATTGAATGACTAGAGACCCTATATAAAGCCGAGCTGAACGAATGCGGGGATTCATTACAACCGCGATAGTAAAAACTGCGATAGTGTGGAGTGCGAATTGAAAAGCGATACTGATTGATAAGGAAAATGACTGCGAAGTGTTTGATTGTTAGCGGAGACAGTTGAATTGAGAATTGATAGACAGTTTATAAAATAGTGAAATTAAAAATTGTGCATTTTAAGTAAATAAACTCTTTTAACTTAATTTCAAAGACAGTGCGTTTTCACTTTCCCGGAGCATTAAAATTATTGGCCGCGAACCATAACACGCGACAATATATTTCGGGAGTAAGTTGCTCCCTTCTTCAGTGTCAATTGTTTTCTGAGATTACAAGGCCTTTTCGAGGATATTTATAGTAACCAAATTCTAATTACCTAAGGTCTAATTGCTTAATGTCTAATTGCTTAAGGTCTAATTGCTTTATATCTTAATATTATTCTTAGCTTAATTATTTAGTCTTTTTTTTTATTATTTTATTATCGCTTAAGGTCTAATTATTATTTATTACATGAGTAATTTCAATTATTATTAGTACAATAGAAAACAATCTAACGCTTTTTCACCATATCCAGGAGCCTAGAGTATCCATTTCCTAGGTCATCGTTGAGTCTCGTTTCGGTTGGCTGCCTCATGATTCACAATGATTCGTACACGTCCAGTTTTCGCATGTTTCTTACTTCCTTCACTACCGTTAGGTCGTCCCATTCTATTTGATGTCCTTCGCAAATTTGTTTCGCTACTGAAGATTTAACGTTGCTCGTGGTTCCTCGCTTCATCGCCGATTGTGCCTCCTTAGTGTGCTCCTCGAATCTTATTCTAACCGTCGTTTTGTTTGTCCAATTTATGCTTTATCACAGTGTTTGCATTTAATTCTGTAAACATAGCACTTCTCATCTTTCTTCTTGCTATCCTTTGCATTTGTGAGCCTACTTTTAAGTTGAAACTGGACGCTGCTTGAAATTAGCTGGATGTTAACTTGCTTGAGTAATCTGCTCAAGTCTCCGGTTAGTTCTGAGTTTACGACCGCTGCTCTTTGTTGTTCTCTTTGTTGTTGCCTTCTATTTTGCGTGTAGAGCGTAGTAAAGCTATCTCGTGCTCTTCTTTGTTCAATTTTCTTCATCATACCTGAGATCATCCCTGCTTCATATCCGTTTTTCTTCACTGTATCTAGGATATAACTTATTTCCTTCATCCGGTTTTCATACGCAGTGGTACTGACAGCATCCTATGTACCATGCTCGGAAAGATGCTATTTTTTGTGAGTATGCAAGATTTGATGTTCTTGGTACGGTCCTTTGAGTGCTTGTTTTTTTTCGGTATACGTCCAATTCTAATTTTCCGCTAACCCTTATGAATTTCAAATCGAGGAAAGATAGTTCGTTGTTCGTTTCTTCCTCAATTGCAAAATTGATGTTTTTGTGGATGTTATTTAATTTCGGCAGCAATTCATTTAGGTCTTTTTCATTTACTATGGCGAAAATATTGTCTACATATCGAACTCAACACCAGTCTTTTATTTACAAGCCGACAAAGGAAACAAAGTAGTTATAATGGAAAAAGAAAAGTATGACAACCGCGTGTTGGAAAAACTAAATAACGGCGAATATTTTGAATTAAGGAAGGATCCACTTCCTGAAAGTATCAAACGGGTGGAAAGAGCCCTAAAGGAGTGCAAGGACATATTGGGTGAAAAGACGAACTTGAGAGTGAGCAACTACGTACTTTCAAGGATTAAATGCCAACCAAAGATCCACAAGAAGGAAATGGAGATGAGAGAAATCATAACATCAACAAATGCTCCAACATCAAAATTAGCAAAGTGGCTACTGCAGGAATTTGAACACTAAAATACTGCTTAAACACAGACTCAACAGCTGCAAATGCAGAACTGAAAGCTGTTCAGGAAGTTTTAAACTACGCGGAAGCTGAACCCAATAATACCATAGCCATTTCCACAAACCCCAAAAACACAATAAAAGAAAGAGATCATAAACAACACAAATCATAAACTCATCACAGAAAAAATCAGAAAAACTCAACAACAGACCTAACTCACTACTACTCTTATACTGGATACCAAAAGTGGAAAAATTTCACAGTTTCGAATTGGTTGACACAGCATAATCGAAGGCGAAGAGATCGACTCATTTTTGGAATGGGACGACGCTATCAAAAAGATTAACGACTCCATTAACAGAATGACATGAATACTACCGAAAAAACATCAAAAACCTAGCGTACAGCCTTTGACTACAAACTGACCTCATTTTCAGAACCAAACCATGGTTTCACGATTTCACACCAAGCAGCAACACTCAAAAACAAATAAACAGAATTCTCCTCAACAGAGCCTACAACCACAAAAGATTAAATAAAGCAAAAATAGTTACATCGCAAGGATGTAAGTGGTGCGACATAACAGACGATCTTAAACACAGAATTCTAAACTGTGAACACTTTGAAACTCTAAGGAACAAGTATGAAATCTTTCAAAATAACTACCCCATAGCAAAATTTAACTTTTTTTTTAACTTTAACTTCATGCGAATAGTCCTCTCAATTCCCAAAACTAACTTTTAACTTTCCAAGAAAAGCACTCGATCCAATAATCTACTAACCATTCCAAACGGATACTAACACACTAACACGGTAAAATCACAAAGCCAGTAAAGAAAAAATAGAAAAAAGCACTATACTACCATAAGTCCCTAGAGGACACTAATCGATATATCGGTGGCTTGTGCGCATAAGCCATAGCCAATACACACCTAACATAGGTTAGGTAGAAGGAAAAAAAAGGATTTTGAACATATGGGGATTTCGACCAACAAATACTCCGTCAAAAACCGAGATGAATTAATTAAAAAGTTTATGAAGTACAATCGTTTACAAAGTGAGGATAAAATGGTGTCTTTTGACGTCAAGGCTCTGTTCCCAAGCGTACCAGTGAAGCAAGCTCTCGCGCTTTTGGAAGATCAACTTATTTCAAAAGACTCAACAGTGGAAAGAAAAGGAAAAGCAAGAAAAATCATAAAGTTGACAACACTGTGCATTTCGGAAAAACATTTCACCTTCAGAGGAAAGTACTACAAGCAGAATTCTGGAGCACCGATGGGTAATCCTCTGTCACCGTTTTTAAGCGAAATTTTTATGTCCTAGATTGAAGAAATAATGGAGCGAGATGGCATAATGCCCAAACTTTGGGGTTCGATATGTAGACGATATTTTCGCCATAGTAAATGAAAAAGACCTAAATGAATTGCTGCCGAAATTAAATAACATCCACAAAAACATCAATTTTGCAATTGAGGAAGAAACGAACAACGAACTACCTTTCCTCGATTTGAAAATTATGGGGGTTAGCGGAAAATTAGAATTAGACATATACCGAAAAAATACAAGCACTCAAAGGACCGTACCAAGCTATGCATACTCACAAAAAATGAGTATAGCAAACCGGATGAAGGAAATAAGTTATAGCCTAGATACAGTGAAGAAAAGCGGATATGAAGCAGGGATGATCTCAGGTATGATGAAGAAACTTGAAACAAGAAGAGCACGAGATAGCTTTACTACGCTCTACACGCAAAATAGAAGGCAACAACAAAGAGAACAACAAAGAGCAGCGGTCGTAAACTCAGAACTAACCGGAGACTTGAGCAGATAACTCAAGCAAGTTAACATCCAGCTAATTTCAAGCAGCGTCCAGTTTCAACTTAAAAGTAGGCTCACAAACGCAAAGGATAGCAAGAAGAAAGATGAGAAGTGCGATGTATACAGAATTAAATGCAAATTAAATGCAAACGACGGTTAAAATAAGATTCGAGGAGCACACTAAGGAGGCACAATCGGCGATGAAGCGAGGAACCACGAGCAACGTTAAATCTTCAGTAGCGAAACAAATTTGCGAAGGACATCAAATAGAATGGGACGACCTAACGGTAGTGAAGGAAGTAAGAAACATGCGAAAACTGGACGTGTACGAATCATTGTGAATCATGAGGCAGCCAACCGAAACGAGACTCAACGATGACCTAGGAAATGGATACTCTAGGCTCCTGGATATGGTGAAAAAGCGTTAGATTGTTTTCTATTGTACTAATAATAATTGAAATTACTCATGTAATAAATAATAATTAGACCTTAAGCGATAATAAAATAATAAAAAAAGACTAAATAATTAAGCTAAGAATAATATTAAGGTATAAAGCAATTAGACCTTAAGCAATTAGGCCTTAGGTAATTCGAATTTGGTTACTATAAATATCCTCGAAAAGGCCTTGTAATCTCAGAAAACAATTGACACTGAAGAAGGGAGCAACTTACTCCCGAAATATATATTTGTCGGAAAAAACACAACAATAGCGTTTAAGTCGAATAGATGAAAACACAGGATAGTCTGGAAGCGCTAAACATGGGAAAATACACAGAGTTCAATGTTATTGTAGAGCTATCCATAAATTTTTTATATGGATAAATAATTAAATGTTTTAGTTTGGAACACACAAAGCATTAAAAATAATATAGACATATTTGTCATAACGGAGACATGGTTAAGGCCAAATGATAGTTTTAAGCATCCTTTCATATATACAGATATGACCGCGTTAATAAAGCTGGCGGAGGCGTAGCCATACCCGTTAATAGAAAAATTAAACATTCTGTATTGCCTAAAAGTCCAGCATAGGTAATTGAAAATATTGGCGTTATCATCAAAGAACTAAATATAAAATTATTTGGTGTTTACTTTCCTGGGACGAAATTAAACAAGGAAAAAGTCGAACTTTTCAGAAGAGATCTGAAATGGTTTAGCAAGGCTAACCAAAGGTATCTACTTTGCTGGGACCTGAACGCTAGACATTGGCACTGAAATTACAAACGAGGCAACAAAATGGGGCAAATTTTATTTAATCTCACCAGAGAGGCAAATATCTACGTGCATTTCCCTAAAAAACCCACGTTCTAATCTACCCGTGGAGTTGCTTCCGCTCTGGATCTGGTTCTTAGTGACCACAATATTACTCCATCTGAGTTGAGTGTCTTGTAAGTCCTCTCATCTCCTCATCTACCTGTAATATTTTCCTTAGAAACAAAGAGAGGTAATAGTAAACTTTCAAAAACATACTGCTGTTACAAAAAAGCAAAATGGTCTGAATTCCGGAGTTTTATTAATGAAAGAGTGAACTTAACATCAAGAACCATAGAATCGCTCAATACTTCTTCAGTATGTGAAGAGCAAATTGAAGAATTCGCAAACACTATCTGGCAAGCTATTGACTGTAGTGTCCCAAAACTATCAAAAGCTTCTTATAATTTAGAATTTGATGAAGAAACCTACAATCTAATAAGAAAACAAAATTCTTTGCGGCGTAAATGGCAAAAAACCCGCATTAGGTCCTTTAAAATTGGTGTTTATAGCCTCACTCTAGCAATTAAGAACAAAATTAAGGAGCTCCGGAATCTCCGATGAAACAAAATGCTAAAAAATCTGCACAGCTCACGGAAAGTCTGGTTTTTAAATTGAATTTTTAAACGGAAGTATAATATGTTACCATATTCGATAATAAATAATATCGAAGAGCATATTTACTCCAATCAAGGAAAAGCAGTTATACTTGCAGATAAATTTAATCAGTTCTATAATATTTCCTATAGGTTCTGCAACAATCTAGCAGAAATTATGGAGGCTAATGCTTTGTAACAACAACCTAACCAAACATCTTTACCTCCTAGTGCATTAATATAAACCAGAGAGTTAATAGGTTTACCTAAAAAAGTTAAAAACGGCAAAGCTCCAGGGATCGATGGCCTGCCGAATATAGTTCTTAAAAATTTACCCAATAAAGGAATAGTTTTCATATGCTTTCTCTCTTTCCATCCATCTGGAAATAAGCTCTAATTATACCTATCTTGAAGCCTGGAAGAGATCTGCACTCTCTCGACAACTACAGGCCCATTAGTTTACTATCAGGTTTAGTTAAGCTCTTTGAAAGAGTAATCCTAAAAACATTAAATGATTTAATAGCTAAAAATAATATCTTACCTGATTTCCAATTCGGCTTCAGAAACGGATATTCGACAGAGCATCAGCTTTTCCGTGTTACGAAGGACGTCAAAGCAGCGATGTACAATAAATTGTCTGTAGGTTTGGTGGCGCTGGACATAGAAAAAGCATTCGATACAGTCTGGCATGATGCCCTTGTCAATAAAGTTCAGAAATATAACACACCCTAATACTTGTTGAACCTTTTACAAGCATTTTTAACTGACAGGAGGTTCCAGGTCAAGGTAGGGGAAAGCACTTCCCCAATGAAAAGCATTATTATCGGTATTCCGCAAGGCTCCTGCCTAAGCCCATCGCTATATAACATCTATACGTCTGACTTCCCAACTGCTAAGTTGCAGCTTTCGCAGACGACATTTGCATATATAGTATAGGCGCAGATCCAAATTCCATTACTACCATTCTTGAAACGGCGTTAGAACTTACATATCAATACTACCATAGATGGAAAATTAAAATTAATGTTGCAAAAATGAAGTCAATATTCTTCACCAGGAAGCGTGAGCCTATTTACCTACCCAAGTGACCAACAAATTTTTTAGGGCAAACTATTCCCTGGAGTGAGGATCTCAATTATCTTGGGCTTATATTCGACAAAAAACTAACCTTCAGAAGTCATATTGAGCATATTAGCTTCAAAGCTTTTAAGGCCGTGCTCTCGTTATACCCCCTTCTTAATCGTGATTCGCGTCTCAACACCAGAAACAAAGTCCTCATCGTCAAAATGGCAACCCAACCGATCATTCTACACGGCTCACCTACCTGGATCCAATGTACTAAATATCTATTAACAAAACTTTAGATCACGCAAAATAGATACCTAAAAACGGTACTTAATAAACCGTTTTACTTCTCTTCTGAAAAACTACGCAGCTTTGCTGGCGTTAGTCCAGTTTATAAACTCGCTGCATAGTGCCGTGATAAACTAATCGCGAGAGCAAATGACTTGCCCAATCCGCTAATTTGTGCCCTAGTGTACTGAAAACCAGCAGTTACTATCACCTCTCTCCTTGGCCGTAACCCAGCCTCATCGATTTTAACTAGTTATAAGTAGATAGTTAAGTTATGTTAAGCTAATAATGAGTTCAGTAGAGGTTTTTTCCGAAATTTTCCTCAAGCTAGTTAGGAAATACGATACTACACATAGTTCTAAGTAATGTTCAAACGATGATGAAATTACTTTGTAAGAACACCTAGCATATTATAAGACCTCTTTACCGCATACATTCTAATAAACAACAAAATTATATATAATGGATAGAATTTTATCCATGAACGTGATCGAAGAGTGTAAAAGTGCATGTAATTCATCAGTCCTGTTAGTTCGAAAACTAGGAAAAGTCAGGATTCGCTTAAACTAAGTTTTATCACTTTTAAAGTTGCATATCCGCTAGTTCATATCGATGGTTTACTTAGCCGTTAATATAATACTAATAACATTTCTATTATAGATCTAAAAGATGCATTTTGTCGGATTGCTTTAGAAGAAAAAGTCTAGAGAAAAAACAGCTTTTACTGTTCCAGGTCGACTTTGACATTTGACCTATATAATGCACAACAACGTATGTGCCGTCTACTGGATAAAGCTATGAATATCCTTTCAGTGGAAGATAAAGAGGAAGTGTCAGTTTATTTAGACGATTTATTAGTAACTTCAGATAACTTTGATAATTTACTTCTTTTGTCGACAGTTGCCGATGGTCTTCATAAGGCTGGGCCTTACTATAAACATCTCCAAATGTAATTTTTGCATGAAGCAGGTGAAGTATGTGGGATTTATTGTAGAAGACGGTAAAGTGAAAATAGACCCGGAGAAGGTTGCTGCTGTAAGGAAATTTCCAATTCCAAAATTTGTGAAATAAGCTAGACCGTTCCTTGGAATAACGGGTTGGTATCGGCATTTTGTACCAAATTATGCGTCTCTTGCTGCTTCAATATCTGATTGTCTACCTAGCTGCATGGGTGTTATTAGTTTTACCTGCAGAAGATTGGTAAGTTACGGTGCCTCGATTGCCCAGAAGAGGAAGACAATGCCTGCCACACATTATTTGCGTGCAAGAAATGGGATAGGACGGGACCTCTATAGGGAGACGGGAGAGCTCACTCCGGATAGTATAGTCGCGGTGATGCTTGGATCGGTTGACAATTGGAACCATGAGGCACATTATGATCGGGTAGTCCGAAAAGACAAAAGGGACTCACAGCAGCGGGAGACATCGGGGCTGGGGGATCGCTTGTCTGATCATTCCTCTTCCTCCCTTCCCTCCCGCTAGAGGAGGGATCGCCCAGCTTAAACAGCCCTCCCGGCGTAACAAAACGAGACCTGGCCGGAAGTATTGTGTCAAACGGTTCCAGGCTGGAATCTCGGATTCACAGGGGAGGTGTTTAGTGGGTAGTTCAGCCGCTTGTGAGCATGAGAGTCCCACACAGTGTGTAAATGGCATTTACCTTCAAATCACAAAAAAAAAGTGATTGTTTCAAAATGAATCTATTAGTATTTAATTCGACTAAAGAAGCTCAAGAATCATTCGTAAAATTAAAACAAATTATGGCTGATTCAACGGAATTACATCATTCTAACTTTGATAAGCCTTTTATCATTCAATGTGACGCTAGTAAAATAGGTGTAGGTGGTTTGTTATCACAAATTGATAAAGATGAAATGGAGAGACCCATAGCTTATGTTTCGCAAAAACTAAATATAGACCAACACAATTAAAGTATCACTAAACTAGAATGTTTAGCTGCTGTAGTCTGTTTGAAAAATTCCGAGCGTAAGTTGAGGGCTAGCTTGACATGGTTCATGAACCAAAAAGATTTAAATGGGAGGTTAGCCAGATGGTCTCTCAAGCTACAATCTTTTGATTTTCAAATTCAGTATAGAAAGGGTAGCTAAAACGTCGTTCCCGATGCTCTATCACGAATGTTTTGTGATATTTCTGGTGAAAGTCTCATGTCTAGGTTGGATTTAACTCTTCTCATTTTGCTGATATAAATATTTAGACTTAGTTAATCAAGTTGAGTTAAATTCTGAATAACCTGATCTCGTCTGGAAGCGTGAATCTTCTAGCGAAAATCATGATCCTTTTAATTTAAAAAAAAAAAGTAAATTATGGATATCAGATATATACACTATTAATTTAGTAAAAAAAGACCATGAACCACCTTTATCCGCTCATGGAGGCATTGCTCAAACTTCAACACGTTCAAAACAATATTTTTATTGGCCACAAATGGCAAATCAAATTGCCGACTTTGTTACAGCTTGTGAAACATGTAAGACAACAAAAGCTCCTTATATCACTTTGCGACCACCAATGGGTAGCCCAAAAATTCCAGAACGACCTTGGCAGCGAATTTACATTTATCTGTTACGACCTTATCCAAGGACGAAAAAAGGGAAAACATGAATTCTTATTGTACTAGATGGGTTCACTATTTTATTAAAACCTTTGAGAAAGGCTACAACAGAAAAATAAATAATTTTTTTTAGAAAAATAAGTATTTGATATATATGGTGTACTGGAGACGTTAATATCAGATAATGTTACACAATTCGTCTCAAAATTAATGTCTAATTTATTGCCAGAGTACTTTTTTTCAGGGGCCACTCCCCTACATGGGGAGATCCCTCTTGAACACATTATAAATTTTTCTTTGTGACAAAATTTTGAAGAAGGCATCACTTTACACATACTTACAAAATTTTATGTTTCTAGCTAGACGGACGGACGGACAGACGGACAGACAGGACGCGATTGTAGTAGGGTATTGTAAAATGATTTTACAATACCCTTAAAAAAAGTTTCAAATGCAGATTTCAATTTTTTAATGTGATTCGACTAAAAAAGTTATAAAGTTTTAAACTTTGGCTATCACACTTTTAAAGTTGGCGTATATAATCACCTATGTTAGAGAAGCGGTTTTGAAATATCCTTGAAGATTTGCCGCATGGGTTTCCCTTTCTGCGAGTTCCTTACAAAGAATTTTATAAAAACCTACAGGTTTCGCTTTATATGTTTTCGTCCGTCCATCTGGGCATTACAGTACGTTGTATCAGGATTAAAGGAAGCTGCAAACATCAATTTTTATAGAAAGGTGGAAAATGTATACTGAACTGATCCCTAATAAATGTTTGCAAGGAGGTATAAATATCAGCTTTTAGCAAGAATTATGTAAACTTGAAATTAAAAATCGCTACGTGCAAGAGGAGTATAGTGGGGCAAATTATATTATATGCCAAATAATAAAATATGCCTTTGACACAAATATCGGACCAAAGCAGGGAGATGGGCTGGCCACATTGCTATTCAATTTGACTCTGGAATACGTCATAAAGTAGCTATCTGTAGGTACATTACCATACTAGTCAAGCCAAGTAGTAGCCTATGCGGACGACTCAACATTTTGACACGGTCATTAACAACTGCCAAATAACTTTTCCTGAAAATCGACAGCAAAGCAAAATTAGTATGGCTACAAATCAACGAAAATAAATAAAACTCATGATGCAGTCGAGGAATAATACCTCAAGTACACAAAATATCACACTCGGCGAATACAGTATCGAAAATGTGAGTGAAGTTGTGTATTTGGGCGCCAAAATAACTAGAACTAGCAATGAAAGAGACGAAATACCCCGAAGAATACAGCTCGCAAATAAAATATTTTATTCAGGTTTGACGATCTTGAAAACCAGCTGCATACGCAGAAAAACAAAGCTCCAAATATAGAAATCTGTGACAAGACCTGTGCTATGCATCCGTAAATATATTGAACTCCTTTGAGCGACGAGTCCTGAGGCGAATAATCGGAGCGAAGCTAGACGGAGATCAATGGCAGATTCGATACAACCATGAGCTGTATGAAATTTTTGACGAACCGGAGGTCTCAACGATTGTAAGACCGCGAAAGCTGCAATGGGGTGGGCACATGAATCGTATGGACTAACAGCGGATAACCAAAATGTATTTGTTGGGAGAACTGAAGAGCGGAGACCAGTGGGTAAGCCGAGGAACCGCTGGTTTGACTCGGTCGACGAAGACAATAGGATGACGCGGTCAATGAATCGAGACAGTTGAAGGCGCTTTTTGCAGGAAGCGAAGGCTTTTTGCTATGAGGAAAGGAGAGGAAGAAGAAGATGACCACACTCTCCGAAGAAAACGGAAACAAGCTGAAACAGAACAAACGGACATCCAACAACCAAAAACAAAAACAAAAATCTAACCTCCGCGTGGTGTAATGGCTAGAGCACTCACCCCATGAGCCAAAAGTCGCTGGTTTGAACCCCGTTGGCGACAACGAGTTTTGTTTCGAGTGATTCTTCTAACGGACTATAAGCCCGTTCTGTTATACGTGCTGATCTTAAAATCGGAACGCATCGCAGCTGAGTTGACGGACACACGGCCAAAGCATGATACTGACCATATCGCCTTCCTGAGTTCCGATTCATTCGATCATGATATGGAATGTTCTTAATATCTCTAAGCGAAGGCCCAAAAGAGGCTGTAGTGCGAAAGTGAGCAAGCAAATATCCCTCTACCTGTCCTAAACTAGGGCCTATCTGCTTGACCCATCGTACACGTATACAAACTCATTTCCTTGCACACATCCTTGAAAGGAGTCGAAACTCGTCTGGTCATTCAAAAAAGTAACGCCCGGTAGCTTTTAAAGAAAAAAGAGAATTGGCCTGCATATATCAAATAAACCAACAAATTTAAATGGCGCGTCCATTTTTCGGACAAAAACTTCAATTTTTAATTAGTAAATATATTGTAAAATAGACTTAAGCAAACATAATAGGTGAAAGTTGATTTTTTCTTCATTTCGTTTAATAGAGAAACGTATAAAATCAACTCCCAGTCAAAATTATTCAACAGTACGCATTACCTTGTCTTTAACGTTGCGTAGAAAATCCCGATAGTTTTTTCCTTTTTTCCCCAGTTTATCCGTGTAGCGTAATGTTTCCATCTCGAACTCATCCGATATGCCTTGACCAGAATTAAGTATATCCAAGCGCTCGTCAATAAATTGCTGGAAAATTTGCAGTTGCATCATCCGTGACAGAAAATTTCGTAAATGCGGGGAACGAGATTCAATAAATGCATCTCGATCCCATGTGATCTTTTGTCCTTGCGAGTACTTTGCTGCATCCCTGTAACCTCCAATTAACTGCACTAAAATGCGTAAAAAAATTTTTGATATTCGGTCCCCAATCAATTCATTTGTATTGCCCAAGTGCTTCTTCATTTGCGTTACAAGCTCTGGAGGCATTTGTCGTACATCGTCGAACGGAGTTGTAAATTCATTATTATCACAGTTTAGAATTACTACTTCACCTAACTCTTCAGCAGTCATCTGTAGGAAAAACAAAATTATTTTTACATTATATAAATAAGTGAATCATAAACATCCTAACCTTACAAAGAACAGCTTCAGGCACACCTATGAGATATGGCATTGGAGCACATAGGACGTCTTTCATCTTCATTGGCAAAATTGGAATAAATATATGCTGCCATATCATCGGATAAAGAAATGCACTAGCTGCTTGAATACATGATGACAATCGATCTAAACGACGTGATGAGAATATTATACGTCGTTCTGATAGCATTGCCGCAAATACTGCGATCATATTCTTTGGGTCCACGAAGTTATAATACAAATTTAAATTATGCTGAAAGCGGAAAACTTGGTTTTATAGAATTATCAATGAATATTTGTGATGTTTTCATCTCTATTATCTAAATTAATCATGCACGGATAATTCAAGCAGTTTATTTAGTTTGTGTTGTGTAAACATTCTAATACATTACGAAGCTTAATTATGAAATTGTATAATATTCACTGAACTATGTAGGTATAGCTTTTTTGTATATTTTGTCGTTCTGTGCGACTATTTTGGAAGCAATTATTTTGAGCATATAGTGTTGTTTACCACATAGCTTATTAGCTAAATACACACAGTGTTAGTCATACTAAATAGGGAATTTCTTGACAGTATGAACTTAGGTGCGAACTTTTCAGAATTCGTACTTAATGTAGATAAATATTGTGATCAATGGTCAGAATAACTTTATCATAACAGTAGAGCATTATAGTTTAATAAGAAAAATATAAGGTTTCGAAGCGTTTATTCAGATTTCAATCATTAGACTTAGCAGCCACAATATGAGATAGAAGAGATTTAAATGATTTTTTATGTATCGAATGAAAGTGATGTGAATTTCGATATCTTTAAGTACTGTATATATATCGAGTTGCGCGTAGGACTGGAATACATATGAAAAGAAAATCGTATTCCTCATTGCTAATGGAAACTTGCGGCTCAAACAATTATAGGGGTTGACCTTTATGCGTACAAGGCAACAAATACAGTAGATCGTCAATTAACCGGACATCAATTATCCGGACTACTTCAACACACAGGGTTTTCCAATAAGAGGTGTTATTTTGATATTAAAAGAAAAATGCCAGTTTTTTAATATAAATGATCGGATGTTTATTTCATTATAAAGAGGAAGGTATGCCGTTAATAGTGGAAAATAACATCAGGCAAATTACCACCACGACCATGCTTACAGGACCATATCCTTTTCATGAAATTTTCCATAACAAAATCGCAAAGTGGCTGCCCTATGTCCTCGATAGCCTCACGAGTTCCATCTTTGAGGTCTTGAATCGACGCTGGGCTGTTGGCGTAGACCTTCTCTTTCACGTGGCCCCAAAGGAAGAAGTCGCAAGGTGTTAAATCACAAGATCTGTTCAAAATAACACCTCTTATTGGAAAACCCTATATTTAAAATAAGTTCTGATCCTTGGGTAAACATCCTTTTGATTAGAAAAATGGAACAAGATTTACCAAAACTCAAAACTATATTGAGTAATGCACTTTTAATTTTACAGATTGCCTTTCCAACTATAGAACTAACAAACTACAGTGCAGAAATATTTCATATCCTTTACTTTCGAATAAAGTAACATGCGTTGTTTGAATTTTTTAAGTAGCTCAATGCGTTATTCTTTCCCGTCTTGCTTTGCTTTTCCTGGAAATCCTTCAATTCTACTCACAACATATTTTGAATATGCCCTCGAATGTTCAAACGAGTGTTCTATTTTAAATCTTAAATACCAATCAAATTAAAAACTGATCTTTTATCAGTTTGAGCATAGTGATTTGATAGTAGGTGATTTTGTGTTGGGTAATTTCGTATTTATTGATATAGCATTTTGTGTAAAACGCTAAAAGGAAGCGTATTGTTTTTTTTTTCTTGATAATAAAGTTAAAATGTTCAAAGGCATACTAATGGTGAAAATCATTGTTGGAGAGCTTTAAATTCGGAAAGCGACATTATTCGACTCGAACAAAATGAACTGTTCTTAACTTCACTTCAACTATAGTGAAACTGGTAAACAAAATATGACAATGCTAGGGAGCTCTTTCAAAATTGAGTTTGCTAACATCGCAAATCGATATGATTTAAAAAATGTTTACTACGTGAATCAAGCATCGCCGTAAAAATCCTAGATTTAATGATGCATATATACGTTCCAAGATTAAAATTAAGAAGAAAAGTTTGAAGATTTCTCTGTTTTTTAATGCTGCTGGAAAGCACAGACTTCCTGTTTTAGCTATTGACATAGCATATACATAACATCGAGAATTCGATGCTGCGATCGCTACCAAAGCGACCAAAGCAAGGGTCTTAAATCCCAAAATAATAACGATCCATCCTGATGTCCACAAAGTGATCACGGCAGGAAAAGAAAGGAGTGACCAGACAAACAAAGCGTCGTTGTGTGATTTCACCGCCACCGTCGAAAATGTGGCGCAATTAATGTACTCGGAAATCTCTCCCAAGAAAGAAGGTCGCAAAGTGCAGCGACATCAAGAAGAAAGACTAAAGCGGGAGATTTTCTAAAACGAATAAAGTCTGAATCAGCAAAGGTGTAAAGAATGGGCTCCTTGAGCTAGCGGAGCTCATAGACCGCATAGGGCATTACCGGAGGAGCTGGTTAAGGGCCGAAGAAGAGCTGAAGGCTAAAGAAGCGCTGAGCGCTAAGCCGAAAGGGCACGCGAAGATAGCGAACATTATATTCTGGCACTTCTTCAAGGAATTTCTTCGCGGTTTTCTTCGCCGCTATTCTTTTGTTGATGTTGGATGCCACCATCGAACATCATTAAAAGAATAGCGTCTAGCCCAATCGAAGAAGATCAGGATAAAAGAAGGATGGAAGAGACACTTGATGGGCGCGGAACGCTAGATCAAGGGTTCCAGACAGTCCTGACAAAAGGAGTGAAGAAAGCCGCGAAGAAACTCCGTCAAAAAGAGCCAGAAAATAATGTTCGTACGGAAGCCTAACAAAAAAAAGACCTGATACGAAACAGGAGAGAAACAAGCCTCGACGCAGTTCTCGGTAGCAGGCATTGCTCGTAAAACCCCAAGATGGCCGATTTTACGCAAAGTGCTGCGGAATATCAGGGGAAATGTAAAGCTCAAAGCCACCAACACTCCTATCAAAGCATTACGGCCACAGCGGGCGGGCCACATACTGGTCGAATTCGGAGCATAGGTCGACAATAAAGAAGCGTTCTGCGACGCAGTAAAGAAAGTTCTCGGCAAAAGCGCAACTATAGCCTCGCTCGAGCCGATGGCAATGATCGAAATAAGAGACATTGACTGCGTCACCTGGCTGAGGTAGAGGAGGCCATCAAAATGGAGTTGCCTAGCGTGGGCAGGATCAAAGGCAGGCTGACATCAGAAAATAATAGGGGACAACGCATGGCCATCATTGACTCGACCGAAAAGGATGCCGAACTATTTCTGAATAAGGGCAAAGTGAGAATAGGGTGGATCATCTGCAGAATACGGCGAAGAGAAGCGCCTCTTCAATGTTTCAAGTTCCTTTGGCTATGGTCACACCGCACAAATATGCAAAGGACCCTGTTTACGCAAGTAACGCACTCAGCACCTACACATAGTTAATTAGTCGCTCTTTCGCACTCTTGAGGCAGACACATTTCGACTTTCATTTTTGTGGCACGTGGAATGAGAGTTCCTATAATTTTTCGGTCTTGTAACAATTCGGTTATAAGCGGTGTCTCAAAAGAAACGAAATTCTAGTTTTTTTTGGTCGGAATTCCGCACTGGAATCCATTGTATTTACAACCCTCTATTTACTGTGTGCAAGTGCAATATAAAATTAAAAGATAGTTTCAGTGTTAATCTTCTAACTAAGCTAACTGAAAACTATGAACTTCAAACTTTAAAAATTCATATAAATAAAAACGATTCATATATCTGTCTCATATGGTGAATAAAGATCATTGCTTTACAACGAAACTAATTTCAAGTTTGTTTAATAGCGTCGTATACCCAAAAACAGTTAAAGCGCAATAAAACTCCCGTTCATGACGCTTCCGCATGCCCCCATACCAGTATCCATCGCGCTCTCGCGAACAATTTGGTAGCAGAGCGTAGTTGCTTCTAATTGCGTACGTAATGTGCATGTCGTTTTTCAAAACATTAACTTTGCGGTAAACGGAATTTAGTCAGGCTAATTGTAGTTTCGGTTGTCACGAAGAGGGAGTTTTACCGGTGAAAATTGTCCCGCATAAGAGGATAGTGATCAGACTCGAATAAGTTTTGTTTGAGATTATTCTGTGCGAGGAGCCGATCAGGAAAACTGCATCGATTGCATAAACGTTTAAAAACATGTTATGTTGTGATTGTTAATTGACCATAGTATCAAAATTGTTTGCAAAAGAAGTGAAAATACGTTCCGAACAGATCGCGCCAGAGATATCGTGCATTGCTGACGTTTGCAAATGTTATGGTGTGTGATTGGCGGATTTTCATTTTTTACGTTGTAATGACCGTGTGGGAAAGTGACGACGTGATTGCTGTACAAGGAGTATAAGAACGATCCGGATTAAGCACGGCAGACATATTGTATAATGGTAATACTCGTTCGATAATTGAAACTCGTGAGTTTGAAAAAATGGCGGGAAAGAATGAAATTAATGTGCAAGTGGCGTTAGCTTCCAAAATTATTGGGTTTCGTAATACCGTCCTCAAAACATCGACTGAGAAGCGGACATAAATCGACGTACTGGAGGACATGTGGAAAAAAATCCTTGGAGCCGATTTAAACTTGAACAGTCTTACAGAAGAGCACCCGGACCACGAGTATTTTGCCAACGAGATGTACGATCAAGCGTTCACGCAGTATATGGTGACAAAATCGACATTGCTAGACGCCACCATGCTTGGCAGGAATCAGTCATCAATGACTACGGACAGGATGTTTAAGGAATTCATGGTCGAGCCTCCGCCATACAAAAACCCCCTAACTCTGCTCGCCTTGCCGAAGTTTGAAGGCAAGAAAAAGACTGGGAGATGTTCAAGGGTATGTTCGTCGCCCTGGTACCCGACATATCTACGATCCCTCCGATATTGAAATTACAATATCTTGCCAGCTCTTTGGAGGGAAAGCTTTACTTGACAGATACGACAATGATAAATATCGAATGTGATATCGTGCAATCGAATAAAAAAGCGATCGTTGACGGAACTCATCGGCTAGTTGACACTATGAGAGCATCAAAACAATCGATTGATACATTACAGAAACCATCGGAACAACTGGGAGAGCTTTGGCTTATACATCACATCTCACAAAAGCTGAACTTTAGGACGCTACTTGATTGGGAGGCTGAAGCTGAGGAATCGAAGGGATATCCGACTTATGTAATGTTCCTGAAGTTCTTAAAAAAGCAGGTACGAATCCTTGACGCAGCCCAGCATTCGGAGACGTCAAAGGCTAAGGCAATTTCAGCAAAAATTAAGGCTGTGTCCTCCCATCAAACGCAAATTTCATCAACTTGTGTCTTATGTCAGGTGGGGGACGAATAGAGTTTTGCAGAAACCAGAAGCTTTGTCTAATCTGTTCGAAAAGGTTGCACTTTCTGAAGAATTTCAAGTCAAGGAGGAGATGCTTTACATGCAGGGAACATCGCCACACACAATTGCACAAGTAGACCATGGAGAAAACGAATCTAACTTCTAAGATCGACAAAAGAGCCAATAACTGAAATAGAAGCCCTCGCGAATCATACGAAATATCCCGCATCGCCCAAGAAGGGCCTAGATTGGATTACCTTGACGGACTCCCACCACAGTCAACTCAAGATGCGTGCGTTAATCGACCCAGACTCTGAGATATCCTTCGTCGGAGTGTTGTTGAACTTATCTCTAAAGATAAGCAAGGTGAAAATTTCGCTAACTGGAGTCCGAGCCTTGGTTACCTCCACCGCGCACAAGGAGGCCATTCTTATTGTGAAAGCAGAGAATACCAAGGAATTCTCAACAGCGGTCAAAGCATACGTTTTGAAAGTTTTGACTAGAGTTTTGCCACGGGAATACTCAACTTGGAGTCACATCAAAGGACTCACCCTAGCGCAACCGGATTTTTACAAACCAAATCGCACCGATTGCCTGCTGGGTGCCGACATCTACAGTGAAGTCAGGATACCAGGCTTAGTGAAAGGTCCGCCTGGGTCTCCTTTCGCCAGACCGTCTTCGGTTGGATACTGACCGGCTCTAATAGGCTATCCAACGCAGATGCAACAACCAATGTTTATCAGACCATCACCGAAGTCCCTCTCGAATCAATGCTAACTCGATTTTGGGAAATCCAAGAAGTTCCTCAGGAGAAACTCCTCACTTCGGAGGAGAGGGAATGTGAAGACTACACATCGCAATGAAGAAGGTCGTTATGCAGTACGACTTATATTCAAACAGCAACCTTCATTTGTCGGATCCAGAGAGATAGCTGTCGCTTGCCTTCGCACCGAAGAGCGTCTCAGCAAGAACGCTACGTTCAACACCCATTATAAAGAATACATTTAGGACTACCTTGATCAGCACCACTTGGAAGCGGTGCCTGCGGTGCGACAAACTGAAACAGAGTTCCTATGTCCCTCACCATGCCGTGCCTCGACACGAAAGTCCAACGGAATAAGACTCGTCTTCAATGCTTCGCTGGGGGACTGGAGCAAAAGGTCGCTAAATGATGTGCTCACTATAGGCCCGAAAAAACAGACGGACATTACGATCGTCATATTTCGCTGGCCCTTCTACAAATGGGTCTATACGACGGACATAAAACAGATGTTCCGGCAAATTCTCGTACATGAAGAGGATCGAAACTGGCAAAGGATTGTATGGAGAGAATATTTCACCCAGCAGAGGAAAGATCTCCGCATCACAACTATCGTGCAAGGTACGGCCTCAGCTCCATTTTTGGCAATACAAGTACTCAAGCAACTCACGGAGGACGGAAAAACAGCCATTCCACGCTGCTTCTTTATTGAATCACCAAATTTACGTCGAACTGTACTTGGTGGGGCGGACGAGATACACATGGCCATTTAACAGCGAAATCAATTTATCAATCTACTTCAGTCTGCAGGCATGATACTGGGAAAATGGTCTTCAAATAGTGCCGAGATTTTAAAACAAATGGTGGCTACCATAGCTACGGAGGTACCGGTAAATTGTCATGTGTATCTGAATCAATTTGAATTTTTCAAGTTCATTCCACAAACTTGAATTCAAATGAAAAATACACTCTAATTAAAATCCATTAAAAGCAATTTAAATTCAAATCACAAGTAAACTCGAATTACAATTCTACTAGTTACAATTTTAATTCAAGTTCTTCACCTCAAACAATTTCTTCACATTACCTATGTAATGTGACTCCTTCATTCATCCCTTCATCCATAAATCATCGTCGCGCGCAGAGCCAAGTGCACATGTCGATGTTTGTTTTCATGCAATCTGATCTGCGACCTTTCGTATCGTAACGACGCGTGTATGAAAGCAAACATTGAAGCATTGTCCATATGGTTGATGGATAAATGAATGACCAACTGTAAATTGGGTCAAGTATTTTCTTTCATTTATATGAAGTGTGAAAAACGATAATAAGAATTTAGAACCGTGACATTTTTCTTAGATTAAAATTTATGACTAATAACTTAGGTTTGAATTTTGTAAATCGATATGCATATTGGAATGTGAGAAAGTTTTTGTAAATCGATATGCATATCGAACTGTAAGAAATTTTTATGAGTAACCATTTAAGTAGGTACTTGAAATTGATGAGTAATAAGATTATAGCATGTATGAATTGTATAAATATAAAGAGTCGAAAGAAATAAAAAAAAACATTATTGATTGGGAAGTGAACTAAGTTATTTCTCTCTGCGTAATTACGCTGCCCAAATCATCGCAATGTATTGTTGCGCAATATTTTAGTTTCTCCGTTTTAGTAACCATGGCGCAAGTGGATCTAAGTGATCCTCGCCAAGCTTCACTGCGGCTAGACTGCTTGGATAGGTAAAATAGGAATTTTCAAATACTTATAAAATCTCGATAACTAGTTGAAGCAATTTATAGGAAGGACAAAGAACTGCCCAATAGCGAATCATTACATGGCGATGCTGACTACACGGATTTGGTGCTTGAAATAGAAGTCTATTTAAATTTTACGCAAAGTGCTGCGGAATATCAGGGGAAATGTAAAGCTCAAAGCCACCAACACTCCTATCAAAGCATTACGACCAAAGCGGGCGGGCCACATACTGGTCGAATTTGGAGCATGGGTCGACAATAAAGAAGCGTTCCGCGACGCAGTAAAGAAAGTTCTCGGCAAAAGCGCAACTATAGCCTCGCTCGAGCCGATGGCAATGATCGAAATAAGAGACATTGACTGCGTCACCTGGCTGAGGTAGAGGAGGCCATCAAAATGGAGTTGCCTAGCGTGGGCAGGATCAAAGGTAGGCTGATATCAGAAAATAATAGGGGACAACGCATGGCCATCATTGACTCGACCGAAAAGGATGCCGAACTATTTCTGAATAAGGGCAAAGTGAGAATAGGGTGGATCATCTGCAGAATACGGCGAAGAGAAGCGCCTCTTCAATGTTTCAAGTGCCTTGGCTATGGTCACACCCTACAGGTATGCAAAGGACCCTGTTTACGCAAGTAACGCACTCAGCACCTACACATAGTTAATTAGTCGCTCTTTCGCACTCTTGAGGCAGACACATTTCGACTTTCATTTTTGTGGCACGTGGAATGAGAGTTCCTATAATTTTTCGGTCTTGTAACAATTCGGTTATAAGCGGTGTCTCAAAAGAAACGAAATTCTAGTTTTTTTTGGTCGGAATTCCGCACTGGAATCCATTGTATTTACAACCCTCTATTTACTGTGTGCAAGCGCAATATAAAATTAAAAGATAGTTTCAGTGTTAATCTTCTAACTAAGCTAACTGAAAACTATGAACTTCAAACTTTAAAAATTCATATAAATAAGAACGATTCATATATCTCTCATATGGTGAATAAAGATCATTGCTTTACAACGAAACTAATTTCAAGTTTGTTTAATAGCGTCGTATACCCAAAAACAGTTAAAGCGCAATAAAACTCCCGTTCATGACGCTTCCGCATGCCCCCATACCAGTATCCATCGCGCTCTCGCGAACAATTTGGTAGCAGAGCGTAGTTGCTTCTAATTGCGTACGTAATGTGCATGTCGTTTTTCAAAACATTAACTTTGCGGTAAACGGAATTTAGTCAGGCTAATTGTAGTTTCGGTTGTCACGAAGAGGGAGTTTTACCGGTGAAAATTGTCACGCATAAGAGGATAGTGATCAGACTCGAATAAGTTTTGTTTGAGATTATTCTGTGACCTATATCTGGAGATTTGTTAGTCGATCGCAGCTGGTTATCAACTATTAGGACAATGCATCAAAAGTGCGCGATATTGACTCTCGGTAACTTTCTGCAGAAAGTGAATAACAAACGAGTATCATCTGAAACAAATGTGAGCGGCGTGCGAGGAGCCGATCAGGAAAACTGCATTGATTGCATAAACGTTTAAAAACATGTTATGTTGTGATTGTTAATTGACCATAGTATCAAAATTGTTTGCAAAAGAAGTGTAAATGCGTTCCGAACAGATCGCGGCAGAGATATCGTGCATTGCTGACGTTTGCAAATGTTATGGTGTGTGATTGGCGGATTTTCATTTTTTACGTTGTAATGACCGTGTGGGAAAGTGACGACGTGATTGCTGTACAAGGAGTATAAGAACCATCCGGATTAAGCACGGCAGACATATTGTATAATGGTGATACTCGTTCGATAATTGAAACTCGTGAGTTGGAAAAAATGGCGGGCAAGAATGAAATTAATGTGCAAGTGGCGTTAGCTTCCAAAATTATTGGGTTTCGTAATACCGTCCTCAAAACACCGACTGAGAAGCGGACAGTCGGTTGGTTCAAAACATAAATCGACGTACTGGAGGACATGTGGAAAAAAATCCTTGAAGCCGATTTAAACTTGAACAGTCTTACAGAAGAGCACCCGGACCACGAGTATTTTGCCAACGAGATGTACGATCAAGCGTTCACGCAGTATATGGTGACAAAATCGACATTGCTAGACGCCACCATGCTTGGCAGGAATCAGTCATCAATGACTACGGACAGGATGTTTAAGGAATTCATGGTCGAGCCTCCGCCATACAAAAACCCCCTAACTCTGCTCGCCTTGCCGAAGTTTGAAGGCAAGAAAGAAGACTGGGAGATGTTCAAGGGTATGTTCGTCGCCCTGGTACCCGACATATCTACGATCCCTCCGATATTGAAATTACAATATCTTGCCAGCTCTTTGGAGGGAAAGCTTTACTTGACAGATACGACAATGATAAATATCGAATGTGATATCGTGCAATCGAATAAAAAAGCGATCGTTGACGGAACTCATCGGCTAGTTGACACTATGAGAGCATCAAAACAATCGATTGATACATTACAGAAACCATCGGAACAACTGGGAGAGCTTTGGCTTATACATCACATCTCACAAAAGCTGAACTTTAGGACACTACTTGATTGGGAGGCTGAAGCTGAGGAATCGAAGGGATATCCGACTTATGTAATGTTCCTGAAGTTCTTAGAAAAGCAGGTACGAATCCTTGACGCAGCCCAGCATTCGGAGACGTCAAAGGCTAAGGCAATTTCAGCAAAAATTAAGGCTGTGTCCTCCCATCAAACGCAAATTTCATCAACTTGTGTCTTATGTCAGGTGGGGGACGAGTAGAGTTTTGCAGAAACCAGAAGCTTTGTCTAATCTGTTCGAAAAGGTTGCACTTTCTGAAGAATTTCAAGTCAAGGAGGAGATGCTTTACATGCAGGGAACATCACCACACACAATTGCACAAGTAGACCATGGAGAAAACGAATCTAACTTCTAAGATCGACAAAAAGAGCCCATAACTGAAATAGAAGCCCTCGCGAATCATACGAAATATCCCGCATCGCCCAAGAAGGGCCTAGATTGGATTACCTTGACGGACTCCCACCACAGTCAACTCAAGATGCGTGCGTTAATCGACCCAGACTCTGAGATATCTTTCGTCGGAGTGTTGTTGAACTTATCTCTAAAGATAAACAAGATGAAAATTTCGCTAACTGGAGTCCGAGCCTTGGTTACCTCCACCGCGCACAAGGAGGCCATTCTTATTGTGAAAGCAGAGAATACCAAGGAATTCTCAACAGCGGTCAAAGCATACGTTTTGAAAGTTTTGACTAGAGTTTTGCCACGGGAATACTCAACTTGGAGTCACATCAAAGGACTCACCCTAGCGCAACCGGATTTTTACAAACCAAATCGCACCGATTGCCTGCTGGGTGCCGACATCTACAGTGAAGTCAGGATACCAGGCTTAGTGAAAGGTCCGCCTGGGTCTCCTTTCGCCAGACCGTCTTCGGTTGGATACTGACCGGCTCTAATAGGCTATCCAACGCAGATGCAACAACCAATGTTTATCAGACCATCACCGAAGTCCCTCTCGAATCAATGCTAACTCGATTTTGGGAAATCCAAGAAGTTCCTCAGGAGAAACTCCTCACTTCGGAGGAGAGGGAATGTGAAGACTACACATCGCAATGAAGAAGGTCGTTATGCAGTACGACTTCTATTCAAACAGCAACCTTCATTTGTCGGATCCGGAGAGATAGCTGTCGCTTGCCTTCGCACCGAAGAGCGTCTCAGCAAGAACGCTACGTTCAACACCCATTATAAAGAATACATTTAGGACTACCTTGATCAGCACCACTTGGAAGCGGTGCCTGCGGTGCGACAAACTGAAACAGAGTTACTATGTCCCTCACCATGCCGTGCCTCGACCCGAAAGTCCAACGGAATAAGACTCGTCTTCAATGCTTCGCTGGGGGACTGGAGCAAAAGGTCGCTAAATGATGTGCTCACTATAGGCCCGAAAAAACAGACGGACATTACGATCGTCATATTTCGCTGGCCCTTCTACAAATGGGTCTATACGAGGGACATAAAACAGATGTTCCGGCAAATTCTCGTACATGAAGAGGATCGAAACTGGCAAAGGATTGTATGGAGAGAATATTTCACCCAGCAGAGGAAAGATCTCCGCATCACAACTATCGTGCAAGGTACGGCCTCAGCTCCATTTTTGGCAATACAAGTACTCAAGCAACTCACGGAGGACGGAAAAAACAGCCATTCCACGCTGCTTCTTTATTGAATCACCAAATTTACGTCGAACTGTACTTGGTGGGGCGGACGAGATACACATGGCCATTTAACAGCGAAATCAATTTATCAATCTACTTCAGTCTGCAGGCATGATACTGGGAAAATGGTCTTCAAATAGTGCCGAGATTTTAAAACAAATCGTGGCTACCATAGCTACGGAGGTACCGGTAAATTGTCATGTGTATCTGAATCAATTTGAATTTTTCAAGTTCATTCCACAAACTTGAATTCAAATGAAAAATACACTCTAATTAAAATCCATTAAAAGCAATTTGAATTCAAATCACAAGTAAACTCGAATTACAATTCTACTAGTTACAATTTTAATTCAAATTCTTCACCTCAAACAATTTCTTCACATTACCTATGTAATGTGACTCCTTCATTCATCCCTTCATCCATAAATCATCGTCGCGCGCAGAGCCAAGTGCACATGTTGATGTTTGTTTTCATGCAATCTGATCTGCGACCTTTCGTATCGTAACGACGCGTGTATGAAAGCAAACATTGAAGCATTGTCCATATGGTTGATGGATAAATGAATGACCAACTGTAAATTGGGTCAAGTATTTTCTTTCATTTATATGAAGTGTGAAAAACGATAATAAGAATTTAGAACCGTGACATTTTTCTTAGATTAAAATTTATGACTAATAACTTAGGTTTGAATTTTGTAAATCGATATGCATATTGGAATGTGAGAAAGTTTTTGTAAATCGATATGCATATCGAACTGTAAGAAATTTTTATGAGTAACCATTTAAGTAGGTACTTGAAATTGATGAGTAATAAGATTATAGCATGTATGAATTGTATAAATATAAAGAGTCGAAAGAAATAAAAAAAAACATTATTGATTGGGAAGTGAACTAAGTTGTTTCTCTCTGCGTAATTACGCTGCCCAAATCATCGCAATGTATTGTTGCGCAATATTTTAGTTTCTCCGTTTTAGTAACCATGGCGCAAGTGGATCTAAGTGATCCTCGCCAAGCTTCACTGCGGCTAGACCGCTTGGATAGGTAAAATAGGAATTTTCAAACACTTATAAAATCCCGATAACTAGTTGAAGCAATTTATAGGAAGGACAAAGAACTGCCCAATAGCGAATCATTACATGGCGATGCTGACTACACGGATTTGGTGCTTGAAATAGAAGTCTATTTAAATTTTACGCAAAGTGCTGCGGAATATCAGGGGAAATGTAAAGCTCAAAGCCACCAACACTCCTATCAAAGCATTACGACCAAAGCGGGCGGGCCACATACTGGTCGAATTTGGAGCATGGGTCGACAATAAAGAAGCGTTCCGCGACGCAGTAAAGAAAGTTCTCGGCAAAAGCGCAACTATAGCCTCGCTCGAGCCGATGGCAATGATCGAAATAAGAGACATTGACTGCGTCACCTGGCTGAGGTAGAGGAGGCCATCAAAATGGAGTTGCCTAGCGTGGGCAGGATCAAAGGTAGGCTGATATCAGAAAATAATAGGGGACAACGCATGGCCATCATTGACTCGACCGAAAAGGATGCCGAACTATTTCTGAATAAGGGCAAAGTGAGAATAGGGTGGATCATCTGCAGAATACGGCGAAGAGAAGCGCCTCTTCAATGTTTCAAGTGCCTTGGCTATGGTCACACCGCACAGGTATGCAAAGGACCCTGTTTACGCAAGTAACGCACTCAGCACCTACACATAGTTAATTAGTCGCTCTTTCGCACTCTTGAGGCAGACACATTTCGACTTTCATTTTTGTGGCACGTGGAATGAGAGTTCCTATTATTTTTCGGTCTTGTAACAATTCGGTTATAAGCGGTGTCTCAAAAGAAACGAAATTCTAGTTTTTTTTGGTCGCAATTCCGCACTGGAATCCATTGTATTTACAACCCTCTATTTACTGTGTGCAAGTGCAATATAAAATTAAAAGATAGTTTCAGTGTTAATCTTCTAGCTAAGCTAACTGAAAACTATGAACTTCAAACTTTAAAAATTCATATAAATAAGAACGATTCATATATCTGTCTCATATGGTGAATAAAGATCATTGCTTTACAACGAAACTAATTTCAAGTTTGTTTAATAGCGTCGTATACCCAAAAACAGTTAAAGCGCAATAAAACTCTCGTTCATGACGCTTCCGCATGCCCCCATACCAGTATCCATCGCGCTCTCGCGAACAATTTGGTAGCAGAGCGTAGTTGCTTCTAATTGCGTACGTAATGTGCATGTCGTTTTTCAAAACATTAACTTTGCGGTAAACGGAATTTAGTCAGGCTAATTGTAGTTTCGGTTGTCACGAAGAGGGAGTTTTACCGGTGAAAATTGTCACGCATAAGAGGATAGTGATCAGACTCGAATAAGTTTTGTTTGAGATTATTCTGTGACCTATATCTGGAGATTTGTTAGTCGATCGCAGCTGGTTATCAACTATTAGGACAATGCATCAAAAGTGCGCGATATTGACTCTCGGTAACTTTCTGCAGAAAGTGAATAACAAACGAGTATCATCTGAAACAAATGTGAGCGGCGTGCGAGGAGCCGATCAGGAAAACTGCATTGATTGCATAAACGTTTAAAAACATGTTATGTTGTGATTGTTAATTGACCATAGTATCAAAATTGTTTGCAAAAGAAGTGTAAATGCGTTCCGAACAGATCGCGCCAGAGATATCGTGCATTGCTGACGTTTGCAAATGTTATGGTGTGTGATTGGCGGATTTTCATTTTTTACGTTGTAATGACCGTGTGGGAAAGTGACGACGTGATTGCTGTACAAGGAGTATAAGAACGATCCGGATTAAGCACGGCAGAGATATTGTATAATGGTGATACTCGTTCGATAATTGAAACTCGTGAGTTTGAAAAAATGGCGGGCAAGAATGAAATTAATGTGCAAGTGGCGTTAGCTTCCAAAATTATTGGGTTTCGTAATACCGTCCTCAAAACACCGACTGAGAAGCGGACAGTCGGTTGGTTCAAAACATAAATCGACGTACTGGAGGACATGTGGAAAAAAATCCTTGAAGCCGATTTAAACTTGAACAGTCTTACAGAAGAGCACCCGGACCACGAGTATTTTGCCAACGAGATGTACGATCAAGCGTTCACGCAGTATATGGTGACAAAATCGACATTGCTAGACGCCACCATGCTTGGCAGGAATCAGTCATCAATGACTACGGACAGGATGTTTAAGGAATTCATGGTCGAGCCTCCGCCATACAAAAACCCCCTAACTCTGCTCGCCTTGCCGAAGTTTGAAGGCAAGAAAGAAGACTGGGAGATGTTCAAGGGTATGTTCGTCGCCCTGGTACCCGACATATCTACGATCCCTCCGATATTGAAATTACAATATCTTGCCAGCTCTTTGGAGGGAAAGCTTTACTTGACAGATACGACAATGATAAATATCGAATGTGATATCGTGCAATCGAATAAAAAAGCGATCGTTGACGGAACTCATCGGCTAGTTGACACTATGAGAGCATCAAAACAATCGATTGATACATTACAGAAACCATCGGAACAACTGGGAGAGCTTTGGCTTATACATCACATCTCACAAAAGCTGAACTTTAGGACACTACTTGATTGGGAGGCTGAAGCTGAGGAATCGAAGGGATATCCGACTTATGTAATGTTCCTGAAGTTCTTAGAAAAGCAGGTACGAATCCTTGACGCAGCCCAGCATTCGGAGACGTCAAAGGCTAAGGCAATTTCAGCAAAAATTAAGGCTGTGTCCTCCCATCAAACGCAAATTTCATCAACTTGTGTCTTATGTCAGGTGGGGGACGAGTAGAGTTTTGCAGAAACCAGAAGCTTTGTCTAATCTGTTCGAAAAGGTTGCACTTTCTGAAGAATTTCAAGTCAAGGAGGAGATGCTTTACATGCAGGGAACATCACCACACACAATTGCACAAGTAGACCATGGAGAAAACGAATCTAACTTCTAAGATCGACAAAAAGAGCCCATAACTGAAATAGAAGCCCTCGCGAATCATACGAAATATCCCGCATCGCCCAAGAAGGGCCTAGATTGGATTACCTTGACGGACTCCCACCACAGTCAACTCAAGATGCGTGCGTTAATCGACCCAGACTCTGAGATATCTTTCGTCGGAGTGTTGTTGAACTTATCTCTAAAGATAAACAAGATGAAAATTTCGCTAACTGGAGTCCGAGCCTTGGTTACCTCCACCGCGCACAAGGAGGCCATTCTTATTGTGAAAGCAGAGAATACCAAGGAATTCTCAACAGCGGTCAAAGCATACGTTTTGAAAGTTTTGACTAGAGTTTTGCCACGGGAATACTCAACTTGGAGTCACATCAAAGGACTCACCCTAGCGCAACCGGATTTTTACAAACCAAATCGCACCGATTGCCTGCTGGGTGCCGACATCTACAGTGAAGTCAGGATACCAGGCTTAGTGAAAGGTCCGCCTGGGTCTCCTTTCGCCAGACCGTCTTCGGTTGGATACTGACCGGCTCTAATAGGCTATCCAACGCAGATGCAACAACCAATGTTTATCAGACCATCACCGAAGTCCCTCTCGAATCAATGCTAACTCGATTTTGGGAAATCCAAGAAGTTCCTCAGGAGAAACTCCTCACTTCGGAGGAGAGGGAATGTGAAGACTACACATCGCAATGAAGAAGGTCGTTATGCAGTACGACTTCTATTCAAACAGCAACCTTCATTTGTCGGATCCGGAGAGATAGCTGTCGCTTGCCTTCGCACCGAAGAGCGTCTCAGCAAGAACGCTACGTTCAACACCCATTATAAAGAATACATTTAGGACTACCTTGATCAGCACCACTTGGAAGCGGTGCCTGCGGTGCGACAAACTGAAACAGAGTTATTATGTCCCTCACCATGCCGTGCCTCGACACGAAAGTCCAACGGAATAAGACTCGTCTTCAATGCTTCGCTGGGGGACTGGAGCAAAAGGTCGCTAAATGATGTGCTCACTATAGGCCCGAAAAACAGACGGACATTACGATCGTCATATTTCGCTGGCCCTTCTACAAATGGGTCTATACGACGGACATAAAACAGATGTTCCGGCAAATTCTCGTACATGAAGAGGATCGAAACTGGCAAAGGATTGTATGGAGAGAATATTTCACCCAGCAGAGGAAAGATCTCCGCATCACAACTATCGTGCAAGGTACGGCCTCAGCTCCATTTTTGGCAATACAAGTACTCAAGCAACTCACGGAGGACGGAAAAAACAGCCATTCCACGCTGCTTCTTTATTGAATCACCAAATTTACGTCGAACTGTACTTGGTGGGGCGGACGAGATACACATGGCCATTTAACAGCGAAATCAATTTATCAATCTACTTCAGTCTGCAGGCATGATACTGGGAAAATGGTCTTCAAATAGTGCCGAGATTTTAAAACAAATGGTGGCTACCATAGCTACGGAGGTACCGGTAAATTGTCATGTGTATCTGAATCAATTTGAATTTTTCAAGTTCATTCCACAAACTTGATTTCAAATGAAAAATACACTCTAATTAAAATCCATTAAAAGCAATTTGAATTCAAATCACAAGTAAACTCAAATTACAATTCTACTAGTTACAATTTTAATTCAAGTTCTCACCTCAAACAATTTCTTCACATTACCTATGTAATGTGACTCCTTCATTCATCCCTTCATCCATAAATCATCGTCGCGCGCAGAGCCAAGTGCACATGTCGATGTTTGTTTTCATGCAATCTGATCTGCGACCTTTCGTATCGTAACGACGCGTGTATGAAAGCAAACATTGAAGCATTGTCCATATGGTTGATGGATAAATGAATGACCAACTGTAAATTGGGTCAAGTATTTTCTTTCATTTATATGAAGTGTGAAAAACGATAATAAGAATTTAGAACCGTGACATTTTTCTTAGATTAAAATTTATGACTAATAACTTAGGTTTGAATTTTGTAAATCGATATGCATATTGGAATGTGAGAAAGTTTTTGTAAATCGATATGCATATCGAACTGTAAGAAATTTTTATGAGTAACCATTTAAGTAGGTACTTGAAATTGATGAGTAATAAGATTATAGCATGTATGAATTGTATAAATATAAAGAGTCGAAAGAAATAAAAAAAAACATTATTGATTGGGAAGTGAACTAAGTTGTTTCTCTCTGCGTAATTACGCTGCCCAAATCATCGCAATGTATTGTTGCGCAATATTTTAGTTTCTCCGTTTTAGTAACCATGGCGCAAGTGGATCTAAGTGATCCTCGCCAAGCTTCACTGCGGCTAGACCGCTTGGATAGGTAAAATAGGAATTTTCAAACACTTATAAAATCCCGATAACTAGTTGAAGCAATTTATAGGAAGGACAAAGAACTGCCCAATAGCGAATCATTACATGGCGATGCTGACTACACGGATTTGGTGCTTGAAATAGAAGTCTATTTAAATTTTACGCAAAGTGCTGCGGAATATCAGGGGAAATGTAAAGCTCAAAGCCACCAACACTCCTATCAAAGCATTACGACCAAAGCGGGCGGGCCACATACTGGTCGAATTTGGAGCATGGGTCGACAATAAAGAAGCGTTCCGCGACGCAGTAAAGAAAGTTCTCGGCAAAAGCGCAACTATAGCCTCGCTCGAGCCGATGGCAATGATCGAAATAAGAGACATTGACTGCGTCACCTGGCTGAGGTAGAGGAGGCCATCAAAATGGAGTTGCCTAGCGTGGGCAGGATCAAAGGTAGGCTGATATCAGAAAATAATAGGGGACAACGCATGGCCATCATTGACTCGACCGAAAAGGATGCCGAACTATTTCTGAATAAGGGCAAAGTGAGAATAGGGTGGATCATCTGCAGAATACGGCGAAGAGAAGCGCCTCTTCAATGTTTCAAGTGCCTTGGCTATGGTCACACCGCACAGGTATGCAAAGGACCCTGTTTACGCAAGTAACGCACTCAGCACCTACACATAGTTAATTAGTCGCTCTTTCGCACTTTTGAGGCAGACACATTTCGACTTTCATTTTTGTGGCACGTGGAATGAGAGTTCCTATAATTTTTCGGTCTTGTAACAATTCGGATATAAGCGGTGTCTCAAAAGAAACGAAATTCTAGTTTTTTTTGGTCGCAATTCCGCACTGGAATCCATTGTATTTACAACCCTCTATTTACTGTGTGCAAGTGCAATATAAAATTAAAAGATAGTTTCAGTGTTAATCTTCTAGCTAAGCTAACTGAAAACTATGAACTTCAAACTTTAAAAATTCATATAAATAAGAACGATTCATATATCTGTCTCATATGGTGAATAAAGATCATTGCTTTACAACGAAACTAATTTCAAGTTTGTTTAATAGCGTCGTATACCCAAAAACAGTTAAAGCGCAATAAAACTCCCGTTCATGACGCTTCCGCATGCCCCCATACCAGTATCCATCGCGCTCTCGCGAACAATTTGGTAGCAGAGCGTAGTTGCTTCTAATTGCGTACGTAATGTGCATGTCGTTTTTCAAAACATTAACTTTGCGGTAAACGGAATTTAGTCAGGCTAATTGTAGTTTCGGTTGTCACGAAGAGGGAGTTTTACCGGTGAAAATTGTCACGCATAAGAGGATAGTGATCAGACTCGAATAAGTTTTGTTTGAGATTATTCTGTGACCTATATCTGGAGATTTGTTAGTCGATCGCAGCTGGTTATCAACTATTAGGACAATGCATCAAAAGTGCGCGATATTGACTCTCGGTAACTTTCTGCAGAAAGTGAATAACAAACGAGTATCATCTGAAACAAATGTGAGCGGCGTGCGAGGAGCCGATCAGGAAAACTGCATCGATTGCATAAACGTTTAAAAACATGTTATGTTGTGATTGTTAATTGACCATAGTATCAAAATTGTTTGCAAAAGAAGTGTAAATGCGTTCCGAACAGATCGCGCCAGAGATATCGTGCATTGCTGACGTTTGCAAATGTTATGGTGTGTGATTGGCGGATTTTCATTTTTTACGTTGTAATGACCGTGTGGGAAAGTGACGACGTGATTGCTGTACAAGGAGTATAAGAACGATCCGGATTAAGCACGGCAGAGATATTGTATAATGGTGATACTCGTTCGATAATTGAAACTCGTGAATTTGAAAAAATGGCGGGCAAGAATGAAATTAATGTGCAAGTGGCGTTAGCTTCCAAAATTATTGGGTTTCGTAATACCGTCCTCAAAACATCGACTGAGAAGCGGACAGTCGGTTGGTTCAAAACATAAATCGACGTACTGGAGGACATGTGGAAAAAAATCCTTGAAGCCGATTTAAACTTGAACAGTCTTACAGAAGAGCACCCGGACCACGAGTATTTTGCCAACGAGATGTACGATCAAGCGTTCACGCAGTATATGGTGAGAAAATCGACATTGCTAGACGCCACCATGCTTGGCAGGAATCAGTCATCAATGACTACGGACAGGATGTTTAAGGAATTCATGGTCGAGCCTCCGCCATACAAAAACCCCCTAACTCTGCTCGCCTTGCCGAAGTTTGAAGGCAAGAAAGAAGACTGGGAGATGTTCAAGGGTATGTTCGTCGCCCTGGTACCCGACATATCTACGATCCCTCCGATATTGAAATTACAATATCTTGCCAGCTCTTTGGAGGGAAAGCTTTACTTGACAGATACGACAATGATAAATATCGAATGTGATATCGTGCAATCGAATAAAAAAGCGATCGTTGACGGAACTCATCGGCTAGTTGACACTATGAGAGCATCAAAACAATCGATTGATACATTACAGAAACCATCGGAACAACTGGGAGAGCTTTGGCTTATACATCACATCTCACAAAAGCTGAACTTTAGGACACTACTTGATTGGGAGGCTGAAGCTGAGGAATCGAAGGGATATCCGACTTATGTAATGTTCCTGAAGTTCTTAGAAAAGCAGGTACGAATCCTTGACGCAGCCCAGCATTCGGAGACGTCAAAGGCTAAGGCAATTTCAGCAAAAATTAAGGCTGTGTCCTCCCATCAAACGCAAATTTCATCAACTTGTGTCTTATGTCAGGTGGGGGACGAATAGAGTTTTGCAGAAACCAGAAGCTTTGTCTAATCTGTTCGAAAAGGTTGCACTTTCGGAAGAATTTCAAGTCAAGGAGGAGATGCTTTACATGCAGGGAACATCGCCACACACAATTGCACAAGTAGACCATGGAGAAAACGAATCTAACTTCTAAGATCGACAAAAGAGCCAATAACTGAAATAGAAGCCCTCGCGAATCATACGAAATATCCCGCATCGCCCAAGAAGGGCCTAGATTGGATTACCTTGACGGACTCCCACCACAGTCAACTCAAGATGCGTGCGTTAATCGACCCAGACTCTGAGATATCCTTCGTCGGAGTGTTGTTGAACTTATCTCTAAAGATAAGCAAGGTGAAAATTTCGCTAACTGGAGTCCGAGCCTTGGTTACCTCCACCGCGCACAAGGAGGCCATTCTTATTGTGAAAGCAGAGAATACCAAGGAATTCTCAACAGCGGTCAAAGCATACGTTTTGAAAGTTTTGACTAGAGTTTTGCCACGGGAATACTCAACTTGGAGTCACATCAAAGGACTCACCCTAGCGCAACCGGATTTTTACAAACCAAATCGCACCGATTGCCTGCTGGGTGCCGACATCTACAGTGAAGTCAGGATACCAGGCTTAGTGAAAGGTCCGCCTGGGTCTCCTTTCGCCAGACCGTCTTCGGTTGGATACTGACCGGCTCTAATAGGCTATCCAACGCAGATGCAACAACCAATGTTTATCAGACCATCACCGAAGTCCCTCTCGAATCAATGCTAACTCGATTTTGGGAAATCCAAGAAGTTCCTCAGGAGAAACTCCTCACTTCGGAGGAGAGGGAATGTGAAGACTACACATCGCAATGAAGAAGGTCGTTATGCAGTACGACTTCTATTCAAACAGCAACCTTCATTTGTCGGATCCAGAGAGATAGCTGTCGCTTGCCTTCGCACCGAAGAGCGTCTCAGCAAGAACGCTACGTTCAACACCCATTATAAAGAATACATTTAGGACTACCTTGATCAGCACCACTTGGAAGCGGTGCCTGCGGTGCGACAAACTGAAACAGAGTTACTATGTCCCTCACCATGCCGTGCCTCGACACGAAAGTCCAACGGAATAAGACTCGTCTTCAATGCTTCGCTGGGGGACTGGAGCAAAAGGTCGCTAAATGATGTGCTCACTATAGGCCCGAAAAAACAGACGGACATTACGATCGTCATATTTCGCTGGCCCTTCTACAAATGGGTCTATACGACGGACATAAAACAGATGTTCCGGCAAATTCTCGTACATGAAGAGGATCGAAACTGGCAAAGGATTGTATGGAGAGAATATTTCACCCAGCAGAGGAAAGATCTCCGCATCACAACTATCGTGCAAGGTACGGCCTCAGCTCCATTTTTGGCAATACAAGTACTCAAGCAACTCACGGAGGACGGAAAAAAAAGCCATTCCACGCTGCTTCTTTATTGAATCACCAAATTTACGTCGAACTGTACTTGGTGGGGCGGACGAGATACACATGGCCATTTAACAGCGAAATCAATTTATCAATCTACTTCAGTCTGCAGGCATGATACTGGGAAAATGGTCTTCAAATAGTGCCGAGATTTTAAAACAAATGGTGGCTACCATAGCTACGGAGGTACCGGTAAATTGTCATGTGTATCTGAATCAATTTGAATTTTTCAAGTTCATTCCACAAACTTGAATTCAAATGAAAAATACACTCTAATTAAAATCCATTAAAAGCAATTTGAATTCAAATCACAAGTAAACTCGAATTACAATTCTACTAGTTACAATTTTAATTCAAGTTCTTCACCTCAAACAATTTCTTCACATTACCTATGTAATGTGACTCCTTTATTCATCCCTTCATCCATAAATCATCGTCGCGCGCAGAGCCAAGTGCACATGTCGATGTTTGTTTTCATGCAATCTGATCTGCGACCTTTCGTATATATGGTTGATGGATAAATGAATGACCAACTGTAAATTGGGTCAAGTATTTTCTTTCATTTATATGAAGTGTGAAAAACGATAATAAGAATTTAGAACCGTGACATTTTTCTTAGATTAAAATTTATGACTAATAACTTAGGTTTGAATTTTGTAAATCGATATGCATATTGGAATGTGAGAAAGTTTTTGTAAATCGATATGCATATCGAACTGTAAGAAATTTTTATGAGTAACCATTTAAGTAGGTACTTGAAATTGATGAGTAATAAGATTATAGCATGTATGAATTGTATAAATATAAAGAGTCGAAAGAAATAAAAAAAAAACATTATTGATTGGGAAGTGAACTAAGTTGTTTCTCTCTGCGTAATTACGCTGCCCAAATCATCGCAATGTATTGTTGCGCAATATTTTAGTTTCTCCGTTTTAGTAACCATGGCGCAAGTGGATCTAAGTGATCCTCGCCAAGCCACTGCGGCTAGACCGCTTGGATAGGTAAAATAGGAATTTTCAAACACTTATAAAATCCCGATAACTAGTTGAAGCAATTTATAGGAAGGACAAAGAACTGCCCAATAGCGAATCATTACATGGCGATGCTGACTACACGGATTTGGTGCTTGAAATAGAAGTCTATTTAAATTTTACGCAAAGTGCTGCGGAATATCAGGGGAAATGTAAAGCTCAAAGCCACCAACACTCCTATCAAAGCATTACGACCAAAGCGGGCGGGCCACATACTGGTCGAATTTGGAGCATGGGTCGACAATAAAGAAGCGTTCCGCGACGCAGTAAAGAAAGTTCTCGGCAAAAGCGCAACTATAGCCTCGCTCGAGCCGATGGCAATGATCGAAATAAGAGACATTGACTGCGTCACCTGGCTGAGGTAGAGGAGGCCATCAAAATGGAGTTGCCTAGCGTGGGCAGGATCAAAGGTAGGCTGATATCAGAAAATAATAGGGGACAACGCATGGCCATCATTGACTCGACCGAAAAGGAAGCCGAACTATTTCTGAATAAGGGCAAAGTGAGAATAGGGTGGATCATCTGCAGAATACGGCGAAGAGAAGCGCCTCTTCAATGTTTCAAGTGCCTTGGCTATGGTCACACCGCACAGGTATGCAAAGGACCCTGTTTACGCAAGTAACGCACTCAGCACCTACACATAGTTAATTAGTCGCTCTTTCGCACTCTTGAGGCAGACACATTTCGACTTTCATTTTTGTGGCACGTGGAATGAGAGTTCCTATAATTTTTCGGTCTTGTAACAATTCGGATATAAGCGGTGTCTCAAAAGAAACGAAATTCTAGTTTTTTTTGGTCGCAATTCCGCACTAGAATCCATTGTATTTACAACCCTCTATTTACTGTGTGCAAGTGCAATATAAAATTAAAAGATAGTTTCAGTGTTAATCTTCTAGCTAAGCTAACTGAAAACTATGAACTTCAAACTTTAAAAATTCATATAAATAAGAACGATTCATATATCTGTCTCATATGGTGAATAAAGATCATTGCTTTACAACGAAACTAATTTCAAGTTTGTTTAATAGCGTCGTATACCCAAAAACAGTTAAAGCGCAATAAAACTCCCGTTCATGACGCTTCCGCATGCCCCCATACCAGTATCCATCGCGCTCTCGCGAACAATTTGGTAGCAGAGCGTAGTTGCTTCTAATTGCGTACGTAATGTGCATGTCGTTTTTCAAAACATTAACTTTGCGGTAAACGGAATTTAGTCAGGCTAATTGTAGTTTCGGTTGTCACGAAGAGGGAGTTTTACCGGTGAAAATTGTCACGCATAAGAGGATAGTGATCAGACTCGAATAAGTTTTGTTTGAGATTATTCTGTGACCTATATCTGGAGATTTGTTAGTCGATCGCAGCTGGTTATCAACTATTAGGACAATGCATCAAAAGTGCGCGATATTGACTCTCGGTAACTTTCTGCAGAAAGTGAATAACAAACGAGTATCATCTGAAACAAATGTGAGCGGCGTGCGAGGAGCCGATCAGGAAAACTGCATTGATTGCATAAACGTTTAAAAACATGTTATGTTGTGATTGTTAATTGACCATAGTATCAAAATTGTTTGCAAAAGAAGTGTAAATGCGTTCCGAACAGATCGCGCCAGAGATATCGTGCATTGCTGACGTTTGCAAATGTTATGGTGTGTGATTGGCGGATTTTCATTTTTTACGTTGTAATGACCGTGTGGGAAAGTGACGACGTGATTGCTGTACAAGGAGTATAAGAACGATCCGGATTAAGCACGGCAGAGATATTGTATAATGGTGATACTCGTTCGATAATTGAAACTCGTGAGTTTGAAAAAATGGCGGGCAAGAATGAAATTAATGTGCAAGTGGCGTTAGCTTCCAAAATTATTGGGTTTCGTAATACCGTCCTCAAAACACCGACTGAGAAGCGGACAGTCGGTTGGTTCAAAACATAAATCGACGTACTGGAGGACATGTGGAAAAAAATCCTTGAAGCCGATTTAAACTTGAACAGTCTTACAGAAGAGCACCCGGACCACGAGTATTTTGCCAACGAGATGTACGATCAAGCGTTCACGCAGTATATGGTGACAAAATCGACATTGCTAGACGCCACCATGCTTGGCAGGAATCAGTCATCAATGACTACGGACAGGATGTTTAAGGAATTCATGGTCGAGCCTCCGCCATACAAAAACCCCCTAACTCTGCTCGCCTTGCCGAAGTTTGAAGGCAAGAAAGAAGACTGGGAGATGTTCAAGGGTATGTTCGTCGCCCTGGTACCCGACATATCTACGATCCCTCCGATATTGAAATTACAATATCTTGCCAGCTCTTTGGAGGGAAAGCTTTACTTGACAGATACGACAATGATAAATATCGAATGTGATATCGTGCAATCGAATAAAAAAGCGATCGTTGACGGAACTCATCGGCTAGTTGACACTATGAGAGCATCAAAACAATCGATTGATACATTACAGAAACCATCGGAACAACTGGGAGAGCTTTGGCTTATACATCACATCTCACAAAAGCTGAACTTTAGGACACTACTTGATTGGGAGGCTGAAGCTGAGGAATCGAAGGGATATCCGACTTATGTAATGTTCCTGAAGTTCTTAGAAAAGCAGGTACGAATCCTTGACGCAGCCCAGCATTCGGAGACGTCAAAGGCTAAGGCAATTTCAGCAAAAATTAAGGCTGTGTCCTCCCATCAAACGCAAATTTCATCAACTTGTGTCTTATGTCAGGTGGGGGACGAATAGAGTTTTGCAGAAACCAGAAGCTTTGTCTAATCTGTTCGAAAAGGTTGCACTTTCTGAAGAATTTCAAGTCAAGGAGGAGATGCTTTACATGCAGGAAACATCACCACACACAATTGCACAAGTAGACCATGGAGAAAACGAATCTAACTTCTAAGATCGACAAAAAGAGCCCATAACTGAAATAGAAGCCCTCGCGAATCATACGAAATATCCCGCATCGCCCAAGAAGGGCCTAGATTGGATTACCTTGACGGACTCCCACCACAGTCAACTCAAGATGCGTGCGTTAATCGACCCAGACTCTGAGATATCTTTCGTCGGAGTGTTGTTGAACTTATCTCTAAAGATAAACAAGATGAAAATTTCGCTAACTGGAGTCCGAGCCTTGGTTACCTCCACCGCGCACAAGGAGGCCATTCTTATTGTGAAAGCAGAGAATACCAAGGAATTCTCAACAGCGGTCAAAGCATACGTTTTGAAAGTTTTGACTAGAGTTTTGCCACGGGAATACTCAACTTGGAGTCACATCAAAGGACTCACCCTAGCGCAACCGGATTTTTACAAACCAAATCGCACCGATTGCCTGCTGGGTGCCGACATCTACAGTGAAGTCAGGATACCAGGCTTAGTGAAAGGTCCGCCTGGGTCTCCTTTCGCCAGACCGTCTTCGGTTGGATACTGACCGGCTCTAATAGGCTATCCAACGCAGATGCAACAACCAATGTTTATCAGACCATCACCGAAGTCCCTCTCGAATCAATGCTAACTCGATTTTGGGAAATCCAAGAAGTTCCTCAGGAGAAACTCCTCACTTCGGAGGAGAGGGAATGTGAAGACTACACATCGCAATGAAGAAGGTCGTTATGCAGTACGACTTCTATTCAAACAGCAACCTTCATTTGTCGGATCCGGAGAGATAGCTGTCGCTTGCCTTCGCACCGAAGAGCGTCTCAGCAAGAACGCTACGTTCAACACCCATTATAAAGAATACATTTAGGACTACCTTGATCAGCACCACTTGGAAGCGGTGCCTGCGGTGCGACAAACTGAAACAGAGTTACTATGTCCCTCACCATGCCGTGCCTCGACACGAAAGTCCAACGGAATAAGACTCGTCTTCAATGCTTCGCTGGGGGACTGGAGCAAAAGGTCGCTAAATGATGTGCTCACTATAGGCCCGAAAAACAGACGGACATTACGATCGTCATATTTCGCTGGCCCTTCTACAAATGGGTCTATACGACGGACATAAAACAGATGTTCCGGCAAATTCTCGTACATGAAGAGGATCGAAACTGGCAAAGGATTGTATGGAGAGAATATTTCACCCAGCAGAGGAAAGATCTCCGCATCACAACTATCGTGCAAGGTACGGCCTCAGCTCCATTTTTGGCAATACAAGTACTCAAGCAACTCACGGAGGACGGAAAAAACAGCCATTCCACGCTGCTTCTTTATTGAATCACCAAATTTACGTCGAACTGTACTTGGTGGGGCGGACGAGATACACATGGCCATTTAACAGCGAAATCAATTTATCAATCTACTTCAGTCTGCAGGCATGATACTGGGAAAATGGTCTTCAAATAGTGCCGAGATTTTAAAACAAATGGTGGCTACCATAGCTACGGAGGTACCGGTAAATTGTCATGTGTATCTGAATCAATTTGAATTTTTCAAGTTCATTCCACAAACTTGATTTCAAATGAAAAATACACTCTAATTAAAATCCATTAAAAGCAATTTGAATTCAAATCACAAGTAAACTCAAATTACAATTCTACTAGTTACAATTTTAATTCAAGTTCTCACCTCAAACAATTTCTTCACATTACCTATGTAATGTGACTCCTTCATTCATCCCTTCATCCATAAATCATCGTCGCGCGCAGAGCCAAGTGCACATGTCGATGTTTGTTTTCATGCAATCTGATCTGCGACCTTTCGTATCGTAACGACGCGTGTATGAAAGCAAACATTGAAGCATTGTCCATATGGTTGATGGATAAATGAATGACCAACTGTAAATTGGGTCAAGTATTTTCTTTCATTTATATGAAGTGTGAAAAACGATAATAAGAATTTAGAACCGTGACATTTTTCTTAGATTAAAATTTATGACTAATAACTTAGGTTTGAATTTTGTAAATCGATATGCATATTGGAATGTGAGAAAGTTTTTGTAAATCGATATGCATATCGAACTGTAAGAAATTTTTATGAGTAACCATTTAAGTAGGTACTTGAAATTGATGAGTAATAAGATTATAGCATGTATGAATTGTATAAATATAAAGAGTCGAAAGAAATAAAAAAAAACATTATTGATTGGGAAGTGAACTAAGTTGTTTCTCTCTGCGTAATTACGCTGCCCAAATCATCGCAATGTATTGTTGCGCAATATTTTAGTTTCTCCGTTTTAGTAACCATGGCGCAAGTGGATCTAAGTGATCCTCGCCAAGCTTCACTGCGGCTAGACCGCTTGGATAGGTAAAATAGGAATTTTCAAACACTTATAAAATCCCGATAACTAGTTGAAGCAATTTATAGGAAGGACAAAGAACTGCCCAATAGCGAATCATTACATGGCGATGCTGACTACACGGATTTGGTGCTTGAAATAGAAGTCTATTTAAATTTTACGCAAAGTGCTGCGGAATATCAGGGGAAATGTAAAGCTCAAAGCCACCAACACTCCTATCAAAGCATTACGACCAAAGCGGGCGGGCCACATACTGGTCGAATTTGGAGCATGGGTCGACAATAAAGAAGCGTTCCGCGACGCAGTAAAGAAAGTTCTCGGCAAAAGCGCAACTATAGCCTCGCTCGAGCCGATGGCAATGATCGAAATAAGAGACATTGACTGCGTCACCTGGCTGAGGTAGAGGAGGCCATCAAAATGGAGTTGCCTAGCGTGGGCAGGATCAAAGGTAGGCTGATATCAGAAAATAATAGGGGACAACGCATGGCCATCATTGACTCGACCGAAAAGGATGCCGAACTATTTCTGAATAAGGGCAAAGTGAGAATAGGGTGGATCATCTGCAGAATACGGCGAAGAGAAGCGCCTCTTCAATGTTTCAAGTGCCTTGGCTATGGTCACACCGCACAGGTATGCAAAGGACCCTGTTTACGCAAGTAACGCACTCAGCACCTACACATAGTTAATTAGTCGCTCTTTCGCACTTTTGAGGCAGACACATTTCGACTTTCATTTTTGTGGCACGTGGAATGAGAGTTCCTATAATTTTTCGGTCTTGTAACAATTCGGATATAAGCGGTGTCTCAAAAGAAACGAAATTCTAGTTTTTTTTGGTCGCAATTCCGCACTGGAATCCATTGTATTTACAACCCTCTATTTACTGTGTGCAAGTGCAATATAAAATTAAAAGATAGTTTCAGTGTTAATCTTCTAGCTAAGCTAACTGAAAACTATGAACTTCAAACTTTAAAAATTCATATAAATAAGAACGATTCATATATCTGTCTCATATGGTGAATAAAGATCATTGCTTTACAACGAAACTAATTTCAAGTTTGTTTAATAGCGTCGTATACCCAAAAACAGTTAAAGCGCAATAAAACTCCCGTTCATGACGCTTCCGCATGCCCCCATACCAGTATCCATCGCGCTCTCGCGAACAATTTGGTAGCAGAGCGTAGTTGCTTCTAATTGCGTACGTAATGTGCATGTCGTTTTTCAAAACATTAACTTTGCGGTAAACGGAATTTAGTCAGGCTAATTGTAGTTTCGGTTGTCACGAAGAGGGAGTTTTACCGGTGAAAATTGTCACGCATAAGAGGATAGTGATCAGACTCGAATAAGTTTTGTTTGAGATTATTCTGTGACCTATATCTGGAGATTTGTTAGTCGATCGCAGCTGGTTATCAACTATTAGGACAATGCATCAAAAGTGCGCGATATTGACTCTCGGTAACTTTCTGCAGAAAGTGAATAACAAACGAGTATCATCTGAAACAAATGTGAGCGGCGTGCGAGGAGCCGATCAGGAAAACTGCATCGATTGCATAAACGTTTAAAAACATGTTATGTTGTGATTGTTAATTGACCATAGTATCAAAATTGTTTGCAAAAGAAGTGTAAATGCGTTCCGAACAGATCGCGCCAGAGATATCGTGCATTGCTGACGTTTGCAAATGTTATGGTGTGTGATTGGCGGATTTTCATTTTTTACGTTGTAATGACCGTGTGGGAAAGTGACGACGTGATTGCTGTACAAGGAGTATAAGAACGATCCGGATTAAGCACGGCAGAGATATTGTATAATGGTGATACTCGTTCGATAATTGAAACTCGTGAATTTGAAAAAATGGCGGGCAAGAATGAAATTAATGTGCAAGTGGCGTTAGCTTCCAAAATTATTGGGTTTCGTAATACCGTCCTCAAAACATCGACTGAGAAGCGGACAGTCGGTTGGTTCAAAACATAAATCGACGTACTGGAGGACATGTGGAAAAAAATCCTTGAAGCCGATTTAAACTTGAACAGTCTTACAGAAGAGCACCCGGACCACGAGTATTTTGCCAACGAGATGTACGATCAAGCGTTCACGCAGTATATGGTGACAAAATCGACATTGCTAGACGCCACCATGCTTGGCAGGAATCAGTCATCAATGACTACGGACAGGATGTTTAAGGAATTCATGGTCGAGCCTCCGCCATACAAAAACCCCCTAACTCTGCTCGCCTTGCCGAAGTTTGAAGGCAAGAAAGAAGACTGGGAGATGTTCAAGGGTATGTTCGTCGCCCTGGTACCCGACATATCTACGATCCCTCCGATATTGAAATTACAATATCTTGCCAGCTCTTTGGAGGGAAAGCTTTACTTGACAGATACGACAATGATAAATATCGAATGTGATATCGTGCAATCGAATAAAAAAGCGATCGTTGACGGAACTCATCGGCTAGTTGACACTATGAGAGCATCAAAACAATCGATTGATACATTACAGAAACCATCGGAACAACTGGGAGAGCTTTGGCTTATACATCACATCTCACAAAAGCTGAACTTTAGGACACTACTTGATTGGGAGGCTGAAGCTGAGGAATCGAAGGGATATCCGACTTATGTAATGTTCCTGAAGTTCTTAGAAAAGCAGGTACGAATCCTTGACGCAGCCCAGCATTCGGAGACGTCAAAGGCTAAGGCAATTTCAGCAAAAATTAAGGCTGTGTCCTCCCATCAAACGCAAATTTCATCAACTTGTGTCTTATGTCAGGTGGGGGACGAATAGAGTTTTGCAGAAACCAGAAGCTTTGTCTAATCTGTTCGAAAAGGTTGCACTTTCGGAAGAATTTCAAGTCAAGGAGGAGATGCTTTACATGCAGGGAACATCGCCACACACAATTGCACAAGTAGACCATGGAGAAAACGAATCTAACTTCTAAGATCGACAAAAGAGCCAATAACTGAAATAGAAGCCCTCGCGAATCATACGAAATATCCCGCATCGCCCAAGAAGGGCCTAGATTGGATTACCTTGACGGACTCCCACCACAGTCAACTCAAGATGCGTGCGTTAATCGACCCAGACTCTGAGATATCCTTCGTCGGAGTGTTGTTGAACTTATCTCTAAAGATAAGCAAGGTGAAAATTTCGCTAACTGGAGTCCGAGCCTTGGTTACCTCCACCGCGCACAAGGAGGCCATTCTTATTGTGAAAGCAGAGAATACCAAGGAATTCTCAACAGCGGTCAAAGCATACGTTTTGAAAGTTTTGACTAGAGTTTTGCCACGGGAATACTCAACTTGGAGTCACATCAAAGGACTCACCCTAGCGCAACCGGATTTTTACAAACCAAATCGCACCGATTGCCTGCTGGGTGCCGACATCTACAGTGAAGTCAGGATACCAGGCTTAGTGAAAGGTCCGCCTGGGTCTCCTTTCGCCAGACCGTCTTCGGTTGGATACTGACCGGCTCTAATAGGCTATCCAACGCAGATGCAACAACCAATGTTTATCAGACCATCACCGAAGTCCCTCTCGAATCAATGCTAACTCGATTTTGGGAAATCCAAGAAGTTCCTCAGGAGAAACTCCTCACTTCGGAGGAGAGGGAATGTGAAGACTACACATCGCAATGAAGAAGGTCGTTATGCAGTACGACTTCTATTCAAACAGCAACCTTCATTTGTCGGATCCAGAGAGATAGCTGTCGCTTGCCTTCGCACCGAAGAGCGTCTCAGCAAGAACGCTACGTTCAACACCCATTATAAAGAATACATTTAGGACTACCTTGATCAGCACCACTTGGAAGCGGTGCCTGCGGTGCGACAAACTGAAACAGAGTTACTATGTCCCTCACCATGCCGTGCCTCGACACGAAAGTCCAACGGAATAAGACTCGTCTTCAATGCTTCGCTGGGGGACTGGAGCAAAAGGTCGCTAAATGATGTGCTCACTATAGGCCCGAAAAAACAGACGGACATTACGATCGTCATATTTCGCTGGCCCTTCTACAAATGGGTCTATACGACGGACATAAAACAGATGTTCCGGCAAATTCTCGTACATGAAGAGGATCGAAACTGGCAAAGGATTGTATGGAGAGAATATTTCACCCAGCAGAGGAAAGATCTCCGCATCACAACTATCGTGCAAGGTACGGCCTCAGCTCCATTTTTGGCAATACAAGTACTCAAGCAACTCACGGAGGACGGAAAAAAAAGCCATTCCACGCTGCTTCTTTATTGAATCACCAAATTTACGTCGAACTGTACTTGGTGGGGCGGACGAGATACACATGGCCATTTAACAGCGAAATCAATTTATCAATCTACTTCAGTCTGCAGGCATGATACTGGGAAAATGGTCTTCAAATAGTGCCGAGATTTTAAAACAAATGGTGGCTACCATAGCTACGGAGGTACCGGTAAATTGTCATGTGTATCTGAATCAATTTGAATTTTTCAAGTTCATTCCACAAACTTGAATTCAAATGAAAAATACACTCTAATTAAAATCCATTAAAAGCAATTTGAATTCAAATCACAAGTAAACTCGAATTACAATTCTACTAGTTACAATTTTAATTCAAGTTCTTCACCTCAAACAATTTCTTCACATTACCTATGTAATGTGACTCCTTTATTCATCCCTTCATCCATAAATCATCGTCGCGCGCAGAGCCAAGTGCACATGTCGATGTTTGTTTTCATGCAATCTGATCTGCGACCTTTCGTATATATGGTTGATGGATAAATGAATGACCAACTGTAAATTGGGTCAAGTATTTTCTTTCATTTATATGAAGTGTGAAAAACGATAATAAGAATTTAGAACCGTGACATTTTTCTTAGATTAAAATTTATGACTAATAACTTAGGTTTGAATTTTGTAAATCGATATGCATATTGGAATGTGAGAAAGTTTTTGTAAATCGATATGCATATCGAACTGTAAGAAATTTTTATGAGTAACCATTTAAGTAGGTACTTGAAATTGATGAGTAATAAGATTATAGCATGTATGAATTGTATAAATATAAAGAGTCGAAAGAAATAAAAAAAAACATTATTGATTGGGAAGTGAACTAAGTTGTTTCTCTCTGCGTAATTACGCTGCCCAAATCATCGCAATGTATTGTTGCGCAATATTTTAGTTTCTCCGTTTTAGTAACCATGGCGCAAGTGGATCTAAGTGATCCTCGCCAAGCCACTGCGGCTAGACCGCTTGGATAGGTAAAATAGGAATTTTCAAACACTTATAAAATCCCGATAACTAGTTGAAGCAATTTATAGGAAGGACAAAGAACTGCCCAATAGCGAATCATTACATGGCGATGCTGACTACACGGATTTGGTGCTTGAAATAGAAGTCTATTTAAATTTTACGCAAAGTGCTGCGGAATATCAGGGGAAATGTAAAGCTCAAAGCCACCAACACTCCTATCAAAGCATTACGACCAAAGCGGGCGGGCCACATACTGGTCGAATTTGGAGCATGGGTCGACAATAAAGAAGCGTTCCGCGACGCAGTAAAGAAAGTTCTCGGCAAAAGCGCAACTATAGCCTCGCTCGAGCCGATGGCAATGATCGAAATAAGAGACATTGACTGCGTCACCTGGCTGAGGTAGAGGAGGCCATCAAAATGGAGTTGCCTAGCGTGGGCAGGATCAAAGGTAGGCTGATATCAGAAAATAATAGGGGACAACGCATGGCCATCATTGACTCGACCGAAAAGGAAGCCGAACTATTTCTGAATAAGGGCAAAGTGAGAATAGGGTGGATCATCTGCAGAATACGGCGAAGAGAAGCGCCTCTTCAATGTTTCAAGTGCCTTGGCTATGGTCACACCGCACAGGTATGCAAAGGACCCTGTTTACGCAAGTAACGCACTCAGCACCTACACATAGTTAATTAGTCGCTCTTTCGCACTCTTGAGGCAGACACATTTCGACTTTCATTTTTGTGGCACGTGGAATGAGAGTTCCTATAATTTTTCGGTCTTGTAACAATTCGGATATAAGCGGTGTCTCAAAAGAAACGAAATTCTAGTTTTTTTTGGTCGCAATTCCGCACTAGAATCCATTGTATTTACAACCCTCTATTTACTGTGTGCAAGTGCAATATAAAATTAAAAGATAGTTTCAGTGTTAATCTTCTAGCTAAGCTAACTGAAAACTATGAACTTCAAACTTTAAAAATTCATATAAATAAGAACGATTCATATATCTGTCTCATATGGTGAATAAAGATCATTGCTTTACAACGAAACTAATTTCAAGTTTGTTTAATAGCGTCGTATACCCAAAAACAGTTAAAGCGCAATAAAACTCCCGTTCATGACGCTTCCGCATGCCCCCATACCAGTATCCATCGCGCTCTCGCGAACAATTTGGTAGCAGAGCGTAGTTGCTTCTAATTGCGTACGTAATGTGCATGTCGTTTTTCAAAACATTAACTTTGCGGTAAACGGAATTTAGTCAGGCTAATTGTAGTTTCGGTTGTCACGAAGAGGGAGTTTTACCGGTGAAAATTGTCACGCATAAGAGGATAGTGATCAGACTCGAATAAGTTTTGTTTGAGATTATTCTGTGACCTATATCTGGAGATTTGTTAGTCGATCGCAGCTGGTTATCAACTATTAGGACAATGCATCAAAAGTGCGCGATATTGACTCTCGGTAACTTTCTGCAGAAAGTGAATAACAAACGAGTATCATCTGAAACAAATGTGAGCGGCGTGCGAGGAGCCGATCAGGAAAACTGCATTGATTGCATAAACGTTTAAAAACATGTTATGTTGTGATTGTTAATTGACCATAGTATCAAAATTGTTTGCAAAAGAAGTGTAAATGCGTTCCGAACAGATCGCGCCAGAGATATCGTGCATTGCTGACGTTTGCAAATGTTATGGTGTGTGATTGGCGGATTTTCATTTTTTACGTTGTAATGACCGTGTGGGAAAGTGACGACGTGATTGCTGTACAAGGAGTATAAGAACGATCCGGATTAAGCACGGCAGAGATATTGTATAATGGTGATACTCGTTCGATAATTGAAACTCGTGAGTTTGAAAAAATGGCGGGCAAGAATGAAATTAATGTGCAAGTGGCGTTAGCTTCCAAAATTATTGGGTTTCGTAATACCGTCCTCAAAACACCGACTGAGAAGCGGACAGTCGGTTGGTTCAAAACATAAATCGACGTACTGGAGGACATGTGGAAAAAAATCCTTGAAGCCGATTTAAACTTGAACAGTCTTACAGAAGAGCACCCGGACCACGAGTATTTTGCCAACGAGATGTACGATCAAGCGTTCACGCAGTATATGGTGACAAAATCGACATTGCTAGACGCCACCATGCTTGGCAGGAATCAGTCATCAATGACTACGGACAGGATGTTTAAGGAATTCATGGTCGAGCCTCCGCCATACAAAAACCCCCTAACTCTGCTCGCCTTGCCGAAGTTTGAAGGCAAGAAAGAAGACTGGGAGATGTTCAAGGGTATGTTCGTCGCCCTGGTACCCGACATATCTACGATCCCTCCGATATTGAAATTACAATATCTTGCCAGCTCTTTGGAGGGAAAGCTTTACTTGACAGATACGACAATGATAAATATCGAATGTGATATCGTGCAATCGAATAAAAAAGCGATCGTTGACGGAACTCATCGGCTAGTTGACACTATGAGAGCATCAAAACAATCGATTGATACATTACAGAAACCATCGGAACAACTGGGAGAGCTTTGGCTTATACATCACATCTCACAAAAGCTGAACTTTAGGACACTACTTGATTGGGAGGCTGAAGCTGAGGAATCGAAGGGATATCCGACTTATGTAATGTTCCTGAAGTTCTTAGAAAAGCAGGTACGAATCCTTGACGCAGCCCAGCATTCGGAGACGTCAAAGGCTAAGGCAATTTCAGCAAAAATTAAGGCTGTGTCCTCCCATCAAACGCAAATTTCATCAACTTGTGTCTTATGTCAGGTGGGGGACGAATAGAGTTTTGCAGAAACCAGAAGCTTTGTCTAATCTGTTCGAAAAGGTTGCACTTTCTGAAGAATTTCAAGTCAAGGAGGAGATGCTTTACATGCAGGAAACATCACCACACACAATTGCACAAGTAGACCATGGAGAAAACGAATCTAACTTCTAAGATCGACAAAAAGAGCCCATAACTGAAATAGAAGCCCTCGCGAATCATACGAAATATCCCGCATCGCCCAAGAAGGGCCTAGATTGGATTACCTTGACGGACTCCCACCACAGTCAACTCAAGATGCGTGCGTTAATCGACCCAGACTCTGAGATATCTTTCGTCGGAGTGTTGTTGAACTTATCTCTAAAGATAAACAAGATGAAAATTTCGCTAACTGGAGTCCGAGCCTTGGTTACCTCCACCGCGCACAAGGAGGCCATTCTTATTGTGAAAGCAGAGAATACCAAGGAATTCTCAACAGCGGTCAAAGCATACGTTTTGAAAGTTTTGACTAGAGTTTTGCCACGGGAATACTCAACTTGGAGTCACATCAAAGGACTCACCCTAGCGCAACCGGATTTTTACAAACCAAATCGCACCGATTGCCTGCTGGGTGCCGACATCTACAGTGAAGTCAGGATACCAGGCTTAGTGAAAGGTCCGCCTGGGTCTCCTTTCGCCAGACCGTCTTCGGTTGGATACTGACCGGCTCTAATAGGCTATCCAACGCAGATGCAACAACCAATGTTTATCAGACCATCACCGAAGTCCCTCTCGAATCAATGCTAACTCGATTTTGGGAAATCCAAGAAGTTCCTCAGGAGAAACTCCTCACTTCGGAGGAGAGGGAATGTGAAGACTACACATCGCAATGAAGAAGGTCGTTATGCAGTACGACTTCTATTCAAACAGCAACCTTCATTTGTCGGATCCGGAGAGATAGCTGTCGCTTGCCTTCGCACCGAAGAGCGTCTCAGCAAGAACGCTACGTTCAACACCCATTATAAAGAATACATTTAGGACTACCTTGATCAGCACCACTTGGAAGCGGTGCCTGCGGTGCGACAAACTGAAACAGAGTTACTATGTCCCTCACCATGCCGTGCCTCGACACGAAAGTCCAACGGAATAAGACTCGTCTTCAATGCTTCGCTGGGGGACTGGAGCAAAAGGTCGCTAAATGATGTGCTCACTATAGGCCCGAAAAACAGACGGACATTACGATCGTCATATTTCGCTGGCCCTTCTACAAATGGGTCTATACGACGGACATAAAACAGATGTTCCGGCAAATTCTCGTACATGAAGAGGATCGAAACTGGCAAAGGATTGTATGGAGAGAATATTTCACCCAGCAGAGGAAAGATCTCCGCATCACAACTATCGTGCAAGGTACGGCCTCAGCTCCATTTTTGGCAATACAAGTACTCAAGCAACTCACGGAGGACGGAAAAAACAGCCATTCCACGCTGCTTCTTTATTCAATCACCAAATTTACGTCGAACTGTACTTGGTGGGGCGGACGAGATACACATGGCCATTTAACAGCGAAATCAATTTATCAATCTACTTCAGTCTGCAGGCATGATACTGGGAAAATGGTCTTCAAATAGTGCCGAGATTTTAAAACAAATGGTGGCTACCATAGCTACGGAGGTACCGGTAAATTGTCATGTGTATCTGAATCAATTTGAATTTTTCAAGTTCATTCCACAAACTTGATTTCAAATGAAAAATACACTCTAATTAAAATCCATTAAAAGCAATTTGAATTCAAATCACAAGTAAACTCAAATTACAATTCTACTAGTTACAATTTTAATTCAAGTTCTCACCTCAAACAATTTCTTCACATTACCTATGTAATGTGACTCCTTCATTCATCCCTTCATCCATAAATCATCGTCGCGCGCAGAGCCAAGTGCACATGTCGATGTTTGTTTTCATGCAATCTGATCTGCGACCTTTCGTATCGTAACGACGCGTGTATGAAAGCAAACATTGAAGCATTGTCCATATGGTTGATGGATAAATGAATGACCAACTGTAAATTGGGTCAAGTATTTTCTTTCATTTATATGAAGTGTGAAAAACGATAATAAGAATTTAGAACCGTGACATTTTTCTTAGATTAAAATTTATGACTAATAACTTAGGTTTGAATTTTGTAAATCGATATGCATATTGGAATGTGAGAAAGTTTTTGTAAATCGATATGCATATCGAACTGTAAGAAATTTTTATGAGTAACCATTTAAGTAGGTACTTGAAATTGATGAGTAATAAGATTATAGCATGTATGAATTGTATAAATATAAAGAGTCGAAAGAAATAAAAAAAAACATTATTGATTGGGAAGTGAACTAAGTTGTTTCTCTCTGCGTAATTACGCTGCCCAAATCATCGCAATGTATTGTTGCGCAATATTTTAGTTTCTCCGTTTTAGTAACCATGGCGCAAGTGGATCTAAGTGATCCTCGCCAAGCTTCACTGCGGCTAGACCGCTTGGATAGGTAAAATAGGAATTTTCAAACACTTATAAAATCCCGATAACTAGTTGAAGCAATTTATAGGAAGGACAAAGAACTGCCCAATAGCGAATCATTACATGGCGATGCTGACTACACGGATTTGGTGCTTGAAATAGAAGTCTATTTAAATTTTACGCAAAGTGCTGCGGAATATCAGGGGAAATGTAAAGCTCAAAGCCACCAACACTCCTATCAAAGCATTACGACCAAAGCGGGCGGGCCACATACTGGTCGAATTTGGAGCATGGGTCGACAATAAAGAAGCGTTCCGCGACGCAGTAAAGAAAGTTCTCGGCAAAAGCGCAACTATAGCCTCGCTCGAGCCGATGGCAATGATCGAAATAAGAGACATTGACTGCGTCACCTGGCTGAGGTAGAGGAGGCCATCAAAATGGAGTTGCCTAGCGTGGGCAGGATCAAAGGTAGGCTGATATCAGAAAATAATAGGGGACAACGCATGGCCATCATTGACTCGACCGAAAAGGATGCCGAACTATTTCTGAATAAGGGCAAAGTGAGAATAGGGTGGATCATCTGCAGAATACGGCGAAGAGAAGCGCCTCTTCAATGTTTCAAGTGCCTTGGCTATGGTCACACCGCACAGGTATGCAAAGGACCCTGTTTACGCAAGTAACGCACTCAGCACCTACACATAGTTAATTAGTCGCTCTTTCGCACTTTTGAGGCAGACACATTTCGACTTTCATTTTTGTGGCACGTGGAATGAGAGTTCCTATAATTTTTCGGTCTTGTAACAATTCGGATATAAGCGGTGTCTCAAAAGAAACGAAATTCTAGTTTTTTTTGGTCGCAATTCCGCACTGGAATCCATTGTATTTACAACCCTCTATTTACTGTGTGCAAGTGCAATATAAAATTAAAAGATAGTTTCAGTGTTAATCTTCTAGCTAAGCTAACTGAAAACTATGAACTTCAAACTTTAAAAATTCATATAAATAAGAACGATTCATATATCTGTCTCATATGGTGAATAAAGATCATTGCTTTACAACGAAACTAATTTCAAGTTTGTTTAATAGCGTCGTATACCCAAAAACAGTTAAAGCGCAATAAAACTCCCGTTCATGACGCTTCCGCATGCCCCCATACCAGTATCCATCGCGCTCTCGCGAACAATTTGGTAGCAGAGCGTAGTTGCTTCTAATTGCGTACGTAATGTGCATGTCGTTTTTCAAAACATTAACTTTGCGGTAAACGGAATTTAGTCAGGCTAATTGTAGTTTCGGTTGTCACGAAGAGGGAGTTTTACCGGTGAAAATTGTCACGCATAAGAGGATAGTGATCAGACTCGAATAAGTTTTGTTTGAGATTATTCTGTGACCTATATCTGGAGATTTGTTAGTCGATCGCAGCTGGTTATCAACTATTAGGACAATGCATCAAAAGTGCGCGATATTGACTCTCGGTAACTTTCTGCAGAAAGTGAATAACAAACGAGTATCATCTGAAACAAATGTGAGCGGCGTGCGAGGAGCCGATCAGGAAAACTGCATCGATTGCATAAACGTTTAAAAACATGTTATGTTGTGATTGTTAATTGACCATAGTATCAAAATTGTTTGCAAAAGAAGTGTAAATGCGTTCCGAACAGATCGCGCCAGAGATATCGTGCATTGCTGACGTTTGCAAATGTTATGGTGTGTGATTGGCGGATTTTCATTTTTTACGTTGTAATGACCGTGTGGGAAAGTGACGACGTGATTGCTGTACAAGGAGTATAAGAACGATCCGGATTAAGCACGGCAGAGATATTGTATAATGGTGATACTCGTTCGATAATTGAAACTCGTGAATTTGAAAAAATGGCGGGCAAGAATGAAATTAATGTGCAAGTGGCGTTAGCTTCCAAAATTATTGGGTTTCGTAATACCGTCCTCAAAACATCGACTGAGAAGCGGACAGTCGGTTGGTTCAAAACATAAATCGACGTACTGGAGGACATGTGGAAAAAAATCCTTGAAGCCGATTTAAACTTGAACAGTCTTACAGAAGAGCACCCGGACCACGAGTATTTTGCCAACGAGATGTACGATCAAGCGTTCACGCAGTATATGGTGAGAAAATCGACATTGCTAGACGCCACCATGCTTGGCAGGAATCAGTCATCAATGACTACGGACAGGATGTTTAAGGAATTCATGGTCGAGCCTCCGCCATACAAAAACCCCCTAACTCTGCTCGCCTTGCCGAAGTTTGAAGGCAAGAAAGAAGACTGGGAGATGTTCAAGGGTATGTTCGTCGCCCTGGTACCCGACATATCTACGATCCCTCCGATATTGAAATTACAATATCTTGCCAGCTCTTTGGAGGGAAAGCTTTACTTGACAGATACGACAATGATAAATATCGAATGTGATATCGTGCAATCGAATAAAAAAGCGATCGTTGACGGAACTCATCGGCTAGTTGACACTATGAGAGCATCAAAACAATCGATTGATACATTACAGAAACCATCGGAACAACTGGGAGAGCTTTGGCTTATACATCACATCTCACAAAAGCTGAACTTTAGGACACTACTTGATTGGGAGGCTGAAGCTGAGGAATCGAAGGGATATCCGACTTATGTAATGTTCCTGAAGTTCTTAGAAAAGCAGGTACGAATCCTTGACGCAGCCCAGCATTCGGAGACGTCAAAGGCTAAGGCAATTTCAGCAAAAATTAAGGCTGTGTCCTCCCATCAAACGCAAATTTCATCAACTTGTGTCTTATGTCAGGTGGGGGACGAATAGAGTTTTGCAGAAACCAGAAGCTTTGTCTAATCTGTTCGAAAAGGTTGCACTTTCGGAAGAATTTCAAGTCAAGGAGGAGATGCTTTACATGCAGGGAACATCGCCACACACAATTGCACAAGTAGACCATGGAGAAAACGAATCTAACTTCTAAGATCGACAAAAGAGCCAATAACTGAAATAGAAGCCCTCGCGAATCATACGAAATATCCCGCATCGCCCAAGAAGGGCCTAGATTGGATTACCTTGACGGACTCCCACCACAGTCAACTCAAGATGCGTGCGTTAATCGACCCAGACTCTGAGATATCCTTCGTCGGAGTGTTGTTGAACTTATCTCTAAAGATAAGCAAGGTGAAAATTTCGCTAACTGGAGTCCGAGCCTTGGTTACCTCCACCGCGCACAAGGAGGCCATTCTTATTGTGAAAGCAGAGAATACCAAGGAATTCTCAACAGCGGTCAAAGCATACGTTTTGAAAGTTTTGACTAGAGTTTTGCCACGGGAATACTCAACTTGGAGTCACATCAAAGGACTCACCCTAGCGCAACCGGATTTTTACAAACCAAATCGCACCGATTGCCTGCTGGGTGCCGACATCTACAGTGAAGTCAGGATACCAGGCTTAGTGAAAGGTCCGCCTGGGTCTCCTTTCGCCAGACCGTCTTCGGTTGGATACTGACCGGCTCTAATAGGCTATCCAACGCAGATGCAACAACCAATGTTTATCAGACCATCACCGAAGTCCCTCTCGAATCAATGCTAACTCGATTTTGGGAAATCCAAGAAGTTCCTCAGGAGAAACTCCTCACTTCGGAGGAGAGGGAATGTGAAGACTACACATCGCAATGAAGAAGGTCGTTATGCAGTACGACTTCTATTCAAACAGCAACCTTCATTTGTCGGATCCAGAGAGATAGCTGTCGCTTGCCTTCGCACCGAAGAGCGTCTCAGCAAGAACGCTACGTTCAACACCCATTATAAAGAATACATTTAGGACTACCTTGATCAGCACCACTTGGAAGCGGTGCCTGCGGTGCGACAAACTGAAACAGAGTTACTATGTCCCTCACCATGCCGTGCCTCGACACGAAAGTCCAACGGAATAAGACTCGTCTTCAATGCTTCGCTGGGGGACTGGAGCAAAAGGTCGCTAAATGATGTGCTCACTATAGGCCCGAAAAAACAGACGGACATTACGATCGTCATATTTCGCTGGCCCTTCTACAAATGGGTCTATACGACGGACATAAAACAGATGTTCCGGCAAATTCTCGTACATGAAGAGGATCGAAACTGGCAAAGGATTGTATGGAGAGAATATTTCACCCAGCAGAGGAAAGATCTCCGCATCACAACTATCGTGCAAGGTACGGCCTCAGCTCCATTTTTGGCAATACAAGTACTCAAGCAACTCACGGAGGACGGAAAAAAAAGCCATTCCACGCTGCTTCTTTATTGAATCACCAAATTTACGTCGAACTGTACTTGGTGGGGCGGACGAGATACACATGGCCATTTAACAGCGAAATCAATTTATCAATCTACTTCAGTCTGCAGGCATGATACTGGGAAAATGGTCTTCAAATAGTGCCGAGATTTTAAAACAAATGGTGGCTACCATAGCTACGGAGGTACCGGTAAATTGTCATGTGTATCTGAATCAATTTGAATTTTTCAAGTTCATTCCACAAACTTGAATTCAAATGAAAAATACACTCTAATTAAAATCCATTAAAAGCAATTTGAATTCAAATCACAAGTAAACTCGAATTACAATTCTACTAGTTACAATTTTAATTCAAGTTCTTCACCTCAAACAATTTCTTCACATTACCTATGTAATGTGACTCCTTTATTCATCCCTTCATCCATAAATCATCGTCGCGCGCAGAGCCAAGTGCACATGTCGATGTTTGTTTTCATGCAATCTGATCTGCGACCTTTCGTATATATGGTTGATGGATAAATGAATGACCAACTGTAAATTGGGTCAAGTATTTTCTTTCATTTATATGAAGTGTGAAAAACGATAATAAGAATTTAGAACCGTGACATTTTTCTTAGATTAAAATTTATGACTAATAACTTAGGTTTGAATTTTGTAAATCGATATGCATATTGGAATGTGAGAAAGTTTTTGTAAATCGATATGCATATCGAACTGTAAGAAATTTTTATGAGTAACCATTTAAGTAGGTACTTGAAATTGATGAGTAATAAGATTATAGCATGTATGAATTGTATAAATATAAAGAGTCGAAAGAAATAAAAAAAAAACATTATTGATTGGGAAGTGAACTAAGTTGTTTCTCTCTGCGTAATTACGCTGCCCAAATCATCGCAATGTATTGTTGCGCAATATTTTAGTTTCTCCGTTTTAGTAACCATGGCGCAAGTGGATCTAAGTGATCCTCGCCAAGCCACTGCGGCTAGACCGCTTGGATAGGTAAAATAGGAATTTTCAAACACTTATAAAATCCCGATAACTAGTTGAAGCAATTTATAGGAAGGACAAAGAACTGCCCAATAGCGAATCATTACATGGCGATGCTGACTACACGGATTTGGTGCTTGAAATAGAAGTCTATTTAAATTTTACGCAAAGTGCTGCGGAATATCAGGGGAAATGTAAAGCTCAAAGCCACCAACACTCCTATCAAAGCATTACGACCAAAGCGGGCGGGCCACATACTGGTCGAATTTGGAGCATGGGTCGACAATAAAGAAGCGTTCCGCGACGCAGTAAAGAAAGTTCTCGGCAAAAGCGCAACTATAGCCTCGCTCGAGCCGATGGCAATGATCGAAATAAGAGACATTGACTGCGTCACCTGGCTGAGGTAGAGGAGGCCATCAAAATGGAGTTGCCTAGCGTGGGCAGGATCAAAGGTAGGCTGATATCAGAAAATAATAGGGGACAACGCATGGCCATCATTGACTCGACCGAAAAGGAAGCCGAACTATTTCTGAATAAGGGCAAAGTGAGAATAGGGTGGATCATCTGCAGAATACGGCGAAGAGAAGCGCCTCTTCAATGTTTCAAGTGCCTTGGCTATGGTCACACCGCACAGGTATGCAAAGGACCCTGTTTACGCAAGTAACGCACTCAGCACCTACACATAGTTAATTAGTCGCTCTTTCGCACTCTTGAGGCAGACACATTTCGACTTTCATTTTTGTGGCACGTGGAATGAGAGTTCCTATAATTTTTCGGTCTTGTAACAATTCGGATATAAGCGGTGTCTCAAAAGAAACGAAATTCTAGTTTTTTTTGGTCGCAATTCCGCACTAGAATCCATTGTATTTACAACCCTCTATTTACTGTGTGCAAGTGCAATATAAAATTAAAAGATAGTTTCAGTGTTAATCTTCTAGCTAAGCTAACTGAAAACTATGAACTTCAAACTTTAAAAATTCATATAAATAAGAACGATTCATATATCTGTCTCATATGGTGAATAAAGATCATTGCTTTACAACGAAACTAATTTCAAGTTTGTTTAATAGCGTCGTATACCCAAAAACAGTTAAAGCGCAATAAAACTCCCGTTCATGACGCTTCCGCATGCCCCCATATCAGTATCCATCGCGCTCTCGCGAACAATTTGGTAGCAGAGCGTAGTTGCTTCTAATTGCGTACGTAATGTGCATGTCGTTTTTCAAAACATTAACTTTGCGGTAAACGGAATTTAGTCAGGCTAATTGTAGTTTCGGTTGTCACGAAGAGGGAGTTTTACCGGTGAAAATTGTCACGCATAAGAGGATAGTGATCAGACTCGAATAAGTTTTGTTTGAGATTATTCTGTGACCTATATCTGGAGATTTGTTAGTCGATCGCAGCTGGTTATCAACTATTAGGACAATGCATCAAACGTGCGCGATATTGACTCTCGGTAACTTTCTGCAGAAAGTGAATAACAAACGAGTATCATCTGAAACAAATGTGAGCGGCGTGCGAGGAGCCGATCAGGAAAACTGCATTGATTGCATAAACGTTTAAAAACATGTTATGTTGTGATTGTTAATTGACCATAGTATCAAAATTGTTTGCAAAAGAAGTGTAAATGCGTTCCGAACAGATCGCGCCAGAGATATCGTGCATTGCTGACGTTTGCAAATGTTATGGTGTGTGATTGGCGGATTTTCATTTTTTACGTTGTAATGACCGTGTGGGAAAGTGACGACGTGATTGCTGTACAAGGAGTATAAGAACCATCCGGATTAAGCACGGCAGAGATATTGTATAATGGTGATACTCGTTCGATAATTGAAACTCGTGAGTTTGAAAAAATGGCGGGCAAGAATGAAATTAATGTGCAAGTGGCGTTAGCTTCCAAAATTATTGGGTTTCGTAATACCGTCCTCAAAACACCGACTGAGAAGCGGACAGTCGGTTGGTTCAAAACATAAATCGACGTACTGGAGGACATGTGGAAAAAAATCCTTGAAGCTGATTTAAACTTGAACAGTCTTACAGAAGAGCACCCGGACCACGAGTATTTTGCCAACGAGATGTACGATCAAGCGTTCACGCAGTATATGGTGACAAAATCGACATTGCTAGACGCCACCATGCTTGGCAGGAATCAGTCATCAATGACTACGGACAGGATGTTTAAGGAATTCATGGTCGAGCCTCCGCCATACAAAAACCCCTAACTCTGCTCGCCTTGCCGAAGTTTGAAGGCAAGAAAGAAGACTGGGAGATGTTCAAGGGTATGTTCGTCGCCCTGGTACCCGACATATCTACGATCCCTCCGATATTGAAATTACAATATCTTGCCAGCTCTTTGGAGGGAAAGCTTTACTTGACAGATACGACAATGATAAATATCGAATGTGATATCGTGCAATCGAATAAAAAGGCGATCGTTGACGGAACTCATCGGCTAGTTGACACTATGAGAGCATCAAAACAATCGATTGATACATTACAGAAACCATCGGAACAACTGGGAGAGCTTTGGCTTATACATCACATCTCACAAAAGCTGAACTTTAGGACGCTACTTGATTGGGAGGCTGAAGCTGAGGAATCGAAGGGATATCCGACTTATGTAATGTTCCTGAAGTTCTTAGAAAAGCAGGTACGAATCCTTGACGCAGCCCAGCATTCGGAGACGTCAAAGGCTAAGGCAATTTCAGCAAAAATTAAGGCTGTGTCCTCCCATCAAACGCAAATTTCATCAACTTATGTCTTATGTCAGGTGGGGGACGAATAGAGTTTTGCAGAAACCAGAAGCTTTGTCTAATCTGTTCGAAAAGGTTGCACTTTCTGAAGAATTTCAAGTCGTGGAGGAGATGCTTTACATGCAGGGAACATCACCACACACAATTGCACAAGTAGACCATGGAGAAAACGAATCTAACTTCTAAGATCGACAGAAAAGGCCAATAACTGAAATAGAAGCCCTCGCGAATAATACGAAATATCCCGCATCGCCCAAGAAGGGCCTAGATTGGATTACCTTGACGGACTCCCACCACAGTCAACTCAAGATGCGTGCGTTAATCGACCCAGACTTTGAGATATCCTTCGTCGGAGTGTTGTTGAACTTATCTCTAAAGATAAGCAAGGTGAAAATTTCGCTAACTGGAGTCCGAGCCTTGGTTACCTCCACCGCGCACAAGGAGGCCATTCTTATTGTGAAAGCAGAGAATACCAAGGAATTTTCAACAGCGGTCAAAGCATACGTTTTGAAAGTTTTGACTAGAGTTTTGCCACGGGAATACTCAACTTAGGGTCACATCAAAGGACTCACCCTAGCGCAACCGGATTTTTACAAACCAAATCGCACCGATTGCCTGCTGGGTGCCGACATCTACAGTGAAAACAGGATACCAGGCTTAGTGAAAGGTCCGCCTGGGTCTCCTTTCGCCAGACCGTCTTCGGTTGGATACTGACCGGCTCTAATAGGCTATCCAACGCAGATGCAACAACCAATGTTTATCAGACCATCACCGAAGTCCCTCTCGAATCAATGCTAACTCGATTTTGGGAAATCCAAGAAGTTCCTCAGGAGAAACTCCTCACTTCGGAGGAGAGGGAATGTGAAGACTACACAGCGCAATGAAGAAGGTCGTTATGCAGTACGACTTCTATTCAAACAGCAACCTTCATTTGTCGGATCCAGAGAGATAGCTGTCGCTTGCCTTCGCACCGAAGAGCGTCTCAGCAAGAACGCTACGTTCAACACCCATTATAAAGAATACATTTAGGACTACCTTGATCAGCACCACTTGGAAGCGGTGCCTGCGGTGCGACAAACTGAAACAGAGTTACTATGTCCCTCACCATGCCGTGCCTCGACACGAAAGTCCAACGGAATAAGACTCGTCTTCAATGCTTCGCTGGGGGACTGGAGCAAAAGGTCGCTAAATGATGTGCTCACTATAGGCCCGAAAAAACAGACGGACATTACGATCGTCATATTTCGCTGGCCCTTCTACAAATGGGTCTATACGACGGACATAAAACAGATGTTTCGGCAAATTCTCGTACATGAAGAGGATCGAAACTGGCAAAGGATTGTATGGAGAGAATATTTCACCCAGCAGAGGAAAGATCTCCGCATCACAACTATCGTGCAAGGTACGGCCTCAGCTCCATTTTTGGCAATACAAGTACTCAAGCAACTCACGGAGGACGGAAAGAACAGCCATTCCACGACGAGATACACATGGCCATTTAACAGCGAAATCAATCTATCAATCTACTTCAGTCTGCAGGCATGATACTGGGAAAATGGTCTTCAAATAGTGCCGAGATTTTAAAACAAATGGTGGCTACCATAGCTACGGAGGTACCGGTAAATTGTCATGTGTATCTGAATCAATTTGAATTTTTCAAGTTCATTCCACAAACTTGAATTCAAATGAAAAATACACTCTAATTAAAATCCATTAAAAGCAATTTGAATTCAAATCACAAGTAAACTCGAATTACAATTCTACTAGTTACAATTTTAATTCAAGTTCTTCACCTCAAACAATTTCTTCACATTACCTATGTAATGTGACTCCTTCATTCATCCCTTCATCCATAAATCATCGTCGCGCGCAGAGCCAAGTGCACATTTCGATGTTTGTTTTCATGCAATCTGATCTGCGACCTTTCGTATCGTAACGACGCGTGTATGGAAGCAAACATTGAAGCATTGTCCATATGGTTGATGGATAAATGAATGACCAACTGTAAATTGGGTCAAGTATTTTCTTTCATTTATATGAAGTGTGAAAAACGATAATAAGAATTTAGAACCGTGACATTTTTCTTAGATTAAAATTTATGACTAATAACTTAGGTTTGAATTTTGTAAATCGATATGCATATTGGAATGTGAGAAAATTTTTGTAAATCGATATGCATATCGAACTGTAAGAAATTTTTATGAGTAACCATTTAAGTAGGTACTTGAAATTGATGAGTAATAAGATTATAGCATGTATGAATTGTATAAATATAAAGAGTCGAAAGAAATAAAATAAAACATTATTGATTGGGAAGTGAACTAAGTTGTTTCTCTCTGCGTAATTACGCTGCCCAAATCATCGCAATGTATTGTTGCGCAATATTTTAATTTCTCCGTTTTAGTAACCATGGCGCAAGTGGATCTAAGTGATCCTCGCCAAGCTTCACTGCGGCTAGACCGCTTGGATAGGTAAAATAGGAATTTTCAAACACTTATAAAATCCCGATAACTAGTTGAAGCAATTTATAGGAAGGACAAAGAACTGCCCAATAGCGAATCATTACATGGCGATGCTGACTACACGGATTTGGTGCTTGAAATAGAAGTCTATTTAAATTTTGAAGAATTTAACGCAATTTTTGAGAGGTGCTGCAAGCGCGCTGAGGAATATATTCCTAAACCAGTTACCGGACTGTAACAGCCACCATTACCATACATTCCGACGAAAATTGGCACTCCAGATTTTCGAGGACCAAAGCCGCGCAAAATTGAGCCGCTTTTGAACAAGAAGAAACCAGAGCAAATCGACATCCTGCAAACGATTCCCAAGAAGCGACGACCAAGAGGTGGTCGTAGGACGAAACTCAAGCGACAACGAGCTGAGTTACATAGAGTGATAAAACTAGCGGTCGGAGAGCAGAAAAATGTACTGCAACAAAAACTTTTAGAACTCAAACCAGCGAGGAAATACTGGTCACAATGGGGAACAGCTGCTCCGTCTGCAACAGTTTCGTGGAGCAATACCAACAATCGATAGCAACAGCTGCAGTTTTCTTCATTGTAATATTAGTTTTTTATATTTATCATAGACATAATAAGCAATATGTAGTCAAAAGGCTCAATAGAAATATTAATATTTGAACAATTTACATCTTTTTATATACCATGGAATAGAGATTATTCTACTTGATTTCCGCATATTTTTTTTTTTCTATGGAGGAGCTAGAACTTTTAGTAGCAGAAAACGATAGGGCCTTGGCAAATTTGAAAAAAAGTGCAAAGAGTTTGTACACCCTTGAGACTCTTCAGACAAAATTGGAAGAATTGAAAGTCAGAAGAGAAAAAGTAAAAAGAGTACTAGAAAGTTGTAGTGAAACAGACTGTAAGGTTCTAGATTTGCAGTTAAGATTCAAGGCACAATCGTCCATTTTAGAAGGGGAAATTTTGCTGCAATTAAGCAAGCCGGGTTTTGCAGAGGACAACACCCAAGAAAATCATATGAGCGAAGGTTTGGAAACCAACCCACAAGTATCACAAGAAAGTCTCACCATGGCCGAATTCAATTTGGAAACAGCCATGAAAAAAATCCCTGTTTTGGATGGAAAACATAAGGAGTTAGACCCTTTTCTCAAAATTTTGGAAATTCTCTATACGACTTTGTCTGCAGATGCTAAGGTTAGCTTGATTGATTTCGTCACTAATGTGAAGTTAAGTGCTACAGTTAGACTAACTTTAACCAACGTTTCTATAACTACATTTGAATCTCTTAAGTCAGAGTTGGTTTCGAAATTCAAGAATAACAAAACCGTCCCACAAATCCTCACAACATTGAGTAATACTACTCAGAAGAAATCTAGTGTCAGCGTTTTCAAGGATAAGATTTTAAGTTTAGTAGATGAACTTCAACAGTTGCAAATACAGGAACTAGGATATCAGGTAACTCACGTAGAGAAAAAGATTTTCGGGCGAATGAATGAAACCTACGCATTAACAGTCTCCAAGAATGGACTGAATGATCAATTGAAAAATGCTATATTCTCAGCAAGACCTAAAAGTTTTGCGGAAGCAGTGTCACTTGCTCAAGAACTGGAGAACCCAGAGACACAATCTACGAACAGTATAATGCGTGTTAGTGATTATACAAATAAGAAGGGTAGGAAATATAATAACAACAATAATAGGAACACTGGTGATAATAAAAATTACAGTAGAAACAATAGCGGAAATTACAATAGGAATAATAGCGGTAACAATGGTTATAATAATAGAAATAACTACAATAACAGTGGTTATAATAATAGGAATAACTATAATAACGATGCTAACAATAGGGATAACGGTTTCCGTAATTGTAGCAATAATCAGGGCAATAATGAATCTCGTAGGCGCAAAGGTAGGAGAAACAGCAACTATAACAATAACAATGATAGTACTTACAATGCAGGTAGGAGAAACGTACATGTTATAACCGACCAGGGAAACACCCAGAGTTCCGGAGAGGACACAGAAGCCCTCCCGGTATAAAAAGTGGAAATACTGAATGTAAGATATATAGAATAACCAATAATTGTACAAATTTTGTAAGAATCTATAATTATAACTCTGATAGGTACTTATTGTTTTTAATTGACATGGGAGCGGACGTGTCGATATGCAAAGAAAATGTTTGCAAGGATTTAGAATATTCTATAGAAAGTAAAGATAAGATTAGACTTACAGGAATAACTAAGGAAGTAACTACAGCATTGGGTACTTCTTGCTTAGAATTGTTAATTGGGAACAATAAGGTAACAGAATCGTTCCACATTGTAGACAGCAATTTCCCGATAAGCACGGATGGTATTATCGGCAGAGACTTAATGGTCCATTATTTATGCAGAATAGATTATGAAACATTCACGATAACATTTAACGTGAATGAGGAGGAAGTTGTATTACCTATGGACACACGAAGGCAGGAATTTTCACAAATGAACATTTCAGCCAGATCCGAAATGGTTATTCCGGTCAATGTAAAAATTGATGAGGATAGTATAGTATTAAACACTGAAATTGAGAAAGGTGTATTTGTAGCAAATACAATCATACCTGTAAAAGGAACACGACACATTAGGATTTTAAATACTACGGACGAAGATGTTGTCATAAAACATTTCAATGTTGAAATCGAACCATTAAAGAATTATGACATCTTCAAGATGGAGAAACAAAGATACGACGCCAGTCGGTTTGAAAAACTGCTTAAGGTCATAAATAAGGGTAGTTTGGACAAACCTGCAATGCGTAGTTTAATTGACATAATAAAAGAATATCAAGATGTATTTCATTTAGATCGAGAAAAACTTGCGACAAACAATTTTTATAAACAGAGATTGCAAACCGTAGATAATAGCCCAGTCTATATTAAGAATTACAGATTACCTCAATCCCAAAACGAGGAAATCCTACAACCAGTTAGAGATCTAGAAACCAGTGATATCATCGAACCATCAACTAGCCCATACAATTCACCTTTATTGGTTGTACCGAAAAAGAGTACAGATGGGAAAGCTAAATGGCGACTGGTGGTGGATTTCAGAAAACTTAATGACAAAATAGTCAACGACAAGTTCCCTTTAACGAGACTGGAAGACGTTCTAGACAAGCTTGGTAGAGCAAAATATTTCTCTACGCTGGACATGACTAGTTCTTTTCATCAAATCGAGCTTGAGAAAGAGTTGAGACCGTTAACAGCATTCTCCACCAATGATGGGCAGTATCAGTTCAAGAGATTACCATTTGGACTCAAGATTTCGTCCAACAGTTTTCAAAGGATGCTAACTATAGCTCTCAGTGGTCTCAGTCACGAGGCATTCCTATATGTTGACGACATTATAGTGTTCGGTTGTAGCATCAAACACCATAATGACAATCTTCGTAAGGTATTGCAAAGATTGTGTCGGCATAATTTGAAATTAAATCCTGAAAAATACCAGTTCTTAAGATCAGAGGTAGTATACTTGGGTCATTTAATAACTAGTGAAGGAATCAAAACTGATCCAGCTAAGAACAATACGATCAAGAACTACCTGGTTCCAAAAAAATGCAGACGAAGTACGCAGATTTGTGGCTTTCTGCAACTACTATAGGCGTTTTATTCCAAATTTTGCTGAAACGGCCAAATGTATGAATTCATTACTAAAGAAAAATGTTACTTTTATTTGGAGTGAGGAATGTCAAAAAGCATACGAGACTTTGAAAAGAAAACTGATAGAACCACCGATTCTCCGGTACCCGAATTTCGAGAAACCATTTATTTTAACTACGGATGCTTCTAACTACGCGTTGGGTGCAGTGTTATCTCAAGGAGAAATTGGCCAAGACCTACCAATTTCTTATGCTAGCAAATCTCTGGCTAAGCACGACATCAACAAACCGACTTTCGAAAAGGAGCTTCTAGCCATTCATTGGGGAATAAACATTTTTAGACCCTATCTATATGGACGAAAATTCGTGGTCGTGACCGATCACAGACCACTAATATCTTTGTTTTCCCATAAGGATCCTTCATCAAAGCTAACAAGAATTCGTGTCGATCTGTCGGACTATGATTTCACAATTGTATATAAGAAAGGTAGTATGAACACTAATGCGGATGCGCTATCAAGGATCGAGTTGAACTCTGATACTTTGAAAGCGATGATACCTCCAGAAACTGATGAAAATGCGAAAGGGAAACTATCAGCGATTACGAGGGGTATGGCAAATATAAAACAAGAACAAGTAGTCAACAACGAGGGCACCCAGACATCGATAGAACCTGATCAACTCTATTGTTGGGACTGCACGACTTTGTCTGACATTACTGGTGTTACAAAATTAAAATTTAACCTGCGCAGTGGAATTAAAAACAAAGAAGTTTATATTGTACGTACAAACGATATTATAGAAGTACATTGTAGCGATATAAATGATGTGAAATCCGTTTCAATCAAAGGAAAGCTAACAATGCATAATGGTACCAAATGTAACAAGAATGATGAGACAAATAGTGATAATCCAAATCCGAAACTCGTTTCAATTTTGGAGAAACTATTAAAATTCCGCGAATCAAGAAAACATCAATAAACTCTCACTATCTTGTGAAGACATTATTTTCAGGTCTATAGACAAAACAGTATTCAAAAGAGTATTTAATATGTTGCAACAAGAAATGCGTACGCAAAAGAAATTACGAATTATAGTATACAAACCGCCAACCAAAATAACGAATAAACTTGAATAAAAGAAGCTAATAGAGGCGTACCACAGCTCACCGCATGGAGGACACCTTGGCATTCGCAAAAAATTATTGAAACTAAAACAACGATACTGTTGGTAGAATATGAACAGTATGGTTAAAACCCATATCAGTAATTGTGCAGAATGTCTTACTAACAAACAAGCAAGACATACAAAAGAGAGGATGGTTGAAACAGATACACCATCCACAAGCTTTGAGACTGTGCAAATAGACACTAGGCCCATTAAGAATCTCGAATAATTACCGATACATCTTAACACTATAATGTGAATTAACCAAATTTGTCGTTGCCTTTCCAATAGAGAATAAGGAGTCAAAAACTATAGCTGTAGGTCTAGTAGAGGAGTTCATATTAAAATTTGGACACTTTAAAATACTTAAATCTGATTTAGGAACGGAGTTCACCAATAGACTTATGAAGGATATATGCGAATTATTAAAAATAAAACAAATTTTTTCCACCCCATTTCATCACCAAACATTGGGTTCGATTGAAAGAAATCATCGGGTTCTGAACGAATACATTTATTCTTTTGCTGATGATCAACAATGGGATAGATGGGTTCCGTACTACACCTTTGCGTACAACACTACACCACATGTAGACACTAATTATACACTTTATGAATTGGTTTTCGGTAAACTTCCTTTCCTTCCAAATGATTTAATTGCACGTAATGGAAAGATCTACAATTTGGAAGATTATACAAATGAACTTAAAGTCAGGTTAAAAATGTCTATTACAAAAGCTAGAAACATAATAGAAAATATGAAGGCAAAAAGAGTTAAAGAGCAAGGTCGCACAAACACTATACACTTAAATATTGGAGATCTAGTATTGGTCAAGAATGAAAACCGAAAAAAAAACACCAACCCCCTTACAAAGGCCCATACGACAATAAAGAAGCGTTCCGCGACGCAGTAAAGAAAGTTCTCGGCAAAAGCGCAACTATAGCCTCGCTCGAGCCGATGGCAATGATCGAAATAAGAGACATTGACTGCGTCACCTGGCTGAGGTAGAGGAGGCCATCAAAATGGAGTTGCCTAGCGTGGGCAGGATCAAAGGTAGGCTGATATCAGAAAATAATAGGGGACAACGCATGGCCATCATTGACTCGACCGAAAAGGATGCCGAACTATTTCTGAATAAGGGCAAAGTGAGAATAGGGTGGATCACCTGCAGAATACGGCGAAGAGAAGCGCCTCTTCATTGTTTCAAGTGCCTTGGCTATGGTCACACCGCACAAGTATGCAAAGGACCCTATTTACGCAAGTAACGCACTCAGCACCTACACATAGTTAATTAGTCGCTCTTTCGCACTCTTGAGGCAGACACATTTCGACTTTCATTTTTGTGTTACGTGGAATGAGAGTTCCTATAATTTTTCGGTCTCGTAACAATTCGGTTATAAGCGGTGTCTCAAAAGAAACGAAATTCTAGTTTTTTTTGGTCGCAATTCCGCACTAGAATCCATTGTATTTACAACCCTCTATTTACTGTGTGCAAGTGCAATATAAAATTAAAAGATAGTTTCAGTGTTAATCTTCTAGCTAAGCTAACTGAAAACTATGAACTTCAAACTTTAAAAATTCATATAAATAAGAACGATTCATATATCTGTCTCATATGGTGAATAAAGATCATTGCTTTACAACGAAACTAATTTCAAGTTTGTTTAATAGCGTCGTATACCCAAAAACAGTTAAAGCGCAATAAAACTCCCGTTCATGACGCTTCCGCATGCCCCCATACCAGTATCCATCGCGCTCTCGCGAACAATTTGGTAGCAGAGCGTAGTTGCTTCTAATTGCGTACGTAATGTGCATGTCGTTTTTCAAAACATTAACTTTGCGGTAAACGGAATTTAGTCAGGCTAATTGTAGATTCGGTTGTCACGAAGAGGGAGTTTTACCGGTGAAAATTGTCACGCATAAGAGGATAGTGATCAGACTCGAATAAGTTTTGTTTGAGATTATTCTGTGGCCTATATCTGGAGATTTGTTAGTCGATCGCAGCTGGTTATCAACTATTAGGACAATGCATCAAAAGTGCGCGATATTGACTCTCGGTAACTTTCAACAGAAAGTGAATAACAAACGAGTATCATCTGAAACAAATGTGAGCGGCGTGCGAGGAGCCGATCAGGAAAACTGCATCGATTGCATAAACGTTTAAAAACATGTTATGTTGTGATTGTTAATTGACCATAGTATCAAAATTGTTTGCAAAAGAAGTGAAAATACGTTCCGAACAGATCGCGCCAGAGATATCGTGCATTGCTGGCGTTTGCAAATGTTATGGTGTGTGATTGGCGGATTTTCATTTTTAGGGTTTTGTACTAAAATACAAAACCCTATTGCAATCACGACCTGTGTCCGTCTGTCCGTCTGTCCGTCCGTCCGTCCGTCCGTCCGTCCGTCTGTATGTCACAGCACTTTTTCTCCGAAACTATAAGGGCTACAGCCATGAAACTTTGTGGAAAGGTCAGAAGTGGTGACCTCTTGAAAGTTCAAGGATGGAAAAATTTTTCAAAGGCGTTTAAGGGGGGTCTCCCCATATAAGGGGGTGACCCCTCAAAAAAAAAATTTCACCATTGGTAGTCGAGTAGGGTGTCATTGGAAAGGTCTCAATAAGATCTTTTCAAAACAAGTCTTAAAATTGTCTTATAAGTACCGAGGGGGGCAGGGGAAGGGGAAATGTACGAACTTTTCGCGTACCCCCCCCTCGCGATTGGACACCTTCCATCCGAAAAATCTGAAAAAAATCATGAATGTAGGCCTTTATGAGTACAACAACAACAAATACATGAGAAGTCGAAATTCACTCAACTTTGTTAGTAATAGTATGATTTATCGATTTTGTGTTTTCTTGAATAAAATCTAAACGGTACCCTTAAACTCAATAAAATTTAGCAAAGAGATGACTTTTTATAAGATTGATCTTTTCTGAAAGTTTCATAAAGATATAATGGTATTTGCCGAAGTTATAGCGATTTGAATTTTCGTGTATTACTATGGAGCAATATGCCCTGTATTACTATGGAAACATATTGGTATGGAGCCATATGCGCTTTTTACCGACTTAGACACTACAGCTTTGCTAGAATTTGCATGAAAATTTCAGGAGTGATAGGTATCATGAAGATGAGTACATACAATTGAAACAAGTTGAAGAGGCAGGAGAGAGCTCCTAGCAAAAGGGCTTTGTAACCATTCTAGGATTCGAAAAATAGGCCATGAATTGATGATTACAGTACAGAGGAGTGGCCCCTGAAAAAAAATTTCATGAAAGGTAGCCGATATGAGTATCAACTGAAAGTTCTCTATGAGAGCTTTTCAAAACAGTTTTAAACTGACAGTTTTTGCTTCAGTGGGAGCACAGGGGAGAAATACATGAAAAATGTGTTTCCTCCCTCGCGAATGGACACCAGTGATCTAAAAAATCTGAAAAAAATATCAAAGGAGATATTTATGGGTATAACTATAACAAATACCTCAGAAGTCAAAATTCGTTTAACTTTGTTAATAATAGTATGATCCTCGAATTTCACATTTTCTCCAATTAAATCGTCTTTGACATGTTTCTTGATTTTATTCGTTGCTGGTTACTGCATTTTGTAAGTTGAGTACAAAACCCTTCTGACATGAGCATAGGTCTGTCTACCCAACTTGTTTACGTTGTAATGACCGTGTGGGAAAGTGACGACGTGATCGCTGTACAAGGAGTATAAGAACGATCCGGATTAAGCACGGCAGACATATTGTATAATGGTGATACTCGTTCGATAATTGAAACTCGTGAGTTTGAAAAAATGGCGGGCAAGAATGAAATTAATGTGCAAGTGGCGTTAGCTTCCAAAATTATTGGGTTTCGTAATACCGTCCTCAAAACATCGACTGAGAAGCGGACAGTCGGTTGGTTCAAAACATAAATCGACGTACTGGAGGACATGTGGAAAAAATTCCTTGAAGCCGATTTAAACTTGAACAGTCTTAAAGAAGAGCACCCGGACCACGAGTATTTTGCCAACGAGATGTACGATCAAGCGTTCACGCAGTATATGGTGATAAAATCGACATTGCTAGACGCCACCATGCTTGGCAGGAATCAGTCATCAATGACTACGGACAGGATGTTTAAGGAATTCATGGTCGAGCCTCCGCCATACAAAAACCCCCTAACTCTGCTCGCCTGGCCGAAGTTTGAAGGCAAGAAAGAAGACTGGGAGATGTTCAAGGGTATGTTCGTCGCCCTGGTACCCGACATATCTACGATCCCTCCGATATTGAAATTACAATATCTTGCCATCTCTTTGGAGGGAAAGCTTTACTTGACAGATACGACAATGATAAATATCGAATGTGATATCGTGCAATCGAATAAAAAAGCGATCGTTGACGGAACTCATCGGCTAGTTGACACTATGAGAGCATCAAAACAATCGATTGATACATTACAGAAACCATCGGAACAACTGGGAGAGCTTTGGCTTATACATCACATCTCACAAAAGCTGAACTTTAGGACGCTACTTGATTGGGAGGCTGAAGCTGAGGAATCGAAGGGATATCCGACTTATGTAATGTTCCTGAAGTTCTTAGAAAAGCAGGTACGAATCCTTGACGCAGCCCAGCATTCGGAGACGTCAAAGGCTAAGGCAATTTCAGCAAAAATTAAGGCTGTGTCCTCCCATCAAACGCAAATTTCATCAACTTATGTCTTATGTCAGGTGGGGGACGAATAGAGTTTTGCAGAAACCAGAAGCTTTGTCTAATCTGTTCGAAAAGGTTGCACTTTCTGAAGAATTTCAAGTCAAGGAGGAGATGCTTTACATGCAGGGAACATCGCCACACACAATTGCACAAGTAGACCATGGAGAAAACGAATTTAACTTCTAAGATCGACAGAAAAGGCCAATAACTGAAATAGAAGCCCTCGCGAATCATACGAAATATCCCGCATCGCCCAAGAAGGGCCTAGATTGGATTACCTTGACGGACTCCCACCACAGTCAACTCAAGATGCGTGCGTTAGTCGACCCAGACTCTGAGATATCTTTCGTCGGAGTGTTGTTGAACTTATCTCTAAAGATAAGCAAGGTGAAAATTTCGCTAACTGGAGTCCGAGCCTTGGTTACCTCCACCGCGCACAAGGAGGCCATTCTTATTGTGAAAGCAGAGAATACCAAGGAATTTTCAACAGCGGTCAAAGCATACGTTTTGAAAGTTTTGACTAGAGTTTTGCCACGGGAATACTCAACTTAGGGTCACATCAAAGGACTCACCCTAGCGCAACTGGATTTTTACAAACCAAATCGCATCGATTGCCTGCTGGGTGCCGACATCTACAGTGAAGTCAGGATACCAGGCTTAGTGAAAGGTCCGCCTGGGTCTCCTTTCGCCAGACCGTCTTCGGTTGGATACTGACCGGCTCTAATAGGCTATCCAACGCAGATGCAACAACCAATGTTTATCAGACCATCACCGAAGTCCCTCTCGAATCAATGCTAACTCGATTTTGGGAAATCCAAGAAGTTCCTCAGGAGAAACTCCTCACTTCGGAGGAGAGGGAATGTGAAGACTACACATCGCAATGAAGAAGGTCGTTATGCAGTACGACTTCTATTCAAACAGCAACCTTCATTTGTCGGATCCAGAGAGATAGCTGTCGCTTGCCTTCGCACCGAAGAGCGTCTCAGCAAGAACGCTACGTTCAACACCCATTATAAAGAATACATTTAGGACTACCTTGATCAGCACCACTTGGAAGCGGTGCCTGCGGTGCGACAAACTGAAACAGAGTTACTATGTCCCTCACCATGCCGTGCCTCGACACGAAAGTCCAACGGAATAAGACTCGTCTTCAATGCTTCGCTGGGGGACTGGAGCAAAAGGTCCCTAAATGATGTGCTCACTATAGGCCCGAAAAAACAGACGGACATTACGATCGTCATATTTCGCTGGCCCTTCTACAAATGGGTCTATACGACGGACATAAAACAGATGTTCCGGCAAATTCTCGTACATGAAGAGGATCGAAACTGGCAAAGGATTGTATGGAGAGAATATTTCACCCAGCAGAGGAAAGATCTCCGCATCACAACTATCGTGCAAGGTACGGCCTCAGCTCCATTTTTGGCAATACAAGTACTCAAGCAACTCACGGAGGACGGAAAAAACAGCCATTCCACGCTGTTTCTTTATTCAATCACCAAATTTACGTCGAACTGTACTTGGTGGGGCGGACGAGATACACATGGCCATTTAACAGCGAAATCAATTTATCAATCTACTTCAGTCTGCAGGCATGATACTGGGAAAATGGTCTTCAAATAGTGCCGAGATTTTAAAACAAATGGTGGCTACCATAGGTACGGAGGTACCGGTAAATTGTCATGTGTATCTGAATCAATTTGAATTTTTCAAGTTCATTCCACAAACTTGAATTCAAATGAAAAATACACTCTAATTAAAATCCATTAAAAGCAATTTGAATTCAAATCACAAGTAAACTCGAATTACAATTCTACTAGTTACAATTTTAATTCAAGTTCCTCACCTCAAACAATTTCTTCACATTACCTATGTAATGTGACTCCTTCATTCATCCCTTCATCCTTAAATCATCGTCGCACGCAGAGCCAAGTGCACATGTCGATGTTTGTTTTCATGCAATCTGATCTGCGACCTTTCGTATCGTAACGACGCGTGTATGGAAGCAAACATTGAAGCATTGTCCATATGGTTGATGGATAAATGAATGACCAACTGTAAATTGGGTCAAGTATTTTCTTTCATTTATATGAAGTATGAAAAACGATAATAAGAATTTAGAACCGTGACATTTTTCTTAGATTAAAATTTATGACTAATAACTTAGGTTTGAATTTTGTAAATCGATATGCATATTGGAATGTGAGAAAATTTTTGTAAATCGATATGCATATCGAACTGTAAGAAATTTGTATGAGTAACCATTTAAGTAGGTACTTGAAATTGATGAGTAATAAGATTATAGCATGTAGGAATTGTATAAATATAAAGAGTCGAAAGAAATAAAAAAACATTATTGATTGGGAAGTGAACTAAGTTGTTTCTCTCTGCGTAATTACACTGCCCAAATCATCGCAATGTATTGTTGCGCAATATTTTAATTTCTCCGTTTTAGTAACCATGGCGCAAGTGGATCTAAGTGATCCTCGCCATGCTTCACTGCGGCTAGACCGCTTGGATAGGTAAAATAGGAATTTTCAAACACTTATAAAATCCCGATAACTAGTTGAAGCAATTTATAGGAAGGACAAAGAACTGCCCAATAGCGAATCATTACATGGCGATGCTGACTACACGGATTTGGTGCTTGAAATAGAAGTCTATTTAAATTTTGAAGAATTTAACGCAATTTTTGAGAGGTGCTGCAAGCGCGCTGAGGAATATATTCCTAAACCAGTTACCGGACTGTAACAGCCACCATTACCATACATTCCGACGAAAATTGGCACTCCAGATTTTCGAGGACCAAAGCCGCGCAAAATTGAGCCGCTTTTGAACAAGAAGAAACCAGAGCAAATCGACATCCTGCAAACGATTCCCAAGAAGCGACGACCAAGAGGTGGTCGTAGGACGAAACTCAAGCGACAACGAGCTGAGTTACATAGAGTGATAAAACTAGCGGTCGGAGAGCAGAAAAATGTACTGCAACAAAAACTTTTAGAACTCAAACCAGCGAGGAAATACTGGTCACAATGGGGAACAGCTGCTCCGTCTGCAACAGTTTCGTGGAGCAATACCAACAATCGATAGCAACAGCTGCAGTTTTCTTCATTGTAATATTAGTTTTTTATATTTATCATAGACATAATAAGCAATATGTAGTCAAAAGGCTCAATAGAAATATTAATATTTGAACAATTTACATCTTTTTATATACCATGGAATAGAGATTATTCTACTTGATTTCCGCATATTTTTTTTTTTCTATGGAGGAGCTAGAACTTTTAGTAGCAGAAAACGATAGGGCCTTGGCAAATTTGAAAAAAAGTGCAAAGAGTTTGTACACCCTTGAGACTCTTCAGACAAAATTGGAAGAATTGAAAGTCAGAAGAGAAAAAGTAAAAAGAGTACTAGAAAGTTGTAGTGAAACAGACTGTAAGGTTCTAGATTTGCAGTTAAGATTCAAGGCACAATCGTCCATTTTAGAAGGGGAAATTTTGCTGCAATTAAGCAAGCCGGGTTTTGCAGAGGACAACACCCAAGAAAATCATATGAGCGAAGGTTTGGAAACCAACCCACAAGTATCACAAGAAAGTCTCACCATGGCCGAATTCAATTTGGAAACAGCCATGAAAATAATCCCTGTTTTGGATGGAAAACATAAGGAGTTAGACCCTTTTCTCAAAATTTTGGAAATTCTCTATACGACTTTGTCTGCAGATGCTAAGGTTAGCTTGATTGATTTCGTCACTAATGTGAAGTTAAGTGCTACAGTTAGACTAACTTTAACCAACGTTTCTATAACTACATTTGAATCTCTTAAGTCAGAGTTGGTTTCGAAATTCAAGAATAACAAAACCGTCCCACAAATCCTCACAACATTGAGTAATACTACTCAGAAGAAATCTAGTGTCAGCGTTTTCAAGGATAAGATTTTAAGTTTAGTAGATGAACTTCAACAGTTGCAAATACAGGAACTAGGATATCAGGTAACTCACGTAGAGAAAAAGATTTTCGGGCGAATGAATGAAACCTACGCATTAACAGTCTCCAAGAATGGACTGAATGATCAATTGAAAAATGCTATATTCTCAGCAAGACCTAAAAGTTTTGCGGAAGCAGTGTCACTTGCTCAAGAACTGGAGAACCCAGAGACACAATCTACGAACAGTATAATGCGTGTTAGTGATTATACAAATAAGAAGGGTAGGAAATATAATAACAACAATAATAGGAACACTGGTGATAATAAAAATTACAGTAGAAACAATAGCGGAAATTACAATAGGAATAATAGCGGTAACAATGGTTATAATAATAGAAATAACTACAATAACAGTGGTTATAATAATAGGAATAACTATAATAACGATGCTAACAATAGGGATAACGGTTTCCGTAATAGTAGCAATAATCAGGGCAATAATGAATCTCGTAGGCGCAAAGGTAGGAGAAACAGCAACTATAACAATAACAATGATAGTACTTACAATGCAGGTAGGAGAAACGTACATGTTATAACCGACCAGGGAAACACCCAGAGTTCCGGAGAGGACACAGAAGCCCTCCCGGTATAAAAAGTGGAAATACTGAATGTAAGATATATAGAATAACCAATAATTGTACAAATTTTGTAAGAATCTATAATTATAACTCTGATAGGTACTTATTGTTTTTAATTGACATGGGAGCGGACGTGTCGATATGCAAAGAAAATGTTTGCAAGGATTTAGAATATTCTATAGAAAGTAAAGATAAGATTAGACTTACAGGAATAACTAAGGAAGTAACTACAGCATTGGGTACTTCTTGCTTAGAATTGTTAATTGGGAACAATAAGGTAACAGAATCGTTCCACATTGTAGACAGCAATTTCCCGATAAGCACGGATGGTATTATCGGCAGAGACTTAATGGTCCATTATTTATGCAGAATAGATTATGAAACATTCACGATAACATTTAACGTGAATGAGGAGGAAGTTGTATTACCTATGGACACACGAAGGCAGGAATTTTCACAAATGAACTTTTCAGCCAGATCCGAAATGGTTATTCCGGTCAATGTAAAAATTGATGAGGATAGTATAGTATTAAACACTGAAATTGAGAAAGGTGTATTTGTAGCAAATACAATCATACCTGTAAAAGGAACACGACACATTAGGATTTTAAATACTACGGACGAAGATGTTGTCATAAAACATTTCAATGTTGAAATCGAACCATTAAAGAATTATGACATCTTCAAGATGGAGAAACAAAGATACGACGCCAGTCGGTTTGAAAAACTGCTTAAGGTCATAAATAAGGGTAGTTTGGACAAACCTGCAATGCGTAGTTTAATTGACATAATAAAAGAATATCAAGATGTATTTCATTTAGATCGAGAAAAACTTGCGACAAACAATTTTTATAAACAGAGATTGCAAACCGTAGATAATAGCCCAGTCTATATTAAGAATTACAGATTACCTCAATCCCAAAACGAGGAAATCCTACAACCAGTTAGAGATCTAGAAACCAGTGATATCATCGAACCATCAACTAGCCCATTCAATTCACCTTTATTGGTTGTACCGAAAAAGAGTACAGATGGGAAAGCTAAATGGCGACTGGTGGTGGATTTCAGAAAACTTAATGACAAAATAGTCAACGACAAGTTCCCTTTAACGAGACTGGAAGACGTTCTAGACAAGCTTGGTAGAGCAAAATATTTCTCTACGCTGGACATGACTAGTTCTTTTCATCAAATCGAGCTTGAGAAAGAGTTGAGACCGTTAACAGCATTCTCCACCAATGATGGGCAGTATCAGTTCAAGAGATTACCATTTGGACTCAAGATTTCGTCCAACAGTTTTCAAAGGATGCTAACTATAGCTCTCAGTGGTCTCAGTCACGAGGCATTCCTATATGTTGACGACATTATAGTGTTCGGTTGTAGCATCAAACACCATAATGACAATCTTCGTAAGGTATTGCAAAGATTGTGTCGGCATAATTTGAAATTAAATCCTGAAAAATACCAGTTCTTAAGATCAGAGGTAGTATACTTGGGTCATTTAATAACTAGTGAAGGAATCAAAACTGATCCAGCTAAGAACAATACGATCAAGAACTACCTGGTTCCAAAAAAATGCAGACGAAGTACGCAGATTTGTGGCTTTCTGCAACTACTATAGGCGTTTTATTCCAAATTTTGCTGAAACGGCCAAATGTATGAATTCATTACTAAAGAAAAATGTTACTTTTATTTGGAGTGAGGAATGTCAAAAAGCACACGAGACTTTGAAAAGAAAACTGATAGAACCACCGATTCTCCGGTACCTGAATTTCGAGAAACCATTTATTTTAACTACGGATGCTTCTAACTACGCGTTGGGTGCAGTTTTATCTCATGGAGAAATTGGCCAAGACCTACCAATTTCTTATGCTAGCAAATCTCTGGCTAAGCACGACATCAACAAACCGACTTTCGAAAAGGAGCTTCTAGCCATTCATTGGGGAATAAACATTTTTAGACCCTATCTATATGGACGAAAATTCGTGGTCGTGACCGATCACAGACCACTAATATCTTTGTTTTCCCATAAGGATCCTTCATCAAAGCTAACAAGAATTCGTGTCGATCTGTCGGACTATGATTTCACAATTGTATATAAGAAAGGTAGTATGAACACTAATGCGGATGCGCTATCAAGGATCGAGTTGAACTCTGATACTTTGAAAGCGATGATACCTCCAGAAACTGATGAAAATGCGAAAGGGAAACTATCAGCGATTACGAGGGGTATGGCAAATAAAAAACAAGAACAAGTAGTCAACAACGAGGGCACCCAGACATCGATAGAACCTGATCAACTCTATTGTTGGGACTGCACGACTTTGTCTGACATTACTGGTGTTACAAAATTAAAATTTAACCTGCGCAGTGGAATTAAAAACAAAGAAGTTTATATTGTACGTACAAACGATATTATAGAAGTACATTGTAGCGATATAACTGATGTGAAATCCGTTTCAATCAAAGGAAAGCTAACAATGCATAATGGTACCAAATGTAACAAGAATGATGAGACAAATAGTGATAATCCAAATCCGAAACTCGTTTCAATTTTGGAGAAACTATTAAAATTCCGCGAATCAAGAAAACATCAATAAACTCTCACTATCTTGTGAAGACATTATTTTCAGGTCTATAGACAAAACAGTATTCAAAAGAGTATTTAATATGTTGCAACAAGAAATGCGTACGCAAAAGAAATTACGAATTATAGTATACAAACCGCCAACCAAAATAACGAATAAACTTGAATAAAAGAAGCTAATAGAAGCGTACCACAGCTCACCGCATGGAGGACACCTTGGCATTCGCAAAAAATTATTGAAACTAAAACAACGATACTGTTGGTAGAATATGAACAGTATGGTTAAAACCCATATCAGTAATTGTGCAGAATGTCTTACTAACAAACAAGTAAGACATACAAAAGAGAGGATGGTTGAAACAGATACACCATCCACAAGCTTTGAGACTGTGCAAATAGACACTAGGCCCATTAAGAATCTCGAATAATTACCGATACATCTTAACACTATAATGTGAATTAACCAAATTTGTCGTTGCCTTTCCAATAGAGAATAAGGAGTCAAAAACTATAGCTGTAGGTCTAGTAGAGGAGTTCATATTAAAATTTGGACACTTTAAAATACTTAAATCTGATTTAGGAACGGAGTTCACCAATAGACTTATGAAGGATATATGCGAATTATTAAAAATAAAACAAATTTTTTCCACCCCATTTCATCACCAAACATTGGGTTCGATTGAAAGAAATCATCGGGTTCTGAACGAATACATTTATTCTTTTGCTGATGATCAACAATGGGATAGATGGGTTCCGTACTACACCTTTGCGTACAACACTACACCACATGTAGACACTAATTATACACTTTATGAATTGGTTTTCGGTAAACTTCCTTTCCTTCCAAATGATTTAATTGCACGTAATGGAAAGATCTACAATTTGGAAGATTATACAAATGAACTTAAAGTCAGGTTAAAAATGTCTATTACAAAAGCTAGAAACATAATAGAAAATATGAAGGCAAAAAGAGTTAAAGAGTAAGGTCGCACAAACACTATACACTTAAATATTGGAGATCTAGTATTGGTCAAGAATGAAAACCGAAAAAAAAACACCAACCCCCTTACAAAGGCCCATACGACAATAAAGAAGCGTTCCGCGACGCAGTAAAGAAAGTTCTCGGCAAAAGCGCAACTATAGCCTCGCTCGAGCCGATGGCAATGATCGAAATAAGAGACATTGACTGCGTCACCTGGCTGAGGTAGAGGAGTTGCCTAGCGTGGGCAGGATCAAAGGTAGGCTGATATCAGAAAATAATAGGGGATAACGCATGGCCATCATTGACTCGACCGAAAAGGATGCCGAACTATTTCTGAATAAGGGCAAAGTGAGAATAGGGTGGATCACCTGCAGAATACGGCGAGGAGAAGCGCCTCTTCATTGTTTCAAGTGCCTTGGCTATGGTCACACCGCACAAGTATGCAAAGGACCCTGTTTACGCAAGTAACGCACTCAGCACCTACACATTGTTAATTAGTCGCTCTTTCGCACTCTTGAGGCAGACACATTTCGACTTTCATTTTTGTGTTACGTGGAATGAGAGTTCCTATAATTTTTCGGTCTCGTAACAATTCGGTTATAAGCGGTGTCTCAAAAGAAACGAAATTCTAGTTTTTTTTGGTCGCAATTCCGCACTAGAATCCATTGTATTTACAACCCTCTATTTACTGTGTGCAAGTGCAATATAAAATTAAAAGATAGTTTCAGTGTTAATCTTCTAGCTAAGCTAACTGAAAACTATGAACTTCAAACTTTAAAAATTCATATAAATAAGAACGATTCATATATCTGTCTCATATGGTGAATAAAGATCATTGCTTTACAACGAAACTAATTTCAAGTTTGTTTAATAGCGTCGTATACCCAAAAACAGTTAAAGCGCAATAAAACTCCCGTTCATGACGCTTCCGCATGCCCCCATACCAGTATCCATCGCGCTCTCGCGAACAATTTGGTAGCAGAGCGTAGTTGCTTCTAATTGCGTACGTAATGTGCATGTCGTTTTTCAAAACATTAACTTTGCGGTAAACGGAATTTAGTCAGGCTAATTGTAGATTCGGTTGTCACGAAGAGGGAGTTTTACCGGTGAAAATTGTCACGCATAAGAGGATAGTGATCAGACTCGAATAAGTTTTGTTTGAGATTATTCTGTGGCCTATATCTGGAGATTTGTTAGTCGATCGCAGCTGGTTATCAACTATTAGGACAATGCATCAAAAGTGCGCGATATTGACTCTCGGTAACTTTCTGCAGAAAGTGAATAACAAACGAGTATCATCTGAAACAAATGTGAGCGGCGTGCGAGGAGCCGATCAGGAAAACTGCATCGATTGCATAAACGTTTAAAAACATGTTATGTTGTGATTGTTAATTGACCATAGTATCAAAATTGTTTGCAAAAGAAGTGAAAATACGTTCCGAACAGATCGCGCTAGAGATATCGTGCATTGCTGGCGTTTGCAAATGTTATGGTGTGTGATTGGCGGATTTTCATTTTTTACGTTGTAATGACCGTGTGGGAAAGTGACGACGTGATCGCTGTACAAGGAGTATAAGAACGATCCGGATTAAGCACGGCAGACATATTGTATAATGGTGATACTCGTTCGATAATTGAAACTCGTGAGTTTGAAAAAATGGTGGGCAAGAATGAAATTAATGTGCAAGTCGCGTTAGTTTCCAAAATTATCGGGTTTCGTAATACCGTCCTCAAAACATCGACTGAGAAGCGGACAGTCGGTTGGTTCAAAACATAAATCGACGTACTGGAGGACATGTGGAAAAAATTCCTTGAAGCCGATTTAAACTTGAACAGTCTTAAAGAAGAGCACCCGGACCACGAGTATTTTGCCAACGAGATGTACGATCAAGCGTTCACGCAGTATATGGTGATAAAATCGACATTGCTAGACGCCACCATGCTTGGCAGGAATCAGTCATCAATGACTACGGACAGGATGTTTAAGGAATTCATGGTCGAGCCTCCGCCATACAAAAACCCCCTAACTCTGCTCGCCTGGCCGAAGTTTGAAGGCAAGAAAGAAGACTGGGAGATGTTCAAGGGTATGTTCGTCGCCCTGGTACCCGACATATCTACGATCCCTCCGATATTGAAATTACAATATCTTGCCAGCTCTTTGGAGGGAAAGCTTTACTTGACAGATACGACAATGATAAATATCGAATGTGATATCGTGCAATCGAATAAAAAAGCGATCGTTGACGGAACTCATCGGCTAGTTGACACTATGAGAGCATCAAAACAATCGATTGATACATTACAGAAACCATCGGAACAACTGGGAGAGCTTTGGCTTATACATCACATCTCACAAAAGCTGAACTTTAGGACGCTACTTGATTGGGAGGCTGAAGCTGAGGAATCGAAGGGATATCCGACTTATGTAATGTTCCTGAAGTTCTTAGAAAAGCAGGTACGAATCCTTGACGCAGCCCAGCATTCGGAGACGTCAAAGGCTAAGGCAATTTCAGCAAAAATTAAGGCTGTGTCCTCCCATCAAACGCAAATTTCATCAACTTATGTCTTATGTCAGGTGGGGGACGAATAGAGTTTTGCAGAAACCAGAAGCTTTGTCTAATCTGTTCGAAAAGGTTGCACTTTCTGAAGAATTTCAAGTCAAGGAGGAGATGCTTTACATGCAGGGAACATCGCCACACACAATTGCACAAGTAGACCATGGAGAAAACGAATTTAACTTCTAAGATCGACAGAAAAGGCCAATAACTGAAATAGAAGCCCTCGCGAATCATACGAAATATCCCGCATCGCCCAAGAAGGGCCTAGATTTGATTACCTTGACGGACTCCCACCACAGTCAACTCAAGATGCGTGCGTTAGTCGACCCAGACTCTGAGATATCTTTCGTCGGAGTGTTGTTGAACTTATCTCTAAAGATAAGCAAGGTGAAAATTTCGCTAACTGGAGTCCGAGCCTTGGTTACCTCCACCGCGCACAAGGAGGCCATTCTTATTGTGAAAGCAGAGAATACCAAGGAATTTTCAACAGCGGTCAAAGCATACGTTTTGAAAGTTTTGACTAGAGTTTTGCTACGGGAATACTCAACTTAGGGTCACATCAAAGGACTCACCCTAGCGCAACTGGATTTTTACAAACCAAATCGCATCGATTGCCTGCTGGGTGCCGACATCTACAGTGAAGTCAGGATACCAGGCTTAGTGAAAGGTCCGCCTGGGTCTCCTTTCGCCAGACCGTCTTCGGTTGGATACTGACCGGCTCTAATAGGCTATCCAACGCAGATGCAACAACCAATGTTTATCAGACCATCACCGAAGTCCCTCTCGAATCAATGCTAACTCGATTTTGGGAAATCCAAGAAGTTCCTCAGGAGAAACTCCTCACTTCTGAGGAGAGGGAATGTGAAGACTACACATCGCAATGAAGAAGGTCGTTATGCAGTACGACTTCTATTCAAACAGCAACCTTCATTTGTCGGATCCAGAGAGATAGCTGTCGCTTGCCTTCGCACCGAAGAGCGTCTCAGCAAGAACGCTACGTTCAACACCCATTATAAAGAATACATTTAGGACTACCTTGATCAGCACCACTTGGAAGCGGTGCCTGCGGTGCGACAAACTGAAACAGAGTTACTATGTCCCTCACCATGCCGTGCCTCGACACGAAAGTCCAACGGAATAAGACTCGTCTTCAATGCTTCGCTGGGGGACTGGAGCAAAAGGTCGCTAAATGATGTGCTCACTATAGGCCCGAAAAAACAGACGGACATTACGATCGTCATATTTCGCTGGCCCTTCTACAAATGGGTCTATACGACGGACATAAAACAGATGTTCCGGCAAATTCTCGTACATGAAGAGGATCGAAACTGGCAAAGGATTGTATGGAGAGAATATTTCACCCAGCAGAGGAAAGATGTCCGCATCACAACTATCGTGCAAGGTACGGCCTCAGCTCCATTTTTGGCAATACAAGTACTCAAGCAACTCACGGAGGACGGAAAAAACAGCCATTCCACGCTGTTTCTTTATTCAATCACCAAATTTACGTCGAACTGTACTTGGTGGGGCGGACGAGATACACATGGCCATTTAACAGCGAAATCAATTTATCAATCTACTTCAGTCTGCAGGCATGATACTGGGAAAATGGTCTTCAAATAGTGCCGAGATTTTAAAACAAATGGTGGCTACCATAGGTACGGAGGTACCGGTAAATTGTCATGTGTATCTGAATCAATTTGAATTTTTCAAGTTCATTCCACAAACTTGAATTCAAATGAAAAATACACTCTAATTAAAATCCATTAAAAGCAATTTGAATTCAAATCACAAGTAAACTCGAATTACAATTCTACTAGTTACAATTTTAATTCAAGTTCCTCACCTCAAACAATTTCTTCACATTACCTATGTAATGTGACTCCTTTATTCATCCCTTCATCCATAAATCATCGTCGCGCGCAGAGCCAAGTGCACATGTCGATGTTTGTTTTCATGCAATCTGATCTGCGACCTTTCGTATCGTAACGACGCGTGTATGGAAGCAAACATTGAAGCATTGTCCATATGGTTGATGGATAAATGAATGACCAACTGTAAATTGGGTCAAGTATTTTCTTTCATTTATATGAAGTATGAAAAACGATAATAAGAATTTAGAACCGTGACATTTTTCTTAGATTAAAATTTATGACTAATAACTTAGGTTTGAATTTTGTAAATCGATATGCATATTGGAATGTGAGAAAATTTTTGTAAATCGATATGCATATCGAACTGTAAGAAATTTTTATGAGTAACCATTTAAGTAGGTACTTGAAATTGATGAGTAATAAGATTATAGCATGTAGGAATTGTATAAATATAAAGAGTCGAAAGAAATAAAAAAACATTATTGATTGGGAAGTGAACTAAGTTGTTTCTCTCTGCGTAATTACACTGCCCAAATCATCGCAATGTATTGTTGCGCAATATTTTAATTTCTCCGTTTTAGTAACCATGGCGCAAGTGGATCTAAGTGATCCTCGCCATGCTTCACTGCGGCTAGACCGCTTGGGTAGGTAAAATAGGAATTTTCAAACACTTATAAAATCCCGATAACTAGTTGAAGCAATTTATAGGAAGGACAAAGAACTGCCCAATAGCGAATCATTACATGGCGATGCTGACTACACGGATTTGGTGCTTGAAATAGAAGTCTATTTAAATTTTGAAGAATTTAACGCAATTTTTGAGAGGTGCTTCAAGCGCGCTGAGGAATATATTCCTAAACCAGTTACCGGACTGTAACAGCCACCATTACCATACATTCCGACGAAAATTGGCACTCCAGATTTTCGAGGACCAAAGCCGCGCAAAATTGAGCCGCTTTTGAACAAGAAGAAACCAGAGCAAATCGACATCCTGCAAACGATTCCCAAGAAGCGACGACCAAGAGGTGGTCGTAGGACGAAACTCAAGCGGCAACGAGCTGAGTTACATAGAGTGATAAAACTAGCGGTCGGAGAGCAGAAAAATGTACTGCAACAAAAACTTTTAGAACTCAAACAAGCGAGGAAATACTGGTCACAATGGGGAACAGCTGTTCCGTCTGCAACAGTTTCGTGGAGCAATACCAACAATCGATAGCAACAGGTGCAGTTTCCTTCATTGTAATATTAGTTTTTTATATTTATCATAGACATAATAAGCAATATGTAGTCAAAACGCTCAATAGAAATATTAATATTTGAACAATTTACATCTTTTTATATACCATGGAATAGAGATTATTCTACTTGATTTCCGCATATTTTTTTTTCTATGGAGGAGCTAGAACTTTTAGTAGCAGAAAACACTAGGGCCTTGGCAAATTTGAAAAAAGTGCAAAGAGTTTGTACACCCTTGAGACTCTTCAGACAAAATTGGAAGAATTGAAAGTCAGAAGAGAAAAAGTAAAAAGAGTACTTGAAAGTTGTAGTGAAACAGACTGTAAGGTTCTAGATTTGCAGTTAAGATTCAAGGCACAATCGTCCATTTTAGAAGGGGAAATTTTGCTGCAATTAAGCAAGCCGGGTTTTGCAGAGGACAACACCCAAGAAAATCATATGAGCGAAGGTTTGGAAACCAACCCACAAGTATCACAAGAAAGTCTCACCATGGCCGAATTCAATTTGGAAACAGCCATGAAAATAATCCCTGTTTTGGATGGAAAACATAAGGAGTTAGACCCTTTTCTCAAAATTTTGGAAATTCTCTATACGACTTTGTCTGCAGATGCTAAGGTTAGCTTGATTGATTTCGTCACTAATGTGAAGTTAAGTGCTACAGTTAGACTAACTTTAACCAACGTTTCTATAACTACATTTGAATCTCTTAAGTCAGAGTTGGTTTCGAAATTCAAGAATAACAAAACCGTCCCACAAATCCTCACAACATTGAGTAATACTACTCAGAAGAAATCTAGTGTCAGCGTTTTCAAGGATAAGATTTTAAGTTTAGTAGATGAACTTCAACAGTTGCAAATACAGGAACTAGGATATCAGGTAACTCACGTAGAGAAAAAGATTTTCGGGCGAATGAATGAAACCTACGCATTAACAGTCTCCAAGAATGGACTGAATGATCAATTGAAAAATGCTATATTCTCAGCAAGACCTAAAAGTTTTGCGGAAGCAGTGTCACTTGCTCAAGAACTGGAGAGCCCAGAGACACAATCTACGAACAGTATAATGCGTGTTAGTGATTATACAAATAAGAAGGGTAGGAAATATAATAACAACAATAATAGGAACACTGGTGATAATAAAAATTACAGTAGAAACAATAGCGGAAATTACAATAGGAATAATAGCGGTAACAATGGTTATAATAATAGAAATAACTACAATAACAGTGGTTATAATAATAGGAATAACTATAATAACGATGCTAACAATAGGGATAACGGTTTCCGTAATAGTAGCAATAATCAGGGCAATAATGAATCTCGTAGGCGCAAAGGTAGGAGAAACAGCAACTATAACAATAACAATGATAGTACTTACAATGCAGGTAGGAGAAACGTACATGTTATAACCGACCAGGGAAACACCCAGAGTTCCGGAGAGGACACAGAAGCCCTCCCGGTATAAAAAGTGGAAATACTGAATGTAAGATATATAGAATAACCAATAATTGTACAAATTTTGTAAGAATCTATAATTATAACTCTGATAGGTACTTATTGTTTTTAATTGACATGGGAGCGGACGTGTCGATATGCAAAGAAAATGTTTGCAAGGATTTAGAATATTCTATAGAAAGTAAAGATAAGATTAGACTTACAGGAATAACTAAGGAAGTAACTACAGCATTGGGTACTTCTTGCTTAGAATTGTTAATTGGGAACAATAAGGTAACAGAATCGTTCCACATTGTAGACAGCAATTTCCCGATAAGCACGGATGGTATTATCGGCAGAGACTTAATGGTCCATTATTTATGCAGAATAGATTATGAAACATTCACGATAACATTTAACGTGAATGAGGAGGAAGTTGTATTACCTATGGACACACGAAGGCAGGAATTTTCACAAATGAACATTTCAGCCAGATCCGAAATGGTTATTCCGGTCAATGTAAAAATTGATGAGGATAGTATAGTATTAAACACTGAAATTGAGAAAGGTGTATTTGTAGCAAATACAATCATACCTGTAAAAGGAACACGACACATTAGGATTTTAAATACTACGGACGAAGATGTTGTCATAAAACATTTCAATGTTGAAATCGAACCATTAAAGAATTATGACATTTTCAAGATGGAGAAACAAAGATACGACGCCAGTCGGTTTGAAAAACTGCTTAAGGTCATAAATAAGGGTAGTTTGGACAAACCTGCAATGCGTAGTTTAATTGACATAATAAAAGAATATCAAGATGTATTTCATTTAGATCGAGAAAAACTTGCGACAAACAATTTTTATAAACAGAGATTGCAAACCGTAGATAATAGCCCAGTCTATATTAAGAATTACAGATTACCTCAATCCCAAAACGAGGAAATCCTACAACCAGTTAGAGATCTAGAAACCAGTGATATCATCGAACCATCAACTAGCCCATACAATTCACCTTTATTGGTTGTACCGAAAAAGAGTACAGATGGGAAAGCTAAATGGCGACTGGTGGTGGATTTCAGAAAACTTAATGACAAAATAGTCAACGACAAGTTCCCTTTAACGAGACTGGAAGACGTTCTAGACAAGCTTGGTAGAGCAAAATATTTCTCTACGCTGGACATGACTAGTTCTTTTCATCAAATCGAGCTTGAGAAAGAGTTGAGACCGTTAACAGCATTCTCCACCAATGATGGGCAGTATCAGTTCAAGAGATTACCATTTGGACTCAAGATTTCGTCCAACAGTTTTCAAAGGATGCTAACTATAGCTCTCAGTGGTCTCAGTCACGAGGCATTCCTATATGTTGACGACATTATAGTGTTCGGTTGTAGCATCAAACACCATAATGACAATCTTCGTAAGGTATTGCAAAGATTGTGTCGGCATAATTTGAAATTAAATCCTGAAAAATACCAGTTCTTAAGATCAGAGGTAGTATACTTGGGTCATTTAATAACTAGTGAAGGAATCAAAACTGATCCAGCTAAGAACAATACGATCAAGAACTACCTGGTTCCAAAAAAATGCAGACGAAGTACGCAGATTTGTGGCTTTCTGCAACTACTATAGGCGTTTTATTCCAAATTTTGCTGAAACGGCCAAATGTATGAATTCATTACTAAAGAAAAATGTTACTTTTATTTGGAGTGAGGAATGTCAAAAAGCACACGAGACTTTGAAAAGAAAACTGATAGAACCACCGATTCTCCGGTACCTGAATTTCGAGAAACCATTTATTTTAACTACGGATGCTTCTAACTACGCGTTGGGTGCAGTTTTATCTCATGGAGAAATTGGCCAAGACCTACCAATTTCTTATGCTAGCAAATCTCTGGCTAAGCACGACATCAACAAACCGACTTTCGAAAAGGAGCTTCTAGCCATTCATTGGGGAATAAACATTTTTAGACCCTATCTATATGGACGAAAATTCGTGGTCGTGACCGATCACAGACCACTAATATCTTTGTTTTCCCATAAGGATCCTTCATCAAAGCTAACAAGAATTCGTGTCGATCTGTCGGACTATGATTTCACAATTGTATATAAGAAAGGTAGTATGAACACTAATGCGGATGCGCTATCAAGGATCGAGTTGAACTCTGATACTTTGAAAGCGATGATACCTCCAGAAACTGATGAAAATGCGAAAGGGAAACTATCAGCGATTACGAGGGGTATGGCAAATAAAAAACAAGAACAAGTAGTCAACAACGAGGGCACCCAGACATCGATAGAACCTGATCAACTCTATTGTTGGGACTGCACGACTTTGTCTGACATTACTGGTGTTACAAAATTAAAATTTAACCTGCGCAGTGGAATTAAAAACAAAGAAGTTTATATTGTACGTACAAACGATATTATAGAAGTACATTGTAGCGATATAACTGATGTGAAATCCGTTTCAATCAAAGGAAAGCTAACAATGCATAATGGTACCAAATGTAACAAGAATGATGAGACAAATAGTGATAATCCAAATCCGAAACTCGTTTCAATTTTGGAGAAACTATTAAAATTCCGCGAATCAAGAAAACATCAATAAACTCTCACTATCTTGTGAAGACATTATTTTCAGGTCTATAGACAAAACAGTATTCAAAAGAGTATTTAATATGTTGCAACAAGAAATGCGTACGCAAAAGAAATTACGAATTATAGTATACAAACCGCCAACCAAAATAACGAATAAACTTGAATAAAAGAAGCTAATAGAAGCGTACCACAGCTCACCGCATGGAGGACACCTTGGCATTCGCAAAAAATTATTGAAACTAAAACAACGATACTGTTGGTAGAATATGAACAGTATGGTTAAAACCCATATCAGTAATTGTGCAGAATGTCTTACTAACAAACAAGTAAGACATACAAAAGAGAGGATGGTTGAAACAGATACACCATCCACAAGCTTTGAGACTGTGCAAATAGACACTAGGCCCATTAAGAATCTCGAATAATTACCGATACATCTTAACACTATAATGTGAATTAACCAAATTTGTCGTTGCCTTTCCAATAGAGAATAAGGAGTCAAAAACTATAGCTGTAGGTCTAGTAGAGGAGTTCATATTAAAATTTGGACACTTTAAAATACTTAAATCTGATTTAGGAACGGAGTTCACCAATAGACTTATGAAGGATATATGCGAATTATTAAAAATAAAACAAATTTTTTCCACCCCATTTCATCACCAAACATTGGGTTCGATTGAAAGAAATCATCGGGTTCTGAACGAATACATTTATTCTTTTGCTGATGATCAACAATGGGATAGATGGGTTCCGTACTACACCTTTGCGTACAACACTACACCACATGTAGACACTAATTATACACTTTATGAATTGGTTTTCGGTAAACTTCCTTTCCTTCCAAATGATTTAATTGCACGTAATGGAAAGATCTACAATTTGGAAGATTATACAAATGAACTTAAAGTCAGGTTAAAAATGTCTATTACAAAAGCTAGAAACATAATAGAAAATATGAAGGCAAAAAGAGTTAAAGAGCAAGGTCGCACAAACACTATACACTTAAATATTGGAGATCTAGTATTGGTCAAGAATGAAAACCGAAAAAAAAACACCAACCCCCTTACAAAGGCCCATACGACAATAAAGAAGCGTTCCGCGACGCAGTAAAGAAAGTTCTCGGCAAAAGCGCAACTATAGCCTCGCTCGAGCCGATGGCAATGATCGAAATAAGAGACATTGACTGCGTCACCTGGCTGAGGTAGAGGAGGCCATCAAAATGGAGTTGCCTAGCGTGGGCAGGATCAAAGGTAGGCTGATATCAGAAAATAATAGGGGATAACGCATGGCCATCATTGACTCGACCGAAAAGGATGCCGAACTATTTCTGAATAAGGGCAAAGTGAGAATAGGGTGGATCACCTGCAGAATACGGCGAAGAGAAGCGCCTCTTCAATGTTTCAAGTGCCTTGGCTATGGTCACACCGCACAAGTATGCAAAGGACCCTGTTTACGCAAGTAACGCACTCAGCACCTACACATAGTTAATTAGTCGCTCTTTCGCACTCTTGAGGCAGACACATTTCGACTTTCATTTTTGTGGCACGTGGAATGAGAGTTCCTATAATTTTTCGGTCTCGTAACAATTCGGTTATAAGCGGTGTCTCAAAAGAAACGAAATTCTAGTTTTTTTTGGTCGCAATTCCGCACTGGAATCCATTGTATTTACAACCCTCTATTTACTGTGTGCAAGTGCAATATAAAATTAAAAGATAGTTTCAGTGTTAATCTTCTAGCTAAGCTAACTGAAAACTATGAACTTCAAACTTTAAAAATTCATATAAATAAGAACGATTCATATATCTGTCTCATATGGTGAATAAAGATCATTGCTTTACAACGAAACTAATTTCAAGTTTGTTTAATAGCGTCGTATACCCAAAAACAGTTAAAGCGCAATAAAACTCCCGTTCATGACGCTTCCGCATGCCCCCATACCAGTATCCATCGCGCTCTCGCGAACAATTTGGTAGCAGAGCGTAGTTGCTTCTAATTGCGTACGTAATGTGCATGTCGTTTTTCAAAACATTAACTTTGCGGTAAACGGAATTTAGTCAGGCTAATTGTAGTTTCGGTTGTCACGAAGAGGGAGTTTTACCGGTGAAAATTGTCACGCATAAGAGGATAGTGATCAGACTCGAATAAGTTTTGTTTGAGATTATTCTGTGACCTATATCTGGAGATTTGTTAGTCGATCGCAGCCGGTTATCAACTATTAGGACAATGCATCAAAAGTGCGCGATATTGACTCTCGGTAACTTTCTGCAGAAAGTGAATAACAAACGAGTATCATCTGAAACAAATGTGAGCGGCGTGCGAGGAGCCGATCAGGAAAACTGCATCGATTGCATAAACGTTTAAAAACATGTTATGTTGTGATTGTTAATTGACCATAGCATCAAAATTATTTGCAAAAGAAGTGAAAATACGTTCCGAACAGATCGCGCCAGAGATATCGTGCATTGCTGGCGTTTGCAAATGTTATGGTGTGTGATTGGCGGATTTTCATTTTTTACGTTGTAATGACCGTGTGGGAAAGTGACGACGTGATCGCTGTACAAGGAGTATAAGAACGATCCGGATTAAGCACGGCAGACATATTGTATAATGGTGATACTCGTTCGATAATTGAAACTCGTGAGTTTGAAAAAATGGTGGGCAAGAATGAAATTAATGTGCAAGTCGCGTTAGCTTCCAAAATTATTGGGTTTCGTAATACCGTCCTCAAAACATCGACTGAGAAGCGGACAGTCGGTTGGTTCAAAACATAAATCGACGTACTGGAGGACATGTGGAAAAAATTCCTTGAAGTCGATTTAAACTTGAACAGTCTTAAAGAAGAGCACCCGGACCACGAGTATTTTGCCAACGAGATGTACGATCAAGCGTTCACGCAGTATATGGTGATAAAATCGACATTTCTAGACGCCACCATGCTTGGCAGGAATCAGTCATCAATGACTACGGACAGGATGTTTAAGGAATTCATGGTCGAGCCTCCGCCATACAAAAACCCCCTAACTCTGCTCGCCTTGCCGAAGTTTGAAGGCAAGAAAGAAGACTGGGAGATGTTCAAGGGTATGTTCGTCGCCCTGGTACCCGACATATCTACGATCCCTCCGATATTGAAATTACAATATCTTGCCAGCTCTTTGGAGGGAAAGCTTTACTTGACAGATACGACAATGATAAATATCGAATGTGATATCGTGCAATCGAATAAAAAAGCGATCGTTGACGGAACTCATCGGCTAGTTGACACTATGAGAGCATCAAAACAATCGATTGATACATTACAGAAACCATCGGAACAACTGGGAGAGCTTTGGCTTATACATCACATCTCACAAAAGCTGAACTTTAGGACGCTACTTGATTGGGAGGCTGAAGCTGAGGAATCGAAGGGATATCCGACTTATGTAATGTTCCTGAAGTTCTTAGAAAAGCAGGTACGAATCCTTGACGCAGCCCAGCTGTAGTGAATATATGATTTTCATATGTCCGTAAAGGACCGCAGCGATGTTCTGCTGCCTCGGCAGAGGAAGATGTTGATTCCTGCCGAGAATGCCCTCGTCCGGAGACGCGTGAATGCGCTGGCAGGCTAGCATTGCGGTGTCGTGGGGCGGGTTCGTTTCCCCGGCACGAGGACTCACTACAAAACATTTCGCATTCACGAATTGCTTGCAGAGTTCGAGAGGACGACCGAAGTCGCAAATCAGTAAATAACCTCCACGAAGGAATTACGACTTGTTGCGAGAACAAGTGCAAACTGACAAGAAAGACTAATTTGGGGTTGACCTCGTCTTTACCCAAATACATTCAGGGCCCACAAATGAAAGAGGGGCAACCGGGTGGTGGTGGAGCCCCTTCATGCCCACCCAACCGGAATAAATCCAATGTTAAATCGTTGAAGTGGCCAGGTATTCCTCTTCTGAGTGGAAAACTCATACAACTTGAATTGTATGAACTTTCCCATCAGAAGGGGAGTACCCCGGTGACCAATTTATGTCATAGAATTATACAATGGCGTTGCATAACTTTATGCCATAAAAAGGCACTTGGCTTGGGCCACTCAACCCATTAAGTCTCCTGAAACAGAAAAATTTTTAAGTACCCGGTGGCTGGCTCATATTTTGGGGTGGAAGCCTGCCACCGTACCGGGTCCTATACCCGATTGGAAAAGACCGGAAGGGAAAGACCGATTTTTACCGTTTAATTCATCATTTTATTTAATTTCATTGATTTCTCGTAAATACAAAGCAAAGAAATCAAAATAGTTCAACAAAAATTATTCAGTGTATATATTAAAACATTTTTTAATATTGATATAATTAGTATTTGCAGTATATATTAAAGATTACTCAACTTAATTGAATAAATTGAATAAAAAGAAACAATTGGTATATATAAAAAAAAATGAAACAATTGGTATATATAAAAAATGAAACAATAGGTATATATGTAAAAATGAAACAATAGGGGAACTTACCCAACCTTTTCCGACGACGAGCGCTCGTTGACGAGGTGAGTAAGTCCTGTAAAGTTATAATACTGCATAGCAAATTAGTTAAAAGCACTCGCGATATTTCTGGAATATTTTCGTTGTCAACTTTTCTTCTTCTTTTTTTTTCTTTTGGTAAATGCTAAAACGCACACGTGATAACGAGATTCATGCAAATTAAAACGTTTTTCTTTAGAATTTCCTTTTCGGCTTCTTGGTTGAATTCGTGAAAAATTCAGCACGAAACACATTAAAACTTTCTGGCGCGCATGGATCAGTACAAGTGACGCGCGATAAAAAAAAAATGTTTAAATCCGGGCTTTGAGTTTCTTCGCTAGAATATTTTCCCCCTCTCTTGCAGCACAGTCCCGACAAATTTACTTCCACGAGCAGGCAAAACTGAAACTGTTTTCGTTTTGGCTTCCCCGTTATCTTGACGAATAACTTCCCTTTGTTGTCTGCTGACGACCGAAAATTTGTAACAGTTGAGATCAAACAAACTAAAATTTCACGTCCCGCAATCTTGCACTGAGCACTATTTGTCGGGTGGAAATAAATAACTAAAACGGATAGAAATAACTAATCCTCGTTAGTTTTTCCGGTAATAAAATTATTCCCAGAGTTTCGTCCGCGATGACGTGTTTCCACAAGACAGTCCGTGATATTCACGAGAAATGATCCACGCGAATTTCCTGCTTTTCCGGCGCACACAACACTATCTTGCACTTGAGCAGTTTTCCGCGCGAGCAGGAAAACCCAAGCCCGACTAGCAATCTCCAATTTTACTTTCGTACGTCACTTGCGCACAACGAGCGCCAAGTTTTTCTTTTTCCGCTGCGGAACAACAACGTTCGTTTTTGTTGTACGGAAGATGCAAACACGCTTTTCTTTGTCGCGCACACGCTTCAGCAGCAACGCACCACCAACTTTTCCGCGATCGCCAACACCTCGCAGAAGCAGCACGAAGAACCGCAAAGAAAACTCTCCATTTTCAAAGCATAAATCAATTGCGGATTTTTCTTTTTCACTTGACACTCATTTATTCACATTCAAATCAATTTTCCCGTTCCAAAAACATTTACGGTCTTTTCGTCATTCAACCAACGCAAACCCCACAACAATTTTATCTTCTTCCACTTATTGCATTCAAATGCCAAATTCCCGAGCACTTTTTCTTGGAAACCGTAATGAACACCACCGCTCTTGTCCTATTTTCACCCACGATAACTTTCCGATTTTCTAACATATGCATTCGAATAGGCAATCATTAACGCGTATTTGGTAATTTCGATATTAACACCCTACGACATGATAAGTTTCTTTCCGCATCCGACGTGACCGCCGTGAAAATCCATAACCGAATCCTCCAATCCCCGTAATTCCACTTCACTTTGCGAAATGCAATTTCTATAGCGGGATCGCTACTCAAACCGCTTTAAAGGGATTATTACAAAACAACACCAAGATGTAACTCCGGAGCATGCGATGGAGCGATGACACGCCGGAGTAAGCGTAACTGAGATGACGTTATGTCTATGTGCATATTTCGTTTTTCGTCACACAATACTGCTAATACAAATGCAAGATCCCGAACGATATTGGCGATGGCTTGGATGAAAAACTCAAGCATGCAACGCAAAATAAAATCAATCAGAACAAATCACTTCACCGTCCAACGTAATTCGGAACTCGTATTCAATCGAAAACGAGCGAAACACTCCCCATCTCCATCCAATTCCTCGTTTGTGAGACGAAGCATAAGACTCGACTTGCCGGCGCCACTCTCCCCGATAATTCCAATGTTGTTATCTAGTTATCACCCATTTTCATGATTTACGACGCAATAGCATGCAAATTTCGCAAGCACAATTTAATATTCTCCACACTCAAGCAACTACGACACTTTATGGGCAAGTAGAACAATACGAACCCATTCAGAAAGGGGGAAATCACACAATTGAAGGTTTTTTTTTTTTTTTGTTGCTATCAAATGTACTTTTTCCTTATCAGTTGTAGTTTATGACGGCGGTATTTGCAATTTCCCTTTTCACTGTCTTTTGTAGGTTCAATTAAGTTATCAATTGAAGGCAATTTGTCGTTTATGATAATTAGGCGTAATTAGGTGGGAAAATCGGAAGAATTAGACAAATTTTAAGGGGTTTAAATGATACAATGATTTTAGCGTTCATATAATTAACAGGTTAAATGATACAATGATTTTAGCATTCATAATTAAAAGGGGTTAACCGTTTCGTTCTAAGCATTTGCATACCGCGTTACACCGCAATTCGTTAAATTATCTTCAAAAGATATTGTAATAAGATACTACACATTAGAAATTTTTTAAACATTTTTAGAATTTTGTTTCCCGGGTGTTAAGTACAAAGGAAATTTTTCCACTTATTATTCCTGCAAAAAAAAACGAGTGTTGCGATGGGGAAGGTGACTGAATCGACTGAATCCTTATTAAATTGCGTTCGTGCTGTGTGCCTGTGTCAGCGCTGCTTTTAGAGCCATAGTTCTTAGATTACTACAGGGCAGCTAATTTTCTCGTGATCCCAAGGCAATGCGGATTACGAAAAAGGAGCTGAAGGATCTTTCTGTGTCTCACGGGTTGCCTTCGGCGTCGGGACTAGAGATGACGAACAATAAAAGAACACAATTAACAGACGGACGGACTGACTTATGTCTATGTTTGCCTGGAAGTATACAATCTTTGCGCGTTTTTGAAAATATATGCGGACGGACAAACAGACGTGCCCAATTATCTATCGGCGCAGGTCTTTCGCGTGGTATATCCCCACTTCTTTTCCCGATGGATCCGTTATCAAGTAACGGTTAGGTCCCATTACCTTCTTTATGCGGCTTTTCAGGAATCGCCTATCCAGCTTGGCGTTGTAATGCCCCGCGGCGTCACTTTGGCGGAAATTTCGCCGGAAAACTTCATCTCCTTCTTTGAAATTAGCAGATCGTGACCGGAGATTGTACTGCGCTTCATTTGCACTACCTGCGGCCTTAATCTTCCGTCCGATCTGTTGGCGGAGGTCTCCTAAACGTTCGTGGGGCTCCAGCGCAACGACCGGGTCTCCCAAACACTTTAATTGCCGTAACAGTCGGTATGATTTACCGTGGCAAATCATGTGCTGTCCAATGGCGGCAAAGTAAGGGGCGACACCGGTGACGGAATGATACGAGGATCGCAGGGCGCATGTGATGGCAGACAATCGCCGATCCCAATCCTTTTGAGATGGGTGGACGTAGGAACGGATCGCGGCCAATAGGGTGCGGTTCAACCGTTCTGACGCGTTGGACTGAGGAGAGTATATGGGCGTCAGTTGGTGTTCAATGCCATACTGCTCAAGTAGGCTCTTAAACTGCCGAGACCGGAACTGTACTCCATTATCTGAGTACACACTCTCTGGAACTCCGAACACATGGAATACCCGGTTCTCTAAGAATTTCACGATCGATGGAGTTGTGAATTTACGGATAGGTTCCACCATTGGGAATTTTGAGAGCTGATCTAGAACGACTATAGCTCCGATGTGTCCCATGGAAGACCGAGGATATGGACCGAGTAGATCGATGTATAGACGCTGGAACACGCGTTCTGGGACGTTGAGTTGACCCATAGGAGGTCGAAGAGGCTGGTTGGGCGCTTTGGTGCCTTTACAGGTCTCACAGGCGCTCACGTAGTCTTTGACCTGGGATGCCATTTTAGGCCAAAAGAAGTATTTTTTTAGTCGCCGTAGTGTTCGACCGTAACCTCCGTGGGCACTTAACGGATGATCATGTGCGCGGAGGATCAGCTGTTGTGTCATTTCCTCCGGTACCCAGAGTTTCCAAGACTCTTCTTCCTGCCATGGATCACCAGTGGCGTATTCGTTTCGTCTATACACATAGCCGTCTATTACCTTCAAGTCAGGCAGCTGTGTCTGTTGGGTCGCTATGGTTTGCCTCAACTCTTTGTAGCTATCTGATTCGAAATGTGGGCTGTCCAAATCTATTTCGATGGGGTCCTCGTCATTTATTGTTATTTCGGCTCCCTCTGGGGAAAACATCCGTGAGAGAGTGTCGGGTACGATGTTCTGGGTTCCTTTCCGATGTTTGATGGAGAACTTGAACCCTTGCAGTTTAAGAGCCCATCTGGCTAGGCGTCCACTTAAATCTGCCTGGTTCATCAACCATTGTAGTGACGCGTGGTCCGTGATGATCTCGAATTGGTGGCCCTCGATATAAGCTCGGAATTTCTTCACAGCCATTACCGCTGCCAAACATTCTTGCTCGGAAACAGTATAGTTCCTTTGGGCCGAATTCAGCTTATTGGACATGAAGGCGATGGGAGCTTCCTCTCCTTCATCGGTCAATTGCACCAGCACGGCTCCTACTCCATGTTGACTTGCGTCACAATGAATGGAGAAGGGCTTCGTGAAGTCGGGGCTGTGCAAGACAGGAGCTGATGTGAGGGCTTGTTTAAGCTCTTCAAATGCCTTTCGGCTGAGTTCGGTCCAAACGAACTTCCCTTTCCGCAACATGTCTGACAGGGGCGCTGAAACTGTTGCATAATTCCGAACAAACCTTCGGTACCAACCGCACACACCAAGGAAACGTCGTAGCTGCTTCACAGTTTTTGGTAAGGGGAACTCATCAATCGCACGAGTTTTGTCTGGATCCGTTTTGATAGTGCCATGTCCTATGACATGGCCTAAGTATCGGACTTCTTTCATGACAAACTTACTTTTCTGTACGTTGATGGTGAGTCCCGCCTTACTGATGTGCAGGGCTACTTCTTGTAGAAGTAGGAGGTGTTGATCGAACGTTTCCGTGATGAGTAAAAGATCATCGAGGTACACGAACACTTGGTGTTTTAGGTGAGGTGGGATGACCTTGTCCATCAACCGAGTCATCGTTTGCGGCGCGTTACACAGGCCAAAGGGCATTGTGACGAACTGATATAATGGTCGTCCAGGCACTGTGAAGGCGGTCTTGTCCCTCGAGCCCTCATCGAGTGGAATTTGCCAGAAGGCGTCTTTTAGGTCGAGACTGGTGATATAATTGGCTTTCGGCAGTCTCCCTAGTATTCCATCGATGAGTGGAAGAGGGTACGCGTCCTTGATGGTAACCGCATTTACCTTACGGGCATCAAGACAGAGGCGGACTTTACCTGGCTTTACAACCAAGGTTACCGGTGAGGACCAGGCACTTTGGGACTCTTCTATGACCCCCAACTCGAGCATCCTATCTAATTCCGCATACACCAATTTCTCCATGGCTGGCGAGATGGCGTAGTGTCTCTGTTTAATCGGTTTACTATCGCCAACGTCGATGGCGTGTGAGACTAGGGTGGTGCGGCCAAGGCCTTGGGTAGCGTAAGATGGGAAAGCAGCAATGGATGCTTCCAGGCGTTGCCGTTGGTTAGACGTCAGGTCATGCCTATCGGGAGTAGAAGTGATTTCGTTGACATTTCTGGTTTTTAAAGACAAATCGGTGAATAAATCGGAGGCCAGTCCAAAGCGAAGGACGAAATCGACACCAAGGTATACGTTCTGAGTCAAAGACGGGATAATGTAGAAGGTAATATCCTTCGTCTGACCCCTGAACGTCACGGGTGTTGTTAGTTTACCTCGTATAGGGTGTTTGGTGCCATCAGCTGTACTGATTTCAGTGCGCCAGGATTTAATCAAGTTCGGGTATTCTTGGAGCACTTTCGAGCCAAAGCTCGAGGCAAGACAACTGATACTGGCACCCGTGTCGATCAAAGCAAACACGGTCTCGCCCAACACTTTAATTGGATGATAAGGTCTGATCTCATTCTCAGCAACCTCCGAGATGTTACAAGAGTTTACGGTTTGACGGCAGGTGCGCACTCTCTTGCGGAAATTCCGCCAACGAAGGGTTGACCATTTTGTCGTGCACGAACGGGAAGTGACGACTTCGGAAGCAAATATTCGCTCTCGAGCCACCCGATATTCCTGCAGTCTAACATGATAAGGTTTTAGAGTGCGTACTTGAGGCTGCCGCGGTTCTTCTGGCAGTGACTGCGATGGTCGTTTTAATATTGTCGTTGGTGAGGTCTCCGGAAGAGAGTGAACATCCGCAGTCGTAATGGTTATGGCTGGTGGGTTAACGTCAGGTTGGTTGGGGTGAGCCGCTGACTGAGGAGCTACTGCTGGGGTTTCGAGTACCGCTGAGGTGGTCGGGTACTCTTTTGGCCGTTTTTTCGTGCGGCACATTCAGAACAGTCCGGGAAGTAAGTGTCCGGCTTGCCGCAACCGTAGCAGAAAACCTTACGTTCTGCGCGGCATGAAATGAACCGGTGTCCGGTTTGGTGACAATTCCAGCAGGTCGTAAGACTTCCCACCGCCGCTACAGCAAGCTGGTCTGGGTCCAAATCATCCTCCAGATCTAGGGTGGTATAATCTGGGGCCAATTCCGCGATTCCTCGTCGAGGACCCGTCCTGGTTAGTAAGTATGGCCGGTCCCGTAGGTCTTCCTCAAACCCTTCTATACGACGCACATTTCTCAGCAGGGCCTCCATACTCTGTGGATCGGAGTTCACGATATGCCGACGAATCTCCGGTCTTAGATTGCGCTTTAGCAGGCGAAGAATTTGGGTAGAAGACAATGGCTCTGACAGCTGGTCATTCAACCGAAGGATATCGGCTCGATATTTATGGAAGGACTCGTCCGGACGCTGCCATCTAGCATTCATCTTATCCAGGACTAATTCGTCCATGTCGACCGTAGGGTATTCCATGCGGAGTACCTCCTTCAGCCGTGACCAGCGTATGGATGGTGGAGCTGAATGTATCCTCCAATATGTCTCCAGGGCGGCTCCCCTAAGCAGCATTGGCAGGTATCCTGCGAGCGCTGTGCGGTCTCCTGCTAGCATCTGCTCAATCAGTGACTCCACCCGACTTATGAAAACCTCCACCGTTATCGTATTGGGTTCCCCACTGAAATGTAGATTCCATCCCTGGATGATGCTGGGGATCTGTGTCGGCTTCAGCCGATACATGTCGTGTGGATGGAAGCGTTGGTCCGGCGGAATCACGGGAGCCTGATTTGGTGGCGGTGCTTGGCTCAATCGGGGCCGGTAGACTGGAGCCAACGGATTCATGGCTGTACCTGGCCGGATCCGTTCGGGATCACGCCGCGAGTCTACTGGGAAGTCCCACGGATTTGGGTCCGAATCCCACATAGGAGGAGTTCTCGGCCGGGATGGTGCGGGGTTCTCTCTCTGGCTCTCTAGAGAGGCGAGCCGGGTGGACATGTCCTGTACGAGCGCCATTAGATCTCGTAGAACTGTGGCTTCCACAGCCACCGGTGGACTCGCTTCTTCTGCAGGCGGAACTGCTTCAGCCCTGTAGTCATCGTCTCGTGCACTCCTTGTAGTGGATGGAAGGGGTCCGCTTTTGGGGACAGCTCCACTTGTACTGGAGGACTGAGGTCGTTCTGTTGCTGGCTGTGCGATTTCCAAAGGCTGTCGACAGAGCGGGCACGTGGATGAAGTTTGCCGCAGTTGTGCCAAACACAGCTGATGTAGCCTGTGTCCGCACTGCAACCTCTGGCTTGTAGTTTCGTCCATGTCCTCGTGACAGATGGAACACAATAGAGCTGGTCCGGCATCCGACCGCAACTTTCTCCTTTCGGGAGTTCTTTTGGTGGGCATGCTAAAAGAAATTTAAATTGCTAACTAAAAACCTAAATAAATATATATATATAAATAATGAAAATGTGAAAAAAATGATGCAAAATTTATAATTTGCAAGTGGCCGTCAGTGGCGAACTATAGTCGAACCTCACAAATAAAAACCAAAGTGTATGAAGAGTTTTACTCGTTATCAAATAAAAATAATCGGTCTTTCCTTTCCGTCCTTCCTCCCAAGTATGGACACCATGGCACAATCCTTCTAAAACGTTTCAGGGACACTCTCTTGTGGCACCATGAAAATCAGGGTTCCGAAGTGATCCCTCATTAGCAAACTTCTCAAGTTACAGCTTGTCAGCCCAGGGTGGGATTCTAATCCACAAGCAGCGCGTGTCTTGTCATGGATAGTCATGGATTAGCTAATCAGCCAATCACATGAAATCAAAATCCATGTAATTTAAGACACTTAGGCACCGCTGGTTTGGGGAGCGGATCAGAATCCTCCGCAAAATAGATGTTGGGATAATAACCTCCGAACACAAAAAGGGACTCTAATATAATTTGGCCTTACTAGTTATACAATGGTGGTAAACCACCAAGGTATAAATCAAAAGAAGGACCAAACGATATTGATGTCCGAAGACAACACGCGTTCGAAAGTTATTAAATTGCTGGGGCACGATTAGTGCAAAAACCCTCGGGAGTTATCTACCCGCCAAAATTTCTAACACCTTGTGGGGACACCTAGAGACGATGGACTGTCTCGTGCTCACGACTGATGATACAGCCGGGCTTTTCGGGCCCCACGTTGGGCGCCATTTGTAGTGAATATATGATTTTCATATGTCCGTAAAGGACCGCAGCGATGTTCTGCTGCCTCGGCAGAGGAAGATGTTGATTCCTGCCGAGAATGCCCTCGTCCGGAGACGCGTGAATGCGCTGGCAGGCTAGCATTGCGGTGTCGTGGGGCGGGTTCGTTTCCCCGGCACGAGGACTCACTACAAAACATTTCGCATTCACGAATTGCTTGCAGAGTTCGAGAGGACGACCGAAGTCGCAAATCAGTAAATAACCTCCACGAAGGAATTACGACTTGTTGCGAGAACAAGTGCAAACTGACAAGAAAGACTAATTTGGGGTTGACCTCGTCTTTACCCAAATACATTCAGGGCCCACAAATGAAAGAGGGGCAACCGGGTGGTGGTGGAGCCCCTTCATGCCCACCCAACCGGAATAAATCCAATGTTAAATCGTTGAAGTGGCCAGGTATTCCTCTTCTGAGTGGAAAACTCATACAACTTGAATTGTATGAACTTTCCCATCAGAAGGGGAGTACCCCGGTGACCAATTTATGTCATAGAATTATACAATGGCGTTGCATAACTTTATGCCATAAAAAGGCACTTGGCTTGGGCCACTCAACCCATTAAGTCTCCTGAAACAGAAAAATTTTTAAGTACCCGGTGGCTGGCTCATATTTTGGGGTGGAAGCCTGCCACCGTACCGGGTCCTATACCCGATTGGAAAAGACCGGAAGGGAAAGACCGATTTTTACCGTTTAATTCATCATTTTATTTAATTTCATTGATTTCTCGTAAATACAAAGCAAAGAAATCAAAATAGTTCAACAAAAATTATTCAGTGTATATATTAAAACATTTTTTAATATTGATATAATTAGTATTTGCAGTATATATTAAAGATTACTCAACTTAATTGAATAAATTGAATAAAAAGAAACAATTGGTATATATAAAAAAAAATGAAACAATTGGTATATATAAAAAATGAAACAATAGGTATATATGTAAAAATGAAACAATAGGGGAACTTACCCAACCTTTTCCGACGACGAGCGCTCGTTGACGAGGTGAGTAAGTCCTGTAAAGTTATAATACTGCATAGCAAATTAGTTAAAAGCACTCGCGATATTTCTGGAATATTTTCGTTGTCAACTTTTCTTCTTCTTTTTTTTTCTTTTGGTAAATGCTAAAACGCACACGTGATAACGAGATTCATGCAAATTAAAACGTTTTTCTTTAGAATTTCCTTTTCGGCTTCTTGGTTGAATTCGTGAAAAATTCAGCACGAAACACATTAAAACTTTCTGGCGCGCATGGATCAGTACAAGTGACGCGCGATAAAAAAAAATGTTTAAATCCGGGCTTTGAGTTTCTTCGCTAGAATATTTTCCCCCTCTCTTGCAGCACAGTCCCGACAAATTTACTTCCACGAGCAGGCAAAACTGAAACTGTTTTCGTTTTGGCTTCCCCGTTATCTTGACGAATAACTTCCCTTTGTTGTCTGCTGACGACCGAAAATTTGTAACAGTTGAGATCAAACAAACTAAAATTTCACGTCCCGCAATCTTGCACTGAGCACTATTTGTCGGGTGGAAATAAATAACTAAAACGGATAGAAATAACTAATCCTCGTTAGTTTTTCCGGTAATAAAATTATTCCCAGAGTTTCGTCCGCGATGACGTGTTTCCACAAGACAGTCCGTGATATTCACGAGAAATGATCCACGCGAATTTCCTGCTTTTCCGGCGCACACAACACTATCTTGCACTTGAGCAGTTTTCCGCGCGAGCAGGAAAACCCAAGCCCGACTAGCAATCTCCAATTTTACTTTCGTACGTCACTTGCGCACAACGAGCGCCAAGTTTTTCTTTTTCCGCTGCGGAACAACAACGTTCGTTTTTGTTGTACGGAAGATGCAAACACGCTTTTCTTTGTCGCGCACACGCTTCAGCAGCAACGCACCACCAACTTTTCCGCGATCGCCAACACCTCGCAGAAGCAGCACGAAGAACCGCAAAGAAAACTCTCCATTTTCAAAGCATAAATCAATTGCGGATTTTTCTTTTTCACTTGACACTCATTTATTCACATTCAAATCAATTTTCCCGTTCCAAAAACATTTACGGTCTTTTCGTCATTCAACCAACGCAAACCCCACAACAATTTTATCTTCTTCCACTTATTGCATTCAAATGCCAAATTCCCGAGCACTTTTTCTTGGAAACCGTAATGAACACCACCGCTCTTGTCCTATTTTCACCCACGATAACTTTCCGATTTTCTAACATATGCATTCGAATAGGCAATCATTAACGCGTATTTGGTAATTTCGATATTAACACCCTACGACATGATAAGTTTCTTTCCGCATCCGACGTGACCGCCGTGAAAATCCATAACCGAATCCTCCAATCCCCGTAATTCCACTTCACTTTGCGAAATGCAATTTCTATAGCGGGATCGCTACTCAAACCGCTTTAAAGGGATTATTACAAAACAACACCAAGATGTAACTCCGGAGCATGCGATGGAGCGATGACACGCCGGAGTAAGCGTAACTGAGATGACGTTATGTCTATGTGCATATTTCGTTTTTCGTCACACAATACTGCTAATACAAATGCAAGATCCCGAACGATATTGGCGATGGCTTGGATGAAAAACTCAAGCATGCAACGCAAAATAAAATCAATCAGAACAAATCACTTCACCGTCCAACGTAATTCGGAACTCGTATTCAATCGAAAACGAGCGAAACACTCCCCATCTCCATCCAATTCCTCGTTTGTGAGACGAAGCATAAGACTCGACTTGCCGGCGCCACTCTCCCCGATAATTCCAATGTTGTTATCTAGTTATCACCCATTTTCATGATTTACGACGCAATAGCATGCAAATTTCGCAAGCACAATTTAATATTCTCCACACTCAAGCAACTACGACACTTTATGGGCAAGTAGAACAATACGAACCCATTCAGAAAGGGGGAAATCACACAATTGAAGGTTTTTTTTTTTTTTTGTTGCTATCAAATGTACTTTTTCCTTATCAGTTGTAGTTTATGACGGCGGTATTTGCAATTTCCCTTTTCACTGTCTTTTGTAGGTTCAATTAAGTTATCAATTGAAGGCAATTTGTCGTTTATGATAATTAGGCGTAATTAGGTGGGAAAATCGGAAGAATTAGACAAATTTTAAGGGGTTTAAATGATACAATGATTTTAGCGTTCATATAATTAACAGGTTAAATGATACAATGATTTTAGCATTCATAATTAAAAGGGGTTAACCGTTTCGTTCTAAGCATTTGCATACCGCGTTACACCGCAATTCGTTAAATTATCTTCAAAAGATATTGTAATAAGATACTACACATTAGAAATTTTTTAAACATTTTTAGAATTTTGTTTCCCGGGTGTTAAGTACAAAGGAAATTTTTCCACTTATTATTCCTGCAAAAAAAAACGAGTGTTGCGATGGGGAAGGTGACTGAATCGACTGAATCCTTATTAAATTGCGTTCGTGCTGTGTGCCTGTGTCAGCGCTGCTTTTAGAGCCATAGTTCTTAGATTACTACACAGCATTCGGAGACGTCAAAGGCTAAGGCAATTTCAGCAAAAATTAAGGCTGTGTCCTCCCATCAAACGCAAATTTCATCAACTTATGTCTTATGTCAGGTGGGGGACGAATAGAGTTTTGCAGAAACCAGAAGCTTTGTCTAATCTGTTCGAAAAGGTTGCACTTTCTGAAGAATTTCAAGTCGTGGAGGAGATGCTTTACATGCAGGGAACATCACCACACACAATTGCACAAGTAGACCATGGAGAAAACGAATCTAACTTCTAAGATCGACAGAAAAGGCCAATAACTGAAATAGAAGCCCTCGCGAATAATACGAAATATCCCGCATCGCCCAAGAAGGGCCTAGATTGGATTACCTTGACGGACTCCCACCACAGTCAACTCAAAATGCGTGCGTTAATCGACCCAGACTCTGAGATATCCTTCGTCGGAGTGTTGTTGAACTTATCTCTAAAGATAAGCAAGGTGAAAATTTCGCTAACTGGAGTCCGAGCCTTGGTTACCTCCACCGCGCACAAGGAGGTCATTCTTATTGTGAAAGCAGAGAATACCAAGGAATTCTCAACAGCGGTCAAAGCATACGTTTTGAAAGTTTTGACTAGAGTTTTGCCACGGGAATACTCAACTTGAAGTCACATCAAAGGACTCACCCTAGCGCAACCGGATTTTTACAAACCAAATCGCACCGATTGCCTGCTGGGTGCCGACATCTACAGTGAAAACAGGATACCAGGCTTAGTGAAAGGTCCGCCTGGGTCTCCTTTCGCCAGACCGTCTTCGGTTGGATACTGACCGGCTCTAATAGGCTATCCAACGCAGATGCAACAACCAATGTTTATCAGACCATCACCGAAGTCCCTCTCGAATCAATGCTAACTCGATTTTGGGAAATCCAAGAAGTTCCTCAGGAGAAACTCCTCACTTCGGAGGAGAGGGAATGTGAAGACTACACATCGCAATGAAGAAGGTCGTTATGCAGTACGACTTCTATTCAAACAGCAACCTTCATTTGTCGGATCCAGAGAGATAGCTGTCGCTTGCCTTCGCACCGAAGAGCGTCTCAGCAAGAACGCTACGTTCAACACCCATTATAAAGAATACATTTAGGACTACCTTGATCAGCACCACTTGGAAGCGGTGCCTGCGGTGCGACAAACTGAAACAGAGTTACTATGTCCCTCACCATGCCGTGCCTCGACACGAAAGTCCAACGGAATAAGACTCGTCTTCAATGCTTCGCTGGGGGACTGGAGCAAAAGGTCGCTAAATGATGTGCTCACTATAGGCCCGAAAAAACAGACGGACATTACGATCGTCATATTTCGCTGGCCCTTCTACAAATGGGTCTATACGACGGACATAAAACAGATGTTCCGGCAAATTCTCGTACATGAAGAGGATCGAAACTGGCAAAGGATTGTATGGAGAGAATATTTCACCCAGCAGAGGAAAGATCTCCGCATCACAACTATCGTGCAAGGTACGGCCTCAGCTCCATTTTTGGCAATACAAGTACTCAAGCAACTCACGGAGGACGGAAAAAACAGCCATTCCACGCTGCTTCTTTATTGAATCACCAAATTTACGTCGAACTGTACTTGGTGGGGCGGACGAGATACACATGGCCATTTAACAGCGAAATCAATTTATCAATCTACTTCAGTCTGCAGGCATGATACTGGGAAAATGGTCTTCAAATAGTGCCGAGATTTTAAAACAAATGGTGGCTACCATAGGTACGGAGGTACCGGTAAATTGTCATGTGTATCTGAATCAATTTGAATTTTTCAAGTTCATTCCACAAACTTGAATTCAAATGAAAAATACACTCTAATTAAAATCCATTAAAAGCAATTTGAATTCAAATCACAAGTAAACTCGAATTACAATTCTACTAGTTACAATTTTAATTCAAGTTCCTCACCTCAAACAATTTCTTCACATTACCTATGTAATGTGACTCCTTCATTCATCCCTTCATCCATAAATCATCGTCGCACGCAGAGCCAAGTGCACATGTCGATGTTTGTTTTCATGCAATCTGATCTGCGACCTTTCGTATCGTAACGACGCGTGTATGGAAGCAAACATTGAAGCATTGTCCATATGGTTGATGGATAAATGAATGACCAACTGTAAATTGGGTCAAGTATTTTCTTTCATTTATATGAAGTATGAAAAACGATAATAAGAATTTAGAACCGTGACATTTTTCTTAGATTAAAATTTATGACTAATAACTTAGGTTTGAATTTTGTAAATCGATATGCATATTGGAATGTGAGAAAATTTTTGTAAATCGATATGCATATCGAACTGTAAGAAATTTTTATGAGTAACCATTTAAGTAGGTACTTGAAATTGATGAGTAATAAGATTATAGCATGTAGGAATTGTATAAATATAAAGAGTCGAAAGAAATAAAAAAACATTATTGATTGGGAAGTGAACTAAGTTGTTTCTCTCTGCGTAATTACACTGCCCAAATCATCGCAATGTATTGTTGCGCAATATTTTAATTTCTCCGTTTTAGTAACCATGGCGCAAGTGGATCTAAGTGATCCTCGCCATGCTTCACTGCGGCTAGACCGCTTGGATAGGTAAAATAGGAATTTTCAAACACTTATAAAATCCCGATAACTAGTTGAAGCAATTTATAGGAAGGACAAAGAACTGCCCAATAGCGAATCATTACATGGCGATGCTGACTACACGGATTTGGTGCTTGAAATAGAAGTCTATTTAAATTTTGAAGAATTTAACGCAATTTTTGAGAGGTGCTGCAAGCGCGCTGAGGAATATATTCCTAAACCAGTTACCGGACTGTAACAGCCACCATTACCATACATTCCGACGAAAATTGGCACTCCAGATTTTCGAGGACCAAAGCCGCGCAAAATTGAGCCGCTTTTGAACAAGAAGAAACCAGAGCAAATCGACATCCTGCAAACGATTCCCAAGAAGCGACGACCAAGAGGTGGTCGTAGGACGAAACTCAAGCGACAACGAGCTGAGTTACATAGAGTGATAAAACTAGCGGTCGGAGAGCAGAAAAATGTACTGCAACAAAAACTTTTAGAACTCAAACCAGCGAGGAAATACTGGTCACAATGGGGAACAGCTGCTCCGTCTGCAACAGTTTCGTGGAGCAATACCAACAATCGATAGCAACAGCTGCAGTTTTCTTCATTGTAATATTAGTTTTTTATATTTATCATAGACATAATAAGCAATATGTAGTCAAAAGGCTCAATAGAAATATTAATATTTGAACAATTTACATCTTTTTATATACCATGGAATAGAGATTATTCTACTTGATTTCCGCATATTTTTTTTTTCTATGGAGGAGCTAGAACTTTTAGTAGCAGAAAACGATAGGGCCTTGGCAAATTTGAAAAAAAGTGCAAAGAGTTTGTACACCCTTGAGACTCTTCAGACAAAATTGGAAGAATTGAAAGTCAGAAGAGAAAAAGTAAAAAGAGTACTAGAAAGTTGTAGTGAAACAGACTGTAAGGTTCTAGATTTGCAGTTAAGATTCAAGGCACAATCGTCCATTTTAGAAGGGGAAATTTTGCTGCAATTAAGCAAGCCGGGTTTTGCAGAGGACAACACCCAAGAAAATCATATGAGCGAAGGTTTGGAAACCAACCCACAAGTATCACAAGAAAGTCTCACCATGGCCGAATTCAATTTGGAAACAGCCATGAAAATAATCCCTGTTTTGGATGGAAAACATAAGGAGTTAGACCCTTTTCTCAAAATTTTGGAAATTCTCTATACGACTTTGTCTGCAGATGCTAAGGTTAGCTTGATTGATTTCGTCACTAATGTGAAGTTAAGTGCTACAGTTAGACTAACTTTAACCAACGTTTCTATAACTACATTTGAATCTCTTAAGTCAGAGTTGGTTTCGAAATTCAAGAATAACAAAACCGTCCCACAAATCCTCACAACATTGAGTAATACTACTCAGAAGAAATCTAGTGTCAGCGTTTTCAAGGATAAGATTTTAAGTTTAGTAGATGAACTTCAACAGTTGCAAATACAGGAACTAGGATATCAGGTAACTCACGTAGAGAAAAAGATTTTCGGGCGAATGAATGAAACCTACGCATTAACAGTCTCCAAGAATGGACTGAATGATCAATTGAAAAATGCTATATTCTCAGCAAGACCTAAAAGTTTTGCGGAAGCAGTGTCACTTGCTCAAGAACTGGAGAACCCAGAGACACAATCTACGAACAGTATAATGCGTGTTAGTGATTATACAAATAAGAAGGGTAGGAAATATAATAACAACAATAATAGGAACACTGGTGATAATAAAAATTACAGTAGAAACAATAGCGGAAATTACAATAGGAATAATAGCGGTAACAATGGTTATAATAATAGAAATAACTACAATAACAGTGGTTATAATAATAGGAATAACTATAATAACGATGCTAACAATAGGGATAACGGTTTCCGTAATAGTAGCAATAATCAGGGCAATAATGAATCTCGTAGGCGCAAAGGTAGGAGAAACAGCAACTATAACAATAACAATGATAGTACTTACAATGCAGGTAGGAGAAACGTACATGTTATAACCGACCAGGGAAACACCCAGAGTTCCGGAGAGGACACAGAAGCCCTCCCGGTATAAAAAGTGGAAATACTGAATGTAAGATATATAGAATAACCAATAATTGTACAAATTTTGTAAGAATCTATAATTATAACTCTGATAGGTACTTATTGTTTTTAATTGACATGGGAGCGGACGTGTCGATATGCAAAGAAAATGTTTGCAAGGATTTAGAATATTCTATAGAAAGTAAAGATAAGATTAGACTTACAGGAATAACTAAGGAAGTAACTACAGCATTGGGTACTTCTTGCTTAGAATTGTTAATTGGGAACAATAAGGTAACAGAATCGTTCCACATTGTAGACAGCAATTTCCCGATAAGCACGGATGGTATTATCGGCAGAGACTTAATGGTCCATTATTTATGCAGAATAGATTATGAAACATTCACGATAACATTTAACGTGAATGAGGAGGAAGTTGTATTACCTATGGACACACGAAGGCAGGAATTTTCACAAATGAACATTTCAGCCAGATCCGAAATGGTTATTCCGGTCAATGTAAAAATTGATGAGGATAGTATAGTATTAAACACTGAAATTGAGAAAGGTGTATTTGTAGCAAATACAATCATACCTGTAAAAGGAACACGACACATTAGGATTTTAAATACTACGGACGAAGATGTTGTCATAAAACATTTCAATGTTGAAATCGAACCATTAAAGAATTATGACATCTTCAAGATGGAGAAACAAAGATACGACGCCAGTCGGTTTGAAAAACTGCTTAAGGTCATAAATAAGGGTAGTTTGGACAAACCTGCAATGCGTAGTTTAATTGACATAATAAAAGAATATCAAGATGTATTTCATTTAGATCGAGAAAAACTTGCGACAAACAATTTTTATAAACAGAGATTGCAAACCGTAGATAATAGCCCAGTCTATATTAAGAATTACAGATTACCTCAATCCCAAAACGAGGAAATCCTACAACCAGTTAGAGATCTAGAAACCAGTGATATCATCGCACCATCAACTAGCCCATTCAATTCACTTTTATTGGTTGTACCGAAAAAGAGTACAGATGGGAAAGCTAAATGGCGACTGGTGGTGGATTTCAGAAAACTTAATGACAAAATAGTCAACGACAAGTTCCCTTTAACGAGACTGGAAGACGTTCTAGACAAGCTTGGTAGAGCAAAATATTTCTCTACGCTGGACATGACTAGTTCTTTTCATCAAATCGAGCTTGAGAAAGAGTTGAGACCGTTAACAGCATTCTCCACCAATGATGGGCAGTATCAGTTCAAGAGATTACCATTTGGACTCAAGATTTCGTCCAACAGTTTTCAAAGGATGCTAACTATAGCTCTCAGTGGTCTCAGTCACGAGGCATTCCTATATGTTGACGACATTATAGTGTTCGGTTGTAGCATCAAACACCATAATGACAATCTTCGTAAGGTATTGCAAAGATTGTGTCGGCATAATTTGAAATTAAATCCTGAAAAATACCAGTTCTTAAGATCAGAGGTAGTATACTTGGGTCATTTAATAACTAGTGAAGGAATCAAAACTGATCCAGCTAAGAACAATACGATCAAGAACTACCTGGTTCCAAAAAAATGCAGACGAAGTACGCAGATTTGTGGCTTTCTGCAACTACTATAGGCGTTTTATTCCAAATTTTGCTGAAACGGCCAAATGTATGAATTCATTACTAAAGAAAAATGTTACTTTTATTTGGAGTGAGGAATGTCAAAAAGCATACGAGACTTTGAAAAGAAAACTGATAGAACCACCGATTCTCCAGTACCCGAATTTCGAGAAACCATTTATTTTAACTACGGATGCTTCTAACTACGCGTTGGGTGCAGTTTTATCTCAAGGAGAAATTGGCCAAGACCTACCAATTTCTTATGCTAGCAAATCTCTGGTTAAGCACGACATCAACAAACCGACTTTCGAAAAGGAGCTTCTAGCCATTCATTAGGGAATAAACATTTTTAGACCCTATCTATATGGACGAAAATTCGTGGTCGTGACCGATCACAGACCACTAATATCTTTGTTTTCCCATAAGGATCCTTCATCAAAGCTAACAAGAATTCGTGTCGATCTGTCGGACTATGATTTCACAATTGTATATAAGAAAGGTAGTATGAACACTAATGCGGATGCGCTTTCAAGGATCGAGTTGAACTCTGATACTTTGAAAGCGATGATACCTCCAGAAACTGATGAAAATGCGAAAGGGAAACTATCAGCGATTACGAGGGGTATGGCAAATATAAAACAAGAACAAGTAGTCAACAACGAGGGCACCCAGACATCGATAGAACCTGATCAACTCTATTGTTGGGACTGCACGACTTTGTCTGACATTACTGGTGTTACAAAATTAAAATTTAACCTGCGCAGTGGAATTAAAAACAAAGAAGTTTATATTGTACGTACAAACGATATTATAGAAGTACATTGTAGCGATATAACTGATGTGAAATCCGTTTCAATCAAAGGAAAGCTAACAATGCATAATGGTACCAAATGTAACAAGAATGATGAGACAAATAGTGATAGTCCAAATCCGAAACTCGTTTCAATTTTGGAGAAACTATTAAAATTCCGCGAATCAAGAAAACATCAATAAACTCTCACTATCTTGTGAAGACATTATTTTCAGGTCTATAGACAAAACAGTATTCAAAAGAGTATTTAATATGTTGCAACAAGAAATGCGTACGCAAAAGAAATTACGAATTATAGTATACAAACCGCCAACCAAGATAACGAATAAACTTGAATAAAAGAAGCTAATAGAAGCGTACCACAGCTCACCGCATGGAGGACACCTTGGCATTCGCAAAAAATTATTGAAACTAAAACAACGATACTGTTGGTAGAATATGAACAGTATGGTTAAAACCCATATCAGTAATTGTGCAGAATGTCTTACTAACAAACAAGTAAGACATACAAAAGAGAGGATGGTTGAAACAGATACACCATCCACAAGCTTTGAGACTGTGCAAATAGACACTAGGCCCATTAAGAATCTCGAATAATTACCGATACATCTTAACACTATAATGTGAATTAACCAAATTTGTCGTTGCCTTTCCAATAGAGAATAAGGAGTCAAAAACTATAGCTGTAGGTCTAGTAGAGGAGTTCATATTAAAATTTGGACACTTTAAAATACTTAAATCTGATTTAGGAACGGAGTTCACCAATAGACTTATGAAGGATATATGCGAATTATTAAAAATAAAACAAATTTTTTCCACCCCATTTCATCTCCAAACATTGGGTTCGATTGAAAGAAATCATCGGGTTCTGAACGAATACATTTATTCTTTTGCTGATGATCAACAATGGGATAGATGGGTTCCGTACTACACCTTTGCGTACAACACTACACCACATGTAGACACTAATTATACACTTTATGAATTGGTTTTCGGTAAACTTCCTTTCCTTCCAAATGATTTAATTGCACGTAATGGAAAGATCTACAATTTGGAAGATTATACAAATGAACTTAAAGTCAGGTTAAAAATGTCTATTACAAAAGCTAGAAACATAATAGAAAATATGAAGGCAAAAAGAGTTAAAGAGCAAGGTCGCACAAACACTATACACTTAAATATTGGAGATCTAGTATTGGTCAAGAATGAAAACCGAAAAAAAAACACCAACCCCCTTACAAAGGCCCATACGACAATAAAGAAGCGTTCCGCGACGCAGTAAAGAAAGTTCTCGGCAAAAGCGCAACTATAGCCTCGCTCGAGCCGATGGCAATGATCGAAATAAGAGACATTGACTGCGTCACCTGGCTGAGGTAGAGGAGGCCATCAAAATGGAGTTGCCTAGCGTGGGCAGGATCAAAGGTAGGCTGATATCAGAAAATAATAGGGGATAACGCATGGCCATCATTGACTCGACCGAAAAGGATGCCGAACTATTTCTGAATAAGGGCAAAGTGAGAATAGGGTGGATCACCTGCAGAATACGGCGAAGAGAAGCGCCTCTTCAATGTTTCAAGTGCCTTGGCTATGGTCATACCGCACAAGTATGCAAAGGACCCTGTTTACGCAAGTAACGCACTCAGCACCTACACATAGTTAATTAGTCGCTCTTTCGCACTCTTGAGGCAGACACATTTCGACTTTCATTTTTGTGGCACGTGGAATGAGAGTTCCTATAATTTTTCGGTCTTGTAACAATTCGGATATAAGCGGTGTCTCAAAAGAAACGAAATTCTAGTTTTTTTTGGTCGCAATTCCGCACTAGAATCCATTGTATTTACAACCCTCTATTTACTGTGTGCAAGTGCAATATAAAATTAAAAGATCGTTTCAGTGTTAATCTTCTAGCTAAGCTAACTGAAAACTATGAACTTCAAACTTTAAAAATTCATATAAATAAGAACGATTCATATATCTGTCTCATATGGTGAATAAAGATCATTGCTTTACAACGAAACTAATTTCAAGTTTGTTTAATAGCGTCGTATACCCAAAAACAGTTATAGCGCAATAAAACTCCCGTTCATGACGCTTCCGCATGCCCCCATACCAGTATCCATCGCGCTCTCGCGAACAATTTGGTAGCAGAGCGTAGTTGCTTCTAATTGCGTACGTAATGTGCATGTCGTTTTTCAAAACATTAACTTTGCGGTAAACGGAATTTAGTCAGGCTAATTGTAGTTTCGGTTGTCACGAAGAGGGAGTTTTACCGGTGAAAATTGTCACGCATAAGAGGATAGTGATCAGACTCGAATAAGTTTTGTTTGAGATTATTCTGTGACCTATATCTGGAGATTTGTTAGTCGATCGCAGCTGGTTATCAACTATTAGGACAATGCATCAAAAGTGCGCGATATTGACTCTCGGTAACTTTCTGCAGAAAGTGAATAACAAACGAGTATCATCTGAAACAAATGTGAGCGGCGTGCGAGGAGCCGATCAGGAAAACTGCATCGATTGCATAAACGTTTAAAAACATGTTATGTTGTGATTGTTAATTGACCATAGTATCAAAATTGTTTGCAAAAGAAGTGAAAATACGTTCCGAACAGATCGCGCCAGAGATATCGTGCATTGCTGGCGTTTGCAAATGTTATGGTGTGTGATTGGCGGATTTTCATTTTTTACGTTGTAATGACCGTGTGGGAAAGTGACGACGTGATCGCTGTACAAGGAGTATAAGAACGATCCGGATTAAGCACGGCAGACATATTGTATAATGGTGATACTCGTTCGATAATTGAAACTCGTGAGTTTGAAAAAATGGCGGGCAAGAATGAAATTAATGTGCAAGTGGCGTTAGCTTCCAAAATTATTGGGTTTCGTAATACCGTCCTCAAAACATCGACTGAGAAGCGGACAGTCGGTTGGTTCAAAACATAAATCGACGTACTGGAGGACATGTGGAAAAAAATCCTTGAAGCCGATTTAAACTTGAACAGTCTTAAAGAAGAGCACCCGGACCACGAGTATTTCGCCAACGAGATGTACGATCAAGCGTTCACGCAGTATATGGTGACAAAATCGACATTGCTAGACGCCACCATGCTTGGCAGGAATCAGTCATCAATGACTACAGACAGGATGTTTAAGGAATTCATGGTCGAGCCTCCGCCATACAAAAACCCCCTAACTCTGCTCGCCTTGCCGAAGTTTGAAGGCAAGAAAGAAGACTGGGAGATGTTCAAGGGTATGTTCGTCGCCCTGGTACCCGACATATCTACGATCCCTCCGATATTGAAATTACAATATCTTGCCAGCTCTTTGGAGGGAAAGCTTTACTTGACAGATACGACAATGATAAATATCGAATGTGATATCGTGCAATCGAATAAAAAAGCGATCGTTGACGGAACTCATCGGCTAGTTGACACTATGAGAGCATCAAAACAATCGATTGATACATTACAGAAACCATCGGAACAACTGGGAGAGCTTTGGCTTATACATCACATCTCACAAAAGCTGAACTTTAGGACGCTACTTGATTGGGAGGCTGAAGCTGAGGAATCGAAGGGATATCCGACTTATGTAATGTTCCTGAAGTTCTTAAAAAAGCAGGTACGAATCCTTGACGCAGCCCAGCATTCGGAGACGTCAAAGGCTAAGGCAATTTCAGCAAAAATTAAGGCTGTGTCCTCCCATCAAACGCAAATTTCATCAACTTATGTCTTATGTCAGGTGGGGGACGAATAGAGTTTTGCAGAAACCAGAAGCTTTGTCTAATCTGTTCGAAAAGGTTGCACTTTCTGAAGAATTTCAAGTCAAGGAGGAGATGCTTTACATGCAGGGAACATCACCACGCACAATTGCACAAGTAGACCATGGAGAAAACGAATTTAACTTCTAAGATCGACAGAAAAGGCCAATAACTGAAATAGAAGCCCTCGCGAATCATACGAAATACCCCGCATCGCCCAAGAAGGGCCTAGATTGGATTACCTTGACGGACTCCCACCACAGTCAACTCAAGATGCGTGCGTTAATCGACCCAGACTCTGAGATATCCTTCGTCGGAGTGTTGTTGAACTTATCTCTAAAGATAAGCAAGGTGAAAATTTCGCTAACTGGAGTCCGAGCCTTGGTTACCTCCACCGCGCACAAGGAGGCCATTCTTATTGTGAAAGCAGAGAATACCAAGGAATTCTCAACAGCGGTCAAAGCATACGTTTTGAAAGTTTTGACTAGAGTTTTGCCACGGGAATACTCAACTTAGGGTCACATCAAAGGACTCACCCTAGCGCAACCGGATTTTTACAAACCAAATCGCATCGATTGCCTGCTGGGTGCCGACATCTACAGTGAAGTCAGGATACCAGGCTTAGTGAAAGGTCCGCCTGGGTCTCCTTTCGCCAGACCGTCTTCGGTTGGATACTGACCGGCTCTAATAGGCTATCCAACGCAGATGCAACAACCAATGTTTATCAGACCATCACCGAAGTCCCTCTCGAATCAATGCTAACTCGATTTTGGGAAATCCAAGAAGTTCCTCAGGAGAAACTCCTCACTTCGGAGGAGAGGGAATGTGAAGACTACACATCGCAATGAAGAAGGTCGTTATGCAGTACGACTTCTATTCAAACAGCAACCTTCATTTGTCGGATCCAGAGAGATAGCTGTCGCTTGCCTTCGCACCGAAGAGCGTCTCAGCAAGAACGCTACGTTCAACACCCATTATAAAGAATACATTTAGGACTACCTTGATCAGCACCACTTGGAAGCGGTGCCTGCGGTGCGACAAACTGAAACAGAGTTACTATGTCCCTCACCATGCCGTGCCTCGACACGATAAGTCCAACGGAATAAGACTCGTCTTCAATGCTTCGCTGGGGGACTGGAGCAAAAGGTCCCTAAATGATGTGCTCACTATAGGCCCGAAAAAACAGACGGACATTACGATCGTCATATTTCGATGGCCCTTCTACAAATGGGTCTATACAACGGACATAAAACAGATGTTCCGGCAAATTCTTGTAAATGAAGAGGATCGAAACTGGCAAAGGATTGTGTGGAGAGAATATTTCACCCAGCAGAGGAAAGATCTCCGCATCACAACTATCGTGCAAGGTACGGCCTCAGCTCCATTTTTGGCAATACAAGTACTCAAGCAACTCACGGAGGACGGAAAAAACAGCCATTCCACGCTGCTTCTTTATTGAATCACCAAATTTACGTCGAACTGTACTTGGTGGGGCGGACGAGATACACATGGCCATTTAACAGCGAAATCAATTTATCAATCTACTTCAGTCTGCAGGCATGATACTGGGAAAATGGTCTTCAAATAGTGCCGAGATTTTAAAACAAATGGTGGCTACCATAGCTACGGAGGTACCGGTAAATTGTCATGTGTATCTGAATCAATTTGAATTTTTCAAGTTCATTCCACAAACTTGAATTCAAATGAAAAATACACTCTAATTAAAATCCATTAAAATCAATTTGAATTCAAATCACAAGTAAACTCGAATTACAATTCTACTAGTTACAATTTTAATTCAAGTTCTTCACCTCAAACAATTTCTTCACATTACCTATGTAATGTGACTCCTTCATTCATCCCTTCATCCATAAATCATCGTCGCGCGCAGAGCCAAGTGCACATGTCGATGTTTGTTTTCATGCAATCTGATCTGCGATCTTTCGTATCGTAACGACGCGTGTATGAAAGCAAACATTGAAGCATTGTCCATATGGTTGATGGATAAATGAATGACCAACTGTAAATTGGGTCAAGTATTTTCTTTCATTTATATGAAGTGTGAAAAACGATAATAAGAATTTAGAACCGTGACAGTTTTCTTAGATTAAAATTTATGACTAATAACTTAGGTTTGAATTTTGTAAATCGATATGCATATTGGAATGTGAGAAAATTTTTGTAAATCGATATGCATATCGAACTGTAAGAAATTTTTATGAGTAACCATTTAAGTAGGTACTTGAAATTGATGAGTAATAAGATTATAGCATGTAGGAATTGTATAAATATAAAGAGTCGAAAGAAATAAAAAAACATTATTGATTGGGAAGTGAACTAAGTTGTTTCTCTCTGCGTAATTATACTGCCCAAATCATCGCAATGTATTGTTGCGCAATATTTTAATTTCTCCGTTTTAGTAACCATGGCGCAAGTGGATCTAAGTGATCCTCGCCAAGCTTCACTGCGGCTAGACCGCTTGGATAGGTAAAATAGGAATTTTCAAACACTTATAAAATCCCGATAACTAGTTGAAGCAATTTATAGGAAGGACAAAGAACTGCCCAATAGCGAATCATTACAAAATGATCAAGAAGCCGTCTCAGCGCTAGGAATTAAATGACTGCATTAGTAGGATTATTTTGTAATACAACAAGAAGCCAGTTTTCTACCCACTGAGTGGTTTTCAAAGCTTCAGAGTATGCCTGCTGAGTAAACTCTTACGAAACGGATGATTTTGTCCAAAATTACAAAGTGATACGACCCACTTGGATGTATAGCTCCAGTTATTACTACAGCAAAGGTAATCCTTCATGACCTTTGGCTTAATAAACTTGATTGGTATCAGCCAGTTGATACCAGTTTTTATGAGAGATGACGTCACACGTCACTAGAAGGCCTCAACTGCATCAAATTTCCAAGGTGGATAGGATGCTCGGCTAACGAAATGTGGCATCTTCACGGATTCATAGACGCATCCAAGTGAAGCTATGCGGCAGTGATCTTTGCTGTCACACCCGGCAGCACCTCTCACATTCTCATGGCGAAGACTAAGCTAGGACCAACATCGGTTCAAACTCTGCGGAGCAGAGCTTCTCGTAAAACTCACGAATAACATATTGGGCCATTTACCCCAGCAACCTGCCAACATAAAGTTTTGGTCGGACTCGAAAGTAGTTTTGGACTGGCTTCAAAGCCACCCCTCGCGCTGGCCCACTTTCATCGTCAACAGGGTAAGCACGATAACCTCATCTTTTCCGATATCGGAATGGAGACACGAGAAGTTAGGAGAAAACACAGCATATAGCGCAACTCGTGGCATGACACCGGCTCAGCTAGCAGAACACAGCATTTGGTGGCATGGCCCATCATGGATTATCAAACCGTCAACAGATTGGCCCAATAGTATAATAAAACAAGAAAAGTTTCGCAATCCACAAACAGAAACCCAATTCTTGATGGCTGACACGCAGACGATACCAAGTAACGAGATACTGGATATACTTTCGAAGAACTCGCATTTCAATAAAAATCGACGCATCTAAGCATAATGTGCAAGGTGGCGAAACAAGCTGTTTGGAAAAAGGATATTCTAACAAAGAATAATCTACAGCTCTAAACTATTGCTTCGCAATCATCCAACGCTCGGCATATTCTAAGGAATTACGAAGTCTACAAGAAGGAAGACCATTACATAAGCAGTCACTAGAAGGCCTCACATAGCTCGCCTTGTGCCGTGCGTAGATACACATGGCATTAAGAGAGTCAGAGGAAGACTTGAATATGCCCAACTTGCATACGATGAACGCCATCCCATAATACGGCCTGGAAATAACGCCATCGCACGATACTACGTAAAACGTATTCATGAAGAATTGTTGCACGGAAGTCAGCAGATTATGGTCTCGCACCTATACAGAACAATCTGGATAACACAAGCACCGAGGATTGTGAGTAAGGTTGCTCGCAACTGCATATAATGCTTACGCTACTCAACAAAATCTGGAATTCAGCAGATGGCCCCTCTATCTACATCATGGATAACTCCGCAATGATCCTTTGCAATCACGGGGCTTGATTATGCCGGACCTATTGAAACTTTGTTCTCCATAGGAAGGGGTGCCAAAAGAATGAAAAGTTGCACTGCCATCTTCATCTGATTCGTGACGCGAGCCATACACATTGAGGTAGTGTCAGACCTTACGCTGACAGTCTTCTTGACAGCTTATTCTCGATTCACTGCACGAAGAGCAGTTTGCAGTAAGCTATACTCAGAAAACGCAACAACGTTCAAAGAGGCAGCCAAGGAGTTGCGACAGTTTTTTTTTTTTTTTTTTTTATTTTATTTATATCCATTTTACAGAAAAATTTCCAATTACAAAATAGATTCAGAAAATGAAGTAAGAAATTACCATTTATCAAAATAACAATTCAATAATTACGAAAAGAAAACGCAATTGAAAATTACATATTAAGAATTCTCCGTAGGTTGGACTTGAAAATTCCAAGCGATTCCAAAGGAGGACCAAGCTGAAGGTATTCATGGTCACGGACGAGTCGGACCAATGGCGAATAGAAATAAATATCTGTCCGTGCAAAAGGAATGGAGTAGAACTGGGTAGATCTAGTGTTAGATGGAGGACGTATGCAAATAGCATCTTGAACATATGATGATAAGTAACCCCGAATAAGCTTGAAGAGCAAACATTGGTCGAGGTATTGTCGCCTCACCTCTAAGGAAGGGATGCCAAGGTCGATAAGACGATCATGATAGGAACGGTAGGCTAGTTTGAATTTATAAAAAAGCGAGCAAGTAAATTTTCTCTGTACGGATTCAACCGCGTGCAAAAGGTATGTGTGATGGGGAGACCATATTTGACATGCGTATTCTAAAATAGATCGCACGAGTGAGATATATAGACGGACACATGCTTGGGTGCTAAAAGAAATGTGTGAACAACGCAGAACAAAGCCCGCGATTCGAGCTGCCCTGGATGTCATATGTGCAATATGGTGGTCGAATTTGAGCTGTACATCAAACGTCACACCTAGATCCTTAAAATGATCAACTGATGAAAGTATAGACCCACCAATCGAATAGTCGAAGCTAAGAGGATTATGTTTATTGGAATAACGCATATGGAAACATTTAGGAACGTTAAGCGCAAGACGATTGACTTGACACCATTCGTCTAATAAACTGATGTCATTTTGGAGTGCCAAGCAGTCATTCGTCGAGCGAATGATTCTAAAGATCTTAAGATCATCGGCATAGAGGAGGCATTCGGAGGTAAAACTACTGGGAAGGTCATTGATGAAAAGGTTGAATAGGAGTGGGCTTAGGATAGAACCCTGAGGTACGCCGGAAGTTGGGGAAAAGGGGGCAGAGGAGAAACCGTTCCAAATTACAGAGCAAGAACGGTTGAGGATAAAGGAACTGATCCATGCAAGGAGGTGACCGGATATTCCGTATCTACTGAGTTTGCTAAGTAATGTTTGGTGGTCAATGCTATCGAACGCTTTGGCAAAATCAGTGTAAATCACATCGACCTGGCACCTGGAGTCTAACGCAAGGGCTACGAAGTTGGAGAACTCGAGCAGATTAGTAACTGTTGAACGGCCCTTTATGAACCTATGTTGCTTAGCGGAGAGATAAATATGGAAGGCCTCGTAAATTCGTGATTGGACGATTCTCTCTAAAATCTTGCCAAAAGATGTTAGAAGAGATATTGGCCTATAATTGGAGACGGAACTACGGTCACCGGATTTATGGATTGGAAAAATATTGGCACGTTTCCATGTATCAGGGAAAACGCCCGTGGAGAAAGATCGGAATTCGTCAAGGACGTCAATGATCACTTGGTGTTACAAAGAACTGAATGGTCTTTTATTCCGCCCAGGGCACCACATTTCGGGTGCTTTGTGAGGCGGCGGTTAAAAGCTTCAAACGCCACTTCATTAAGGTCATCGGAGCATCCATTCTCATATTCGAGGAATTCTCGACAATTGCAGCAATGATCGAGGTCCGTTTAAACTCACAATCGCTATGTCCACTGTCTACACACTCGACAATACTAGCTGCGCTGACCCTAGGTCATTTCTTTATAGGTACGCCATGCCTATCACCTCCAGAGCCAATCTAAATAGACGACAGAATCACATTGAGATGGAGAACCGAGGTTTTACATCACTTACAGGTACGCAACAAATGGCTGAAGATCCATCCGAATTTCAAAGTAGGGAACCTAGTGATCATCAAGCACGAGCTGACTCCCTCCGCTACATGGCCACTTGGACTCATTTCTGAAGTGCACTCCCGGAAGGACGGCTTCACAAGGACAAGCACTGTCAAAACAGCGAATAATAGTTTCATTTTAACAACCGTCAAATTGATCAAGCTTCCTCAAGAAGAGGAACCCGAAGATTACTTTCGTTCTAAAGAGGATTCTCAAATTCAACGGACGACTATTAATTTGTTCAAGTTATAGCTCTTCTTATAGAATTAAGTAGCTAACTATGTAAAGACTTAACATTCAAATTCATAACTCACAATTCACATTTGTGCTTTGGAATTTAGTTATTATTCACGAACAAATCATAAGTAATTAGAATTTACAAGTTTTTTATCTTTTTTCGTTCATTAACAAACTAAAAGAAAAGTCATTGTATAGTTAGATCATTGGTTGTCTTGCTTATTACCCACAGTGTAGATTCCATATTTCTGAATTATTTCTGAGGTATTTAATGGAACTACAGCAAAGCGGGCGGCAGCTATCTTTTAAACCCATCTCGCAAAAGAAGTTAACCGTCCAATGACTGATCCAAATCTTCAATTGTTGTAATTATATTCCTTACAGTTACTTGGCAAAAAAAAACCTATTGGAGTGCATTACTTACTTTATTGTATGTGGTGGCAGGTCAATATGCTGCAATCTCGAGTTGCAGCAAAGCGGGCGGCTTGTTCACGCAAGTAACGTACTCAGCACCTACACACAGTTAATTGGTGGCTCTTTCGCATTCTTGAGGGAGACACGTTTCGACTTTCATCCTCATAGCACTTGGAATGAGAGTTCCTATAATTTTTCGGTCTTGTAACAATTCGGTTATAAGTGATATCTCAAAAGAAACGAAAATCTAATTTTATTGGTCAGAATTCCGCACGGGAATCCATTGTATTTACAACCCTCTACTTACTATGTGCAGGTGCAATATAAAATTAAAAGATAGTTTCAGTGTTAATCCTCTAACTAAGCTTACGGAAAACTATGAACTTCAAACTTTAAGAATTCTTATAAATAAGAACGATTCATATATCTGTCTCATATGGTGAATAAAGATCATTGCTTTACAATGAAACTAATTTCAAGTTTGTTTAATAGCGTCATATACCCAAAAACAGTTAAAGCGCAACGACAGCAATCGCTCATAATCGTGCTTCCACATACACCCATACCACTATCCGTCGCACTCTCGCGAACAGACCCGATAGGAGTTCCCTTTGTTACAAAGGCGGTTAAATGGGACATAAAAGAAAAGAGTGCACTAAGGAGCCACACTGTATCCTTTACAAGGATGCTGATCCAAGACCGGATCTTGGGCACGTCTTGGAAGAGGGAAATGTTGGGTTTTTCAGGAAGCCCTAGCCAAGGCAAAATCAGAACTTCGATGACCCGTATCCTGCAGCTAAACCTACACCGCAGTGTAACCGCCAAAAATCTGCTTGAGCCATTTGTTAGGGGCATGAAAGCCGACTTTTTGCTGCTGAGTGATCGACACCATGACAAAAGTTCTGCATTATGGTATCCTAATGAAACTGGTACTGCTGCCATCTGGGTTCGGAACAGTGATTTCCGGGCGGAGAGCTATGGACAGGGGGATGGTTTCGTGTGGGTTCGATGATCAGGGACCACCTTCTTGAGTGTGTACCTAACGCCGAACGAACCGATATCATCCCTCCAAGCAGAGCTTAATGCTTTGGAGGGCACTGTCTCGAACGCAGACGGCAACGTGCTCGTTTGGGGAGACTTCAACGCTAAAGCAATCGAATGGGGCACACCTTTAACAGATCCGCGGGGAAAACGAACCCCGAACCCCGCTTCCCATAAGCGGAACTGGAAGAGGCAGTCCTTTCATTGAAAGCGAGGAAGGCTCGAGGCCCAGAAGGTATTCCAGCTGCGATGTTGCAACTTTTCTATCACCATTGTTCTGACTTGCTGCTCAGCACATTCAACGCTTGCCTACGGAACGGGGTTTTCTCGGCACGATGGAAGGTGGCAACGCTCATGTTGATCAGTAAGGGGAAGGGAAATCCCAGATTACCGTCTGCATACCACCCGTTATGCATGCTTGACACTGCTCGAAAAGCGCTGGAGGAACTCGTCAACGGAAGACTCACTGACGCGATTCGTGCTGCTGAGGACCTATCTCCTCGGCAGTACAGCGTTAGCGCAGACGTTCCACCGCTGATGCGATTGCAGAGGTGGTGGGGGCGGTCCATAAGGCAGAGGCACATAAATCGTTCTGTTGATGACACTCGACGTTAGGAACGCCTTCAACTCCGCTAGATGGGTGGAAATTCTGGGTACACTGGAAACCCCTTTTCAAGTATCTAGAATATCTAATGTGGCTTTTGAGGGACTATCTGAAGGACCGAAGCCTGCTTTATGACGCGACACAGGGCCAACGAAGGACGGAAGTCACATCGGGAGTTGCCCAGGGATCTATCCTTGTGGCTTACGACGGGCTGCTGAGACTGGAGGTGCCAGATGAGTAGCGTTTGATCGACTATGTGGATGATGTAACGGCTCTAGTCGCTGGACAAACGCAACAGAGGCTAGGTATGCTAATGCGCCGAGTGAGAGACTGGACGACTATTTGTGGGTTCAGTTTAGCACTGGAGAAAGCCGAAGTGGTCATCTTGACAAAAAAGAGAATCCCTAGAGTAAGGATGATCAGTATTGGAGGCATACTAATCGAATCGAAGCTAGCGGTGAAGTACCTGGGATTACTGATTGACTCAAGGATGAGTTTCTCTGAACAAATCAGGGCAACGGCTGAGAAGGCGGCTTCGGGAGTATCGGCTCTGAGTCGACTTACGGCCAACGTAGGGGGACCCAACCCATCAAGAAGACGCCTCTTGATGAGTTCCGTAGGGTCAGTGCTACTGTACGGAACAGAAATATGGGGCGACGCTCTCAGTACCGAAAACGCTCGGCACAGGTATAGAGAAGAGGAGCACTGAGAATTGCATCTTCATATCCGACAGTCTCTGATTCGGCGGTGAGAGTTATTGCAGGCGTGATAACTGTCGCTCTCCTTGCTAGAGAGCGCCACGCTATTTACTAATGTCGAAGCGAGGATGCGATTGCCCATGAGGAGAGACACCGCTCACTCAACGATTGGTAGCAGTCTTGGGTGAATTTCATGAAGGGAATGTGTGTTAGACCGTGGCTAAATCGAGGGCATGAGCGAGAATGGGTATTTTCAGTCTTATCTTCGCGAAATGGGTAAGGCACAGCACCCGATTGTCAGTTTTGTCCAGGAGAGAAGGGCGATGTCTGCCACAGATTTTTTGCGTGAAAAAATGGGACGGGCTATGACGGAACCTTTGCAGGGAGACTGGAGAGCTCACCCCGGATAGTACAGTCGCGGTGATGCTGGAATCGGTTGACAAATGGAACCATGTGACACATTATGTTCGGGTGGTCCGAAAAGATAAAAGCAACTCACAGCAGCGTTGTAGTTTCTCTTCCCATCTTGCCTCCCGCTAGAGGGATTCCCCAGGTTGAAGGCGCCTCACAGCTCCGTTCTCGGGTTGACAGGGGAGGTGTTTAGTGGGTAGTCCAGCCGCTTGCAAGCGTTCGTAAATGGCATTCATGCGTAAATGGCATTCACCTCCCAACCACAAAAGAAATTATCATAGTCAGCATCATTAACAAGCTCAACAACAATAACAACATCATCACCAACAACCAGCGTGTTTAGACAAGGAAAATGAATCCACAACTCAAAATTTCTCAATAACAAAAACCGATAAGTACATTATTGCCCATTTTCTTAATTCTCGATTAATATACTTGCAGAGCCTGCCCTCTCTAACCCTGATATATCATATTATTATACATATGCTAGAAATTTTGGAGCGTGAGCGGGAAGGGAAAGCTTGTCTTGTACAGTTGCGTCCCTGCAGGATTGGTTGATTCGCCGCAATGGCGAACGCTTAATCGTTGCTTTACTCAGATAACCTGATGGAACCATGGATATTATGAATGCTTCCTGCGTAGCGTATACTAGAAAGCGGGAGAACCATTCTTATCAAGTCAAGTCAATTTCCAGTGAGCATCGACACCGCTGCAAGTCCTTCACGGACACTAACAACTAATAATTTTACTGCAATGGTTCTACACAGCCTAGGAAACGATATGACCACTATCCTGCGATATACCGACAATTTCGTTATGCTAGTAAAAGGCAAGAAGTTCCCTGACACCATGGATGCTTTACAAAATAAGATAAACGATTTCAGCAGAGTTTGTAACTCATTACGTTTGAAAGTGAATACTGCAAAAGAACAAAGTAAAATCTTTTTAAGACACAAGCACCCACAATGTGCTCTAAGTATATACGGAAAACAGATGGCAAACAGCATCCGTTACCTTAGTAGAAAAATAACTACCAATAGAACTGGATCCTTTCAAGTGTGGAGTGACACAATCGTTAGCAAGCAGGACCAACACCCATGAACAATTTCAAACCATCCACCCTCTTTAAACCTACATTGTGACAAAAAAGTACCCAGAAATTGCAAATAAAACGCAAAATATTTAATTATGCATCAATATGCATTTTGTCGCCTTCAAAGTAATCCCCATCAGATGCACTACACTTGCGCCAACGATTTTTCCAGTCCTCGAAACACTTTTCTAAGCACTTTTTGGGATGGCCTTCAGCTCCTTCAGCGAGTTTTGTTTTACATTGTGACAAAAAGTATCCGGGAATTGCAAATAAAACGCAAAATATTTAATTATTCATCAAAATCACACGGAGCCAAATCTGGTGAATACGGTGGTTAATCGATGGTATTTATTGTGTTTTTGGCTTTAAATTCGGTCACAATAAAAAAAATCACAAAATCACAAAAATCGCAACGCACTACTGAGGTGCATCAACTTAAGCAGCTGCTGTAAACAAACTGGTTGACAGATTGCGCTCATATTTGGCATAGTAAATAAAGACAGTCCTACCAACGTAACAAAATACATTTTTTTGAAATATCATTTACCTCGGGAATTCAAATTAAAATTTCCGGGTACTTCGTTGTCACAATGTATATCAAGCCTTAACAAGACTGAAACTTGAATATGGAATTACCACCTTTGCTAATGCATCTAACTATTTTTTTTCGATAGAATCGACTCCGTCAATGCGAAAGTCTCAAAGCTCTGTCTTGGACCCCCTCGTGACACCGCCAACATTCTTGCATTCGAAATTGCTGGAGAGCTTATAATGAAAAAAAGAGCGGAGTTGCTTACCGCAAGAGACCTAAACGAATCCATATTTAATAACTTCGCACACTCTGAGTTGGCTGACTTAAAGGTTATAGCTTGCAGCTATGACTACGTATATCATTAATTTAAGACCTCCTTTGACAGAATAATTCCGACGGTCGCGGTTTCTAGACCGCCCAATTTTAAGGTAATTCTGAAGTCTGGCAATCAGATGTGCATCATACACAACGACTTTAGTAGCACTGAACTCAATAACAAATTCATCTGTTATGTTGAGAAATTAAGTAGAAGCTCATTTTTATTACGAAAGGAGCCACTAATAACGAGGTTTCCTTTTTCAGTCTCGACTAACATGTTTCGGCACTCAACGCTGAATTGCATGCAATTCTTGCAACCCTGAAGGATCCTGCTGTAACCTCGTTGACAATAATTGATGATTAACTTTTTCTCAGATTTCAGAATCACACTGCTGAAGATTGAAAACAAAATAAATCGGAAAAAAGTGATCTACGATATCTGGCAAATCATTGACACCAAACCGAAGCCAAGTTCAACTTTCACTGGATGGAAAGAGATAGAGCGGCTACAAAAGTCGATCACTATGCGAAAGAAGGAGTCGAGAGACTCCTTGTGCAACATACTCAGTTGGAGCAGCTGGCATTATGGATATGATCGCTTCAAGCATAAAACGTGACTGGAGTAATCGTTGCCAAGATAAAGGTCAAAGGTTCACAGATTGTATATGGAAATGAGCCCACCATTTGGGAGGCGAATAACCGCGGTTCCAATTGGAATTGCCAAAAAATAGCAATTTGGAATAGCAAGAAAATGTTCACGTGAAAAATTCCCGGGTGCGAGTGAGTTGAAAGTGCGGAAAAGCTGGAGACGGGATTTTGTCGCAATAACATGTTAACAATTCGCTCGACGAAAGCAGAAACGATCGCGCCGAATGAGCTGCTTTGCGCCGATTCCGCCGTTGATGTAAGGAACACCTCGCAACTTGACCCCAAGGTAAATTAAAATAAGGGTTGTGATATTTTATTATTGCGAGCCTCATTTACAGTGTTTCGTTCCTGGTCGTGTGCCCTTACAGGTGAAATGTTGAAGCAGTACGTGGGGTTATGGTTTCAAACAAGCTTCCCGTAAGTGGTTGGCTTCCTGTAAAAGGATTTAAACGTATTGGAAACCAGAGCACAAAGCTAGCAACGGCAGGAGAAAAAACAGGAAATTTCGTCGAATGTGCTGGTATCAGATTATAGTAAGTATTAGTAAGGATGAACAGAATAGTAAAGCATAATTTATATAATCGCTTATAAGATTTTATCGCAGTGGGCAGTATTGTACCATAGTTGCTCGAGTGTATGCGAGTTTTCCGTCTTAATATAGAGGAGGTTAATAGTAGAGTTGCAAAAAACGTTATATTAACCTGCACATTAGAAGTAGATGTACAATATAAATAGAAAACCACACAAGAAACAAAACAGACACGTGTATCTAAAGTTTTTATAATTACCATATTTTACTTATGCATAACGTAACCAAATTTTTCGTGTGTTTCCCCTTCGTGTGCGCCCCCTGTAGTAAAAAATACCAGTTTAAGCCCTGTTTTGATAAGTTCTCATTAAGACCTTTTGTATGATACCCATATCGGCTACCTTTGATGAAATTTTTTTTCGATGTGGGGTGAACCCCCTTCAACACCTTGTAAATTTTTTTTTGTATAGTGAAACTTTGAAGAGGGCATCACTTTACACCTATATACGAAGTTTTAAGTTTGTAGCTTATACGGTTTGCGAGAAAAAGTGCTGTCACACACGGACGGACGGGCAGACGGACAGACAGGCGCGATTTTAGTAGGGGTTTGTAAAATTATTTTACAAAACCCTAAAAATACGTATATTATTAATACAAATTATAACAAATGGATAAAAATTACACTTAGATGACAATAGTTTTTTTTATCCGTGCAGAATGTAGAGTTTAGGAAAACTCAAAAGGTTTCTTTCTGATAAAGTAACAAGTTTCTCTATAGTGAGTGTTTGTAGATTGCTTTATATTGCTTTAGTGAGACTTTCTGCGAGGCACCGTGGGATGTGAGCAATATTAAATGTGATAGACTTCGAGGAGAAATACCTCAAATATCACAATTGGCGAATACAATATCGAAATTGTGGGCGAATTTGTATACTTAGGCGCCAATATAACGAGAACCGATAATGAAAGAGACGAAATACGCCGAAGAATACAGCTCGCAAATAAAATATTTTATTCAGTTTTGGCGATCTTAAAGACCAATTGCATACACAGGAAAACAGAGCTCCAAGTATACAAGACCTTTGCTATGCTATGGGTGTGAACGCCTTCAAAGGATGGGTCCTGAAGCGAATAATCAGAGCGAAGCTAGACGAGCACCAATGACGAATTCGATAAAACCATGAGCTGTATGAAATATTTGACGAGTCGGAGGTCTCGACGGTTGTAGGACTGCGGAAGCTTCAATGGGCTGGCCACGTGAATCGTATGGACGAACAGCGGATACACAAAAAGGTATTCTACTTAGCAGGACCATTTTGATATTTAACAGAAAAAAATTCCATAATAAATAAAAGAAATCTAAGAACCAGTGTTTTTAAAAGCGAAACTGCTTATAAATGGAGAATCTGCGAAAATGCTTCGACACTACATAATTTCATTTAGTGTAGCGTTAGCTTAAACACATTTTTTTTGTCATATATAATCAATGTTATATATTTAATAATTTATATGTGTAATTGTAAATTTTTATATAAAGTCAATATCGAAAAATCTCTATATTCTTCTTTTTATATTCAAAAAACTGTACATTGTCGAAATAATTCCTTGAAATTTGATAAATAAATAAAAAAACAGGGGTACTCACCCAACATCCTCGCCGGGCTCCCGTTGATGATGTGGATGATGCCAGAAAATTTTTCCAAAATTCTATTTGAAGTACATTACGAGTGCTTAAACAAACTCATTACATTTTAAACTTAATTGAAATGGGGAGGAAAATTTTAAATCACACTTTTGCACTGTATATAAATCAATTTCCTTAATCATATATGATGATAGCTTCTTTTCGAATATAACCCATATCAAACTCATAAACATCGCTCTACCAATTAATTTTTTTTCCATCCTTATATTGAGGATCTTCAATTGCAGTTATGAACAAAGTTCCACTATCTGCAAACATCATTCCATTTCCTTTTAGCCACTTATCTCTTGGTAACATACCGTATCCAACATTGATTCGTATAATAAACAATATCCCATTCATTCAGATATTATATCAACTTCTCAATCTCATCTGGCATTTCCACGTGCTCGACTTTTCCTTCGATAACAGTTATTACGTCTGTTAATTTATTGTCAATAACAACCCGCCGTGCATAATCCACTGTTCGAGCAATCTATAAGATTTATCTTGTCGCATGGAAAACAGACAAGCCATGAAAATCGGTCGCACTAGCGCCGTCACCACCAGTGATATCGAAAGTGGTGGTTTGCCTTGAAAGTAGTTGGGAACCAGATGATGCGGTTTCTAACGGATGCACAATCTCAAGACTACGAATTTTCTTTCCGACCAACGCGCGACTTGGAGAAACCAATGGTTTCACAAAGGGACTCACTTTTCACTCTTGTTTTCGCTTGCCGCGGTGCTACGTCACTTTTTTGCCCTCCTCTTTCACGCGCAGAACACACGCCCCGTCCACACCTGTTCAACACCAATCTCAACACTCCTTTTCCAGGAAAGTTGTCCGCATGCAACTGCAATTTACATTCGAACGTGAAACGAATTCGCACTTAAGTGATAGGCAAGTTTTCTATCATTCCGATATCGAATGCAATCTATTGAATCCGTCAACAGCCGACTCAAATCTCACGCCACCGAAAGGTAAACAATGAATGACCGCGTGACAGGTGATATGGAGACGTAAAACCCTACAAAACGCTTTCAAAATCCCAACTTGTCGTATTTAATCATCGCTTGCCGGCGCGGTTCTCGTGCGTGTTCGCTGCTTGGCGATTTCGTATCAGACTCCCTTCTTCATTCAAATAGCCACCATACGGTAAAACGCCGCAACGGAGGTTTGTGACGTGCCTCTTATCCATCCACTGTAGATTGCATTCGGTAATGCAATTCGTGGGTAAGCTGCATTATAAAGGTGTAGTCATATTCAAATTTTAATTCCAGATTTGAATAATAAAAGTAATATATCTTATATTATAATATAGAAAAAAATAATATAGAAAAATTTAAATAATAATAAAAAGATAAATATCATAAAGATTGTAAATGTAAAGAAAAATTTAAATTTAATACATGAAAAAAAATAATATAAAATTTATATTTATAATAAAAAATATTTTTTTTTATAAATTTCATGATTTATAATACTAAATTTGAATAATTAAATTTTTCAAATCTGCATTTAAAATTTGGATCAGTGTTATGCGGGTTTTCGAGCAGTTTGCGTAGGCGGCCGCTCGATAGCTACAGATTACATACTATACTAATGCCAGGTTTGGTTCTATAACACATGTTATTGGAGGCTTTAAGATATATATTATCTTTATGCTTCATTTTCTCGAAAACGAATGAGATTTCACTCAAATGCCCAGAACACATACCATTCTTCTCTCAAAGCCCGGTTAAATATTCTAAAAAAATACACCGCGCAGGACATATCATCTCCTCATATTGTGTTTAATTACCCCCTGTTTTTTTATAAATACCTCTATTCCCTACCATTCTCTCCATCACTCTTTCTTTGTCGCACAACGCTCGTGCGATCTGCATTCACATTTCGTCGCTTCATCAAGCGTGCCACCCAGACAATTTTCAATATATCCATATAAGGGGGCACACAATGTAATGTGAATTAATCCTTTCATGAAGATCTAGTCCAATTCAGGATCAGCTCTAGATAAAAAAAATTCAATACTACAGATTAAAAATATTCAAATCATTTGATTGACGGAGTGAAACGCTCTTCGCACTCGAGCTTGATGATAATTACATACATTCAAAGTACGGCTTTCAATTGTGAATGAAAAATTTCGCGCCAAAAATAGGATTCTAACTAATAAGGCACTTGAAAAAGCAGATACTTACATTTTCTGGAATACTGGGAAGTTCGAACTGCGATGGACGTTGAAAAGTGAAGTGCTGTAAAACAATATTAATGAGATTGAAAATTGTAATTGATTCGGGGTAGCTTTCTTACGTTTTGTCCTGAATTATAAAACAGCTTCAAACTGCTACCTCTTTCTGGAATACCTTTATTGTACGCTTCCGATAGAAACGACTCAAATTCTCCATTCCTGTTGCGACGTAGCTCACTCAGCACGGCCATAAGTTTGAAAAAGGTGTCGTGCCAGGGCAGATAAGTGATCAAGACCGTAGCAGTTTGTGTTTTTGGATCATGCCTGCAGAATCCAAAACGGAATTTAGAATCGTCACTTGTCGACACAAATGAATAAGTCTGCACCGACGAGCTGCAACAAGAGAATAATTGCGTGGTTAGTCATCAGACACAAACGGAGATGGTGAGACATTTGATCACGCACTTTTCAAATTCACAGGGAATCGTGAACTCCGGGATTTTGGCGATAATTTGATAGTCACGAAATGATTCTGGAAAACATTCTGTAATTGTGCCAGGACTCTTTGAGCCATTGCCAGAACACTTAAGCTCGCACCAAAACTCGAAAAGTTTTTGAACGTCTTCCCTATGGAAATAATGAAGTTACATAATCAAAAATTCCACGCCGCAGAGGTAAATCGGGTTTCTATTTTACTTAATTCGTGAACTCATATTACTAAGTGAACGGCAGCATCATACGTTTTATCCACAAATTGACATTTAATTCATGTGTAGTGAGTACAAAGAAACCGTCACGCCAATATACTACAGCTAGAATGAGGTAATGGGAGAAAGGTAGACTACGTCAGTTGTGTGATCCGAAACTTGAACAAATGAGAATTGGAGTTGTGTGGATGCTTTTGAGGGCTGCAATCAACAAAGCAATATTATGCAGAAGTATCCTCTCGGCTTGCTGCACTGACACGTAAAAAATTTGTGCGAAACGTCAATTTTCGTGATGAGATGCTGCGAACTTCTTTCAACAGCATCAAACCGTACATCTAAAAAGTAGAATATTTTAATATTCGGTGAGGAAAAAATCCGTTTGAAGTTTTAGGCAGGCAATAAAGTCGTCACTTTGTTAATTTTTCACCTAAATTTGAAAACGTAAACACCGTTTTGACAGAAGTAAAATGTCAGAAATTTTGAGGAACAAGATAGAAACGGAGTGTTCATCCATATCTAGATCGGTTGGAGCCAAAACTGACGTTATATAGGAAGCCATATGGTAGCAATTTGCATATGTATTATTCGGCCTACTATGGACAAGCTTCCGTGAGCTGTCACCCAACTGCGGCATTAGCAAATGCTTATATTTCGTAATATATATACTATTTTCCGGTTCAAGCACTCTTTTATCGAATGGTTACCGCTGCACCGATTGCGTTCAAATTTTGTATTCCGAAGCACGTTTTAATTCTAAAACCGATAAGGTGAGGAAAAATCCGATCCAGAACCTTTTTCAATATAATTTTATTAATTTTAGTATTGAACTGACAGATGAGCACTACATTTATTCGTCAATTGACAACCCACACACTTATTCAATTGTGATCAGATGTTGTCATATAACACAATTGCAGAAAATGGGATGGAAATAGTATTTGAACAACATTTTGGTGGAATTTAAGGCATTAAATTATAATATTTGAAATGGCAGATCCTCGATGCCGCTGTAATATATTGTGCAAGGACGGGTTCTAGAGTACCCTTCTATAGAATAGAAAGGTACCCCTCTTGAGAATAGAAAGGTGCCCTTCTATTCTTTAGAAGGGTGCCTTTCTATTCTTTGGAAGGGCACTCTTCTATTCTTTGGAGGAGCACCCTTCTATTCTTGACAAGGGCACCTCTTTTTTTTGGTATTGTATGAAAATTTGCTTACACTGAGCAGTAGCCATGTTCGCTTGTGCAATTTGGCTCTCTCTAACGTTATAAACAAGAGCGTAGCAGGAAAAGTGGTCGCAGGAGTTGTTGCGACCATATTGTCACGTGGTTGTCCACTCCAGTATTATTTAATTACTCAATGCTAGTTAGTATATATGCTCTGCTAATGGAGCACTGATTTTTCTTGTTATCAATTCTCGCTGTTGATAAGGAGAAATCTTTATATTATCATATGATTTTTTCTCATTCGCTGTGAAAACGCGTAAACAAACTCGTTTGCTGTGGGATTTTCAGTTAAAATCAGTGAAAATTGTGATTTGTGCGCTATTCATGAACAAGACAATAAGAGACAATCTATCGGTTAGATTGCAAGTGAGAAAATTTTATATTTCGACGGAAAAGTAGGAAAATGCAAAGAAGTTTCTCAAATCATGTGCATTGTGAAAAACGCACCGCCAGCCCACAGGAGTATAATTTCATAGGTAAGTAACAACATAAAATGTTGAAAACGAAATAAAATATTTAAAAGTGTTTTTTTTCACTCAAAATCACTGCTTCCAATTCATGCATGATTATGTTTACATTTCGGGGGTGACCATTTTATTCGATTAGTTTTCACGTAGTAGCACCTGCATTTTTTGGGCAAGTTTTGCTAGCATATCACTTGAATAATTTTATTGATGAAATCAATTTTATTTCTTATTTCAGGAGTCTGTTAAATGAGACTGGACATACGAATATATGAAGATGAAAAAATAATTGATAGACAACAATCGGTAAACTGTTTCCTTTTATAAATCTCATCTGGTTCTGAGACATATTTTTATTTTTGCAGGCAAATGCAACGAGCTTAGCGACAGTATTGATTTCAAGCACCTCTCTGGATGGAGAAGCTATTTCATCCTCGAAAGCGGAAAGCAGAATCCCGGAGTTGTTAGTATTATTATTTTAACTGTAGGCATATATTGAATGAATTCGATTTATTATATTATTGAATTTTCAAATGAATAAAAACAAATTCGTAATAATCAGTCTTTATATTAACAAGTAGAAGGATATATGAACTCTTGAAAAGGATGCTTTGTACAAATAATTCGAATTTCGTATTAAACTTTCGATCAATTTTGTAGCCTACATCAACGAGATAAATTTATTATCGGGGCGCAGTGAAACTCATTCAAAGAAAAAGCGTTGGATTTTTAAGGACTAATCACTGGTTTAAGAAATTCAACAGTAATAGACGACATATAGTATTTATAACCAATAGTACGCTTAAATTTGTTCCCTTATATAAATTTAAGCAAGATCACATCAAGCTATTTTTTAATCCATTCAATCAAGTCTCGGCTATAGCAATATACTAATTGCGAGGCAATTTACTGCCAGCTACGAGAAACTTTTATTTACTCCAAATAGTATACTTAAAAATGTTCAAGTGACATGCATCGAAAAGCAACTCTTTATTGCATATGGTGAGCACATGAGCAACACTTCAGCTTGTTGGTTAAGCTTATAGCAGAAAAATATATTAACACAAAATACTATTTCATTGCGAAATTAAAATTAGAATAAATTTCTGTTTGGCGATATCTCAACAAATTAGTACACCTTAAAGGCATGTAGTTTTCTCACACATAGCGAAGATCAAGCTCAACGATTATAAATTTCACTTTATTTCCACCGAAGACGATCCAAAGCCTGGTTATGAAAGGAAAAGGGAGGTGAAAAAGTATAAAAGAATGAACGATTATAACTTTAGTAGTAGTTGAATTTGTAATTACCTAAGAAACAAATTTAGTTTTTGCTTATTTAATATCTCTGTGAGGTTTCTTTTTATCTAAATAAAGTTTTGCAAACTATTCAAGTCTGTCATGGGAACATTATCAATCAATCATGCAATGGCAGTTAAATTTTACATATTCAAATATTTCTAAATTTTTGCTCCCTTTTTAAACTATACCCTTCGAAAATTAAATCAAAAGAGCAACGTTCGTGACGCATCTGGAAATGATGACAAAATTTGAGTTGATGTTCCACTCCAGTGTTCCATTCTCAAAGTTTCACATCATTATATGCTTTGAGGAACGGAACAAATGGAGAGGCTATGCTCATATAAGCTCCATAGAAAATGATGCGACCACCTTCTGAGCATGATTGTCATTTCATTTCCAATAATTTCCACAATTTCTCCTCTCGAGAGCCAGATTGTCAGTTTGACGACTAAACATGGACGCGAAATTTACCTGGCGCGTGAGATACGATTCGGAATTTAGTCGTTTTTTCGGTTCGAGAACGTGTCCGGAGGTACATATTGACTGTAGTGAAAGTAATATTACACCTGGTTTAGGGATAACAACATTTTAAGGAGTGACATTGTAAATCGGAGCGAGGAACTCAATTAAAAGTGTAATGTGCGTTATTGCTAGAAAACGATGGGTTATCGATACGACAGTGTTTTCTATCCTAAGTGGCCGTAATGCTTTATTTGTATTCAATGCTATTTTCTTGTTCTGTGAAGTGTTATTTGCAATAAAACCATATTTACGAGTGCATAAGCGTTTGTTTACTTTCTTGTGACAACCCATTGGGTTCCCCTTAACTAGCTAGTGCAAAAAGATACGTAGTTAGGCAGGCGGTCGCAGGGGTAGTTGCGACAACGTGTACACATGGATGTCCACTCCGGTTTTATCTTGTTCCTCAAAGATTATATGCATTGAGTAATTAAATAATACTGGAGTGGACAACCCCGTGACAATATGGTTGCAACAACCCCTGCGACCACTTTTCCTACTGCTACGCTCTTGTTTACAACCTTAGAGAGAGCCAAATTGCACAAGCAAACATGGCTGCTGCTCAATGTAAACAAATTTTCATACAATGCCAAAAATTTGCTTTTTATTAGAAAAACCTTCAGCATTGTATGAAAAACATGCAAAACATTAATATAATAACTACTCACTTGTGAAAGGAAACACGTACAGATCCTTTTCCACTATGATTTTTTCACGAAGGCACTACACATTTCATTTTGAAATTCTAAGTTAATTACACAGTGTCACACGTTAAAGTATCTTGAATCACAAACTCCAATCGAATGTTTAAACACTTGGAACGAATTTAGATCGCGAACACTTTCCACAGTTTTAATATCGGATAAAATTTGCGACGAAACTTGCATATTGGCCAATTTGGCGTCCAATTTGCATCAGTTAACTTGAAAGTCAGTTCACACCTAGTCAGCTTTTGGAACAAGAAAGTGACCAGCAAGAGGCAGACGGGGAGGAAATGACAGACTGTTCACTTGGAAGAGAGCAGAAACCGGTCACATGCTTATATGAGCTTAGCCCATCCAGTTCTTATTAATCTTAGATTATATGGACCATAGAGGTACAAACAGGAGACGGCGAGCTTTCAATTCCTATGGAAAGCGCTGAAGTCGCTTAGTCCAATCAAACCTTCCGTATACGTACACATTCATTTTCAAAAGCTTTTGCAGCCCTTTTAAGGGATTCGTAAAATTTTTCAACTATCGAAATCAATTTCGAAATGCAATTTTATGTCATTTATTAGCCCGTTCAAATGTCATCATAAGTTATTACTTCTTATTTGATGCACAAGGTGTCATTATTTATCTGCAAACCTCCTCTTTTTTCAACAAATGTCAAAAAATCATGCTTCGCGCCTAGTGTTTGGTAGCACGTGTGCGTGCGGAACAAAATGTGCCGCACACTACACTGTGCCACACAAATGCAGCACACTAAATGTGTGCTACCAGCACACCACATACTTGAAACCGCACACGAGCATGTCGTACTGTGTGCCGCAGAGCGAACAGCAAAATGCTTTCCTGTGCGGTACATGTGCAACATGTCTCTTTTTTCTGTCAGCAGTCCGCATGTTTCATTCATTTTTGTGCGCAGCATATATTTATATGCTCGTATGTACGTTTGCATGCAATTTTGTGGAGTATTACTGATAAAATATACTAATTGTTTAGGCACTCTAACGTCTCCATTCCCCATTTTATTCAAACTAGATATGAAAAGTTTTTTACCTAATTTGTAAGTACGTTCAACAAGAAACCAATATCGGGCTCCCAGGTGAAACATTTCACATTTTCACACGCGATGCTTTTGGTAGAGGCTGCAAATTTTATTTACAAGAGGTCCTAAGAGCGTTAATTCTCACTCGATACAATATGAAAACATACGAAAAAATGAGTTCATATTTTTTCGCACGATTTTTTGAGAAGATCATAATGACTTGCAATTTCGGGTTGCGCTGGTCCACGATTTTCTGTCTCACTATAACACTATTTTATTGTTTACAACTTTTGATCTCGTATTGAGACTCTACTATAGTCCCTACATCTTTTTCGGTAGTCGACTATAATGTGATATTTTTCTTGTTAATAAACCTATGGCTTAAGGCTATTTTTAGTACAAATAAGACATCCAATAATCGAAAGCAAAAAAATTTAATTGCAACAAAACTTAATAATTTTTAGCACATAAAAGCAGCAAGGCAAACATAAATTCGATTTATCTGTTATAATATCAAAACTTCTTATTTACATATTTACATTAAGGAAAACAACTTGGTTTACTTTTGCTCCACTAAGTTTGTTTCTTCGTTCCGTAATTATCTGCCGAGTTTTTGTGAAATTTCTTTCTTTTAGCGATTCACGGCGTTTTTGCAGAGCAAGAATTTCATCGTTAGTAAAATTTTCAAGATTTGGATGGTGCAGAGCAATTTTAGAAATGAGAGAGTCTTTGGTTTCTAAAATTCTCCTGAACATATCAAACGTTGAATTCCACCTTGTATTTGAGTCGATCTTGAGATTTAAAATTGATTGTCGCATTTGCTTTTGGACTTTTTAAGCAGGGTAGATGCTTTTGGGCATCTTTTGAAATATCAACAATTTTTTTAACTTTCTTTTGAATGGGCTGAATTTCCTTCATGGCATCTTTTACTACTAAATTTAGAGTACGCGCAAGAGATGGTACATGATTTCACGATGTTTTTCTGACAGCAGCAACCATATTGTAGGCATTATCGGTAACAACTTCTTGAACTTTACCCTGAATTTTCCAAATTTCTGCAGTTTTCCGGAGTTCATTCCCTAAATTTTCGGCCGTATGATTGTCCGAATAATTATAGCATTCTAAAAGACATGTCGCATTTTTAAAGTTTTCGTCAATAAAATGGGCAGTTATGGAAATATAGCTTTCGTTGGCTTTCGATGTCCAACTGTCAGTAATTAAACAAACTGCTTTTGACGATTCAAGGCAATCTAAAACTTCCTCCTTTTTTAAATTATAATGTTGAGGTACCAGGACTTTTGATATAGTTTTTCTTGATGGTAGCTGATATCCTGGATTTAAGGCACTAATATACTTCTTAAAACTTTCAGTTTCAACTATGTGAAACGGTAAATAGTCTTTCATAATCGTTTTGATTAACAGACTATTCAGATCAGCAACTTTTTTTTTGATTCATTGGCTTCACCAAAAAGCTCGTAAATGAAGATGATTTCACAGGTGTTGCCAACGAAGATGCTTTTGCTATAGCATTGCACAATGGAGAAGAAGAAAGTTTGACAGATGTTGATGAAGGTTGCAATGCGGCAGCAACAGCAGGCTGTGACGAGTTTTCATCAAGATCATTCTGATCATCAATCCTTTCTGCATCGACCGGTCTTAGTTCTGAGCTGTAAAGTTGTTTACTTTTTAAATATTAAGTCAATGAAAAGTTTGATCCTCCTTTAACTGACAATAGTTTTGAGCAAAATGTACACTTTGCAGTCTCCCTATCTTCCAATTTTTTAAAAAATTGCCACACGAAACTGGTCCTCTTTGTAATAATCGAGGAGTTATGGCTCTAAAAGCCAGCGCTGCCACAGGTACACAGCACAAACTCAATTTAACGATGAGTAACCATTCAGTCACTTTCCCCATCGCAAGACTCGTTCTTTTTTCGCATAAGAAATAAGTCAAGAAAATTTCTTTCGTGCTTAACTCCCGGGAAACAAAATTCTAAAACTGGGTAATATTTTAATGTGTAGTGATTTTATTACAATATCTTTTGAATATAATTTAACGAATTGCGGTGTAGCGCGGTATACAAATGCTTAGAACGAATCGGTTAACCCTTTAAATTATACGAACGATAAAATGATTGTATCATTTAAACCCCTTAAAAGTTGTCAAATGTTACCCATTCCAACCATAATATTGATTAAAATTTGTTTTGTTTGTCGGTAATTAAAGTGTGCCTGTCTAATTCTTCCGATTTTTTTTCCACCTAATTACGCCTAATCATTATAAACGAAGATTGCTTTCAATTGATAACTTAATCGAATCTACAAAAGATGACGGAAGTTTGAAAAACAACCGAAACGAGTTTACGTCGAATTGTGCTACTGTGCGTGCCCTCCCAAATCTGGTGTATTTTTCTCTGAGGCGACTCGGACTGATACCTTGCGCTCGAGATCAGCTATCCCCCACCGAAGAGGGGTGAAGCTGTGGCCGCAACAGGCGATCATAATTTGGTTTTTCGCGCGACGGGAGTGAATTTGCGCGCGCATGAGATCTCACCGGGGAGTCTGTTATTCACCTTCACGGCGGTCACGTCGCGACGCCCAAGAAGGGGATCGAGGGAGAAAAGTTCCCATGGTTGTCGGAAAATATGGCGTGTCATCGTTGTAATGTGACGCCTACGCCCGGGAATCGAAGTGATTCCGATCCCGAACCCTGGCAACCGGCCAGATATGTATGTCTTCGAAGTGCAAGCGGACTTCATCCTTCGTGCGGATATCATTGCGCAGAAAATATTTTTTTTTTCAAATATTTATATCTGTGGATATAAATATTTGAAAAATAATATCAATTAAACACCGATACATTTCGAGGCATATCTATCTGGCAATGCCGCCCACAGTTGCCATCAAAACATCGAATAGATAGAAAAGTGGAAACTGGTTGGAAGTGTCATTCTGGATATAACCTTCAAAGTGTCATTCGGGTTACAACTTTCAGAGTGTACAGAGAGCTTAGTGAGTGTTTGTGAAGTAAAATTTAACCTATAAATCCAAAAAGAAAACCACATTTGAGAGAAAAACAAAATCCTTTAACTTTTGCATGTCCAAATAGAGTCAAATAGGGTTGGTTAATCCCCCTAACCTTCAATATTAGAAATACAGTGAGTTTGTACGCCACCAGAAGCTGCGTATCCAGGATTATATTGATGGAAAATAAACGATCTGTGTCATACTGGAGGTGAGTTTCCTGACTTCCTATCCAAGATAAACAAAATGTAAGATTTCATCATGCAACATTGTAGCATTTGCCACTGGTGTGGAGCTCCACGAGGTTACAATAGTGCATGGGGCTCGCACGTCTACGTTGGTGATATAAACGCGCCTTGGCATACATTTTTTTACACATTAATGGCGGTAAAGCCAGCGCACGGGGCCGAGACTAATTGCTGCCATATGACATTAGGTACGTCCCCAGCAAAGGAAATCCATGTGTCGAAATCCAAACGGGTTACGCAGAAGCTGGTTCGTTTGAATCCGTTTAACCCGGCAAAAAATATTAACTCGAAGGGAGTACGGAAGGCTGATCAACTTATGAAGAAAAGGACACCATCGAAATTGCATCGGCCTAAAATTGAACCACCATCCGCGAAGAAAAACTGAATTGGCACCTCGAAAAGCTGGAAACATTATGCTTGCTTGTAAACCCCGGATCTACAAAGCCATATCACAGTGAGTATGTTGCATACCAGTCAAATCCACTCCAATCTCAGGGACATATAAATTAAACAACGGTAAAAGAGATTTGTACCGTATTAAAGTTCAGCATAAAATATAGAGTAATCGTAACCCAACTGACAAAGGGTTGTCGTTTTCCCTGATCTTTGTCGTCAATTGGTTACATGGACCAATCAAAGCAAAATTGTCTCAAGGCAGATTTTAACGTGTAATTGTAAATTTCTCATAGAAAGCAGCGCGAATCGCATTTAAACAAGTCAAAAAAAATTATGTTCTATGGCAATGTCGTATTACTTTATCATATATAATAACAAAGATTTTAGTTAAACAATTAGTAAGAGATAAGGAATGTTATGCACAAAGTTCATTGACGTGTGTGTATAATGAAATAAGACAATTTCGTTTTTTTTTTCTATTACAAACCCATTACGGGTATGGTGAATCGGATTGAGATTAAATGTGAAGGTATTTGTTGGGAATACATTGAAACCATTGGTTTTGGGTCAGTTGAGGATAAACTGCTAGGATATAAAATATGAACACACTCCGAGGATGATCGTATGAAGAGAAACAGGTTAAAATGGAATTGCTCTCTAATGTCTAACTTTAGGGAATGTTGCTTACAATTTTTACGGAATACAATGTTGCATATACTCTGAAGACGTTGGCGATGCAGTCATAAAAACGATAGGTTTTAATAGGTTGAGTCAGAATAGGGTTGAAAATTTTAGTTAGTAATTGCAACGCCATAAAAAAGAAATGGAATTGGCTAGTTTTTTTGATTGAGTTGTGTCATGTTTCGGATTTTTTCTCGTTTTTAAGGTTGAGAAAGCTTTTTTTAGGAACTGGGTTAGTTCAATTTGTGGTTACGAATTTTCGTAGTTCGGAAAGTGCTTTTCAAAAATTGTTCAACACTGAAGTAAATTTAGAGCGAAAGCTTGGTGGATACTTGAATCGAACTGAATTGGCTCTAAAATCTATCTTTATTCTATCGCCTTTCGATTGGGATCATTGTGTTGTTAACATTGATTACTCTATTATGTTGTGAAGTAGTGCCGTGATACTTCTTAATGACGGATATTGTGGTCCGGTTGAAACCCTTCTTGATTTTCATCTGCAAACCTAGTTGGATTCGACTGCAGAATCAAGTCTGCATTTTCGGTTGAATATCTTAGTAGTGGGGAAATCGTATCGTCACATTATATCTTCCCACATTGCAATGAATTAATAATCAAAATTATCATCGCGATTTTGTAAACGGTTTAGGTTATTAACATTAGATAGTAAATAAAAAAGGAAACCACTTTTCGAAATTTTTGCAAATTATAAAAAAAATTATTATCGAAACAGAAACAATGAAAATAAGAACTAAATCAAATGAAATTTTTCTTTCATTATACTTTAAGCAACACACTAAAGGGAAACACATTAAGTAATATAATTTATGAAAAGCTAGCATAATGAATTGATATGCGCGTAACTTAAAATTAAATAATTGAATTAATAAAATTCTAGATTATAATAAAAAGACGTAAATTCATAATTATTTAACTATTTTCTTTTCGAAATTAGTAAATATCTTATAAATAGCTTAAACGAAATTTAAAACTTGCATAATCGGTTTTATGGATTTCTAATAGATAAGTAAACATTTTCAAAATTTAGCTGTATTAATTTTCTTCAGTAAAAATTAAAGAACCATTAATCGCTTAGTCAGAATAAATATTTTTCTTGTAGTTTATATTTATTTTTCAAATTTTGTCTTTTATCTGAAAGTGAACAGAATCGTTCATTTAAAATTAAAATTGTACGTCAATTAGAAAAAGATTTAAAATATCGTTTTTATAAAATTTCTTTGTTTTCCTTTGTTATGCTTTACACGTTCAGATATATCATTATGTTGCTTTATTTTTTTTTGTTTTCGCAACATACTCTATTGTGATTAAATTTACACGAAAAAAAAAGTTCTTGACTAGTATTATCATCGGCATTTAAAGTTATGACAATATTGTAAGAATACTGTTTGGTTTTATATTGAATGAAAAAAATAATATAAATAATACTCGATCGAGATAAGTAGTTGAAACTAAATGATTTCATTTTTTTTATATAGTTTGGTAATTCTTAATTATTATAAATAAACATAAATATAGGAAAAACATCACAGTCTGGTACTCTATCCTTGTAAGTGTTAGAACGTAACCATCGATATCGTTTAAATGATTTCAATTTGATTGTTCCTTTAAACTAAGAGAAAATTAAAATAATCTGAAGAATGATTGGAATACCATTGAATTAGTTGAAACAATTGAAAAGCATCCTGTAAATTATGGTAATTTTTGAAATACGAGTATAGTGCATCACCTACAGGCTTTGACATTAAAATGAATTGCTAAAAAACCAACGGACTTTCCTTTTCAGTGGTTCTTCTTTTTTTTCAGCGGGAAAGGAAGTGCAGGGTAAGTATGCCGTCGCGAGGGTAGGGTTTAGAAAAATCCGCTGAGGGCGGTTTCGCGTCGTGTGCGGTACGCGGTACCTTAGTTGACTTTGAGTTTTCTTTAACGCAGTTTTCATCGGGTTGAGTTAGCGTAGCATACTTTTCGGTACCGCGTCGGAAATTCGGGAACGCGAAATAAAAATTAGCTTGTGTTCTTTATGACTGGTTATAGGAAGAAATACGGAGTAACGTAAAGTAGGTTTCTTCTCCGTATGGCTTTGTTTCGTAACGCGTTTAAAAACGGGCGTGTATAGGTGGCTGAATTATGTAATTGAGCGTAACCCATTCGGAGACCCGCGACCGAAATCCTCTCCGAACTAGCTGGCCGACAAGCAGCCACCGCGTGAATGGGCTACGGTGCACGGATTGGTTGACCGGTTGGTACCATCCGTTGGCACTACTCAGACTTAACGTCTAGAACCGATGAGAGGTCGGTTCCACGTTGGACTTAAAATGGATAAATCATTACATCGTATCCGCATACAATTTTGACTTCAATCTTAACGGTGCAGAGTTTCGCGTCTCGAAGAGACTGAAAAGTGATTTGATTTATAGTTGTGAGAAATTGTTTTCTGTTTACTCCCATATCGGCACTTAGTTCATAAGATTTGCATGTGCATTTACTGCTGGAAAATGCAATAAACTTTTGCGAAAGTGTCCTAATCACTCTACTCATACTAGTGTCAGGGGATCCCCATAGAGAATACCGTTTACGGTGATAGAATAGTTGTACTCACGAGTGTTACATAAATCGGAGAAATTGCAATTTTTGCAAGTATCGCGTGTGGCATTCGTGTTTACCGATCAAATTCAGTGTTCGAAATTTACTTGCTTTGCTGCCGCGTATCATTAAGAGTTCTTTGGCGGTTGTTAACGAGCATAATAATATGATGATGTTGCCCGCATTGACTACCATTTGGCGTCTAAAGTACCAGCATTTATTAGACTTTTAGCATCTCAGGCCCCACTAGTAATTCATAAAGAAGCGTGGAATGCTTATCCGTATTGTGGGACGATTATAACCAATATTGGATATATGAACGAGCATTTTGTTATTAGCATTGCTTCGTTACATAATACCGACAAAAGGAAAAGGAAATCCAGTTATGATCGGTATTGAACTCAACATCAAGAATATCACATTAGCCCGAAAGCGTAGGCTGATTAAAAATAATTTAATGCAAGTCACCTATGAAACAGTGAATTAGTTCATACGTACATTTTCATGACAAAATTATTTTCATTAATATCACAAAGTGTGATATCTGATTGCTCATGAACGATTAACGGTCCCTCGATTAACTTGTGAGCTTAGCCCCTTTTTCAACGTTTGATAAAAGTAGAAGAAAGCAGTTTTTGGTTGAAGCGACAACGGAGCAGCATGGAAAACCGTTATCTGGATGAAATGTTTGGTTCCATGGGAAAGAAATCGGAAATTTATGCATCGAGAACACTTAGCAGAACATGAAGTTTAATCCACAATTGCAAGATTTGTTTCGAATTCGAGTTTTTACAATTGAAAGAGATTTGATGCGATACTTTTCTTAAGGCATGCGTGATAGTATTCTAGCCAAATTTTCGGTTTACTTATTAGTCATACCCAGGAACAATGCATTAGAGTGAAAACCAAGTATTGCCACGAAGCGTGATTATGCCATGGGAAAATTTAGTAAATTGTTTCATTTGAAAATAACTAATTCATATTTACTAGCACCACCAACATCTTCAGCGAGCGCTCATTCAGGATACTGGTGAGTACCTGTTTATTTTGCTTTGTATATAAATTCATTTTATTATTTTTTTGTATTATTTTTAAATATTGTTGGAATGCTGAAAAGTATGTTGAAGTATTTGGTATATGGAACGCGGACATGAGGATTCAAAGAGAAAGTTGGAAAAATAATTTTTGGTTAAATTTAGAAATAATGTTGGTAATTATAAATGATGGTTCTTAAAGATCGATTTTAATTGTACAGAAAGAAAAACTCCACAAAGCCAGTAACCGAAAGAATATTGTTATAACCAACTTAATTTGATAGATTTTACTAGTTGATTAGTAGAAATAAAAATGAATAGATAAAGAGAAGAATTACATTCGGTCTTTCCTTTCTTCAACTTTTAACCGGGTATCGGACCCGGTACGGTGGCAGGCTTCCACCTCAAAACATGGGCCAGCCGCCGGGTACTCACTAATTCCATTTTCTGTTTCAGGTGACTTCTTGGGTTGAGTGGCCCAAGCAGAGTGCCTTTTTATGGCATAGAGTTATGCAATCAAATTGTATAATTCTATGACATAAATTGGTCACCGGGGTACTCCCCTTCTGATGGGAAAGTTCATACAATTCAAGTTGTATGAGTTTTCCACTCAGAAGAGGAATACCTGGCCACTTCAACAAAGATATCTATGGATTTATTCCGGTTGGGTGGGTATGAAGGGGCTCCACCACCACCCGGTTGCCCCTCTTTCATTTGTGGGCCATGAATTTATTTGGGTAATGACGAGGTCACCCCAAGTTCGCCTTTCTTTTCAGGTCTCACTTGTTCTAGTAACAAGATCCATTCCCCTCTGTGAGGTTATCTACAATTTTTGCGACTTCGGTCGCCTTTTGAGCTTTAGTCCAATTCGTGAATGCGAAATTTTTTGTAGTGGGTCCTCGTGCTGGGGAAATGAACCCGCCCCACGACACCGCAATGCTAGCCTGCCAGCGCATTCACGCGTCTCCAGACGAGGGCATTCTCGGCAGATACCGACACCTTCCTATGCCGAGGCAGCAGAACATCGCTGCAGTCCTTCACGGACATTTTTGAAAATCTTATTCACTACATCTTCACTGACAATTTTTTGCCAGCATTCATGATTTTGTTTCTCTTGAAATTAATAAAAAGCACAAGTTCCTACCCGAACGAAATTTTCAATGAATAAACTAGCCTTTTAATTGTGAGTTCACAAATACGGTACACTACTAAATAAATAAGTCACTTTTCAAAATCTTTTTACAACGTTAGAACCAAATTGTAGGGATTAGCGATCAACTGCAAGAAGGTACACACCAGTAAGCATACTAAAAGCTAAAAAGCTGGTGACTGCATCAGCCTGATTTACATTTTCCTATGGAAAGAATGATTCATCGCATCGCACAGTATAGTCAGAGTATATCTACTACATAGCAGCTGCAATTAGAACAAATTTTATTTCGTACGGTACTTATGGAGTAGAGAGAATTAGATTAAAAGTGCATATGTATGGTAAACAAAAACTTGAATTTGCAAGCAATTGAACCAACACATGGTAAACTTTAATCCATCTTTTATACGTTTATTTGCCTCTTTTTTCATGTTGACAGCTCCTCGATTGCAGGTGCTAGTTAGTATATATGCTCTGGTATAGTCCAGCTCACTTAACTGCGCCACATGCTTACGTGCTTGCGATGCATTTTATTGTGACTTGTATCAAGTAAGAAAGGTAAACAGCACAGTGCGCTGCTCGCACAATGCCACTGAACAGCACCGTACGCTCATGTTCTTCTCATGCGTTGTGTTGGAGTTTGTGACAAGCAAGAAGGGTAAACGGCACAGGGTGCTGCTTGCACTGTACCGCACACCTAGGTCTGCGGTGTGCCAGCGCAGTAAAATATGGTGCTTTTACCCATCACTATTCGCTCCATATTTTTAAAAGTGTTTGGTCCATAAAAACTGCGTGGACACCCCTTTTTTCGAAGCGGAAGTATCAGCTGGCGTGGAGCTGTCAGTACCCATATCCTTCATAAAATACGAATTTCAGATCGAAAAATTGAAAAACTTTTAATGAAATACTTATTATATGAAAGTAAATGCGAGTGAATTACAAAGTGAAGTGTGTTGTTTTTCATTACTTGCAGGGAAAAGGAACTGACGTGCAATATTTTTCTTTGCTCAGGTGAGTGAAGTGTAACCAAACATCAAATCATGAGAAGCCCCATCAACTTGAGTGGATATTTTACGTTGGTCCATAACAACGTCATATTTTATTACAGAAAAATAAAACTTGACTGTATTTTACACTTGTGCAATGTAAAAAACGTGGTGTCGCCGATAAAATTAATGATTTACGCGAGCGAATTTGTTTCATGTCCGTTCCTTGAACACTGACATATGTTGAATAAATTGGTGAAAATATTTTGATTGAGGACTTAATTCGTGGGTGTTTCAATCAAATTCACTTTGAATTAATTTGTTTATTGGTTTCGTGTTTGTGTTTTATCCAGAGTGTATTTATTTTTGTTAACATTTTGATTTGAAGCGCGTTTGTAGCAAGAGTTATCGCAGAAATTTTTGAATATTACAGGTCGAACCCAACGAAAACTTTAAATAACGTTAATGAATAATGAAAATCGAATTGTTTTGAAGCCGTGGAAAGAATCAGATTAGGTGACACGATAAAATTTCATTTAGAAAATTGGAAAATACTGCAGTCCGAAGTGTTTTTATCTCAACACAGTGCAATGTGATCTGGGGGCTTCTGAAACTTATTTTCGAAACATGGTGGTTTAATATGAAAATATTTGTTTATTTACCGGAAAACGAAGAAAACCGATTTCAAAGTGTCCTACAAAGGATGAAATGAATTTTATGGAAGTAGTACTAAATCACCATGTAATATCACTATATAGCACCGCTTTCAAAAAATTTAATTCATCCCTTTTGCTTTTGAGTCGATTTTTTTTTTAATTTTAGGTGAGTTTCTCAAGAGAAATTTACCCATCGCGTAGAGTACTATATATATATATATATATATATATATATATATATATATATATATATATATATATATATATATATATATATATATATATATATAATATATATATATATATATATATATATATATATATATATATATATATATCTATACGAGTATATATATATATATATATATATATACATATATATATATATAAATATATATATATATATATATATATATATATATATATAGATATATATATATATATATATATGTATATATATATATATATATATATATATATATATATATATATATATATATATATGTTAAATAAATCGGCCGAGGGAAAACAAAATGGCGGCCATTTTAGGTGAAAATTCGTGATTTCTGTTCGGACCAAATCATAGCTCCTATTTGGATGAAATCTAGTACAGAGGTTTATTGAAGTGTGCGATGAATTTCATAATAAATCCAAAGTCGAACCGTTTGGAACAAAATGGTGGACGCTCAAACGTTCAAACGTCGAAAAACGTGTGAACATTAGTTGTTGCATTTGTGACCAAACTTTTCAATCGATGTTAATGAAATTTGGTATTTTAGTAAAGACAATAACTGTGTCTTAAGAACTACGTAAAAAAAATAGAGGTCAGGTCTCTAGAAATAAAATGGTGGCTAGTTGAAGCTCGAAACTTTTAAAGTCTTCTGAAAGACTCAACTTTGATTTGATGTAAATGAAATTCATTTTAAAGATAGAATACAATTTGATCTAAACTATTTCGTTGTAGGTGATAGACACTCCTCAGGAGCTGCCACACGCCATCACCTACAGAGCAGCTCGACCGCGTGGTCCTAAGGTGGGTATTGAACCTTTTATACATGTGGGAACCACCCAACATGCAAGTTGTACCGAGCTAAAAGTTTCCACATGGACTGTGGTTGTCAACCTTTTAGCTTGGTACAACTTGCACGTTGGGTGTGTTCCCACATGTATAAACGGTCCAATACCCACCTTGGGACCACGCGGTTGAGCTGCCCTGTAGGTAATGGCGAGCGGCAGCTCCTGAGGAGTGTCTATCACCTACAACGAAACCGCTGTATGCTGGCACCAGCCCTATCCTGGAAACGCTGGTCTCCATCGGGCCAAGGCAATGTGCTATCATGTTGATAGCCAATGATGGCCCGGGTGAAAGAATAAGTGGTTCTTTCACTTAGGAGACTGGCACCATTATTCTTTACACTTTGTCTAAACTATTTGCCATTTTGGCTCGCATACATGTGCAAGTTTCAAAATGGTGGCGATTCAAATATGCGATTTGTTCAAATTTTTGTGGCCCCCTAGTGGCCACATCTTCCAACCAATTTTGATGAAATTTGAAAATAAAAATTTAACACTTTTGCCCTGTCTAAAGGGAAACTACGATTTGAATTAGATTTGACAGATTGACTGATGAGACGCTTAGATAGAAATATTTTAAAAAATCCAAAATTAAATGCGTGCATTCAAAATGGCGGCCCCCAAAGGTCAGAAAGTAAGCGCGATTCGCTATTTTAGTAGCAACTGAAGTAATGAATATTTTTCATGGAAACGTTTTGAATGGCTTAATTTGTAAGTATTTATACAACAGATCATTTAAGGGGATTGTAAAATATTTTAGAACACCATATTCAAGTCTCGATCTGTCTTTTCGTCCATCTGTCCTTCCGTCCATGCGTCACAGCAAGTTATCTCGCAAACCACAGAAGCTAGAGCGATGGAATTTTCTACTTAGGTCAAAAGTGGTGCTCTCTCAAATGTTTGCAAGAAAATTCGATCAGAATAATAATATGATATCGGCACATATGAGAATTTTTGGGTTATTATTTTTAAGTAAACAATTAATTTGCAAACGTTGCATTCTAATAAAGTTTATCGCCAAGAATATGATAAACTGCATCATATGATGAGCAAAATGTTGACCCTAATTTTGAGCATAACTTCGAGCCTATCCGAGTTATTACAATAGCAAAAGTAAAAGCTCGTGGCTTCATGAATTTAATCATTCACCGTCTCCTGTATCTACCTCATAGAGATATACACTGGAGACGGCGAGCTTTCATTTTCCATATAAAATATTGGTCTCTTAATACACGCTTAATACGGACAAACATTTTATGTACGTATACTTCAATTATCGAAAGCTTTTGGACTTTCACGAATGAGTTTAGGTATGATTGTCCAAATGCTATCATTGATCGGAATTAATTTCAAAATAGCTAAAAAAAGTTCATTACTTTTAGTTTTCTCTCTAATGATCATACTGCATTTACAACTGTAAACAATGCCTCCAAATATTGACTAAACTTCTTTCTTTTCCATAAAATTTAATAACAAACTACAAAGTGCGCCACATTTAAATCGTTTTCGATTTAAATCAACAATTGTGATACTCATGATTTCGAATATAATGTTTCAACTGATGGAAAACAGTCAGTTGACAATTCTTGCAAAAATTCTAAGCAAATATCATAATTTTTTTAAATTTTCAATGAAATCGCTTGTTTGGGGTAGTTTTAATTAGTGATTTCTAAAAAAAGTGTTTAACGTGTCAACGTGAATAAAAATGAGAAAGTGTCATCGAACATTTTTCGAAACTGCATTCAAGGAAACAATCTTGTGTCCGGGTATAATTTACGCGATGTTTTCTGTATCCGTCCAGGTTTTCGGTGCGTTTCGTGAATGAAAACATAATTTCGAATATTATGTGAATCGTGCCTGCTATAAAAGGTATATGAGAGACCCGAATTTAAAGATTTTCTCGGCTGAAACAGATTTGACGCCGGTCATAGAATTCCGATAGCATGCAAATGAAACTCGCTTGCATTGTAAGTATTTATGCGCTTTTTTCTGATTTTTATTGATACGGATTTAAATGAGCCCAAGTTATCCTTAAAGCTTCGTGTTGAAGTAATTAATTGTGGATTTAATTAAAAGTTCGTAATAATCAAAGTGCAAATCGCATGTGAAACACATGTTCCGCGTAAAAGTTTAAGTTTTGTCGGCTCCGTCCATAATGGTGTTAAGATTCAATTATTGAAAATAGTTCGTTTTGTTGTTGCAAAGGTGCTTGTAAAAGTTTTATGCATCGGAGTAAACGTTTTGATTGTTAAACTTTGAAGGTTTTCTAAAATGTGAGATCTCGTATCAGTGCAGTGCAGTGCACCTACAATATGGGGGCTGTTTTATTAATTTCGAAAACTGGCCGGTTGAAGTTAAAAATGTTTTCAAAGTTTCTGGAGTCGTGGTGATGGGACTGGAATTGATGTTGAAAATCGAGCTAATTAAAGCAGAAACTATGCCAGTGATCACAAAGGTAAGTATGAGTGAATGTTTAAACGAAATTAAGAAAACGCCTCTTTTTCAGTAATTCAAGAGATCAACTGAAGCGGCAGTTCTGCGCAACGAATAATTGCAGTGAGTAATCATGTATTATTAAATACAAAATTTAAAATTTTGCACTACATATTATATACATAATTACATAAACACATACAAATACAAGCATATACATACATATAGTATATATATATATATATATATATATATATACATATATATATCTATACATAGATATATGTATAGATATAGATATATTTATATATATGTATATATATATAAATATATATATATATATATATATATATATATATATATATATATATACATATATATATATATATATATATATATATATATATATATATATATACATATATATATATATATATATATATATATATACATATATATACACATATATGAATACATATATATATATATATATATATATATATATATATATATATATATATATATATGTATATATATATATATATATATATATATATATATATATATATATATATATAGTATATATACGGGATGCGTACGGTATTTGAGGACATGCATAAATGTGACTATAACTTCGCGAATTTGTTTTTTTATTTATTTTCCTTTTCAGATAAGAAATGGTGGACTACAACATCACTCAAGAAATGAAGAGACATGCTGTCATCGTTGCTTTATGTGCGAGACATGCAGACTTAGAGATCTCTAATTTTCTTAATTGTGCCCGTTCATTCGTGTATAAGGTTCCCCGGAAATTGGAAGCATCAGGAGGCGATACAAAATCAGTTGCAAAACGCGAAAAGCACGAACAACATTCTGACACTGTCCAATTTGCAGAATTTTTCGACCAAGTGCAAGCGATCATAGACGAGGACCCTTCAAAATTAATGAGGGTCCTTGCGAGTGAGCTTCGTGTTTCTGAGCGCCTTATTCGTAGAGTTGTCCACGAAGACCTTCGGTATAAGTCTTACGTGATGCGCAGAGGACAGTTCATATCGGAACGAATACGGGAATAGAGAGTTCTCCGATCAAAATGCCTTTTAAACAAAATCAAACATCCTGAGGCGCCGAAAATGTTATGGTATTTTTCCGACGAAAAAAATTTTTGACCAAGATCAAAAGACCAATCGCAGAAATGACAGATGCCCATGTTCAAATCCTACGGAGGTTTCTGTTGTTATGCACACAAAATTTCCAGCCACTGTTATGGTTTTAGGTATTGCCAGCAACGAAGGACATGTTATGCCACCACACTTTTTTACTCAAGGACTTCGAGTGATTTCTGCTGCATACATCGAGGTTTTGGAGACGGTAGTGAAACCATGGATTGATAATGTAAGCGGATGCAGACCACACATTTTTCAAAAAGACTCTGCTCCTTCACATAAAGCGATGGCGACACAAGATTGGATGGCCGAAAATGTTCATGACCACATAACACCGAACCTATGGCCATCTAGGTCCCCAGACCTTAATCCTTTGGATTATTACGTATGCGGCGTAGTTGAGCGTGGGACAAATAAGCGTTCTCATAATACCACTTCTTCGGTGAAGACTGCTATTGATGCCGTTATGGTCAATATGAACAAGGAGCATTTGATTCGCGCATGTAATCGTTTTCGGACCCGGATCGAAGAGGTTATTGCTGCTAATGGCGATTTTATTGAATTACTTTATAGCCATATATTAATTTAACGTTGTATAAAAAATTCCTGAAGTTTCATTAAATTTTGTTAAAAATACAAGCTAATTAATTTGACTCTCAAGTTGTCCTCAAATACCGTACGCACCCTATATATATATATATATATATATATATATATATATATATATATATATATATATATATATATATATTCATACATGTATATATATATATATATATATATATATATATATATATATATATATATATATGCACATAATCGTACATTTATATATATATATATATATATGTATATATATATATATATATATATATATATATATATATATATATGTATATATATATATATATATATATATATATATATATATATATATATATATATATATATATATATATATATATGTATATGTATATGTATATATATGTGTTCATATAAATCTTTATATATATATATATATATATATATATATATATATATATATATATATATATATATGTGTATATATGTATATATATATATATATATATATATATATATATATATATATATATATATATATATGTATACCTATATACATATATACATATATATATATATATATATATATATATATATATACATATATACATATATATATATATATATATATATATATATATATATATATATATATATATATATATATATATATATATATATCGGCCACAACCAGCGTGTATTGATTTCCCCACTCGGATTCCGGAAAGGGTCCTGCGATGTCAACAGCAACCTTTCCAACGGTACCCCCACGTTATAGGTTTGCATTTGTCCTCTCAGTCGTCGTTTTGGACCTTTGACGGAAGCGCAAATTGTGCATCTGCGACACCAGTCCTCTACGTCTTCTCGAGCGTGGAGCCAGTAGAATCTTTCCCGCAATTTCACTAAGGTCTTGTTAACACCAAGATGGCCTCCCGAGGATCCTTCATGCATTTCCTTTACCACATCGTGGATTCGGCTTTTGGGTAGTATAGTTTGCATCCTATAGAAGCTGCCATCCGCCGTTTCCCATTTCCGCTTGAGTACACCACCCTCCACCTGAAGGGAGTTCCATTGTGCCCAATAGCTTTTCAGGGTTGCGCCATGCGTTGAAACGTCCTTCCACTCAGGTCGCCCAGTCGTCTCCTTCGATACGAGCAATGGTCCGATGTCTTCATCGGCTAGCTGGGCATTTCGAATCTCCTCCGATGACCAACCTTCATCGAATTCAGCCGTTATCAGTCGCAGATCAACGGGCGGTTCCTTTTCCTCAATCCGTCGGCAATGCTTGCAGTTAGCTGGACATGGGCGACGAGATAGGGCGTCAGCATTTCCATGAACTCCACCCTTTCGATGAACAATTTCGTAGTCGTATGACTGCAATCTTTCGATCCATCTCGCAACTTGTCCCTCGGGGTTTTTGAAGTTAAGTAGCCATCTCAGCGATGCATGGTCCGTTCGAAGAACAAATTTCTGGCCATATAGGTATTTGTGGAACTGCTTGGTGGCCTCTTTTATAGCCAATAGCTCCTTCCTGGTCACACAGTAGTTCCTCTCACTTTTTGAAAGAACTCGACTGTAATACGAGAGGATTCTTTCTTCGCCATTGATCTGCTGGGAGAGTACAGCTCCAATACCGCCGTTGCTTGCATCAGTGTCAACTACAAACACTTTTCCGGGTTTCGGATACGCCAGCACGGGTGATTCACACAGCTTTTCCTTCAGGGTTTCAAAGGCTGTCTGGCATTGTTCGTTCCAGACATACGGACGATTTTTCTCGGTTAGCTAATGGAGACACTTAGCTATTTTGGCAAAGTCTTTGACGAATCTTCGATAGTAGGTTGCCAGACCCAGGAAACTTCGTAGTTGGCGCTTGTTGTTTGGTGTTGGCCAGCTTTTCACGGCTTCAATCTTCTCAGGGTCTGTTTTGACCCCTTCTGCTGATACGACGTGTCCCAGGTATTTTACTTCAGCTGCGAAAAGGGTACACTTGTCGGGACTAAGTTTCAAATTTGCCAGTCGCAGTCTGGAGAAAACCTCTTCTAAGTTCCGCAAATGCTCTTCGAACGTTCTCCCGATGACAATGATGTCATCTAGGTACACCAAGCAAGTTTTCCAGGTTAGACCACGTAGCACGTATTCCATCAAGCGTTCGAAAGTGGCTGGAGCATTGCAAAGCCCAAACGGCATCACCACAAATTGCCACAATCCGGTCCCAACTGAAAATGCGGTCTTCTCTCGGTCCTTCTTGTCGATTTCTACCTTCCAGTAGCCACTCTTGAGATCGAGTGTAGAAAACCATTTTGCGTCGGCTAAAGTGTCCATGATGTCATCGATGCGTGGGAGCGGGTAACTATCTTTCTTAGTGACGTCGTTAAGCTGCCTATAGTCGACACAAAAACGAGTGCTACCATCCTTTTTCTTTACTAGAACTACAGGCGCAGCCCATGGACTGACAGAAGGTTCAATAACGCCTTGTTTTCCATGTCCGAGATCAGCGCGCTCACTACTCCTTGTTTTGCTATAGGGAGGCATCTGGGTGCTTGTCGAATCGGCTTGGCTCCCTGTGTATCTATGACGTGAGTTACCAGACTCGTTCGGCCTTGGTCATCCGGGCTTGTTGAGAAGATGTCACTGTACTTGGTGACCAGATCAGAGGCTCGTTTGAATAGCTGCACTGGCAATTTGATCTGCTTCAATATTGCAGACGTGGATTCCCGGGCTTTGTCTGTGTCTTGTCTCCTTTTGCAATGATGGTCGTGAGTAGCTTCCAAAGAAGTGATGGTGGAAACAGGCTGGTAGCTGCCGATGACTTCTCCCGCTTTGATGCTCGTGGTTGAGTCTGCGGTGTTAAGGACTCTAACCGGCACGTTTCCGTTCCTTAAAGATCTTACAAGGCTTCGTCCTACAATCAAACGGCGCAATGCGGACGTCTTCGTTGGCTCTATCAGATAAGATCGGCGGTCTCCAGAATCACCATCAAGCTTGGCCCATACAATGCTTTCGGAAGAATTCGGTACATCAGTGTCAGTACATACCACTACATTCATCTTGGGAATTCGGACGCTGGGATCCTCCATCAGTACTTCGACATTCTGCCATTTCAATACGCGTTTGCCCAAATCCAACGTGATTCCATGTGGTCGCAGAAAATCCATTCCGAGAATGCAGTCATCCATAATATTCCCAACCAGAAAATTGTGTCGGAACACAAGGTCTCCCAACTGTATCTGGAGGTTGACCTCTCCATGAACAGGTGCAGTTTCTCCCGTAGCTGTCCGTAGTGAGAAAATTCTGCCCTTGTGAAGTTGTTGCTGTCTAACTAGGTCTTGTCGGATAATCGATCGGGTTGCACCAGTGTCGATTGTTATGGTGCAGTTTTCTCCGTTAACTTGACCCGGAAGGCATAAGTCCGCTTCTCCACGATTTAGTCTTGATACGGCGATGGTGGTGCTGGGGACGTCGATCCTCCTAGCCAACCTCTGCCCCACGAAGTTGGCTCTTACATGTTTCCCGACCCCTCTGTTTGAAGGGCTTCCATTCTGGGCTCCTGACTCGGTCTGGATCTCCTTCTAGCTGCACACCCTGGACAATAGCTCGGTTTTCTTCGCTTCTTGCAGTCTCTTTGTAGGTGCCCCTTCTCTCCGCAATTCCAGCATCTAGGCGCACCATTTACATGCGGCTCTCGCTCAATTTCGACGCGCTCACACCTGCACTCGTCTGTCACTACCTCACGAACCCGGGCAGTGGTACGAGTCACATTTTTCGCTGCCTCAAAGTTCAGACTGTAAGCCAATGCGTCCTTAACCGTTTGCTTTTGAGCTAAACGCACGGCTTGTTGCAATTCCGGGTCTTTCAGTGCGCTGATGAATGCTTCTGTTGCTGCATCATCTCGATGTTCTGGGTCGTAGGCTGGGTAAGCCAAAAGTGCTAGTCGCTCAATGTCTTGGGCTAGCTGCTGTAGGGTTTCACCAGACTTCTGCATCCGATGCCTTAGCTGTGACCGGTAAATCTGCTTTAGATGATCGTCTCCATAACGCATGTCGAGTGCATTCATTATAGCATTCGGGTTTGAGTGAAATTCATCGGGGATCGTCAGCAAAAGCTCGGCAGCTGGGCCTCTTAGAGCAAGAATTAATGCAGTTGCTCATTCCTGCTCATTCCAGTGATTTGCCCTTGCGGCAGCGTTAAACTGGGTCTTGTAAATACTCCAGACCGTTTGCCCGTCGAATATTGGTGCTTGCACAATATATATACATATATGTATATATATATATATACATATATATATATATATATATATATATATATATATATATATATACATATATATATATATATATATATCTCGTGCTTTCGAGTAAATTCGTTTATTGATCATGATGCTGTTAAAAGTTGCGACAACAATTGCAATACTTGCTAGCAGAATTGGGTGTATACAATATTCTATATATATATATATATATATATATATATATATATATATATATATATATATATATATATATATATATATATATATTTTTTATATATAGGGTGGTCCAACCATAATGCACGATGTTAATTGTGAGTCACAGTTTTCCGCCCAACTTAATTTCATATTTCTTTGTTTCAGTGTTTGACAAATTCAGCCATAGACAGGCACACAATTGAGCAGCGCGTTAAGGTTATTGAAGCCTTGTACGAAAATTGACGTTCAAATCAAAATGAATTTCGTGCACTTCGTGATTCTTTTGGTCAGCATAATCGACCAAATGTGTCCACAATCGGGAGAATTCTGCGCAAATTTCAGCAAATCGGGTCTGTAGGAAATGTGAAATCACCTGTGCATGCTCGCCCAGCGCATTCTGCGGAAAACATTGCTGTTGTTCGCCATAGTGTGGCAGAAGCGCCGACAACCGCGACTCGTTGTCATGCCCAACAATTGAACATCTCACGAACATCAGTGAGTAGGGGTAGAATGCCAGTTCTAATCCACTTTTTTCATACAAATTTCAAATGTGGTCTAGGGTGTGTGTCTTGGGTATGTGGGTGTGTGTCTCGGGAGTGGTATATGTGGGTGTCTGAAATAAGAGGGTGTGAGTCTGGGATAGGTGTGTATCTCTTGGATAATTTCCAGGGGAGGATGTGTGTCTGGAGTATGTGGGTGTGTGTCTCGGGAGTAGTATAGGTGGGTGTCTGCAATAAGAGGGTGTGAGTCCGGGATAGGTGTGTCTCTCTTGGATAATTGCCAGGGGAGGGTGTGGGCCTTAGGTATATGGGTATGTGTATCAGTTTGCTGTAGGTGAGTGCCTGGGATGAGTATGTGTTGGCCCTAGATAAGTATAGATGTATTTACCGATAAGGTGTGTTTCGTTCCCAGTCTCCCATGCAAAGTAAAAAATTGATTCCTGTCTATTTCCAATCAATAGATTAGAGCTCTAGATTTTATTTATTCATCCATTCCTTTAATTATTTGAATTTTTCTCATTACAAAGAGAATACGGATATCAATTCCTAAATATTCCCATGATATTTTTTATCAGTTTCCCAAGTCCATGTGGTAAAAAGGTCAAGATATTTGAACCCATAAATCATTTACATGGCTGTCTATATTCTACAGACGATCCTCTGCTATCTCAAGTACCTTCCGCAGCATTTTTTCTTATCGCATGCCCTTGTATGCATCCATATGTGACATATATCCTTGAGGATGTTTTTTCACACGTGATATGGAGTGAGTTGATCTTTTTCATGTTAGGGAAAGGCTATTAGTACTTGTGGTGAAATTGTATTAGGTGATAATTGGGCATCTTATTGATGAGCATAGAAGCTAGCCAAGTGGAAATTTCGCTTGGTTAGGAAATTTTATTTAAAACAACGATTCTTAGAAAAGTATATAGCAATCATGGCGTAGCGGACACGAATAATTTTCGGTCCTCGCCACTCTTTCTGCGGACTATCCGCTTGGCTAGGAAATTTTATTTAAAACTGCGATTCTTAGGAAAGTATATAGCAATCACGGCGTAGTGGACACGAATAATTTTCGATCCTCACCACTCTATCTGCGGACTATCCGCTTGGTTAGGAAATTTTATTTAAAACAGCGATTCTTAGGAAAACATAAAGCAATCACGGCATAAAGGACACGAATAATTTTAGGTCCTCACCACTCTGCGGACTGTCCGCTTACGTAGGAAATTTAACTGAAAAAGAATGTTCAACATTTTTATTAGGCTTCTTATACTACGCCACCATCTCCGGAAAAAGCGAATGGTTCACACATTTTTGTCAGCTTCATAGGAGCAAAAACCCCGCTTCAATACACTTCTATGCAGGAGCAATAAAGTATTTGGACAACAAATCTCCAGTTTGAAAATTTCTATCGATTTAGGACAACCAACCTCCTTTTGTCAGCTTCATAGGATTAAAAAGTCAGGTTCAACACACTTCTACGCAGGAGTGAAATAGCATTTGGAGCATTTCTTTTCAATCAAGACTTTTTTGATAATCAACGTAAACTATATTCAGGAAGACGATTCTCCTAACTGAATATCAGTGTACGAGTTCATTATAGCTAATCTTGGACCACGTCTGGAGTTGGTTAAGAATTTTTCAGATTATATAGTTTTCACTGTTTCATTTGATTAAGTTAGTAAAGTATAAAGAGTAAGATTTCTGTACCCATACATAAACCCTTGAAAATAAAATATACCAATAGTCAAAATACATTACACTGTCACATTTGCGATGTCGAAATTCAAAAACAATTCTTTAAGAACCATTTGAAAAGTAACTTGCATAGAACAAATGCATCACAAATCAATAGTGTTGATCAGGGAAATGTGGAGAAAATTTCTCAAGCATTTGCTACTCGAATAGCAACGTACCCAATCATTAACGAAAAAAGAAATTAAGTATTGAAGAGTTTTTAAAAAAAATGAGAGCCATTGTTTTACAGATCTTATTAGTGCTCAACTTCAAGAGCTCACAGCTGTAAAAGTCAATTTAGAACTTTTTGCTGTTTTTATAAAATTTGATTCAAGTAGCCAGAATGATATAAGTGATTTAAAATCATTCAATACGAAGAATGTGATTATTACCAGGGGTTGTGACCTTGAGTATGCTTACAAAGATTTTTGTGCTGTCATCTTGAAAAAAAGTGAGGAATTTCAAGAGAGGGATAGTGGCTGGGCATTCCAACAAGTCCTTTATTTACAGGTTAACATAAATAAGTATACACCCTTCCACGGAGGATCTTATCTACCTCTACCAAAAGAGGTGTTATCAAAAAAAGCATGCGTGAATGTAGTAATTGAAGAGGTCAGGAGTGTGAAGAGCGATTTATAAATGATCATCTTGATTTCCTCTATTCTGAATGCAAAGAAATGGTATCACAAGAGAAACGAAAAGATCTACGGGATATGTATGTCATCCTGAAACCCATACCAGATCGATTGCAGGATATGCTCAAACAAACGTTCCTCGATCATATCAAAAATGAGGGCATTGAAACAATATCTACGCTGAAAGGTGAAAATATTCACATTCAATTTGTCGAGAATATGTTGAAGGTGCATCAAAAATATCAAAAGTTGATAGCTGATGTTTTTGAGAATGACTCGCTATTTTTAAGTGCATTGGACACAGTTTGTTGACCATAACAAGACAATCTTTACAAGCAACAGGTCTAAGTTAGTCGACTAAAAATGCAGCGGCGCTTTACTGCTAAAGATCACATTTCAAACTTTTATGTTGGTGACATTATATAGTATATTTATATGTTCAATTTCAGTGATTTGTAACGAATGTTTGGCGAATAAGGTTCACAATTAATACGACTTTGAGCGAGAACAAGTTGATTTGCCCCTGAGATGGTTGAATAAAAATTACTTCCTCCAATGTTTTATTGCGAAGAAAAATCAATTTTCGAAACGGTTCTATTACGTTCTTTGATACTTTACATAAAACTGTAGGAAGCCGAGAATTGTCTTCTTCAAAATCGAAATTAAAAGTAAAAGTCAACTAGCATATGGTTCTCACATTACTCTGTGATTGAAAGCACTGAGACATTCATTTCCGCGCTGGGACTGAGCGCAACCGAAATGCAGACCAAACCATTCAGATGACTTCTCAAGCGGAGCTCGTCGTCGCCGATTTTCGACAGTGCTTGCAGAGTGACTGGCGCGGTGTGTGCTACTCGAATAAAATATTTACAAATTATGAAGCTTTCAAACTTTCGCTAATATCTTTACTTACGAATAAGAGATGTTTTACAGAGAATATCGCTAAAACTCGCAGTTAACGGCTTGTCTTTTCCTCAATTTACTAACCAACAATTGAAATTCATATGTCGGGAATGATACCGAAACCAATTTGCTGTGGGATCACTACACACGCCAGTGTAATGAGAGCATCAATCAACGGGAGCTCAGCACGGCTGATTTCAGGGCAAAGTAATCTAGTTCAAAGCAACAGAACTAGCTCAACAAGAAAGAAATTAAGCACTGCTGATTACGATGCAATCTATAAAACAACAAAAGAGAAATTCTTGTCGTAATCGAATCTACGAGGGACGACGTAAATTTTAAAAACAACCGAAACGAGTGTGCATTATCACCATCGGGGATCCACCAGAGTACGCTTCATCGATCGAGAAATCGTAGAAGTGCATCGTCGAGTTGGGATCGATCAGAGACGGAGCTACGAGGAGTGCATTCGAATTTTCCATGGCGTGAGGAAGCGATGGACTCTTCCATCGCGACTGAAAAGAGATTGAGGGGAGTTAAGGGGAGTGTGCCGGGGCAATGAGACTTGCGTGGTGTGTTAAACACAAATGGACATTATTGAGTGAAGAAAAAGTAAGAACGCGCAAGCGCGAGTTACACGGGTTCACTTGGCTTTTTCCGCGTTGTCGTCAGGAAGTGGAGTTCTTGATCCAAGCCATCGCGAATATCGTTCGGGATCTTGCATTTGTGTTAGAGTCGTGTGTGACGAAAAACAAAATATGCACATAGACATAACGTCACCTCAGTGACAGTTACTCCGGCGTGCCATCGCTCCATCGCATGCTCCGTCGTTACATCTGGGTGTTGTTTTGGAATAATCCGGTTAAAGCGGTTTGAGTAGCGATCCCGCTACAGAAATGGCATTTTGCGAGGTCTAGCCGGGGGGGAATCACGAAAACGCACGCGGAACGTGGATACGATTGCGCATTTTTACGAGTGGAGCTTGATTAACGTGCAACTTTATTTCTGTGTATCATTAAGGAAACAGTTTAATTGTTGATAAAACCACACAACCGGCTTTCAGTTAGTTTTCATGCTAAAATTCGAAGTGGTTGCCTAGTTAGACTACAGATCTGTCTTGAAAAGCGCCTGGTTCATGGTTCCTATACTTATGTGCATTGGTCTTGCTTGATGTTTTTTCCATTACGCGATATCAATTGAAAATAACTCGATACGGTGTAAGATTGCTGGTATAAAAGAGAATCTATTAAATTTGCAAACCCTTGTACGGTATTCAAGTACTATAGTTTGAGCCTCTTAACTACCCCTGCATCGTTCAATTAAAAAGCGGCGGCAGTAAAGACTGTTAAAGGCAATGGAACATACCTATATACTGTTATCACGAGTTGTCTGTCAAGAGTTAAATTCAACTGTATTTTCTGCGATAGAACAAAAGGCATTCGGTCAATGGTCCTCAACGGGAGCGTGAGAGACTGTTAGCCAAAAGGATTACAAAACTTTTGACGACGGGATAAGGTGTTAAATATAGCTGAAGGAGATAGGAGATTTTCGTGGAGGGAGTTTAATTTTCTTTTCGTGTGTCGGAAACCGACAGGGGAAGGTTCCACTCGTGAAACAAAAATTACCAGTTTACCGCTTATTCCGCGTACATAGTTGTCGATTTTGCCATCAAACCTAATTGGATAGTTGCCGGGCTACATCTGAAAATCGTGTTCCCAACCATTTGATTCCTTCGAGCTGCAGAGAAAATTTATTCCAAGTGCATTCATTCGCGTCCAAGCGACGGCGGTGAAGTTTCGCGAATAAGTTTAATTGAGTTTCTCGCCAGACGAGAAGAAAGAAATAGATAAACGTAATTGAAACCTTCTATACGCGCATAACAGTGAGCGATAGACGAGAGACTCCCCGGGGAGATTCTGTTGAATGGTAACGAGGGAAGAATTTATAGATTTGTTATCATTTATTTCGATGCCGGCCATGCGAGTGAATTGTGATAGGTTGCAAACTTTTGCATGTGAAAATTCGCCAAAGAAACGCCTTGATCGGGAATAAAATAGTCTATTGTGTTTCTTGGGCACCTCGGCGGTAGCTTTGCTGGTGTTTCTATAATTCAAATTAATTGAGCCGCGAGGGCAGTGACAAAAGCGGGAACATGAAAACAAGCGGAAAGTGATTGAGAACGAGTGAAATTGTTGCGGGGTTTCGCCGTGACTATCGAACTAACAAAATACAAATGCGAAGGTGAAAAGGAGAGTAATTTGGTTTCTTGGAATGGCATTGAATACAACTCCATGCTTTTACAATAAATCTTGAAGATAGTAGAGTGAAATTAGGCATTGATAGTGGCTAGCGAGACAGTGGTGGCCGTGCTGCAAGAGCGAGAAGTCTTTGCGTTCATCTTCGATTTTTTTTTCCTATGAGTCATTGTTGATTATCTGCCGCTTTGCGGACAAAAAAATCCGATTTGGAGTGGACCAAGAGCAGCGACGAATGGAAAATTGTTCTGAGCCAACTGTGTGACTACTGTCGTGGAAACATCCGAAAGTATATGGAAGAATTGAGATCCAAAGAAAAACGTTTTAATTTGTATGAACTTCATTACCACGTGCGCGTTTTAGTATTTACCGACAAAAAAAAAAGTTTTATTACATTTCAGGGCCATCTGCATCGTCATCGAGCGCTCGGAGGACCATGCGGGTGAGTACTCTTGCATTTTGTTCTTTATCTATATATATTTTTGCTTAATACAATTTTGTTATTTATAGCTACTTTTTTTTTACATTTTTTTTGTATACGTTTCTATATTTGAGTCTAAATTCTTTTTTCTAAATTAATCACTTCAGATATCCATTTATATTAATCACTTCAGATATCCATTTAAATTTGTTTTTGCATTAGATCTTTTTTTTTGTGTTTACCGTTCAAATTTCATAAAATAATTATTAAATTTGAGTTTTTTTTTTGGAAATATACAAATTACTTAAAAATTGAAAAATTTATGGGATGATAGATTAAATAAAAAATGAAGCAATAACGTACCCGAGGGTCTTTCCTTTCCTTTATTTCTAATCGGGTATAGGACCCGGTACGGTGGCAGGTTTCCACCCCAAAACATGAGCCAGCCGCCGGGTACAATCTAATTCCTTCTTTTGTTTCAGGTGACATTATGGGTTGAGTGGCCCAAGCAGAGTGCCTTTTTATGGCATAGATTTATGCAATTCAATTGTATAATTCTATGACATAAATTGGTCACCGGGGTACTCCCCTTCTGATGGGAAGGTTCATACAATTCAAGTTGTATGAGTTTTCCACTCAGAAGAGGAATACCTGGCCACTTCAACAAAGATATCAATGGATTTATTCCGGTTGGGTAGGTATGAAGGGGCTCCACCACCACCCGGTTGCCCCTCTTTCATTTGTGGGCCATGAACTTCGTTGGGTAACGACGAGGTCACCCCAAGTTTGCCTTCCTTCTCAGGTTTCACTTGTTCTAGTAACAAGTACATCTCCTTCGGTGAGGTTATCTACAATTTTGCGACTTCGGTCGCCTTTTTGATCTGAAAGAAATTCGTGAATGAGAAATTTTTTGTAGTGGGTCCTCGTGCCGGGGAAACGAACCCGCCCCACGACACCGCAATGCTAGCCTGCCAGCGCATTCACGCGTCTCCGGACGAGGGCATTCTCGGCAGATACCTCCATCTTCTTCTGCCGGGGCAGCAGACCATCGCTGCAGTCCTTCACGGACCTTTTGAAACTCACTATTCACTACATGAATGTAAAAAGTTTCGATAATGCATGTTTTGCTTGGGCTAGTGTTTCTGCTCTTCATCCTACTGAATAACATTGTTACCGTGTTAGCTCTTATCCGCATTACTCAACTGTTTTGAACTTGGATGGTATAACGCTCCCTATTTCTTTCAAAGAGATTCCCATTTTCGAGGAAAAAAATAATGTGAGCGTAATTGTCTACGGTTCGAAAAAGGGGTCTATTGAGGGGTCACTCTATTTTTCCAAAAACAGACAAGCCTCTTGAAAACATATAAACTTGCTTTATGTGGAAAATGAAAAAGGTCCCATAGGGCATTATTGCTGGATAAAAAACTGAAGCCGCCTTGTGAATAGTGGACTGAGTAAAAATAACTGTGTCTCATACCTCTGTGATGGGTGCCTTATTAAATTCACTACCATTGAGCGATACAATGAGCATATCAAACATGATTGTAATAAGATTCATACAATTTTACCGTCAGAAATGGAAAAATATTTAAACTTTAAAAATGTGGGGAAGCAGATCAAAGTACCATTTATAGTCTATGCTGATTTTGAAGCATTAAACAATAGAGTCATGTTTTCCAAACCCTCATATTTCATTTACGGAGACTACTCACATTCATGTACCATATAGCATTGCATACTATATAAAGTGCAGCTATGATCCATCCTTGAATAAATTAGAAATTTTCAGAGGCAGCGACTGCCCTAAGGTTTTCCTTAGTATGTTGCAGGAAGATGTAAAACGTATATTTAGGATCTTAAAGGTGAACAAGCCCATGCAATTGTCCGATGAGGAAGAAGAGAAGTTTTTAAACGCAGTATCTTGTCATATTTGTGATGAAAAGTTTGACTCAGAAACCCGGAAAGTAAGAGATCATTGTCATTTGACAGGAGTCTTTAGAGGTGCAGCTTGCAACAAATGTAATATTCTATATAGAGTTCCCAATTTTATACCTATAGTCTTCCATAATCTTAGTGGATATGATGCTCATTTCATATTTCAGAACTTTGGAGGAGATTCTGATAACATTGAAGTTATTCCTAAAAATAAGAAAAAATATATTGGATTTTCCAAATACATGAGGGTTGATGATGAAACAATATCATTAAGATTTATTGATTCCTATCGTTTCATGGGCTGTAGTTTAGATAAGCTAGCTAAGAACTTAAGTACCGATAAATTTCTAGAGACAAAAAGGTATCATTCAGACGATAGTTTGTTCAACCTCGCGGTAAGAAAGGGGATTTTCCCATACGAGTATATTGATTCCTTCACCAAACTTGATGAAACGTACTTGCCTGCCGAATCATGTTTTTACAGTACACTACAAAATAGTGGTATCAGTGATGAAGAGTATAAGCATGCTCAAAATGTGTGGGAAACATTCAATTGTCAAACACTGGGCTAGTACTCTGATGTTTATTTAATAACAGATGTAATCCTATTAACAGATATATTTGAAGAATTTAGAAATATTTACCAGCAAATCTATGGACTAGATCCAGCTCATTATTTTAAGGCCCCTTCACTCAGCTGGGAAAGCATGCTCAAAAGCACTAAAGTTGAGCTCGAATTGCTAACAGATATAGATATGATCAATTTCGTGAAGCAAGGAATTAGAGAAGGACTCTGTCAATGCACTAAAAGATATTCAAGGGCAAACAACAAATATATAACTTCATACAACCCTAATCTTGAAAGCAACTATATTCTTATATCGATGCAAATAACCTATACGGTTGGGCAATGAGTCAATATTTACCCATCAATGGTTTTCGTTGGCTAAGCAATGAGGAAGTCCAATGTTTAGATGTTCTGAATGTTGAGGATGCTGCTTCTAAGGGGTTAATTTTATCCGTTCATTTAGATTATCCAGAAGACCTCCATGAGCTACACAATGATCTTCCATTTTGCCCCGAAAGTCGGATCCCACCTCTTAAAACATCTAAATGTAAGAAACTGATTGCAACCGAATCAAATAAACGTAATTTCATTATCCACTATAGAAATTTAAAACAGTGTTTACGTGAAGGACTGAAATTAGTTAAAATACATCGTTCAATAGAGTTTAGTCAATCACCATGGTAAAAAAATATACAGACTTAAATACTGAAATGCGTACTAAGACCACAAATGATTTTGAAAAAGATTTCTACAAATTAATGAACAATAGTGTATTTGGAAAACCATGGAAAATGTAGATAATTATGTAAGTGTTAAGGTCTCAACCCATTGGAATAATGTCGGAAAAAAGAAAGGAGCTCATTATTACATTAGTCTACCTAATTTTCATGGTTGTAAAGTAATTAACGAAGATTTAACTCTCATTCAAATGGGTCGAATCAATGTTAAATATAATAAGCCAATTTATATCGGCATGGCAATTCTTGATGTGCCAAAAACGCTGATGTATAATTTTCATTATAGTTTTATCAAAAATAAGTGCAATAGTCAGACACAACTTTTATATATGGATATAGACTCTTTTATCCATAATGTAAAAGCTGAGGACATTTATGATGATATTAAGAATAATATAAATTTATTTGATACTAGCAATTACCCTAAAAATAATGTATATAATATTCCTCAAGTTAACCAAAAAGTATTGGGTAAATTTAAAGATGAAAGCCCCATATATCCTATAGCAGAGTTTATTGGAACAAAAGCAAAGTCATATTGTATTATTACAGATAAATCATGTATAAAAAAAATTACAGGCATAAAAAAATCTGTAGTAAATAATGAAATTGAGCCATCAGACTTTATAAAATGTGTAGAGGATACGAAAGTAAAATTATTTAGTATAATGTATACATTTAGATGTGATAAGCACCTTATTTATACTAGGTTAGTTAATAAAATAAGTCCTTCTGGAGATGATGATAAGCGTTTCCTGATTCCAAACTCTTATAATACTTTAGCTTGGGGCAATCATAATATGATAAATTCATAGTTTTAGTTCATAAGAAAACACAGAATATGTTATCAAGTAAGTCATTTTATTATTATTTTTTTGTTACAATAAATCATTTTTATTAATCCATGAATTATGGTCTTTTGAAAATCCAAGCCATTTAACAAAGGTTTTGTCTTCTTTTATCTTTAATACCTTTTCCACTAAGAAATCATTTGGATATTTGGTCCCACTTAGTTCCTTCTCATAAAAACCACCTTCAACAGGGTTGCCTTGATAATCAGCCAATAAATATGTAACAGGGTTTGTGAGCTGAACTCTATGTATTTTGAATATTTCAGTTGTTCAGTTTGGAGTGTAACCCTTTTCAAATAGATGCTTGTATTTACTAATGCGGACATAGTCTCCTACTTTGTATTATGGCCAGCCATAAGCCTTAGTATGATTGTATGCAGAGATAGTAATTGGGATTCATTCGATTTGTCGACATCAATTGGTCTCATTTTGATTGTACGATGGATGGTCCTATTGTATTGGTTGGTAAGATTCTTGTTAGTATCAATACATTTGTAAGAGCCATTTATGCTGAACTGACACCACATCATGTTTTTGAGAAATCTGTTAAATCGTTCGACTATAGATGCTTTTTTAATGCTGTACGTTGAGTCATGATTTATGTTATATGTTTCCATAAGTTGTTGGAAATTTCGGTTGAAAAACTCTTTGCCATCATCAGTTTGCGGGTTGTTAGGTACTCTACCACTTTTGAAAATGGATTGCATTGCAGCCTGTACTTCGTTTTAGGTTTTATTTTTGATTGCTAGAGTCCAAGGATATTTTGAGAAAGTATCTATTACGGTAAGAAAAAATGAATAGCCTTTGTTTTCAGATCGATATGCTCCCATTTCAACCAGATCTGCTTGCCATAAATCATCGAGCCCTTTTATGATCACTCGTTGTCGTGGGAAATTTTTTCTAGCAGGCCTATGTAGCTCATTGACAACATTTATTTTACTCATGTTTCTCCTTAATAAGTTTCATACAGTTCTAGTCATAATTAGTCTTTATACACTATTTATATAATGTAGAGGGCGCTTAATTTTCGTTTATTTTCTTGTAAAGTTTTGTCATTTCTGCCATAATATTAACATAAAACTGTTCCATATTTCCCTTGCTGGCAGCATACATTTCTTCTAATCTTTTCTCTAATAGGGCATTTTGTTCTTTAATAAGCTCATATTAATCATGCAAGAATTTTCGTGTTTCTGTTTCATGTGTTAGATTAGCCTGTGCAATTTTATCACCAATATTTTCAATCACATTCCTGGTGTTTATACTCTGGTCAGTAGCAACGTCTTGGATTTTAGTCAGTTGCATTGAAATGGATGGATCCAGTTTTGTACAAATATTTGTTACACCTTTGAAACTCTACCAAATTTGTATCCACGTATCTCTTGGTGACGGAATCACTCTCATCAATTGGGTCAGCAAGTCTTTTAATTCGTTTTAATTTCAGATCGTAATCACCGTCTGCTGTTTGATGAAATCCTTCACCACGTATTCTTCGGGGTCCCATTCACCCTGGTGGTCCAGGCCTTTCTTCTACCGCTTAACGTAGAGCAATACGTCCAAACTTATCAACACTCGTAATGAAAATGTTTGAGATACCTACCTCAACACTACTTAAATAATGATATCAGCTTCTCGCAACTCTTTGATAATAGCTAAGATTTCATTGTTGTGACTATTGTTCCCAGCTTGTGTAGAACCTATCAGTAATGTTAACCTTTCAATTAACTCATTAGGATCATCCCAATAGATATAATCCACTTGTTCCTTCGTCAGTTGCATTAGTCCCTCTCCGGTATGTACGCTATTGTTTCCAGTGAGACCTTTAATAATCTTCCTGTATTTGCATGATTTGCTTCCCAATATTTGTTCATTCTCATCATAGTTCCGATAAAATGAATTGGTCTTAAGCAATATATCTTTATACGCATCCAAATCAAGTTGGGTATAGTTCCGAGGGAATGTTTTGAACAATAACTCTAGTAGCCCATTAGTTCCATCATAATTTCCATTGGCAACTTGAATCGTACTGTCGGGAGCAAACTCTATGAATGAATTCCCAATCTTCAACCTTTGACTATTTTAATCTTTGTATACTCCATATTTGGTATCTGAACCTTTGTCATCAATTGATTGTATATACTTGTACAAGTTGGGTGAATATGAATCAGATCTTAATTCTTGCTTAATAGGTGTTGACGTAGACGTGCTGTAAAGTTCATCACTTGTTTGCAGAGTCCTATCAAGTAAATCATCTTTGATAAAAGTCTGTTCATCGCTAGGCTCTTCTTTTTTAAGTACAGGGATATCCTTCGAAATCTCTGCTTTCTTAACGAGCTCTTTCAACGGCTCCGTGATCGGTTTCAGGTCTTCCTCAATTTTTATCCCACTCATGATCTTGGAAGTTTTAACTATGTCTTTGATTATTCGTTCATCATGTTCAATCTTCGTATTAGGTCTACTTTTTAGAGGTCTTTTCTTACGATAAATCTGTTGGTTCTGCATTTTTAGGTTTTTTCAGTCAATTTCTGTTTAGCTGTCTGTTTAACAGATGCCCTGTCTGTTTAGCTATCCGTTTAGCTGATAAACCAGTCTGTTAAAGTTCAATGCTGGAGATTGACTAGTGAGAAATATTTAATGCCCCTTTAATTTATAGCTTAATGAACGTATCAAATCCTTTACGGTATCTCCGTCGGTCTATTCTACTATTTTTATCAATTGCTAGGAAAACATAATCATTCTGCCAACATTCTTTGCATATATCACGGAACTGATTGAACAACATGTCACTCTTCACGTGGTCACTATGTATATGTCTCAAATTCATTTCATCTTGCTTAAAGATTATAATAAAGTTGGCATTGCCTCGAATCAAATGTTTTGGAATCCGGGTATAAGTTTGACACAAATGAAAGCAATCAACGTCATGATGCCTACCCATACTAAAATATTCTCGTACATTATTTCGTTGCTCGCACGCTACGTCATCAAATATAAACACAGAATTCCGTTTTACGTTCTCTGGTGGAGTGATCTCTGAATTATTAGAGAATTTATAATATCCTATGTCTTTGATTCGTCCTAGAACTTGGTTCAAATATTGATATCTTGGCTGTAGTAGGGATTTTGAGTATATATAAATATTTTCAAACTTTAAACCGTTTTGATGTGTGATCAATGTTAGCATTAAATTAGTTTTCCCACAGTTTGATGGACCAACAATAAGTGACCGGATGCTGTTTGGCAGTAGAAATCCATGTTTTCCTTCATCGGTGTCCTCAACGATAGAAATATTTGTAATTGGAAGAGATGTGCGTTGTTTGATAAACCGCATTTTCGAACCGACTATCATTTTTACAATAAAAAACATTGCTTAAATAACATTGCCATCATTTTTATAAGTTATTTGCTTGAAGCATGAACAAGTCAAAAGGTATATAAGCAGTATGTTGACCTATGAAGTCGCTAATTTACCAGTGTCAGTAAGAGGAGTTGGTGTATTTAATTCTGTTATAAGCAATCTCCCGTTTGAATTATAATTTCCGGTTATCAATATTGTGGTCCTGGTACAAAAGTAAGAGACCATTTAGAACGAGGTGATCCTGGAATAAACCCATTGGGTAAGGCTTGCAAAGACCACGATATAGCCTATTCTAAACACAAAGATACAGAAAATCGGAATATTGCGGACCGCATCTTAGCCGCAAAGGCCTGGGAGCTAGTTAAATCTAGGGATGCAAGTTTAAGTGAGCGTGCAAGTGCATGGCTCGTTACTAGTTCAATGAATGCGAAGGCCAAATTAGGGATGGGACTTGAACGACAGAAGAAAAACAACAAAAAACAGAGAATAAAAAAGACAAAAGTCATAAAAAATAATAAAGCTCCATCTTTCAAGCATGTTGTGAGACGAACATATCATGTATTGAAGCAATCCAACCCTCAAAGTACTACAGATGCAATTAGAATCGCTACTAACGCAGCAAAAGATGTTTTAAAAAATCGTAAGAAGCCCATCAAGATTCCCCGGGTCATACCTATCCCGAAAACTGGAGGAGTGCTACGCATAATTCCAATACTCGCTGCTATTGGATCACTTATTGGTGGTGGATCAGCAGTTGCAAATGCTATTAATACGGCACGAAATGCTAAGAAAAAATTGGAAGAAGCTATTCGACACAATAAAAAAATAGAAGAAATAGCAATCGGCCATGGTGTTTATTTGAAACCATACAAAAAAGGACTTGGCCTTTTCCTAAAACCTGCAAAAAACTTATAGAGACGCTACCCAACAAACCATTAAATGAACTGGACCTGAATAAATTCTGTCGAAAACACATTAATTTAGAGAAGTGTTTATGCGTGTCACTTTACCGAGAAAACCAAGAAAATATGAAATAGTGAACCTAGATAACTCTTCAGGACCAGGAAAACATTGGGTAGTATACAGCAAAAAGAACAAAAATATTGAATACTTTGACAGCTTTGGAAATCTTCAGCCTTCAATGGAGATCATAAAGTATCTTGGACGAAATATTAATTATAACTATATGAAGTATCAGCGTTTTGATACAGTAGTTTGTGGTCATATGTGCTCAATGTTTTTATTGCGTCACCATGGGAGAGATGAATCATATAAATAAAGGTAATTTACAGAAAAATTGCTATTTTGTTTCAAGTAATCATGTCCTATGCATTAACTTTCACAGGCAATGAATCAGTGCTAAGCGCTGACTACTTCCCTATACTGGAACTTCAATCTGATTACGTGTGTGGGCTGGTTGATTTTCAGACTTAAAGCTCGATTCCTAACGTTGACTCAACAAATAACTTATTTCACATCAGCGATCCATTGATTGAAATACTAATAGGATCATATGAAATTGATGATATATCAAGTATATTACCGATGCCTTGAACAGGTCCAGAGAAAATTTTCTTGTATTTATGATTGCAAATAACAACACGCTACAAGTTGAAATCAGGAGCAATTCACCTATATATTTCAACAAGGAAAATTCGATTGGGTCACTACTTGGATTCAGTAAGCAAGAACTCACCCCAAATCTTACACATAAATCAGACTTGCCTGTCAATACAATCAAAGTCAGTACAATTCGAGTGGAATGTAATATTATAAGTGGATCATTTTCAAATAGCTCAAAGGTACATACAGTTCACGAGTTCTCACCAACAGTTGCGACAGGGTATAAAACAGGGGAAGTGCCAAAGAATGTGATATATTTACCAGTCAACTCTAGGAGAATAAGCACAATCGTCTTACGACTTGTGGACCAGGACGGTGATTTAGTGAATTTTAGAGGCGAGAGTATTACAACAAGACTTCACTTGAAAACTATAGACTATGCAAATTTATAACGTGAAAATAAATAAAAACCTTAACGCGAGTTACATCAACAACATTCAGTCCATAGCTTCGAAACATCAAGCAACAGAGACTGCTCAGCGAACAAAAGATTTCTAATATCGCAGGGTTTTATTCTGAAAGAAAATTGAATTAAATGAAAATGGTCGACATGCTAGATGAAATGGAAGCTGTTTATTACGATAGTAGTATATCTAAAATTGAATATCATTGCTACTCACCATTCGTTAGCTCGTTTAACAATAATGATGAAATACGAATTGCTATCCAAAATCAAGATCTCTATTTACACCCAAGTGAGAGCTACATTTACATTGAGGGACAAATATTCAAAGGAGACAAGATTGCAAAGCCAAATGAAGTTAAAGTAACAAATAATGCAATCGCATCAAAGATCGCATAAAGAATCCAGGGGTGACATAAACAATTAAAAATACCATATCCCTGTCAGAAAATGAAAGCAAAATGGTTGTCAACGCTTGCTGGTCAATTGAGAATTTGAGTGTAAACGTGGATGCAATTTTTAATTTCTGCATTCCACTGAAAATGCTCTTAGGATTCGCAGAGGACTTTAAAAAAATTATAATGAATGCACGACTTGAGCTAGTTCTAATTCGATCAAGAACTGATGTGAATTCACAACTTTACATGACCGAATCATCATATTCAATGAAAATTTATAAGCTGCAGTGATATATGCCTCATGTTACTGTATCCGATCAAGACAAACTAAGCCTACTGAAAATAATAGAGACAAGCTATTTTTTGAACATATCATTTAGATCCTGGGATTTGTGTGAACTGCCATCAGTTCCACAAACAACTCATCATACATGGTCGGTTAAAACATCAAACCAATTGGAAAAACCACGCTATGTAGTATTCGCTTTTCAAACTGCACGAAAAAACGATGGATCAAAGGATGCGTTAAAGTTTGATACATGTAGCTTGATAGATTTTAAAGTTCATCTGAACTCAGAAATCTATCCATATCATGATTTAAACATCAATTTCGATAAAGATCAGTTTGCACTACTTCACAATATGTACTGTAAATTTCAATCATCCTATTACAATTAGATACCACAGCCACTCATAAGCAGGGAGCAGTTCAAATCAATAGCACCCCTAGTCGTAATAGACTGTTCACGACAAAATTAGTCAATCAAAACAGGCCCAGTGGATGTTCGAGTGGAGTTCCGTACATCGAAGAATATTCCGGAGAATACCTCTGCGTATTGCCTGCTGTTACATGATAAGCGATTTTCATACAACCCTCTTACAACTCAAACATTGAAGCAATAAGTAGGAAAAAAGAAACTAAAATTAAACTAAGCGATCGTACAAATACTAGATGGACAATGCTCAACAATTTAAAAAAAAAAACAAAAATATATCATAGATGTTTATCAACAATAAATGTGACTTTTAACAAAAACAAAACGTGTACAAACATGAAAAGCATAGATGGAATACTACATTCATTCAAGAGATCTCAACAAAAGAACGTGTCCTAATGTTTTGGGTGGATGTGATTCGAAGTCATATCCCATACTGTATTTGTCAACATTCATGGATCTATTTTCAAATGATAGGCATAATTGTTATTGATAAATATTTTGAGTTGTATTTAACGGGTCAAGGAGGTCATGAGTCATTGCTGCTGCGTTTAAGAAATGGAGAACCTATCCCTGTAAGTTTCAACATAGATTATAAATTCATGCCATCGCAACATATTAAGTTTGAGACATTTGGTAAGTATATTCAAATTTCATGTGTTACTGTGCTGAATCGTGTATTTTTTTCTAGGAGAAGATGTTGTTATAATGGGCGCAATATGTGAAACAAGCAATAAACTACCAGTTATTTGTCCTTTCAAACTAGGCCGTGAAACAAGACATATTTCCTGTGAAGAAGTAAGTCAAATTGGAGGACAGATACAGTACATCAATAAAAAGACCTCATTTTGCTGCTTCCCCTTTATATAAACTAAACTAGAAGCATTATATGATTAGAACTTTATCAACAATCAAGCAGTTAAGACCTTCAAAACGATTCCCGAATATTTCTTGAGTGAATATCCTGATATCTTCTTCATAGAGAATTATATACTTGAATACAAAAATATGGGAGAGAAAGTAACCAATCAATACGGCAAGCATTATGAATCCTGCGAATAGTCTGACTCTGATGCCACATCAGGCGCCGATACATGTTTATGTCATGCATATGAGCGAGAAACGAAATATATCTTTTAACTTATACAACAATACATAATACTCATATCTCGCGTTTCTACTGCAAAGCATTAATCATAATGAAACCGGATTGATATATAAATAACGGAAAACATACTATTCTTACTAGTTGTTAACTTCCCTACCATAGACAAGTTTATCTTCGACATACAATTTATTTCCGGAAACAACCATCAATATTTCATCAAAAAGCTCGTCATTCTTTCGCTTGGAACCATATCTCCTATACTTTATCACTTCAAGCCTCCGTATCCACATCAGCAGCTATCTTCAAAGGCATGTCGTCACAACGATTATGAAATTGAAAACATCAATGGATTACACTGGAGTGACGGAGTTATTTGCTATAATGAACTACCAAATATAAAAGGCAGCTTTACAAACAGTACAATATACATCAAAGGAGATATAAAAGAACAGATTCTTAAGCGATATTTGCCAACTGCAGATATCATACAATTAAATATACCTAAGTTAAGTGACCTTAAAAATTATTCAACATATTGTTGAATTTATAATGATAAAAAACCGTATATCCGGTGTGCAGTACAAAATTGTATCAATATTTATTTGTATTTGCTAGTCGATGGTATTCTATGTACAATAAACAAGTTTATTTAAAAAAAGAAGAAAAAAATCTTTTATTTTACTCTAACATTCAAAATGCTCATACTCAAATTTCCACATATACCAAGTAACATGCATACACTACCAAATTTTCCCATCATAGGGACTACCACAAGCGACACCTCATAAATCATGCGGCCATAATCACCATGCGCTTATCTCACTTGGCTAGCTTCTATTCTCATCAATAAGATGCCCAATTATCACCTAATACAATTTCACCACAAGTACTAATAGCCTTTCCCTAACATGAAAAAGATCAACTCACTCCATATCACGTGTGAAAAAACATCCTCAAGGATATATGTCACATATGGATGCATGCAAGGACATGCGATAAGAAAAAATGCTGCGGAAGGTACTTGAGATTGCAGAGGATCGTCTGTAGAATATAGACAGCCATGTAAATGATTTATGGGTTCAAATATCTTGACCTTTTTACCACATGGACTTGGGAAACTGATAAAAAAATATCATGGGAATATTTAGGATTGATCTTCTCTTTGTAATGAGAAAAATTCAAATAATTTAATGAATGGATGAATAAATAAAATTTATATGTAACCTCTAAAGATTATTATTGTACAACTAAGACAAGACTAGAAGCAATGAATATATAGGAAATCCTTCCACTATGAATGAATTAAAAACATGGATAGTATAATTATCTATCGCTAAAAGCGTCAAAGGCTCTTAATTTTAAACATTTATATTGAGCCTGTATAAACACGCTGAGAAATCTAGGTCTTTAACCTACACATATTAATTGAAATACTTAGGACTGTCCTAGACAGAAATCAACTTTCTAGTTTCACTATTTACCATCACAGGCTGTAAAGCCTAAGGTTGTGCACCAGTAATCTAAAGACATATGACTAGTTCTACTAACCGCTAGAGGGTACTAAGACCCGAAGAACTTACCTACTTGACCAAGACACTGATGTATATTTACCTAAGACCCATACCTTCACATCCCTGGTACCCACATATACCAATCTTCTACACATATCCACACACCTGAGGCCCACATCTATACTAATCTGATACACATATCCACATACCCTAGACACAAACCCTCACTGCAACCACCCAAGAGACCTACACCTATTCCGGACTCATACCTTCTTATCCCAGGCACCCACCTATACCAATCTTATACACATATCCACATACCTAAGGCCCACATCTACACTAATCTGATACACATATCCGCATACCCTAGACACACACCCTTGCCGCAACCACCCATGACATCCGCACCCATTCCGGACTCATACCTTCTTATCTCAGGCACCTACCTATACCACCCTAATACACGCACCCCCACATCCAAACCACACACCCTCGACAACATTTGAAGTTTGTATGGAAAAAGTGGCCTAGAACGTACATTCTCTATCTACTTCAGTGATGCGAATTTTGAAGAAAGTTTTGAATTTAAATGCTTACAAGAATTGAAGCCTACTGACCATTTCAAGCGTTGGCAATACGCCGAATGGTTGGTTGAACAGACAGAAGGGAATCATGACTTTACATAGAAAATCATCTTCAGTGACGAGGCACACTTTCACCTCAGTGGATTCGTTAACAACCAGAATTGCCGCATTTGGGCCAATGAGAACCCACGAATGATTGTTGAAAAGCCGATGTATCTACAAAGAGTAACTGTTTGATGCCGTTTATGGGGTAGTTGGGTTATCAGGCCGTACCTCATCGAAAATGACGACGGCCAAGCAGTTACCGTGTATGGTGTTCACTATTACGAGATGATAACGGACTTCTTGTGGCCAAAAATTAAAGTTAAGAGCCTGGACGATATTTGGTTCCAACAGGATGGTGTCACTTGCTACACAGCCAACGAAACAATGGCTCTTTTGTGCGAGAAATTCAATGGCCGTGTTATCTCACGTTGTGGCGATATTAATTGCCCGCCACAATCATGTGATTTGACATCGTTGGGCTTTTTTCTCTAGGGATATTTAAAAGAAAAAGTGTACGTCAATACGCCAAGAACAAATGAAGAGTTAAAGGATGAGATAATTCAGCACATTAACAACATTGAACCTCAATCCTGTCTCAGAGTCATTGCAAATATGCACCGTCGGATAGAAGTGTGCCACCGTAGCCGTAGCGAGCATTTGGGCGATATTCTGTTTCACACATAATTGTCATAGATCTTTCTATTATAATAAAAAAAACATAATTCTCTGAAAACTTTTCGTTTCATTTACAATTAAAATTGTGCGTTCTGGTTAGACCACCCTTTACATATATGTATGTATATATATATATATATATATATATATATATATATATATATATATATATATATATACATATATATATATATATATATATATATATATATATATATACATGTATAAACATATATATACATACGAGTATATATATCTATATATATATATATATATATATATATATATATATATATATATATATATATATATATATATATATATATATATATATATATATATATATATATATATATAAATATTGTTACATGTACAAATAATTCTGCGAGCTACTGTCGCAATTGTTTTCACAACCATTAAGAACATCAACAAAATGAATCTACTCGAAACCACGAGAACCCACCAAGCATGATCAACATCTGAAAGTGACGTCACTCCATTCATTAATCTGCTCGAATATACCAGATACCTCTCGGCAGAACATTCGCCAATATACGAGAAATGCATTGAACGGATGGAGACCCTATATAAAGGCGAGCTGAATGAAAGGGGAGATCATTCATTCGACCGCGATAAAAACTGCGATAGTGTGTGGAAAGCGATATTGTTCGAGTAATAGAAAATGATTTTCGTTGATTGTGAAGTGATCTTAGAAGACAATTGCTATAGAAATTTATGGAAAAGTGGAAGTTAGATTTTAATAGTGAAAATTAAAATTGTGAAATAGACCAAATAAGTGATTGTGTATTCTTAAGTAATTTAATAAACTCTTTTAACTTAAATTAAAAGACATTGCGTTTTCACTTTCCCGGAACATTAAAATTATTAGACACGAACCATAACACGCGACAATATTTATATATATATATATATATATATATATATATATATACATACATGTATGGATAATTATATATAAATATATATTGTATATATATACATATATATATATATATATATATATATATATATATATATATATATATATATATATATATATATATATATCTATATCTATATATATATATATATATATATATATATATATATATATATATATATATATATATATATATATATGTATATATATATATGTATTGTATATATATACATATATATACACATATATATGT